>CAMTDV010000116.1:83646498-84353998 GCA_947069175.1 Scalesia atractyloides | reverse complement strand
TCAATCTAAGTTTAAGTCATGATGTGGTATGGCACAAGTTTAAATAAATAAATTAATTATTTCATAACACATGACACACCCCAAAACGTGTAATTTAAAAGGGGGAATTGTAAGATTCACTCACAGTGGGTGCGTTCGGTTGATGACGTTGAATGCACGCGAAGTGGTTTTAACCACGAGTGAGATTTAACCTAGATAAATCGCATTATGGTTTGGTAAGTAAACGAATTTTATTAAACTATTTTAGTAGGATTGTTGGGTGTATTTTTGTGAGTTTGAGGCTATTTTCTAATCTAAAAAAATGTTATTTTTAAGTATTTATAATTGATTTTTAATTAAAATAATTAAATAAAAATAATAAAAATATTTTATTTTTTTTCTGCTACAGTGACATTGACCTGTTGACTTTGACCTGACCGTTGACCGGTTCAATGGCAGATTATTGTGCGCTGAGTGAGGCTCGAACCCGAGACCTCCCGTACGCGTGCACGCAGCTCTACCAACTGAGCTACGTGTCTAACCCGTTATATATCCGATTTTAATTTCATATATACATTAATTAGAATTAACAGAAAATCATTTTATTTTAAAAACAGTTTAAGCGGACCGGTTTTGCACTCCACAGGTCTCGAACTCGGGACCTGTGGTTTAATCTAACACACAGTCCACCGCTGGACTGTGTGTTCAACATGTTATAACATTCGATTTTTATTATACTTAAATACTAATTATTTATTTCCTTTTCTGCCTTAATTAAAAAGAGAAGATAATTGTCCGAGTCGGTGCTGAAGACCGGGCTCGAACTCGTGACCAGCGATATAATCAAACACACAGTCCACCGCTGGACTGTGTGTCTAACTTGGTTATTATTCCGGTTAACAATATATTTAACATATATCTGTGGCGATCCGGTTCAGTTAAACAAAAACTTGATTTTTATTAAGGCAGCGTGTACGAGACGGGATTCGAACTTGAGACGTTTTGCGTTTTATATGTGCACACAGTCCACCGCTGGACTGTGTGTCTAACCCGATTAATATCATGATTTTAATTAAACTTATAAGATACAAAAGTGCACCGTCTTCTTCACTGAAAAATAACCAGAGATGAAGTCTGACTGGTTCGAGATTTCTATCAGTTTTATTAGTGTTTTACAGTTCAATATGGTGAGGTAATTGTGAAAAAGGAAAAGAAATTGGGCGAAGAAGTATACCGACTGGATCCTCTGTTTTCCGGCAGAACTCCGGCGACAGGATTCAACTCCGGCGTCAGGTGTCTTGCAGCATCAAGTCTCCGGAAAGCTTGGAAAAGGTAAGGGTATCTCCGGTATAAGCTTCAGAGGTTCAGAAAAGCTCGGCAATGGGGAAACCGGTTTTCCGGCGACGAACAGGTTTATTCCGGCGAGTGGAATTACGCCGAGAAAAGGTGTGATTTTTGAGCGAAAGTGTTTGTCGTCGGTTGTGGGTCAATTTATAGGACAAATCGTCAATGCACTTGGTCCGAATTCCGACTGTGTTCGATATTTAAATTTTCCGGCGGTTATGAATTTGGTCGCGGACTTTAAACATCGGTTATAACCGATATGTAGTTAATGGTTTACGTTATAACGTAAATCGTAGTTAAGACTCGCTAATTTACCGGGATTCCGACGACTGAATCGTTTGGGCGCCGGTTTTGAATTTGTAACGTTATTATATCAATTAAATGATTGAAATATATAACAAACAGAACAAGCGGCGCAGTGGTTTGTGTGTGAGGTGATAAGTCACTGAGTGACTCGGTACAGACCCGGGTTCGAAACCCGGCAGAAACATTTCATTTTTATTTTGCGATTTTTGACAGTTTTTCAAAAACTAAATATATATTCCCGTATAATAATTGATTACGGATCGTTTAAAAATATTTTGGGCATTTAATTCGAAACGAAAATTTTGACTGACTGTTCGGTTGATAAACGGAGGGGTTTGGTAAATCCGTTTTTGACGGATGTTACAGTATCCCCTGCTTTTTAGAAATTTCGTCCCGAAATTTAAATTGTGATATATTTGACTAAAAAGGATGATGACGTTTTGTTTGACAGTTGTATGCTTAGAAAAATAAAGGTTTAAGTTTTTGTTCGAGGCGGTAACGTTCCTTGTAAGGGTTATGTACCCTATTCAGGAATCGCTTTTTGTTGCCTACTGTATGAATATTGGTAAGCAGAAATGATTTGCTAAAATGATATCATGCATATGTGTTAAGATACGTTTGGGAAAAATATGGTTATATCCTAAGGCAAAACTTCTAACACTACAATCTACATGGAACATAAATAAAAACACAACAGCTGATATCCAAACATGAATGAACACATCAGCAAATATTTGAACATGAATAAACATAACAGCAAATATTCGAACATGAATGAACACATCAGCAAATATTTGAACATGAATAAACACAACAGCAAAGATTCGAACATGAATAGACACATCAGCGAATATTTGAACATGAATAAACACAACAGCAATTATTTGAATCCACATTCTGATAACATATATGTTTGAATGATGGAAGTTTCTCTCTCGTTTGTTATGATGGAGAGGTTAATTTATGTAGAAATGGAACACAATCCAATCCCTTTAAATAACGTGATGATATAAATGTAACACAAATTCCAACCAAGGCAATACTAAATCCTACATGGAACTTCTCATAACCGCCTGATAATGCCTCTGATCCTTTGGCAAGAATACTTATATATAGGAAGTACCAGCGGCGTATCCACCATATTCTTGCCAAATTTTCATTAGTTTTATCCACAAGTTATGATTGGTTACCAAGAAACTAATAAATCCTACATAGAACTTCCCATAACCATCCGTTAATGCCTCTGATCCTTTGACAAGAATACTTATATATAGGAAGTACCAGCGGCGTATCCACCATATTCTTGTCAAATTTTCATTGGTTTTAACAGTGAATTATGATTAGTCCTATAACTCTACAATCAATACAACAAACATAAATTACTGACATGAAATATATCTGTGCGATCAAGGCTCAATCGAACGGAGCCGATCGTTTTGCATGTACTGAAAATGAAATTGTGTGCTCAAGGCTCAATCAAACGGAGCCGAACATATTGAATGTACTGAAATTGAAATTGTGTGCTCAAGGCTCAATCAAACGGAGCCGAACATATTGAATGTACTGAAATTGAAATTGTGTACTCAAGGCTCAATCAAACGGAGCCGAGCGTATTGCATGTACTGAATATGAATAACTTAACCACACAAACAGCCTATGCATGGAACCTCTCATAACCGCCTGATAATGCCTCCGAATATTTGACAAGAATACTTATATATAGGAAGTACCATCGGCGTATCCACCATACCCTTGTCAAATTTTCATTGACTTTATCCGCAAGTTATGGTTAGTTCGATGCGACTCTACTACAAACACCACAACCACATGATACTGATAATGAAATTGTCTGTGCGCTCAAGGCTCAATCAAACGGAGCCGAACGTATTGAATGAAATTGTATGTGCGCTCAAGGCTCAATCAAACGGAGCCGAACGTATTGAATGTACTGAAATTGAACAACTTAATTTAAACAACCATCACACAATCAGCCTATGCATGGAACCTCTCATAACCGCCTGATAATGCCTCCGAATATTTGACAAGAATACTTATATATAGGAAGTACCATCGGCGTATCCACCATACCCTTGTCAAATTTTCGTTGACTTTATCCGAAAGTTATGGTTAGTTCGATGCGACTCTACTACAAACACCACAACCACAAGATACTGATAATGAAATTGTATGTGCGCTCAAGGCTCAATCAAACGGAGCCGAACGTATTGCATGAAATGTAAATTGAAATGTGCGCTCAAGGCTCAATCAAACGGAGCCGAACGTATTGCATGTATTGAAATGTAAAATTACGTAACCGATCAAGGCTCAAACAAACGGAGCCGATCGTGCGGGCACGCCAAGATCAACCACATAATAAAATGGGGATCCAACTCAACCTCGATGCTCGGCAAAAGCATATACCGAAAACAATATATAATATATAATATCCAATAATTTCTCTAACAGTCTACACATGTGATAAAGAAAAACATAAGACTAAACAATAGATGTTGAATCTGGATCTTCGGCGAAGAGGACTAGCTGAGTATCTTCATCAGGGCCGTCATTATCTTCGACAGGGTTGGCGTTGATATTGAAGACTCTTCCTCTTGCTGGTGGCATAGTGGTTGGGTTTTCTTGGTTTACTTGATTAACTGGGTCTGATTGGGCTTGAGTGTTGATAACGTTAACCAATTGAGGGCATGTGTTTCTAAGGTGGGTAGGGTCGCCACAATTGAAGCAAGCTCGAGCATATGGGAACATGGGGTGTTGGGGTTGATGATAAGTTTGGGCCATGTTTTGAGTAGGGGAAAAGGTTTGGTCTTGAAAGGTGCGACAAACATTGCTCAAATGACCATAACGTCCACAAGTTGTACATAGCCGGCAAGGTAAAGTAAGGGGATGGTGATAAAAACAGTTGTTGCATCGAGGGTGAGGTCCGAGATATGGTTTCTTATTTGGGTAAGCTGAGTTGGGTGCCACTTGGGTGATTGGGACAGCTCGGATGGGTATAGCGTGAAAAACGGGTTGATTTCGTTGGGTAGCAGCGAAAAGTCGCCCGACTCTTCTTCTCTTAGGGTTGGGTTGAGAAGGGGATTCGGTTTGGGTGGAGTCGGAGGTTTCAGTCGATTCTTTATCCTTCTTCTTTTCCTCCTTGAAGTCTTTGTTTCGAATTCGGTTCTCGGTGAGCTCTGTTGCTAGCTCCATTGCTACTTCCAAAGTTGCAGGCTTGGTACTTATCACAGGGTCTTGAATCTTTGACGGAAGACCACGAATGTAGTGCTCGATCAAACGGTAGAGAGGAGTAAACATGTTGGGAACCATTTGATGTAATTCGAGGAATCTTTTGTTGTAGGTGGTGTGGTCTCCTTCCATTTGCTTCAATGAGTAAAATTCATCTTCCAACTTCTTGATTTCACTCCTTGGGCAAAATCGTCTGGTCATGATTTCCTTCAATTCGTTCCAAGTTAAGGACATAGCATCTTCCACACCTCGTTTGGCCTTCTCTGTGTTCCACCAAGTAAGTGCTATCCCATATAGTCGACCGGTAGCATAACGCACTTTGCGATCATCAGGGCAATCGCAATTTAGAAAAGTATTCTCCATTTCTTCAAACCAATGGAGGAGTGCGGTGACACCTTCAGTCCCTTTATATTTCGGAGGGTCGCATGATTTGAAATGCTTGTAGGTGCATTTAGTAGTGTTTGGGGAAGAGTTGAAAATGTTTTGGTTTGCTTGATTGACAGGATTATTGGTAAGTGCTTGTTGAACTTGGATTACAATGTTGGGTATTACGGCAGCCATTTGTTGAGCGATTAAGGCAGCCATGCGATCGCGGGCTTTTCTTGCTCTCGTCTTCCTACGGGCGAGGTTAGAAGACATCTACAATGAATACATGACAAGAGTATGAGTTGGATGCTTTTGGGATCATGGGTCGCATTCAAGAATGATCATTTATAAAATAATTATACAAAAATACTACATCCATAGGATGTCTTGGGCTTTGCTCGCTGTTAGGCCCGTCATGCCGCCATACTTTACCTTATGTAATCATGTGGGCCCCCATGAATACCGGTTTTTCATATGGTTCGCACGGTTTCTGCCTGGTTGCGTACACAAAAACCCGGGAAAATCGAGAAATATGTATACAACGTGTGATGTTCGGAATGTGTCCAGGTGTAGACACGATGACACCTCAAAGTAGGGTTAGTTCGAACGACGTTTGGTGTGGCATGCTTTGGCCTAATAGGTCCTTCGTACTCTCATCGTTGGTCCCCAGGTAGGCAAACTGGTCCGTTATATTGGATTTATACGAATGCCAGCCTAGACAGGACGTTCCGACTACCGGTACTTGTACCCTTCCAGTTACTACATGCCCGTCGCAGAACTTACTTTGATGAGAATTGAAAATTGCATAAAAATCTTTGGATAACGAGAGTATGAAAATAAATTGAACACATGAACATCGATATATGTATAATGAATATGTACATATGTATAATGAATATGTAGATGAGCATGTATGTTTGACTGAAATGTAAACAAATATGAAACAAATAAATATCACAAGTTTGTATGTAACCACCTAATCAATTTAAAATTTAGGCAGACTATAGTGTAGGCTCTAAGGGTCTAATAACCTATCCTATATCCCTATAGTCATGGCTCTGATACCAATCTGTCACACCCCAACCCGCAGCGGATAAGGTGATCGGGGCATGATTGGGTTATCATCAAAGCTCATGACATTTATTAAACGTTTCATATTCATTAATACAATTTAAATGGAAATTTACAATGATTGCTACAACATGATCTAACTACGATCTAAACTTCTTTGTTCTCTTCTAAGGCATATCCTATGTTATCCTTGCTTCAACCTGTTCACCTGTATCATGTGTAAAAAGGTTTTTGGATCAACATAATGTTGGCGAGTGAATCCTATGGAAAACAATTGAACAATTCATTTAACTTGATTATGAAATATGTGCACAACCAAACATGAGTAAAATTAGATGTAACTTGATCAACAATCATAATATGTTAAATGAAAACACTCATGAATAATAATGGAACAATTAAAGGCACGCGTTGCTCAACTCGTCTCTCACGAGGAACTGAGGGGCCTGATGAATGAATTGCATAAACATGACAATATGAATAACACAACTACAGACAATATAAACTCAATGAAAAACACACATGAACAAAAATGAATTGAAGTGAAGCACGCGATGTTCTACTCGTTTCCCACGAGGAACTGATGGGCTTAATGTATGAGTTTCATGTAATTTGACAAACGGAATATAAGTAAATCACAACAATAAATCAATCTAAGTTTAAGTCATGATGTGGTATGGCACAAGTTTAAATAAATAAATTAATTATTTCATAACACATGACACACCCCAAAACGTGTAATTTAAAAGGGGGAATTGTAAGATTCACTCACAGTGGGTGCGTTCGGTTGATGACGTTGAATGCACGCGAAGTGGTTTTAACCACGAGTGAGATTTAACCTAGATAAATCGCATTATGGTTTGGTAAGTAAACGAATTTTATTAAACTATTTTAGTAGGATTGTTGGGTGTATTTTTGTGAGTTTGAGGCTATTTTCTAATCTAAAAAAATGTTATTTTTAAGTATTTATAATTGATTTTTAATTAAAATAATTAAATAAAAATAATAAAAATATTTTATTTTTTTTCTGCTACAGTGACATTGACCTGTTGACTTTGACCTGACCGTTGACCGGTTCAATGGCAGATTATTGTGCGCTGAGTGAGGCTCGAACCCGAGACCTCCCGTACGCGTGCACGCAGCTCTACCAACTGAGCTACGTGTCTAACCCGTTATATATCCGATTTTAATTTCATATATACATTAATTAGAATTAACAGAAAATCATTTTATTTTAAAAACAGTTTAAGCGGACCGGTTTTGCACTCCACAGGTCTCGAACTCGGGACCTGTGGTTTAATCTAACACACAGTCCACCGCTGGACTGTGTGTTCAACATGTTATAACATTCGATTTTTATTATACTTAAATACTAATTATTTATTTCCTTTTCTGCCTTAATTAAAAAGAGAAGATAATTGTCCGAGTCGGTGCTGAAGACCGGGCTCGAACTCGTGACCAGCGATATAATCAAACACACAGTCCACCGCTGGACTGTGTGTCTAACTTGGTTATTATTCCGGTTAACAATATATTTAACATATATCTGTGGCGATCCGGTTCAGTTAAACAAAAACTTGATTTTTATTAAGGCAGCGTGTACGAGACGGGATTCGAACTTGAGACGTTTTGCGTTTTATATGTGCACACAGTCCACCGCTGGACTGTGTGTCTAACCCGATTAATATCATGATTTTAATTAAACTTATAAGATACAAAAGTGCACCGTCTTCTTCACTGAAAAATAACCAGAGATGAAGTCTGACTGGTTCGAGATTTCTATCAGTTTTATTAGTGTTTTACAGTTCAATATGGTGAGGTAATTGTGAAAAAGGAAAAGAAATTGGGCGAAGAAGTATACCGACTGGATCCTCTGTTTTCCGGCAGAACTCCGGCGACAGGATTCAACTCCGGCGTCAGGTGTCTTGCAGCATCAAGTCTCCGGAAAGCTTGGAAAAGGTAAGGGTATCTCCGGTATAAGCTTCAGAGGTTCAGAAAAGCTCGGCAATGGGGAAACCGGTTTTCCGGCGACGAACAGGTTTATTCCGGCGAGTGGAATTACGCCGAGAAAAGGTGTGATTTTTGAGCGAAAGTGTTTGTCGTCGGTTGTGGGTCAATTTATAGGACAAATCGTCAATGCACTTGGTCCGAATTCCGACTGTGTTCGATATTTAAATTTTCCGGCGGTTATGAATTTGGTCGCGGACTTTAAACATCGGTTATAACCGATATGTAGTTAATGGTTTACGTTATAACGTAAATCGTAGTTAAGACTCGCTAATTTACCGGGATTCCGACGACTGAATCGTTTGGGCGCCGGTTTTGAATTTGTAACGTTATTATATCAATTAAATGATTGAAATATATAACAAACAGAACAAGCGGCGCAGTGGTTTGTGTGTGAGGTGATAAGTCACTGAGTGACTCGGTACAGACCCGGGTTCGAAACCCGGCAGAAACATTTCATTTTTATTTTGCGATTTTTGACAGTTTTCAAAAACTAAATATATATTCCCGTATAATAATTGATTACGGATCGTTTAAAAATATTTTGGGCATTTAATTCGAAACGAAAATTTTGACTGACTGTTCGGTTGATAAACGGAGCGGGTTTGGTAAATCCGTTTTTGACGGATGTTACAAAAAGCTCGTCCACGAGGAGCTTGCTGCTGGTTGTTGCGCTGAGGGAAAACATTGCTAAGGTGGTTTGGGTCGCCACACTTGTAACAAGCGCGACCATTGTTTGCTGGCTGCTGGACCTGGTTTTGGGCAGGTGGTTGGGTTTGGTTACCTAGAGGCTTTTGGCCAAAATGGCAATGGGTGTTGAAGTGTCCAAATCTATTGCACGTAATGCAAAGGCAGCATGGTGCGGTAGTAGGGTAGTGGTTGGTACAAGTCACACACTAGGGAAGAGTTACAGTGTAGCCTCGTTTGGCTAGTTTAGGGTTTTGGGTTAAGGCTAGCTGTTGGGGTGGAGGGTTTGGCGGAGTAACGACCACACAATTTTGGGTTGAAGCCTTCCGCTTCCTACCATTTATGTTGTTTTTTTTGGTGGGTGGTTTATTATGCCTGGGTTCAGGGGTTGGTTCCGTGGTGGCTTGGTGAGCAGCTTTGGTTAAACTTAGCAGCAAGGCGGTAAGTGTCCTTTAAGGTTTTAGGTTGCGCGGACTCAACGTAGTTGGAGAAGGAAGAAGGGAGGGTTTGAATGTATTTGGGGATGGCCTTGTTTGTTGAATCGACTTTATAAGGGTACAGTATACTAAGATGTTTAAACCTAGTGGAGATACCGAGATTGTCATTCCCAACCTACTTGATCGTGGGGAGGACAAAACTCGTATTCCATAAGCGTTTTGAGCTCGACCCAGATCAAGGCATATACAACGTCTTCGCCACGAATGTTGTGCTTCAACGTCCACCAATCGAGAGCTCTCGATCGAAAGACTCTAGTGGCGTTGGTGGTGCGCAGATGGTCAGGACATCCGCTTTGACGGAAAGTGACTTTAACGGTATCAAACCACTGAAGTAACTTGATCGCGCCTTCTTCATCGTACTAGGCTACAGGGGTTGAACTACTTAAAGGTAGCTACTATCAGTTTGTTACTCAACAAAAGACACTCCATTGAATCCTATCAGATTTTTTAAGGTTTCTAATTAGAAAATGGTGATAATATTTCCTATTAACGGTGATAATATTTCCAATCGATTTGATAAAAAGAAATCTTGATTTCTTATTAGATTTTGAGTCCACACTTTTTGAATTAAATGGTGATATTATTTCCTATTTGAATTAAGAATTAATAAATTCAAAAAACTAAAACAAAATAATGCTAGTGAACGGCCGGATTTATCTCAATTATATTGATTCTCAATCCTACTCGAAATCAATTACTTTTGGTCCAAGTATCTTCAATCCTTCCCCTATAAATCTCACACCCTCTCAACTCACAATTCTCAAACCATTGCTAACAAAGTAACCACTACTGTCTTCTTCATGGATAACTGGGACGGCATGGAACCCTTTCAAGCTCACTACGGAAACACCTACTCATCCTCCATCACCCCCACAGATTTCGACCAACACTACATCTCTTACCCACTTTCCCACATCGCCGAAACCATCCACGAAACCGGCAACAAGATCATAATGCCCGCCTCCGCCCTCAACCAACTCGCCTCCCTCTCCATCTCTTACCCGATGCTCTTCCGCATCCAAAACACAGCCGCAGGCCACCACTCCCACTGCGGTGTCGTAGAGTTCACCGCGGACGAGGGCTTCGTGTTCATGCCCACGTGGATGATGGACAACCTGCATTTACAAGAAGGTGAATATCAAGAACACTAGCCTCCCCAAAGGAGAGTACATTAAAATACAACCACATGCTACTAAGTTTACTACCCTTTCAGATCATAAATCTTTGCTCGAAAAAGCGTTTAGGGATTATGTTTGTCTTACCACTGGTGACACTATTGTGATCAACCACGGGGGTGAGAAGTATATGATCGATATTGTGGAGACCAAGCCATCACCCGCGATATTATTGTTTGAAACCTATTGTGTGGTGGACTTTGCACAACCGTTGGATTATAAAGAACCCGAAAAGAAAATAACCAAAGATAATGAAGATCCTACAACGAAGACGGAT
Organism: Scalesia atractyloides; assembly: GCA_947069175.1. NCBI lineage: Eukaryota > Viridiplantae > Streptophyta > Magnoliopsida > Asterales > Asteraceae > Scalesia > Scalesia atractyloides. Next base: position 84,343,046 of record CAMTDV010000116.1, on the reverse strand, counting down.
TGTAAACTGTTCCCAGGCGTTGGGAGGCGATTGGGTGGTCGGGTGATGAAGAAAATAAAGATGACGGAATCAAACATGGTGGTTGAAGAAAAGCTGGAGAAGAAACACGAGACGCAGTTTAAGGCGTTTAGTGGAGTGGCGAGGCAGGTTGATGGATAACCGTTGGCGGCAGCAGTGGCTGATGATCACTCGAACATTCATGTAGATGCAAGGATGAACGAAGAAGGGTTTAATGCGTTTACGGGGAAGAGTTACCGGTTACTATAAGTAAAGGATAGGATAATTTTTTTGTTGTTTGTTTCTTCTTGTTGGTTTTGGGACTCATGTTATGTTTTGTGATGACTTTTCAATTTAACTTTACATTCACAATTTAACAACGTTTGGTTGTATGATTACCATTATGTTATCTAGTTAGACTTTTATCTAATTGTGAATTAAATCGGATCAAAGTTAATTTATCTTTTCACATTATGAGACCCTATAATGGTATCATAACACAAGCATTGTGGTAACTATTGGAATTAATCAAGACTTTTTATAACACAAGCATTAACATCATTATCGTTTATCCTTAAAGTATTATTATGTAATTAGTATAATTATAAGTTAACCTAAGTTTTGACGCTTATTTAAGACCCAAAGTTCGTATAGCTTGGTGTTGTTTTACCCGCCAGTTTAGCACCTATATTACCTTGTAATATCATATTTGTTCAAATTATTCCAATTAATTTTTGATCCTTCAGTAACAAGTCACATTATTCCTATTACTCAAACCAATTAATTTTGGCCCCTGATCTAATATTTTGTGTTAAATTTGATTTCATGTAGTTTTCTCGCGAGTCATACTGTGTTGAATTGAAGAAAAACAACTATAAGTGTATGTTTGTTTCAAAGTTTGGGAAATGAAGTCTTATATATTTAAGTATGTGGATGAACGGTAAGCAAATAGCAGTGTGGCACTGCTTTGGGTCTGGAAAAAAAAATTCACTTTACATATTACATATAGTAGAAGCCCAACTAACAAAAAATTGACAGCCTATTTATTACATGGTTACATCATCATTCACAAAAGCCTTGAAACGAAATTTCACTTTACATATAGACAAGAGCCGTTTCACTTTACATCATTCACAAATGCATGATGATGTAACCATATAATGTGCTGCCTCTTTTTTAAAGTTTGCATTGTCTCGAGCTCTATTTCTTAAGGCTTGAAAACGGCTTGATTAATTTTTTCAATCATGAGTTTGACTCAAACTCAATTTGTTTATTACTTGTTTTATTATTTTATATTTTAGTAGTTGATATACAACATGAGGGTGGCCTGAATGAAACAATACGGAGTTTAACCTAGGAATATACTTAGCACCATGTAACGGTAACCAACCTAAAACGATGTTAAACTCTTGAGAAAAGTACGAATGACTAAGAAAGAAATAATGGTTGGGCTGTGATAACTATATCTAAGATGAAATGTCTAAGTGAAGTTAGGATGTGAGATTGTAGGAAAGACTTAACATACATGAATGAAATATGATAATGATGTAATTAGTAGTATGCTAACTTGAAGAATGTGTTATAGATGGAACTTGTACAAGAATTCGGGTTGAAAATATATGTTTTGGAAAGGATTATGCGATAGGGGCTTGTACATTGTGCTTGAATGGGTAATACTCGCCATATGTTATATTACTTACTCAAATTGCTATTAAGAAGTGAATGTGCGCTAAAAGTAAAACATATGAACTTGCTAGTGAATGATGATGTTAAATGACTAACCTTGTATGTGGTTGTCAAATGTAAGATAATGGAAACATTAGCATGTGTAAAATTGATTATGTATATTTGTGTATGTAACTAGGTGATTACATGATTGTATGTATTTCACTAAATGGGTACGAAATGTTTATAGTGCCATTAGCATAACTGACTACATTGATATAGACATATGTTCCTAAGCTGGAAGTTTGCATACTTGATCGTATACTTTTCAAAAAGGTCAACAAGTATGGGAATAGCATGAATAGAAATCCTAGTATGATTGTAAGAACATAAGGATTGAATGATGCATGATGGATCCTTATATGTTATACTTGATGATATGTTAAATTTGTGTGAATTTGGAATGATGCATTGTTGAATATGTGCCTTGTGCTTGTGACAAATGATAAGTGAAAGTCAAATGCGAGATATGAACTTGATATGATAGGTGATATATAAAATCTTGTGAGCTAATGAGAATGTGAATGATGACATGTAAGGATAAGCATCATGTCAAGATGACGCAAGCACGGAAGGCAAATGGGTCAAAAGGAGGTGAGGAAGCGATCACGAATATGGACGCTTAATGTAAGTGACTATCGATCTCACTTCTTATTTTGTTTAGATAAAGTTATCTATATTTGATTAATTGAAATCAAGTAAGGATGTACAAATAAGGGAATTACTAGGATGAGAATGGTTGTAATGGTCGCTCGATGTCAATCCGGTGAAACCTCAACGTAGGGGCAAACGGGTCAAAACTTTTAGTGGAAAGATTTAGCCGAAGAACATGTGGATTGGATTGGGAAAGGTATGAAATAAATTGAGAACTTGAATAATGATTTATTTCATGTATTAGAACCCCCGGAACACACGGTCAGTGAGTAGAAATAACAAAACACAAAATCAGCGTTTAAGCTGTAGAGGAGGTGTGGTACATGTAAAAAAAATTGGAGGGCAAGTACGAAAATGTGACATGTATGTTGATATGATTTCTTTATGGACACGGCTATGTTTTTAATAAGTAAAACTTATTAGGACACTATAGATATGTGAAGTGACGGAACTAGTATATGGTAACATGCTTATAAAAAAAGAAAGAAATAAAACGCCTATTATAGTACAGTGTTCAAAGGAAATTAAGTGAATGTCTATGCACGGGATGTAATTTAATGTGTAAACCATAGTTAAATGTAGTAAGACATGAGTGTACGCATAGACTAGTATGTAAAAGAATCATAATTGGTGGCAATGAAAAGGTCCTTCGCAACAAGGCCATTAGACAAGTTTTGGTCCAATGGCAACACCGGAAAGGATCGGATCTTACATGGGAACCCAAGGACGAAATGCGCGAGCACTACCCGAAGTTATTCGGTATATACCTAGGTTCCGGGGACGAAACCTTCTTTAAGGAGGGTAGACTTGTAACACCCAAAATGCATATATGTAATTATTTTAATTGTTTTAATTGTTTATTTAAAAGGTCATTTAGCCTTAACTTTTATGTAAAGTATTGTGAGTGGGGGATAATTAACTTAGTTAATTACTAAGGTTATCTTAGTTGTGTAAGGATTGTGACATTATAAGTTAAAGTAAAGAAAGAATGGCCAAGTTAGTGCTTGGGACATTAGTTTGACATGTCTTAAAATAAGAGGGCTGAAAATGTAAAGTGGAGAAAACTTGGTGTTATAACAAAAGAGCAGGAATGTGTGTGTGTGTGTATGAACGTGAGAGAGAGGAAGCAGGAGAAAACTCTTCTCCTTAAACCATAGTAAAAATACAGCCAATTGGAAGTGCTTTTAGGGCAAATTTGAATGCATGTATTGGGTTCCTTACACATCTAAGTATCTTCAACATAAGGTAAGTTAAATTTTGTGATTTAATGATCTTCGTGAAGTGGGTTGTAATCAATCCGTGAAATTAAACATGAATATTGGTTAGAATCACCATGTAGAAGATGATTTATGCTCAAATTTGGTTATCTGGATGATTCGAAATGAAACCCACTTGTTGTAGTAACATGATGAAATACGATGATCATGTAGGTGCAAGGTTAGTGTAATATTGATGTATGAACTTGTATATATTAGAAATTGTTAGATAAATTTGATATAGGATGAAGGTTGTGTGAATTTAGTCGATTTGATGATCCATGATGTGAACTAGTAGAATATGCTTAGAACACATGTACACCATGCTTTGTTAGTGGTACGCACACCAAGTGTTTGATGAAATGCCTTGAATAAGATTTGTATGCAATAAGGATGATTTCATGTGACTGTAGTGCTAAATGGTTAAGATTAGTAGATGGTAGTTTATTAACTCGATGTAGTTAAGAAAAGAATGGAAATGAAGACATGAGAGTAAAACGTGTTGATTTTAAATAATAGGAGTTAAGGAGTAAGATGCGAGCCATTCCGGGTCACAAGTGAAGCACGACAAAGGTAAGTTCTTATAATTACAAGTACTGGTAGTTATAATGTTTATGTTACATTTTTATGTGAAGAATATAAATTTGCTTTGCTACATGAAAATACATGGAAGTTCGATCCGTACATACGAGTCGAATAAGTAAGAATGACATATGTATGCATTGGGAATTGGTTTCGAATCGGATATAGAAGTTTGAAGGAATTTGACATCGAAACCCGCTAGAAAGTATAAGTAATGAATGTTAAGGAACGGATTATTGTCGTGATCGATAGAAGCTTGAATTCTATGTTAGTTAATTATGATATAACTAATTTGTTGATATGATTGTAGGTAGATCATCATGTTAGGTGGCGCAAAGCTTGGAACGAACACATCATCCGCATATCACGATTCAGCGTTTCATGTTCAAACGGGTCAAAACACTTTGTAAATTATGTTTAAAACTTATGTTAGTATGTTAATCACTAGTAAACTTTTAAGTAATCATGCTTCGCTTGTAAACATTGTGTTTCTACATGTTAATGAATGGCAAAACTTTTGTTAAATGTTCGTACGATTGAAATATGCGTTAACTTTGGTCTCGTGTATGAATGGGCGTTACAATTTTAATTGTATTGTGATTCAAGGCGTTGTATTTTACAGTAAAACACCATAAACATAAATAAGACACCATAACATTGCAAATAATGAATTATGATTCAAGTCATGGTGTTTTAACATCTAGAGTATGTAACATTGTATTGTGATTACAGTCATGGTGTTTTAACATCTGGAATAGCAATAGAATCATTCTAAATGTTAAAAACACCATGACTGTATTATGATTAAATTAATGGTGTTTTTGGAATTTGTATGGTGTTTTATACCTTCAAAAATAACAAAATCATTACACATGTTAGAACACCACGGCTATATTACGATTAAAGTTGTGGTGTTTTTTTGGAATTCGTATGGTGTTTTATACGAACTGATCTGGAATAGCAAGAGAATCATTCTAAATGTTAAAACATCACAACTGTTTATGATTCAATTCATGGTGTTTTTAGAATTTGTATGGTGTTTTATACTTGCAAAAATAACAAAAGTCATTACACATATTAAAACACCACGGTTGTATTACGATTAAAGTTGTGGTGTTTTTTGGAATTCGTATGGTGTTTTATACGAACTGATGATGAATTCCTAAAATAACTGATGAATTCCTAAAATAACCGATGAAATGAATTCCTAAAATAACAGATGTCGGTTACAAGATTATATTTTTAATTGGATTTATTAGTAAATTACAATGATACCCTTAAACTACCAAAATAAAAATGGACATGTGTCACAACCATAATCTTTCTTATCCTTCTTACACTTTTAGTTTTTTTACAGGAGCTTCTACCATACATATTGTTTAATCACCTTTACCATAATTATCTATCATAAGAATAGTATTTGTTATGTGGATGTGATTATACTTTTATTTATTTAAACTCGACCTTGATCTCCATTATTAAATGGGCACCGATTTGTGCTTGAAATTGGGCTTAACAATAATAAAGACCGCTCAGTTCAAGCTACTAACAAATATTATGTAATTATATTTAGTGTTTCGTTTCTTGCATTAATTTATGTAAGCAATTTTGTCTACAGTTGGTGTGAAGAAGTTAAATGTCTATATTTTGTTTTATATAAACAGCATTTGTTTTCTTTATATTTGTGTTATTTACAACCGTTTCCATTAATTTGAACAATATTTATTATCAGTATAGAAATTACTTAGTTAATTATTTTGTGGGGATTTTATTATTATCAATCGTCACTTAAAGCACCCATAATATGTAAACCTCATAATTTCATAAACCGAAATCTTAACATCATCTTCCAAATCATCACATACTTTTACTACATGATATGCTTTGTTTTCAAAATCATCACCACCTCGACACCAACAGATATGAAAATTATCAAAGCAATATATTCGAAATCAGAGAGTACCCACAATGTGGTGCTCAACATTCACATATTCAAATATCAAACAACAACGAACTTCTTTGTACTCGTTGGGTTCCACATGTGGCATACGAAGATCAGGTCACATGCAGTGATAAATCTCGCTAAAATGTGATGACCGATGTCATACCCCAACTGATGCGGAAGCATCAGGGCGGGACGAAAACAAGATTGCAAGAGACTTCATAACACTATTTGTGACAATATTCTAAATAATTCGATTTCATTGATACTAAAAAGGACAAGTACATTGTTTCGGAATTAAAGTACAACAAGTTTCAAATAACATAACCACATGAAACAAAATACATAAGTTTAATCTATGTGTGTTTCTAATCCACCCTAAATATCTTTCTTCCATCATCATCACTAGTTTCCTGCAACATGTATTAAAATAATGATTAACAAAAAGTTGGCGAGTATACAAGTATAATTACATAGCATAATAGTGAAAAGGTTATCTCATATCCAATATGGTAATTTGCATATTATGTTACTATCATACTAACATGTGCTAACTAGATGTCAATCCAAAGTCTAACGCAATCGTGCATACCATTGACACTAAAATGACAAGGTTGTAAAATAGTTTACTTAACAATACCACAAGAATACGGGCGATACGTTAATCGTATAGCGCTATAATTGTTAAGGGAGGTTAGCAAAGTTAATGAGCATATAGACACAAGTTTACATAGCATGCGATAACAAGAATAATACAAGTTTCATGTTTTTAACGGATAGAGTGTGATTATAACAAGTTTAAATGTGATTCGTGATTTGTATAAATGTACATGTTGCTCCCAAAGTGTATAAAACGGAAAATGGGATCGAGTATACTCACGGTTTTGCAAAGTGTTCCTAGCAATCCGCGAGTTGTTTAAGTTTGGAGGATAGAACACCGAAGTTACCCTACATTAGGGAAACGGAGGTGTGTCAGTATTCGACTTGGTGGAGAGTTTGGATTCGGAAATTTAAAATGTAGTAAAGTATGTATATGAAAATAATTATCTAGTCTTAAATACTCTGTTTTGACACTATTAAACCTGTGTGGTTTCATGTGATTTCATGGGTCAATTTTGCCCATTAGAATCGTAACGAGAGGTTTAAAAAATAGATACTATAACCTTCATTCATGACGCGTAATCATAATTCGATTACCATCAAGATTTCGGTTATGTGTGTGTGTGTATATATATATATTTATCTAGTATATGCTATAATTAAGTCCATCATATATAACTATAGAATTTATAGAAGTCATGCATGGAGGTATGAACAGCTCATTGTATGATTTACTGCATAAATCACCACAAGGATGATTCGGATGGTCATGAATGAAAAGGAAATAGTGGTAGCTACTAACTCAACTAAAACTATGAACAACCAAGTAAGCAAGCTAGGTGCATGCATCCTGAACATGGCAACGTTTGGGATGTGTCGTAGAAAGTTGTTACTCAAATGAAAGTTGAACAAGTTTTAGTGATAGAAACATATAAAACATCAATTGAGGTAGTGGAAATATGTTAGGATAGCCAAAGCTTCCAAGATTCACATTTTTACCAAAACACAAGTCTTGCCATAAAACTATGATGAACTTGGATGGTTTCATCACTTGTGGATTGTTTAAACCCTAACAAAACAGAAAATTTAGAGGTGTTTGCACCTCTTAAACTCATAAGAATCACTCCTAAACAAGTCTCATAACCCTTAGATAGGTTCAAGAACAAGTAGGCACAAGATTTAAACAAAAAAACATAGTTTTATAAAAGTTTATCAAATAATCTTTCAAAACAGAAAGTTTGGACCTCAAAATGGTGATGTTCCACCTTGGTTTTACCATGGTAAAGCTGTGGAAACACTCCTATAAGTGTTTCAAGCTTTGTAGAGAAAGAAGAAGTGAAGAAAGATGAAAGAAAAGTGAGATGAAGCTCACTTTTGCACTTAGAAGTTTCTGTCTCAAACTTAGATTTCCAGCAGATTAGAGAGTAATTAAGAGCGTAAGTGAGTTGGGAAAGTGAAAATGGGTGAATGGAGGCTTGCTTTTATAATGGTGAAGTAGGGTTTGGGTTTTAATGGAGTTATAAGGTGATTTGGTGAGTTTGGAGGTCGAAAAGGTGGCTAACCCACAGCTCGGAAGCATCCTTCTACGGATTCAGGGGCTTGGCGCTACGCCAAGCCTAATAGGGTTTGGCGTCCTGTAGTACCGCACCTCATTGTAGCAAGAAGTTTCATTTTTTTTTGCAGTTTGGCCTTTGAACTTTCATTTTTCCTTATTTTAAGCTAAAACTTGTCATTTTTGCATGTTTTTAAGTACATAACACGTAAGTAAGTAGAATTTGAGTATCGTGATTGCATTTATGAGTATTTACACGTATAACAAGTGTCGATTTGTATGTAAACATGCATTTAATGATTGAATGCATGTAAGACAAGTGTGTATAAAGTATAAATTTCATTACGATCAAAGTCTCGGATTACAAAGTTGAAAAGAAATATGAATACAATACGAATACGAGTTTCCAAAAATAAATTACGATTACACTTTCTAAATAAGGAAAGTATAAAAATGCGAAGCGTTACAACCGACAAGATAACTTTGTGCCTCGCCAAGATTCGAAGATCGACAATGGTGTAATAAAAAACAAGAAAATCATCTCCAACCAAGAAACCCTTGAAATTTCTCACCAAAATCCATCGTTCGGTATCACAAACGAAAAAAAAAGGATAAAACCAGCGAAAAGCCCACCATAAAAGTTTGTTTGAGGTTCAAACCTGCGAACTTGAGACAAATCGAACGTGTGCCACAATATAGTCGGACAAGTGAAGTTGTCTGCTGAGGGTGATATGCTGGAACAGACGAGAAAAAACACCACATTGTGGGTGATCTTACATCGTGTATACAAAAAACCAAGAGTAGTTTCATATATCTAGTGTTTCAAAATAGCTTTCTTGTTAATACATGTAAGTATAAAACAACATACAATGTTTTATTTTGCCATATTCAAGCTAATCCCTCTTATATCATGAGATTGCCTGAAAGTGGGTGCGATTAAAGAGATGTGGAGGTACCACCTATGCATAGAGGGTGTTGCACACGATGTCGACTTGGGCTAGGAGAGGTGTTGCTCTTAGAGGAGTCGGTATATCTATGGAGAAAAGAGCTATGTGAATTTAAAGGTTTTTTATCATTATTTTTTTCAACCAATCACTTTTATTTCCATACTAACAAAACACTATTTCATCCTTTTCAAAAAGTCAATGTAAATACCTTTTCTGCTTAGGCTGCGGTTCTTTTCATAGCCTCCCAACAACTACGGCTGCCACGAACTACATCATGTATGATCACCTATCATGTTCCATTGTTCCTAAATTTATTGTGACATATGAGCCATCACCAAAATTTAAGTAAACGGTTACCAATTTTAAAGAAAAAGGAAAGTTGTTAGAAAGAACATTTTAAGACCTACAAGGAACCATGTAAAAAGAAACAACTTGAGCGAAAGTGATTTTTTATATATATAAAAAAAAGTCTTTATCTTTATCATACTTTTTTTTCAAATTTAAATTTAAAGTAATAAAAATATTAATTGATACGTTTAATGTTGGAATCCTATTGTCAAAAGGCTCTGTTCCGGTACTCCTCACCCTTACTATAAAACCAAAACCCTTGCATTCTTCATCGAAGATACAACATCAATGCGAACGTGTCACAATCTGGAGGCCTAGACCGTGATAACGGCATCTGTGTGAATCACACCCTATCATAATCTCCCAATCTCTAAATGTATACGTCACAAAGAGCCTTGTGTCTGTTGATGACTATACATACAGCAGCCCTCTCTCTGTATACACGCAGATAGATCGATTTGCAGATACTCAAACCCTACACATTCCTCTGCTTTCTGGTGCCAATTCATCACACACACTGACACACAGAGACCTTAACCTCTTAATAATGGCTGCGATTGATCCAACTCGTGGCTTTCTTAAGGATGTTAAACGTATCGTAATCAAGGTGACTCTTAAGTCTTAATTTCGCATTGACTGTGAGTTTTGTTTGATAGTTTTATCGGTTTCATTGATTATGCTTTAAACTTTTAATCTCTGAATCACATGCTCTGTATTTTTAGCTTGCATCTATCAATTTGATTAACAATTTTGGTGTTTGTGTGTGTGTGTGTCTGAATTGAGCAGTCAATGCAAGGGTTTTGACTGAGTTAATCAGAATTTGTGCCAGCTTATTAATGTGGATAATTATCATAATTTAATCTGTTAGGTTATATTAATCAGTGACCCTTTCTATGATAACTTTTTTTTTTGTGATAATGGTAGCCACGTAGGTAAACGTGTGAGGAGGTTATCTTTTTTGTTTGTGGACCCTAATTGAAGGTTGTATAGGAAGATTTTAATGGAATGAAGTTCTATGATTACCATGATTTATGTCATATGGTCCTACCAGTTATCATCATCAGAAGAAGAATCTTTCTAAAGGAAGCTTGGCATAAATATAACATCATATAATTCACTAATAAGAGTCAAAATACCAAGTGTCGTGGAGGATTGGGTCCTCATAGCATGGAAAGAATATAACATTACTCTTTATGTAGTTCTTAGTATTGTGGGTAGAATAAATGAAATTCTTTAAGTCATGGTTTCTGGTATATAATAAATATGGAAAATGTACTGTAATAATATTATTATACTATACCGATTACTGTCATGATATCCGACCCTATACGTTTTATGGAAAGTAGCTGCAACGTGCGTGTGCGTATCAGCGTATGTCCAATAAATTATAATGATTGCAAAGATTTACAGACGATTAATTTACTTATCAAAGTTTGTTGGCACAAGGAAGTGGAACTATGGGCTTGGATAGGAACTAGTTGTAGTATTGACCAACCTGCTTCGACTTCTAAGGAGCGGGGATCTGATTGTATTTTTCGTGCAGGATTTATCGACAATTAGAATGCTTGTGCCATAATGAAAAGGAAACAAAAAATAAACGTTCCTGAAATACGTGTGGCTTATATAATTACGCAATCATGGAATTGATTTGATCGTATTAACTTTATTACATTTGTGTATCCCTTTAAAGGTTGGGACAGCTGTTGTCACACGGGAGGACGGAAGACTTGCACTCGGAAGACTAGGAGCTCTATGTGAGCAGGTGTTTTACTCAAAACTCATTCTTCCACTATTTGAGTAATTCTATGCTGTCTTTCTTTTTTCCCCGTATCTTTTATAAAAATGTTTGCGGAATGTCATGAATTTATGTTGTGGTTAACTTAAATGCAGATTCAAACACTAAACACTCAAGGATTCGAGGTCATCTTGGTCTCATCCGGTGCTGTTGGTGCAGGCCGACAGCGTCTGAAATACAGGAAATTGGTCCACAGCAGGTAGTTACATGATGTAACAACTGCAACATAAACTTTAATTTGCAGTGACTAATCAATGTTTATTCTTGAAGCTTTGCTGACCTCCAGAAACCACAAGTCGAGCTTGATGGAAAGGCATGTGCAGCTGTTGGACAAAACGGTCTCATGGCACTTTATGATACATTGTTCAGTCAGGTTATTTCACTTCCTGTATTTCTATATGCTCTTTCTTTATTTTGTATACAACATGATTAATTTCCTTAATTTTTATCTTATGTTGAAATGAGATGTTTTCTGTTTTGTTTGCAGCTGGATGTGACCTCAGCTCAGCTTCTCGTGACCGATAACGACTTCAGAAGCCCAGAATTTAGGAAACAACTTACGGAAACGGTGGATTCATTATTGTCTTATAAGGTTATTCCCGTATTTAACGAGAATGACGCTGTTAGTACCCGCCGAGCTCCATATGAGGTGTGTTCAAGTCTTAGTCATCATAATACCTGCTTTTGTTTTATTCAAATGATGTGTGTATTGTAGGATTCTTCCGGAATTTTCTGGGATAACGACAGTTTGGCAGCTCTATTAGCATTGGAGCTCAAAGCAGACCTTCTTGTGCTGCTAAGTGATGTAGACGGTCTCTACAGTGGGCCCCCTAGTGATCCTCAATCAAAGCTAATTCATACATATGTAAAGGAAAAGCTTGAGAATACAATTACTTTCGGTGACAAGTCAAGGTTAGGAAGAGGTGGAATGACAGCTAAAGTCAAAGCTGCCGTTTACGCGTCACAGGCTGGCATCCCTGTCGTTATAACCAGGTATATGCATATGATATGATCCTAGTTTTATTTTGTAATAATTTTATTGTTTTTATAACCGACTTTTGTATCAAAATGCTTGAAGTGGGTTTGCTGGGGACAATATTGTAAAAGTACTCCAAGGACAACGCATCGGTACACTGTTTCATCAGGATGCTCACACATGGGTCTCGAATGGAGAATTAAATGCACGTGACATGGCAGGAGCTGCAAGAGAAAGTTCTAGACGCCTTCAGGTATTATCATCACAAAACATAAAATTAAAAAAATACATTCTGATGATTTACTGATACTTTTAAGAATGCAGGCCATGCCTGTGAAAGATAGAAGTAAGATTTTACTGGATATTGCTGATGCGCTGGAAGCGAATGAAAAGGTAATTGTGCATGAAAATGAAGCTGATGTGATTAACGCAAAGGATGCTGGATATGAAGCATCGTTAGTCTCTCGTTTGGCTCTCAAGTCTGGGAAGGCAAGTCATTTTCCTTCTCATTGACTTTCTCTTCCATTTTTTTTTAAAATTTATTTTACAACATGCACGCATCATATTTTACAGATATCTAGTCTTGCAAAATCCATAAGTGTGCTTGCAAATATGGAGGAACCGATCGGACAAGTATTAAAGAGAACAGAGGTAGGGAATTGGCATTTTAATTCTTTTATTATTAATTTATGAGTAAAATGCCATATTCGTCCCAGATGTTTGGCCAGTTTTGCGACTTTCGTCCAAAGGTTTGTTTTTCCGCATCTGGATTCAAAAGGTTTGAAATCTTGCCATTTTCATCTGGCTCATTTACTCCGTCCACTTTTCTCCATTAAGTCAGGGGTATTTCTGTCTTTTTTGTTAACTTAAAGGGTTATTCGGTCCTTTTCAATCTATGGAACGGAAATACCCCTGACTTAACGGAGAAATATGGATAGAGTTAACGAGCTGGATGAAAATGACAAGATTTCAAACCTTTTGGATTCAGATGCGGAAAAACAACCTTTGGATGAAAGTCGCAAAACTGGCCAAGCCTCAGGGACGAAAATGGCAATTTGCTCTTAATTTATTTTTTGTTCGTTTTGTTCTGTAAATTCTGTTGTTTCATCCAGCTGTCAGACGGATTGATCTTAGACAAGACATCATCTCCTTTGGGTGTACTTCTTGTTATCTTTGAGTCTCGGCCAGAGGCACTAGTTCAGGTATACATGGCTTACTTAATTGTGTGATTATATTTAAATACGCATCTCACTTGCAACAAGCGCTTTTCCCCATGTTTAAAGTCACGGATTTTCTTACAATGTGAACAGATAGCATCGTTGGCCATACGAACCGGGAATGGGCTCTTATTAAAAGGTGGAAAGGAAGCAAGACGGTCCAATGCAATCTTGCACAAGGTCACTTTTCTTTAGTTAAATAATCAGTATATATTTGTGTGATTTTCTCTTATTCGCTCTTTTCCCGATTTTAGATTATTACGTCAGCCATACCAGAAAAGGTCGGTGAAGGACTAATTGGACTTGTCACTTCTAGAGATGAGATTCCTGAGTTGCTTAAGGTTTGTCGTATAATGTATATGAAGCAGGATGTATAATATAAACCTTCCCCCTTACTCTATATTAAGTATCTGGTAATAATTTGCAGCTTGATGATGTTATCGATCTTGTGATTCCAAGAGGAAGCAATAAACTTGTCTCTCAAATCAAGTCTTCAACAAAAATTCCCGTTCTAGGTCATGCAGGTAAAGATGAAACAGTCAATGTTCATAATTTTTTCATAGGTTCCAACAAGGCGGGATGATGTAGCAAATCTTGTTTTAAACATGTTCCAGATGGGATATGTCATGTGTTTGTTGACAAATCTGCTGATATGGAAATGGCAAAGAACATAGTGGTGGATGCAAAAACAGACTACCCTGCAGCCTGTAATGCTATGGTATTTTTCTTTTATAAAAAGTGTAACCCCTATATAAATAATAGAATGCTATATGATTCTAGGAACATGAAGTTTCCGATATGTTTACTACCAGGAAACACTTCTTGTTCATAAAGATCTGATGGAGAATGGTGGTGTTAATGAGCTTCTTATCGAGCTGCAAACTAAAGGTATGAAATTTTAAATTTTATAACCATACGTACACAACAAATTTAAAGGTATATCATATGAATGTGTTTGTTGTAGGTGTTAGTATTAATGGTGGTCCAAGGGCAAGCCCCATGCTTAATCTTCCAGCAGCACCTTCATTTCATCACGAGTATAGTTCACTGACTTGCACCATTGAAATTGTGGATGATGTTCATGCAGCCATTGATCATATCCACAAGCATGGAAGGTAATTCTTTTTTTATGATTTTTTTTAACATGGTGCTTATAGAGCTCTTTTATAATGGCTGAAACTTGCAGTGCGCATACTGATTGTATTGTTACACAAGACCGTGAGATCGCAGACATCTTTCTGCGTCAAGTCGACAGGTTCATTTGCAGTGCTGTTGTGTTTTCATATTTTATTGGGAATTTAAATATTTATATTTATATTGGTTGTTTTCATTTGCAGTGCGGCTGTGTTTCACAATGCAAGCACGAGATTTAGTGACGGGTTTCGCTTTGGTCTTGGTGCAGAGGTTGATACTTATATTTCGTGTTTTAGAATAACACATTGCTATATAGTATTATAATTAGTTTTTCACACTAGTCAATAATACATGGCAATTGTTGGATCGCTTAACAGGTAGGTATAAGCACCAGCAGGATCCATGCTCGTGGTCCAGTAGGAGTTGAAGGATTGCTTACAACACGCTGGTATATTATAGTTAGAAATACGTTACATAATGTTCCCATTTTTGACAAAATTAAGGATGTAATGTTCTTTTTTGGTTTTAGGATTGCAAGAGGAAGTGGACAAGTGGTAGATAATGATAAAGGGGTCGTTTATACTCACCGAGATCTCACTCACCAAGCCTAAAGTGTGTGTTCGAGTGGCGAGTCAAACAATGGTCAACCAGTGGTCCTGAATGAAACATTTTCCCTCAAAAGGAAAAAAAAACCAAGTGAAAGATCTTGAATGCACCACTGAGTGTTGTAGTAATACATTTAGCGGTTTTAGTGCGTTCGTGAGTTAAGTGGACTGGGCTGTGAACAAAACTATTGGCTGGTTATTTATTATAATTATAATTATAATATAGTTGGAGAGGGAACAAAGTGGTTTTTGGTTAGTTGGGGTTGTTCAATTGCTTTTCACGATTTGTGTTTAAAGAGTCCCTTGTTATGTTTCCTTGGTTTCTTTCTTCTCCTTAAGAAAACAAACTTTATATTGTTTTTTGTATAACAAACACACATACGCCTTAAAATCTACTCCTATAAGCTAAAATCAAGCCATTACACTATTACCCGCTTTTTAAGACTTGAACCGCACAACTTTGATGAGGGTACGCATGATGCCACTAGGCCAAGAAGCTATAGGCAAGTAAACTTTATATGGTTTTCTCACTTTGTGATCCGAGTTTGAAGATGCCAACTTGCAAAGAAGTTTCTTTTTGATGGTCTAAGTGAACCATTTTGAAAGCATAAAACCTCAAATGGATGATGGCAATTTTGTCAACTAAGGTTACTCAAGGGTAGAGGTGCATAAAACAGGGTTTTTTTAAGAACCTAAAACAGGGTAGGAACCAGTCTTGGTATGGTCAGCAAAGTCAACAACTGGGAAGGGTAGGAACTGGTTTCAGGTACGTTCGGGTTTTTGACCAGGTTTTGACTAGTTTGGCCGTCTTTTTCGGGTTTTCGCCGGGTAAAGGTGGAACTAGGTCCGGCGGTTCCTGGTTCGGTTCGGTACACCTTTTTCTAAACCCGGATCTGGAAACTTGTATCTACCCGCGGGTCGGGTAGGAACCAATTTCGGGTCATGTCTAGAACCGGAGTTTTTGTGAATCTCTACCAGAGGGCGGTAAAACTCAAATCATGTCTAGCTTGAACAAGCTCTAATGAGGCTTAAACATAATTGATGCTTATTTGATACATCATGTTTGATTAGGCTAGTTTGCTTTAATAAACATATTACTTTTATAGATATAAAAGTATTTACATATTATAAAATTACGTGTTTAATGAATGGTGAGCACTAATCTACTCCTAAGATCCATATAATGCTTGTTTTTGTGGGACTCGAACCCACCAACTTTAATGAAAATAAGTGGCGTCCCTGTCAACTCACCATAGGGGGCGCCAAACACCACCCACCTAGTTATTGGGGGTGCCATTCACATCTTTGTCATTCGGTTAACGGGTGCCAAGCTCATGCGGTCCATCATATTCCACATTTCCTCCAATCACAACTACATACATATTTATTTATTTTCTTTTATTTAATTTAACCATAACACCTAGCTATTGGATAGTTTAGTTATTATGTTTGCCTATGTAGCACCAAGATGGCATCACTTTTTACTAATTATTAAGTGCGATTGTTATTCCACAACATATAATTTAATAACATCATACTAACAACCAAGAGCTAAGAGACCATCAATATATAAACATACATAACAATATTATTTTTATATATAAATATATAAAATAATACAGTCCTGAAATATCACAGCTTTCTAGAACTGTGAACAATTAAATAAAAAAAATGCTTTAAATTACAATTGATTGCCACAGTGGGTTTTCAAGTCACCCAACAAGACAAATACGGTGGACTTTTCCTGTATTATACAGTCTACACCAAAACCACAAACTACAAATTGTTTTCATGGTGGGTTATTTAATTTACAAGTTTTAAATACTTAAAAGCAAGTCTTGAAAAACTGTGTAAAGTTGGTGACATAATTGCTTTGCATTTTCTTTAGGAAGATGGCGACATATTGGGGGTCTACATTTACATTTAGGGGAATGTTCTAACACCCCAAATTAATTTTCACAACAATCAATCAAGATCCATTTTCACCCATCCACAAAGATGAAATCTCTGTTTGGTAGTCCAGGCAAGATCAGCGGCCTCGTGTTGAGGACTTGCCAGTGCTTATTTGCTGTTTCTTCTCTTTCTGTCATGGCCTCTGCTTCTGGATTCTCCACTTCTACTTCCTTCTGGTATATGTTTTCTTTTTTCTTTTTTTTTTTGTGTGTGTGTGTGTGTATGGTTAGATGTGTAGTCTGATAGCAAACATTAAAGGGATGAACTTTATATGATTTACTTGTCCCAAAAATTAATATGTAAAAATAAATGGCAGATTGTTTCTTGATTGCAATCCATTGTTAAGAGGATCATAATCTAGTCACCCTTTTAAACTTAGAAAGTTAGAATCCTTATGTGATTAACTTTGGGTTTCCTGAGTATTCATCTCAAAGTGAAGTTTTGGACTTCTTTGATTTGTGTTGTTCAGTCCTTTTAAGTATAAACAACATGACTGATGATATCGATAGAGGGCGAGTTAACGGGTTAGACGAGTAAGGTTGCTTTTTATAGTCTTTCCTATAAATAACTTATGGTATGACTGGGAAGTTTGAAAGAATATAGTTAGAAATAGAATTAATAGATTAAAGTACCAAAATAACAAATTACAAACAAACGGCAGTTAAACGGGCAACAAGCTGCACCGCGACCCATAAAATAGACTTTTGTCTTATTCAACCCATTTGGGATAAAAGTAAGTACGTAAAACAAATTGGCACATTTGTAAGTAAACGAATAAAAATCGCTACTTCTACTTGAGTGTAAATGTTGCTTATATGTAAAGGCTATAACTTTTAAGCTGGGTTATTTTCAGCTTTCTAATTGCAGCAATGGGACTTCAAGTGTTGTGGAGTTTTGGACTTGCCTGCCTTGATATTCATGCTTTAAGGTTAAAGAAAGATCTGCACAATCATATCTTCTTGAGCCTTCTTGTTGTCGGTGACTGGGTTAGCATCTTTTAGTCTTATCACCATCATAATAATCTATATAATCTTTTGAAGGATATTCATTGTTTATTCTTCAGTAGTTTGGTCTTAATTGTTGTAGAAAATTTCATCTTAAAATTGTGACGTTGGTTATTATGATTTGTAAACAGGTGACAGCGATTCTATCACTTGCAGCTGCTTGCTCGTCAGCTGGAGTCATGGTTGTGTTCATAAAAGACACAAATATCTGCAGATCACAGGCCGCATTGTCGTGTAATACGTTCCAGATCTCTATAGCTTTGGCTTTCATGGCATGGTTTCTTCTTGCTGTTTCTTCCTATGTCATGTTTTGGTTGTTGGCCACCATCTGATTTTGAATGTGCAAATTTCGTCATCCGTATATATTGTGTTGTTGAGTGTAGAGTGTTCTTTTTTGGTGTAAATTTGAATCGTTGGTGCACCAATCATGACATTTTGTGACCATAGTCATGGACCTGTCCTCAAAATCTAAAATTCTTTAGACCTTCTTGAGCTCTTGGTTATACTTAAGTTCTGCCTAGTACCTACCCCTTGTCTCATGTAATGTCGGTGTAATTTTCTGAATTTTATATGCTATTTGACTTTTCCTTTTGTTAGATAAATACTGTATACGTGTACTACTGTAAATGTAAATTTGTATCGTTCGTTGTGGGTTTATTAGGTAGTGGGTAGATGTGTGAAGATGAGGATGGTGGAGACTATTGGTTTATCGTTTCTAAGTGAATCAAGGTTACTGACTTGTGATATTGGGGCCACACAGGTGCTGTCGTAAACGACAGATTGAGGGGCAGAGACAAAGTGGCATTGAAGGGGATAAATGACAAGAGGTTGAGAGAATTGAGACACCCGGAAGGGAGGCAGAAGAATGCTTAAAGGGGTTGGAGTCGACGGTTTAGGTCAACATGGTGGTAAGGTAGCTCGTTTGACATGAGAGGGGACGTTGTAGTGTGCGGGCAAAGAAATGTATGTTTCTAGTAGAAGCTAGAAACCACTGGTTCGACATGGGTGCAACCCTCTTTCAAGCACCCTATGAGAAATCCTACAAGCATCTCCAGAATCGCAAAATCCTACCCCGAATCTATCAAACCGGGTGACCCGTCTTCTTACATTTCCCCTATGGTGATAAAACGTTCCTTTGTGCCAATCATGACACAGATATAACAGCAATTCAAACACCCCTTAACATCACATACATGCACACCCAGACACCCCTGACCCTCAGTTGCTTTAATAATATCAAAATAAGACAGCTAACTGAAGTTGGTTCGAACTTATTCTCAAATTCTTTTTAAGATCTCCTTTTGTTTTCTATAAAATTATGCAATTGCTAGATGTGTGGCCAACATGAAATTTAGTGATGGTGGTTTTTGATAAGATGGAAAAAAATAAGGAAAACACAGAAGATGAAAAGCTTGGCCGAAAAAAGTATAAAAAACAGAAAGTAAACAAGTTAGAAGTTGGGTGGCTTTGAATTCTTTGTTTGGTATGCTATGGTGTTTCTGATTATGGTAATGGTAGTACATCATTTCTTTCTTTATACTGTTTGTTCCATTATGAATGTTTTAGTGGGGATATGACTTGACCATCTAAACTTGTTTAATAAACATGTGTTCGGGTTGGGTTGTGTAAATAAACGGGTTGATCTGACAACCCATCTAAATTTAGATTTAAGAGAATATGACAAATGTATAACCTTTCAGCCCGTTTATTATTTTGATTCAATAAACATAAAATTAGCATTGTGACATAAAGATTGTATCATATGACCCACAAAAACCTCATACTTATGCATTTCAAAAAGTAGACTCTCTTAAACATTTAATCTTTGCATCTTCTAGTGTCTAACGAGGTCTTTTATAACTTTTACACCCTTATAAAAACAAAAGACACTTCAAGAAACATAAATACAAACACATTACACAAGCTAAACCTCTGAAAACATCAGCTAGAAACATATATCGACACAATCTTCACATCACTATCTCCGGCTTCAAGATGCTTGCTTTGATCTCCTTATGCGGCAGAACCACGCCCCCGTTGCTGTACACCTCATCACAAACGTGCACATCTTCTCCAAGAATTGTCATGTTCTCAGCCCGGGCCCACTGACCAACAGTCGAGTGCCAACCGATAATACTGCTTGAGATGCTCGCATGTTTCTTGATACGGACCCCACGCATCACAGTACACCTGGACAGCCTGACACCGGACTCAACCACGCAGCCCGGCCCAATTGCGACATCAGGCCCAATCAAACATCCTTCACCGATCTTAGCACTTTCATCAACCAGAACGTTACCCACAATGTGTGGTCCAGTAGCCAGTTTAGACGGCTCGTTCTTTCTTAAAGAGTCCAGGTACAGCCTTAAGCCCGTGATGTAGTCTTTCGGCTGTCCGATATCCATCCAGAACCCGGGTAGGACCATTGCATATAGTAATTTCTCAGATGCAATTTTCGGGAAAGTCTCTTTCTCGATTGAAGTGGGCTTCAGTTCGATACGGTCAAGCACAGAAGGGTTCAGTAGATAAATTCCCGCGTTAATCTTGTTACCCACAAACACTTTCGGTTTCTCAACAAACCTTTCAACTTGCCCGGTTGATTCTTCCATAACCACCACACCGTATTTTGAAGGTTCATCCACCTATTCACATAACTCAAAATCAATAAAATTCACAATATATACACACGCACACATCAAGAAATGATTACAAAATTAACTCAGACTACCTTGGTCACCATTATAGAAGCTTCACCACCATGTGACTTATGGAATGCTATCATCTGTTTCAGGGGATATTCACTGATCACATCGCTGTTAAGAACAAAAAACGGTTCACCAGATTCATTAATTAGCTTGTCTCTGGCTAAGGCCAGGGGCCTGCAGTTCCAAGCGGCTCAGTCTCTTGTGAACACGAGATTTTTATCCCAAGCTTAGTCTCAAAATCCTTCAAAAAGTTGAGCATCACCTGAAAAAAAAAAGATAATATAAAATTTGTATGAATTTTGTTATTTTAAAAGAAAAAAAACAAGGAATAAAATGCCATTTTTGTCCCTGAGGTTTGGCCAATTTTGAGACTTTCGTCCAAAGGTTTGTTTTTTCGCATCGGGATCCAAAAGGTTTGAAATCTTACCATTTTCATCCAACTCGTTAACTCCATCCATTTTTCTCCGTTAAGTCAAGGGTATTTCTTCTTTTTTGTTAACTTAAAGAGCAATTCGGCCCTTTTCACTTTATCACTTTATGTACAAGCGTTTAGCATAATGTGAAAAAGACCGAATTGCGCTTTAAGTTAACAAAAAAGACAAAAATTACCCCTAACTTAATGGAGAAAAATGGATGGAGTTAACGAGCCGGATGAAAATGGCAAGATTTCAATCCTTTTGGATCTAGATGTGGAAAAACAAACCTTTGGACGAAAGTCGCAAAACTAGCCAAACCTCAGGGACGAAAATGTTATTTTACTCAAACTTTACCTCTGGCTGATAGTTGATAGCCAGAACCACTTCGGTAACTCCTATAGCCTTCAGAGCTTCAATCTGAAACAAATCTCACATATAAGATTAAATAATACAATCTCTTTGATACCGGCTTAATTAAGAAAGAAAAAAAGGTGTTTATGAATCATGAATATTCACCTGGTGAAGGATCATGGGCTTGTTGCCGAAATCAACAAGTGGTTTTGGGACACTGAGAGTTAACGGTCTCAATCGAGTTCCGAATCCTCCGACAAGAATAAGTGCCTTCATACTGCTAAGCTTTTTCTGTAGAAGAAGAAATGTCAGAAACGAAAAGAAAGAAAGCAATGTGAGAACATACATGAAATGCCATGTAAATCGTTCAATATAAAGTGCTAAACGCAGAAAGATGATTATTTACGCAACTATGATAAAAGTGCTACATTCAGTTAAAAGTACAAATCTGTCGGTGGGGCGATTGACAGGTGTATATCAAAATCGACACGCGTTCATAACATTCAAGGAAGATGAGGATAAGGAGTTGGAAATCATTAATCATCCGTGGGTGAATTAGGAAATAAATGTTGAGGACTTAAAGCCAAAGATAATGTGAAACCGAAGATTAAAAAACGCATTATCACGTGAATAAGATAGCATTGTTGTATACAAACAAACAAACGTACCCAGTATAATCCCACTTATAGCAAGCTATTGGTAGGGTCTGGAATAAACATTTTGCGTTTATTAAGGCTTTAATTAGGTGGCAAGAAACATTTACTTTTTATTTATCTAATTCATTACCATTTTAAATATAATACGTAAACATTATTAAAATTTCAGGGAGTTTTATATCATGTATCACATCCAAGAACTTGTATCAAGTATCTAGACATTCAAAGAGGACACTTCTTCACAGATAACTGAACAGCTAAGCAAGCTGTACAAGCCACTTCAGAAAATCAGAAATGAAACTCAGAAGAGTGACATTGTTCACCAATAATCATGAAAGAAGAAGAGCAAAACCGCTGCTTTCTAGAGCCAAATGAATATCTAAACCAGCTACGTGTATTAATTGTATGCTACATCACAAAAAGAAGGCAGTGCGGTTTTAAGTTTCACACAAATTCCTTTTCAGTTCTTTCTTGTTTAAGAATTTAGCTCCCAACCAAAGCTCAACAAAATGTGATTCATGAAACTAACACACCTAAAAAACATCATAATTTACAAAATAGTCAATTAATAAACTTCAGACTTAAGATCAAACACCTTATGTGCAGCATTAAAAGAATTCATGTTGTGATCTAGATCTTCTCTAAGGTTATAGTGGCATGATCATTTCAAAACTCTAGACCTGATCTTAATGTAATTCATAACAACCAACTCAATAATTCACCAGATCCGTTCCTCAATCGAATCAAAAGCTTATAAATTTCACAAAAAAAGCAATGAAATGCATCAAAATTCGGAATTAAAAACAACATGATTTGCACTGATTGCGCCTACATTGTTCAATTCCTACACAACCGACACTTTTTACAAGGTAAATTAAACAGACAATCCGCATGAAGATCATGAAAAAAAAAGATTCAAACAATGAAACAAAAGAAGATGAATTACCTTTGGGGAAGAGATCTATAGTTTGAATGCTCTGTTTTGAATAGGTTGATTCAAAATTGAACCCTAATTTGCCTCTGTTTCTCTTGAATTGAAGAGAAAAAGAAACAGACGGTTGGCTTGGAGCCCCAAACGATTGGTTGTTAGGGGTTTTTACACGCTAACAAAACAAAACCTTCACGAATGATTGATGTGCACAGAGGCTTTGCTGTATCTGGTATATTTTCATTTTCATATACATTTATAACGTGAGGTTTTCTTTTTTCCACAATGATTGATTTGTATGTGAAATTCAACTAACGAATCCCGCTACTGGTTTCGATAATAACGATATTGGTAGTGATGTTATGGGGTCGGAATTGGTTTCGATTGTGAGAGTACCAGTACAGTATGATTATACGTATAGTTTACAATGCCATAAAATATTTTATTTTGAATACAAATTTATACTGAAATGTTGAAAAAAAATTTAAACACAGTTGTATATTTAGTTTTTTTTAGTTAATTAACGTAAGAAGTAAAAGGTGAACATAACGAATACCGGAAATGCTTTCGATAAGAAAATTTAAAATTATATTTTTATTAAAAAGTTACAAAATTATTTTAATAGGTAAAAACTACATCAAGATTTAAAAATTAATTTTTTTTGGTGTACCACATCAACCCTTACATAACTAATCATCACAATAAGTTACTAACGATCTTTTACGATGATTGTTTTGGTGATAAATATAGTATTATATCTTATTACATTAGGTTAAAAACCATATACACACGTTCAAGTATGAGTATAAATATTTATTGACGTTGAAATACATTATATTTGGCCAAGTGTAATGGACATTATAAGGTTGTAAAGCGGTTTGATAACATCCTCAACATTATCCCATGACATTATCTAGGGTATAAAGTGGAGGGGCATTTATAGTATAATGCCAAATAAGAAAAAAATAAAAAAAATATTGATGAAAAGAGGGTTAAGAGACAATAACTATTACACATTTTTAAAGGACCTTAAGGGTCAATATTATTACACAATTTTTAAGGGGTATTGTGATACTGATGTAATAATTATTTAATGCCCCTTGAAAGTCTAACAAGATTTAATTTATTAAGACGTAAATTTCTCAAAATTTTAATTCTCCTTGATTAACGCATGCTAGTCAATCTTCATTTTAAATACAGTTTACTATTGAACAATTATATATGTCAAAACATATTCATATAGACAACGAAAGCTGTATTTTATTTGTAAGCAAGCATCCAACACTTGCAATTTATTTATCACTACAATTTATTAAAAAAAAGGTTTACATTGAAGACAGGCACATAGATTTGCTTGTGTGTAAAAGGTTAACGGATTGTTTCATTCTTATGAATGAAAAAGTTGGTTTCACATGCAGGCATGCTCCAAGATCAGCAGGACCCGCAAGTTCTGTTCCTGCCCTTTGAACTACATATTTCATAATTTGTGTACTTACTTTTTCATTTAGTGGCGGACTTATGTGAGGGGCGACCAATATTTTAACATTAACATAATAAAAATAATAATAACCATTAATTTGTTTTTTAATGGAAGGTTGTTGTGGCGGATCTATAAAATATTCGTAGGGGTAACGTTTTATAAAAAAAAAGGTAATGAAATCGTAAAAAGGTCAAAAAATGTCAATTTTTTCTAAAATTTACACTACCGTCGAATTGCCAAGAGGTAGCGGAGGCTACCCCTTCCTCTAAGATAGGTCCGCCCTGTTGATCGAATCCATCCTGAATTTAATGGGAATAGTTAAAACTATTGTTAACAATATATATATATATACACACACATATATATAGCGAGGTACATTGGGAAACACTAAAAAAGTGGGAAACCGGAGAACACTTTTAAAAATTTAACTTAACATGTTAAAAATCTATTTTTTTTTTAAATCGGCTCTTATCAAAAACTAAAAATATAAAAAAATAATTAAAGAAGGGCTTAAATTTTTTTTTACAAAATTGTTTTTTTATTGGAGTAGTTTCTACCTATTTTTATAAGGAAAACTGCTAAAAAAAATTTAAAAGTTGATTTTTAACATGTTAAGTTAATTTTATAAGATATTTTTTAACAGTTTTTTAAACATTTTTTTTATATTTTTAGTTTTATATTTTTTTATCAAAAATGTTTCTACATGTATTTATAAGGAAAAGTGTCAAAAAAAATTAGAAAAAGTTGATTTTTAACATGTTAAGTTTAATTTTTAAGAGTGTTCCCCAATAAATCATCTCATATATATATAGGGTAGGGTTCATGCGAGAATCACCTTTATTGCTAGAACCGCGAGAACCAACGTGAACACAAAAAAATACCTAAAAAACACACAAAAAAATTATATATACTTTTTTTATAAAAATCGCTATATTTCGTTACAAAAAAATCGAGTAACAATTATCGATGCACATGTGCATATGTCTCATTTCTTGGACAAATTCCGTAATACATTAATAGTAGTAGACAAATGCACTTTCATTTACAATATCATCCGTAATACACTACTTTTTACATTACCAATATTAAAAGTGCACATGTACATCATTGTGTATAAGCATGATATAACGTGTTTTGGTACAAAAAGTTTGTGATTTTAAATGATTAAGTAGGCCCATATACATGTTTTGTGGTTAGTTATCTTTAGTGGTTGATAGTTTAGTTGTATTTGTCACTTATGATATAATATGTTGTTTTGATGGTATAAAAGGAGTTGATATACATGTAATAAACTGAAATATTGGTAATGGTATTGTATTATGGATGGTAGGAGGTAATTGTATTGTATTATGGATGGTAGGAGGTAATGGTGGTGTATTTTGGATGATATGATAGATGAAAGGGAAAGTGTATTCAAAGTAGTGTACCAAAACATGTTATATCATGTTCATACATATAGATGCACATGTGCATTTCTAATATTGTTAATATAAAAAGTAATGTATTATGGATGATAGTGTAAATAAAAGTGTGTTTGTCTAATATTGGTAATGTATTACGGAATTTGTCAAAAAAAATGGTACATATGCACGGATAATTGTTACTCGAAATTTTTTTTTTGGTTTTTTTAGTGACGAAAAATAGCGATTTTTCAAAAAAATATTAAAAAAAATTGTGTATTTTAGGTATTTTTGGTTGTGTTCACATTGGTTCTCGCGGTTCTCGCAATAAATAGTGGTTCCTAACGAATCCTTCTTATATACGTATATATGTGTGTATGTGTGTGTGTGTGTGTATATGTATATAGGGGAGAGTTATCTTGAAAACACTAAATATTACGAGAACTGTGAGAACGAATGAGAAAACCAATCAAAACCATTTTTTAATACAATCATTATTTTAATTAAAATTCAATATCAAAAAAAGAAATTATAACATCAAATAATTCATTTATCCTCTCAAATCATTCTTATTAGATTTCTTACACATGTATAAATATAACAAATTTACACATGTGTAAATGGAAAACTTACACAGGTGTAAATTTTCTTTATTTACGAATTCACGTAAGTTTAAATGCGTAAATTAAATTTCTAGAATTGTATTCGAATAATAATGACAAGTGTAAAAAGAAATTTTGAATGTCACTTGTTTTTGACCAAGTTCTAGTTGTTTTATCATTCGTTCTCACGGTTCACGTGATATTTAGCGTTCTTATTTAAACCCTCTCCTATATACATATGTGTGTATGTATATATCTCTTAGGCCATTTATCGAGCACTAGCTACTAACCGGCTCCAACTTGTTCTATTTTATAGCCAATTGTTAGTTATATATGACGATATATATTTTGTTGAAGTTGAAAAGCAAAACACTTATTTCTTTAATATCAAAATATATCAGAATAGATGTTTAATTAATAATTAATAAATATAGTAAACCAAAATTTACTAAGAAGATAATATAATATAATTCAATTATTTTGCAAATGAACAAATACACATTGCACGAATACAACAAAAGAGTTTACATATTCACCTAGAAGCATAGCAACACATTTTATTTTCTCTTAGTTACAAATACAATTAACATAAATTATTTTTAGTCAAACACAAATACTTTTTTTAGTTTGCCAAAATTTTACTAAACCATAAAGAAAGTGGTGTCGGTTGTACGTTGGAACACATGGAAGCTGACAATTTCGGCATCAGGAAAGCCATGTTCCGCATCTGACAGCTTGACATCGTGTGATCCTCCCTTTATTTAATTATGTTTTATATTTAAGTCATTAAAATAAATTCAGAAAAGAAAAATTAGATCCAATACCAACGGCAACATGCATTATTTTACATAAACCTTTAAGAAAACGAAGAATGGCATTGGCCCAGGGTTGAAACATCGAATTCATGTAAAGAAAACATAATGTCAAATGGAAGGAGCCCAACATGTGTTGACTTTACTTTTTTCTGACGACTACTCGGATTTAAATGCCAAAATCAGGTAATTTGACACTTCTTAGACACATATGCAAAGAATAAAGTCAAAATTTAAGTTAAAGCAAGCATATCAAAAAAAGGTCAAATGGAAGTAACATGGGTATCAAATCGTGTTAACAACATAAAGGAAGGTGGATTTTTGCTAATTTTATCATGGAAGCTCTTAAAATAAGGTTTGGCTTTAGAAGCTTGTAACTCGATGCATTTAAAAGTAAACCACGTTTGAGATAAATCTCGATAATTTGGCAAAGGGAATATATAAAAAGAAATCCTAAAGACCCAGGTGTGATATCAAGGAATTTCCATAAGTGAAATCATAATAAAGCTACGTCAATACGGGTATGATATATATATATATATATTATAGCAACAAAAACGAAAAAAAAAGAACAGTGTTTTATGTCCTAGCATTAATTCTAGTATTAAATATAACAAACACTAGACTTAACAAGTACCTTTAGTTATTGGAGTTCTTAACTAAGATTTGATGAATTTTTAGGATTTATCTTACAGGTTGCTTATAAATGGGGTTAGCTGAACAATTTAATCGAGATACTGAGAAAAGAACAAAGATAGGCTTAGTTTCATTCATCATATCCATGATTGATTACATTCATTTCGTTATCCAATTGAAACGTTGAAGAAATTGTTGAAATTGTGAGAGTTGTCATGGTTTATGTGAGATATAATATACTGATTACTCAAAATGATGGAAATAATGTGGTGAGTTAATATATATATATATATATATAATATGAATGTTTTGATAACCCGATCTTAAGTTGGTTTAAATCGTTAGTTTTCGGACCTGCGGGTTCAAGGAGGTAGACCAATAACCTGGTTAGCATACATTTTTTTGTACTTTTTGCAAGTTTTTCCAAGTTTTTTGGGTTCAATGAGTGGGTCAGATGATTTCGTGAGTTTAGTGAACGAGTCTAACATAAAGTTAGTTAAATCATTTTTTACAATAATTGAACTCAAGGCCTTAATCAGTTAATGTACTAACTTAATTATGGTAAATAACTAAAATAGATAAGTTTATTACTATTCTAGGTTATAGACCAGTGTACTACACTGGTTAGGAACCAAAAGTTATCCAATAAAAATATTTATAATAAGTAATTACATATTACATTACATATAATAATGAAAAATTACAAATTAATGTTATATTTACAATTTACAAATATGTTAATGCAAATACTAATTACAAATCTCTAAAAACTTATTTGTTGAGAACATTAGATGTCTTATTCGGAGTTTACAATCTTTATCAATAATTAACAGTTTAAGTGCATCTCTACTTTTGACTCTGGGAACAATAATCAGAACAACTGTTGTTTGTGATTTTTTTTGATAACCGATTGAATAATATTTGTTGATGAGACATGGAAAATCAAATCCCTAGAAATTAAGTTTTTAAAAATAAAAATTACTGGAGTCTTAATTGAAATCGATATAAAAAATCAATTAACGAAAACGTAATCTGTGGTTCTAATATTTAAAATTAAGATATTAAATAACAAGTAACTAGAAAATCCGTTGTACTTGACTTGTGTTAAACTTAATTTAGTATCGGTATTAATAAAATCTTTATATTTCATTGATATCCATAATTTTGAATTTGAACTTAATATTTAATGATAATATAAAAGTTGTATTAAGAATATTAAATATACGATGCTAACTATTAAATAAAATAAGTTTAGAAAATCTTTTACAATCAATCTTTCTCAAAAAATAGTTAATAGTTGTAAGATATTTAGTGTTAATCTAAATTGAATTATAATATAAAAGCAATATATTTGGTTCATAACTTTTGAAAAATAGAATTAACTTATCATACCCTGAATTGTGAGGAAATATATAATAAAAATATTATGTTTCTAAATAAGTTATTTAATAGTATATTTCTTAAATAGAGATTTAGGCGAATTTTTTAAGGTGAAATATGGTGTTGACATGTGTCCGGACTTTGTAATCACTTATTAGACGGTAGATTATTTTTATTATGTTTATATACTTATTATTGATATTATTATAAAATACTTACATATAATAGTTATATTTATTATTAAACTTTATATATCAATATATACACACACTAAGTTACAATCTTGTGTATTACACGGGTTGAATAAATATGATGTTATATACTTAGTAATAAAATAATGATGTCTTTAAAAACATGTGCATTGTATGAGTTGAATAAAACCATTTATTATCCAAATTGAATAATGTATAACTTCATGTGTAAGCGCATACAATCGTTTAGATATGTTTCTAAGAAATTAAACTTCGACACGACATTTATAAATTCTTTTAACTTATTTTTTTAAACGTGCATTAACTTTGTTTATTTAATTGATAAATATTAATTCAACTTAATTGTACTTACTCTTTTAATTATTATTTAACACAATTAAGTTGACTTAAATTAAAATTATATATATATATATATATAGAAATATTAATGCGTATAAAAATTCACGGACTAACATTTGGATTTTTTAATGTCATCTATTTATTATTATTATATATATTTTTACCATACAATCACATAATGTTTGAAAATGTTTAAAAATCATTCATAAAAATAATTATTATCATTATTTTTTTATTATGTTTTAAAGAACATAGTTTTGAATTTTGTGATGTTTGACGACCTAAATATAATTTCCAAGTAAATAAAAATAATTTTATTTAGAAATTTAATAATTAATTTCACAACAAATTCACTTGTTAATAAATATGACAACTATTTTTTTTTATCATGGCAAAGAATCTCACGTGTAAACCCATCATGCTCAAGGCTCTGTCCAATGTCTGTAACATCCGTCAAAAACGGATTTTACCAAACCCGCTCCGTTTATTAACCGAACAATCAGTTTAAAATTTCGTAGCGTATTTAATGCCCAAATTAATTTTAAACGATACATAATTAATTATTATATTGGAATATATAATTTGTTTTTGAAAAATTGTTAAAAATAATGAAATAAAAATAAAATGGTTCTGCCGGGTTTCGAACCCGTGTCAGTCAACCGTTTCAGCAAACAACTTAACACACACATACTCAACCACTGCGCCACTAGTGTTTCTTGTTAATTATTAGAATCAATTAATTCATATCATAAATCCCAAATTCAAAAACCGGCACCCAAATTTCAGTCGTCGGAAATCCCGGCGATCTCGCGAGATTGGACGGTTTCTTCAAGTTTTAACGTAAACATTTAAACCCACATCGGTTATAACCGACGCCTGAGTCCGCGACACAAGCTATAACCGTCGGAGAATTTCTAACCGACGAATCAAGTCGGAAATAGGACCAAATTCATCGATGACCTGCCCTATAAATACCTCCTCGAACCTCTGCAAACTTTTTCGCTCAAAACCGCACCTTTACCCGACGTAATTCCATTCGCCGGAAAACTTCTGCACATCGCCGGAAAACCGAACCCTTCATTTCTGAGCCTTACTGAACCCCCTGAGCTTATACCGAAGTCACCCACATCCTTTTCAAGCTTGCTGAAGACTCTCTGCTGCAAGACACACGACGCCGGAATCTTTTGCTGTCGCCGGAGTTCTGCCGGAGAAACAGAGGAGTCCAGTCGGTATACCTTACGCTTAAATCTTTCGTTCTTTTTATTTAATCTCACATGTAATTAACCATCAGACACTAACGAACATGATTTAATCTTCGAACCAGTCGGACTTCCGATTCTGGTTAAAATCTAACGAAGAAGACGAAGTGTCCGTTGTCTATAAGTTTAATTTAAATCAAGTTATAACTCGGGTTAGACACACAGTCCAGCGGTGGACTGTGTGCACATTAAACACGTAAACGTCTCGAGTTCGAATCTTGTCCCACGCATGCTTGCCTTAATAAAAATGTCTTTTTTGTTAACCGAACCGGAGTCACCGCTGTTACATGTTAAGTTTATTAATAACCGGAATAATAACCAAGTTAGACACACAGTCCAGTGGTGGACTGTGTGAATGTTTAATCACACGTCACGAGTTCGAATCCGGACTACCGCACCGGTCCGGACAATTATCCAACCTTTTTAAATAAGGCGGAACTGAAATTATTTAATTGTATATAAGTATAATAAAAATCAGGTTATATAACAAGTTAAACACACAGTCCAGCGGTGGACTGTGTGTTAACCTAAACCACAGGTCCCGGGTTCGAGACCTGTGGAGCGCACCGAGTCACTGATTAAAATCTTTTTAGAAATAAGTTGATTTTCGGATTAATCTAATTAATATATAAATATAATTAAAAACAGAAATATTTCGGGTTAGACACGTAGCTCAGTTGGTAGAGCTGCGTGCACGCGTACGGGAGGTCTCGGGTTCGAGCCTCACTCAGCGCACACATACACGCATACGAACCGGTCAAAGTCAACAGTCAATGGTCAACGGTTAACGGTCAACGGTCAAAAAATTCAACTTTTTTATTATTTTTATTTATTTATTTTAATTAAAAATCAATTAAAAATACTTAAAAATAACATTTTTAAGGTTAGAAAATAGCCTTAAACTCACAAAAATACACCCAACAATCCTACTAAAATGGATTAATAAAATCCGTTTACTTACCGAACCATAATGCTATTTATCTAGGTTAATTTCACTCGTGGTTAAAACCACTTCGCGTGCATTCAACATCATCAACCCAACGCACCCACTGTGAGTGAATCTTACAACTCCCCCTTTTTAATTACACGTTTTGGGGTGTGTCATGTGTCACAAAATAATTAACTCGTTTATTTAAACTTGTGCCATACCATATTGTGATCTAAACTTAGATTGTTTATATTGTTGTGGTTATGTATTTCATTTGTCCACTTATATGAAAGTCATTCATTAAGCCCATCAGTTCCTCGTGGGAGACGAGTTGAGCAACGCGTGCCTCAACACAAATCCATTATTGTTCATGTGTGTATTATTGAGTTTATATTGTTTGTAGTTATGTATTTCATATTGTCAAGTTTATGCAATTCATTCATTAGGCCCATCAGTTCCTCGTGAGAGACGAGTTGAGCAACGCGTGCCTCTAAACGATCCATTATTGTTCATGTGTGTATTGTTTAATATTAAATTGATTGGTGAATAAGTTTACATCTATTTTTACTCATGTGTGGTTGTGCACTTATTTTATAATCAATTAAATAAACTTGTTCAAATGTTTTCCATAGGATTCACTCGCCAACTTTTTGTTGATCCAAAAACCCTTTTTACACATGATACAGGTGAACAGGTTGAAGCAAGGAAACATAGGAAATGCCTTAGAAGAAAACAATGAAGCCTAGATTGATATTTAGGACATGTTGTAATATTGATTGTAATTTTCCATTAAAGTGTATTAATGAATATGAAACGTTAAAATAAATGTCATGAGCTTTGATGATAACCCAATCATGCCCCGATCACCTTTTCCGCTGCGGGTCGGGTGTGTGACAATGTCGACCGTCATGAGAGCATGCCCCTGATGTGCGGGAACGGATGGAATCCGTAAACCCTCCCCCCTAAGGTTCAAACCCAGGATTAAAGCTCTGATTCGTCCATTCAAATGTCTCTCAAAAATGACTAAGGGGGAATCGAACTTCATTTCCACTAGGATGACAAACCTTTTGACCACTAAATCAATATCTCAGAACAATATAATAACTATTAATAACCAAATAATGGTTATTGCCTATAATTAATTAGGAGAGAGATGAAAAATCAAAAAATTGATGACCGTAGAATGATAACAAGTGTTTTCAAGCATTTTCTTTTATTAATTTCACTGAAAACCAACCAACCGTATATAATAGAACCAGTGCATAAAACTTGAATGTATTTTAATTTTTCAATATTATATTATATACACACCGTCTTCTACAAAGGGATGAAAGATTTGGTGTTTAAATTAAAATTCACGAGTTTTATTTTTGTAAGTTCTTTCATGTGAACTAAAAAATTACCTGCTTTTAAATTGAAAGTTTAATTAAAACGTGAGTTCATATGTTTAAAGTTTGCCCATCTCTCATTATTATTTTTGGTTTAAACCTACATGATCCAGTTATTTCTCTTCTTTAAGTTTTTCTTCTTAGTCTTCGACATTCTGTTAAGTTTTATGAGTTTGCAATCTCTGTTTTTGAGTAACTTGTGGTACGTATTCTTGGGTAGCTTTTATTTTACTTTTTACTTTTTGTTGTATGCATTTTATATAAGGGTTTGGTTTTAAATTACGTCATGATTTGGTTTTCGACAATCAAATAATGTTACTAACGGCTTGGCTCATGATTTGACCTGAAAAAAAAGTGAAAACCGAATTGTAAACAATCCTAGTCATATATATTGTTTTCTACTTTCTATATTTTATAGTAGATTTATAAACTCGAACAAAAAACCCACAACATAGGAATTAGAAAAACCGGGTTTTTAAACCTGAACCCGAACTTGACCCTACCCGTAGGGTAGGGACCGAGTATGCGTATTTTGCTCAATACCCGAACCCAAACCCAAACCCAAACCCAGGTTTTTTCATATCCGGGTTTTCGTAATACCTGGACCCGTTGTGTACAATTTTTTTTTTAATTTAGAGCTTGTGTGAGGCTTTTTTGGGCATATTTCAAGGCATACAATATGTATAAATAAAGGTTTCCATTATATTTATATATTTTAAACCAAAGAAATGAATCGAAAAACCCGATCTATACTCGAACCAGAATCACACCCGGACCCGGAAATAGGGTATTCTAATACCCAGGTATTGAAAACCCGAACCCGAAGCCGGGTACACAGGGTGTTTTTCTGGCCAATACCCGGACCCGAACCCGACCTGGGTATGGTCAATACTCGAAAAGTCAAAACCCGATCGTACCCGTACCCGGGTATTAAAAAAACCCGGTTTGTGCACCTCTATTTGTTTATATAACGACCATGTGGTTCCAGTGGACCTTTGTATAACATGGGCCTTCTAAAAGCATATAAAAGTGTAAGTAGTGGTCCATAGACCACGAAATTGGGTAATAAGTTACTAGTATGGAGTATGGAGTCCATGGACCTCTCTGGTTTTGTGGTATCTACGAGATGGTCTTGTTAACCACTTAGCCTAAGGTTAATATAAACTTAAAATCCAATTGATATAAGTATATAATTTATATAAAATAAATCTTTTTTTTATCTTATATAAATAAAAGTTATGGTTTATTACTTTATTGATAGCATGTTATCAACGTTGATGAACAAAAAGATGTAATTATCATGACCTCAACACATGCACCAAACAAATGAAACTTATTGTACACTAATACACTTATTCTACAGTGAAAACATTTATTATTGTCCAAGTTTTTAATCTTCAGATTTACTTGTCGCAACGCTAAGGATATACTCAATCTCCTCGGTCACCTCTTTCATCGAAGGCCTATTTTGTCGTCGTTCTTCTAAGCACCCGACCGCGAGAAACCCCAATGCTTTCATCGTCTCCAACTCCAACTTGCTAGCACCCTTCTTCAGGTTCGGGTCAACCGCATCCAACAACCTTTCCTCTTCAACAACCCGTTTCACATATATTGCCAAGTTTACATCATCTGGTGGTCTATTAAAATCTATTGCTTTTTGTGATGTTAACAACTCCAACAACACAACTCCAAAGCTGTAGACATCACTTTTATCTGTAAGCTGGTAGTTTCTGTAATATTCAGGATCCAAATACCCTAACGTGCCTGAGCACATGTTGTCACATGACTTGAATCCGCTTCGGCCAACCTTGACAACCCAAAATCCGCAACCTTTGCGTTCAGTTTCTCGTCTAGTAAGATGTTGCTAGACTTGACGTCACGGTGGTAGATTGGTGGAACTGCGGAGAAATGAAGGTATGCGAGCCCCTCTGCCGTATCACGAGCAATGTTTAGCCGGTGGGTCCAAGTCAACATGCTGCAGTGTTGACCTTTTAGGTGGCCTAACATGTTCCATTTGGAATGTACTCGTAAACCAGCAATGGCTGATGGAGCTCAACGCAGCAGCCCAGAAGGCGAACCAGACCCCTGTGGTTAACCTGACAGAGGATTCGGACCTCGTTGAGGACCTGATCGGTGCCTTTGGTGTTCCCGACTTTCGCACATTTGACGGCTACGACGGTGGAATCTTCTAGAATGCCTTTATATACTTCACCGTATCCTCCGGAGCCTAGGAGTCGGTCTTTTGAGAAGTTGGCTGTTGCCTTTTTTATTTCTTTCCAGGTGAAGACTTTAGCGGTTTTTCCAGAACCGGAGTTTAGGATCTCTTCGCGCTCACGAGCAAGCCGTGCTAGTGCTTCTTTGTGGCGACGGTGACGTTTGTAGAGTAAGAATCCGATTATAGCTGCCACGAGTGCTGATCCCAGGCCGGAGGTCAAACCTGATCATTCAAAAGTCAACTAAATGCTACAACTTAAATTTATAGCGTTACTAAATACTTCATCAACATTATTTATGAACAAAATAGTGAAACACTATCACTGAAAATAAACAAAAAAATGCTTTTGATTTCTACACGGCATGTGGCAACGAATTTGATTACGACCTAAAATAAAACATACATATATTTGATTTGATTGGCGGATATAAAGCTTAGTCATCATAAATTAAAACTTTGGTCTAATTTTGACTTAAAAACACGGCTTTGACCAAGAAATAGATTGTTCGTCTACAAGAATATTCAGTAGTGTCTCCTCAAAATATGTTAATTAATTGATAGTGAAGTTTTAGTTTCACATTATAGACTTGACTAATACATTAGCAGGGTGTAAAGAAGCCGATCATGAACTCAAGCTTGTTATATTTATGAGAGCCATAGCTTGATCTCGGCTCGATTCGAACTCTACTTCATTAGCTAAAACTCACTTATAAGTAGATTTCAGACTCGAGTTCAACTCGTTTATTATTTATTAACTATAATTTTTATATATTAATTTAGTTATTTTTATCATAACTTCATACATAATATTATTAAGTATATAATTAATTTATCAAATAAAATAAGTAAAATTAATAGGCTCATACGACAAGCCAGCTTGAGGTTAATAAGTGAAGCTTGGCCTTGGCCTTGTTTAGACTCAGCTTAATTCGAGCTTTTTTTCAAGTAGCTCACGAGAGCGACTTGACTTCTTTAACCCGAAATGAATGTTTAAGCAAAAGGGATATGTTATGATACCTGCAATAAGTGCAGTACGCTTTGAATCACTGCAATCTCCTCTGTTGTCACAAGTATCATCTGTCAAATAAATTACCAGCCATGTTGTAGTTAAATTCTTTTTATGAAGGGTGATAAAAATGCAAATAATAATTTTTATTCAAATAAGGGGATATTACTTAAGGCACAAACTCCAGCCACACCATCCCAATGAAGTCCAGAATTACAGATACACCTACTAACACCACCGGTACCAGACGGCACACAGCTAGACCTATCATCACAATCCGTTTGAGTACCACACAACGGCTCAGGTGGTGACACCTACTGAATCTCCACACCAGGATCAGGCCACCTACTCACCGGCAACGAATAATCCAAACCCACAAAACTCCTATACGCCTGACACCCACCATCCCTCACCCGGATCGAATACATCGTTGACGACCCACCCGCCCGAAACGTACAACAAATCGGGGCTCTCCCACAAGCTGAAGCATCAACCGAATTATTAATATAGGAGTGACAAAGGCTCGTGGAACTACAGTTCAACGGCGACCTTAAAAGCGATTCGGAGCAGTTAAGGTACAAGATAGTGTTGCCGCTTGTGATGTTGAATGGTAAGCTGGGGTCCAGCTGTACACCTTGTGAGGAAATATCTGCTGTGACGCAGGTATTGTTGTTGTTTATGAAGCTTGATGGTCGGATAACGAAACGTTGGGTGGTTTGAGAGATTGAGGTGATTGGGTAGGTGTTGTTGAGTGTGTCGAATAATAGGGTGCTTGTTGATGCATCGCAGCGGATTTTGTATGACTGGTTGCCGCAATCGGGTCCGGTGCTTAGAGGGTATGGGACTTGAGTGGGGCCGCAGTTGGGGCAGCGGGTGGCGGAAGAGGCGAGACCGGCGCATGTTAATATTAGTGCCACCGTGAGCATGATAGCGAAATGGATCTGGCCGCCATCTTTGAAAGCATTTTGGTTTCAACGAAGGTATGGAATAGATATCTTGATTTATAGTTTGTTTGTTGTCATTTTATTGACTTTTTGTACTATTATATGGCGTTGACTTTGACTATCTACGTGACAAAGATAGATTTGGCATCTATCTTCTCAACTACTTCTGTTGAAATTTATCGCAAAATGTCAGCGGATAGTGTTGTGATTTCTAGAATAGTAAACATCTTTATCAGATCGGAAATCTAACAATTGTTTATAAAACAAAGAGTTAATTACTATTTTCGTCCCTGTGGTTTGTCAAAAATCACTATTTCCATTAGTTTAAAAATTGCGATTTCAGTCCCTGTGGTTTCACTTTCGTAACCATTTCAGTCCCTGTGGTTTCACTTACAGGGACTGAAATGATTGCGAGGTGGACTGAAATAGTTACGAAAGTGAAACCAGAGGGACTGAAATCACAATTTTTAAACTAATGGACTGAAATAGTGATTTTTGACAAACCACAGGGACGAAAACAATAATTAACTCTAAAACAAAATATGATAGTACTGTTGGCTTCTTTATAAGATTTCATGGTGGTTAATTGCCTTTAATAAGGTTTATTGATCAGAAATCACATTCAACTTTTCAAGCATTCAAATCCTCAACAATTATAATGAATTTATTGTCAAACGTCATATTTTCTGGAAAACAAAACATGCTTATATTTGCTTACATACAACTCGTAATGCAATGACGTACAGATCGTGATAACAGTGGACACTTTATGAGACTGAGCTATCTCGACGATGATCTACGACACCCATGATATACTCAATCTCTTCAGATACTTCTTTCATAGTAGGTCGGTTTTCTCTTCGTTCCTCCAAGCAACTCATTGCAAGGAACCCGAATGCTTTCATAGAATCGATGTCTAAGGAAGTCGCGTGTGTCTTAAGCATCGGGTCAATAACATCCATCAATCTTTCCTCATTCGCCATTCGCTTGACATAGGCAACCAAGTTTACATCGTCTGTTGGTCTGCCAAAGTCTATAGCTTTTTGACACGTCAGTATTTCCAACAAAAGTACTCCAAAACTATATACATCACTCTTATCTGTCAACTGATAGTTCCAATAGTAATCAGGATCTAAGTACCCCAGCGTACCTTGAGCACAAGTCATCACATGGGTTAAATCCGTATGGGCTAGTCTTGACAAACCAAAATCGGCCACCTTCGCTTTCATCTTATCGTCAAGTAAAATATTGCTAGACTTAACGTCACGATGGTAGATGGGGCGAGATGCAGAGAAATGTAGGTATGAGAGCCCTTGCGCAGTGTCATGAGCAATACTTAGCCGTTGGCTCCATGTTAACGGTTGTTCTTTTTTATCATGCAAGTGATAAAAAAGGCTTCCGTTTGGAATAAATTCGTACACCAACAACGGTTGTTTTTCTATGCAACAACCAATAAGGTGTACAAGGTTCTTGTGGTTGACTTGCCCGAGGATTCGGACCTCGTTTAGGACTTGATCAATGCCTTTGGTGTTCTCAACCTTTGCACATTTAACAGCCACCGTTGTGCCACAATCCAGCACACCTTTATACACCTCACCAAAACCTCCAACACCAAGAAGACCGCTTGATGAGAAGTTGTTTGTTGCCCTTTTGATCTCTTTGGTGGTGAAGATCCTGGCAGACTTTCCACCATCACTTAAAGCTACCACCTTTTCACGCTCAATAGCAAGTTGTTTTTGTTCTTCTTTGATTCTGTGACGGCGAATGAGCATTGTTGTTGCGAATACAACTGAAAGTATCAATATCACACCACTACACATTGTAGGCACCAGAAGCATGATTCTTTTTTGTTTGATTCTTGTGTAATCTGCAATAAACTGAATCATTAATAAAAAAATTCTCTGAAAGGGTAAGTAGTTTCACTATGCATTAATCGTTACCTGAAGCGCACTGGCCGGCAATTGCATCCCAGTGGAATCTAGGCTTACAGAAGCACCTAAGTGCTCCATCGCTAGCAGCCTTACAAGTGGAAGCTGAATCACAACACTCATCTGTTTTACAAGGTGGCTCGGGTGGTGACACCCACGTCAACTCAATGGAATGATCAGTACAATTGATATGAGAAATGGTGAATTGCAAAGAGCTGTTCAGCTGGATGCTGTAGGTTGTATGATCAGCTGTAACGCAGGTGTTTGGTAAGAGATGTGGTTGCTGGATCACAAGAGTCTGATTTTTTGGAAAGATTCTTTTGATCGGATAGGTGTTATTGAGTGTATCGAACTTTAACACACCACCATCGCACCTGATCTTGTATGACTGGTGGCCGCATGTGGGTTCAGTGCTGAGTGGATATGAGACGGGAGTGGTCCCACAATTCGGGCAGTGTATAGCCTTGGCACAAGTGGTGTGCGCCAGAAAGATCACCACAAGTACCAACATTCTTACAGGCAAGTTAATTTTCATTTTGAACGAAGGTTAATTAGAAGAACTAAAGTCTGGACCAGTCCAGCATTTGTAGGATGGTGTTTTGCCAACCCATAAGCACACAGGTTGTTGATCAAGTTATACGTTACAAGCTTACAATGCACCTTATTGTTTTCTGAGCAATCGTTTTTGGTGCACGCAATCTTGTCTCCCCCACATACCGAAAGTGGTTATTACAAATACAATGGACACAGGTCTATAGAAATCTAATGATTTCCTTTTTGGGATGGAAGTTTATAATTGGAAACCTCAATGAGTTAAGATCCCATAACAACAGGAACCAATACAAAAGGAACAGCCATAAAAAAACTATATAACGTGGTATATAAGAATGCTATAATCTTCAAAATATTGCAAGAGAGTGAGGATTCGTCACCAGGAAATACTTGGGTCTACATTAAGTTTTATTGATATACGCAAATCACGGTTCAAGCCGTACAATGAACTAATGAAGAAACCTTGGAAGCTTTTAAAAACGATGGAAGTAAATTAACAATGATATATAGAGAATACTGCTAGAGTTTATTATTAGAGAAAAGCGGTTACATAAACAAACTAAAGCAACACAATAAATATGCAGAAGTGAAAGCCCAATAGATATGAGCCCAAAAACTCTCTAGGCTAATCTAGTTAAACAGGCCAAATGAAAGCCCAATAGATTATGAGCCCAAAAACTTATTATGCAACAATGATCACATGCGTACATATGCTTCTACATGCAAGCATATTATTGTATGTACATATGTAGATACTTGCACTTAATGAAAGAGCAACTGCTGACCCAACAAAACTTATTATGGCTGTCTGAAAGCACCAAAGAGAGAACTCTTCAGGTAAGCGATTCCACAAGAACAAGTGTGTGCCACCAGCCACACGCAACGGCTCTTGGTACATAGCCATCTAGTTCAACTTGAGATGGAACGTTGCGGTCTATGACATCCCCCAAACCGAGCTGCAAGTAATCAGGAATTGTTTTTTAGGCCACAATAAACCATGGATTAGTTAATTAACTCTGGTTAAGTGAGCGATGTGTACCTGACCATACTTGTTCCATCCCCAGCAGAACACCTTCTCGTCTTCACAAATCCAATGCAAAAAAGAATTAGTAATTTAAACCTTTCGACATTTCTCTAATTGCCAAGAAATACATACCTGTAACAATAGCACAGTGCCGAGCCCCACATGATACCGCTCTTGCATGTTCATTTTCAAGACTAGGAGCATTTAAAAGCCGTGGCAAGGTCTGACAACAAACCGCGCATTAGCAAGTATACAACACGAAGATTAAGAATAATAAGAAGAAAACACGAGTGAATTAAGGACCTCAGCATGATCAGTTCCAGTACCCAATTGGCCAAACTGATTCCCGCCAAAGGCATACACAGCACCAGAACTTGAAATGCAGATTGTATGCCAAAGACCAGCAGCAACGCCATCTATGCGGATGTCCAGCAACGATGATACACATGTAGGCCTTAGCTCATCATCAGTATTTCCTTGCCCACACTATATCACAAGAAAATCACAACTTAGAATCCTGATATGCAACCACCAAATGACCTGTGACAAAAAAGGAAAGTGAAGAGCATATATAGATATAATTTAAAAAAAATGTGTTTTATCGCCTTTCACATAGAACTTCATCTTGAACATTCAGACTTGATCAGTCTGCTTTTTCTCCATCATTTCTAATATTAAAAAAAATAATATTATCAGGACATAATCCCCACCGGTTCGGGAAAACTAAGAAACATATGGATGTAATAAGCACATATCATCATATCATACTCCATAAAAAAACATGTGGTATATGAAACACTTTCAAAGCAAAGAAATGTCACCTGTCCATAGAGGCCCCAGCCAAAAGTCACTAATGCCCCAGCATCTGTAGATGCATTATACAAAGTCAAAATCCATAGAATAACATACATATGTAATAAAAAAAGCACACTATCACCGTCATCACAATCTACTAAACTAGTACAAGATGCAAGGGATATTATGGATAGAAAAGCTTACCCGTAATTACGGCACTGTGTCTTCCTCCGCAAGCAATTCCTCTAATATAATTTCCAGGGATGGTTCTTAGTGCTGATGTGCCAATGCAAGGTATAGGACGCGGCGAAGATGCCATTCGTATGCGGGACCCCAAGCCTAGCTGCCCCTCACCTCCATATCCCCAACCCCACACCTGGCCCATATCTACTCACACAAGCCGCAATATTACACTAAGAATATATATTTAATTTAACTACTATACAAAGTTAAGTTATATATGGAATAAGTTGAGGGCACCTGATAATGCCAATGTGTGTCGCCCACCAGCCGCAACTGTGGTTATCCTAACCCCTGGATCCATGAAAGCTACCAAACACGGCAAAGCTGAGAGAGATTCATCACCTGATGACGAGCTTTCACCTGCGTGTCTAGACACACGTCGCCTTTTCGTAGTTTCATGTGCAGCGACTACATCCGTAGATCTTGATCCCTCTGAGTGAGGGCTCACTTGGAAGCATAGTTAGTGAACTCAACAGTTACCATATACAGCCAATGACTAATGTTATTACCTTGTTCAAGTAAGTCTGTTTCTGGACCTTGATCGGTGTATGGATCTCCAACAACTGTCCCAAACGGCACACACTCTTTCCATCCCCATGTGTAAACCTCTCCAGCCACTGTACACAAAAAATATAAAAAATTTGTTTGCAGTTCTATAAAAAGGAAAAAGTATTAGCAGCACCTGTTACACAGACACAATGTGCCCAACCTGCTGCAGCTTTCATCACTGAAACTTCATTCGGAAGAGGAAAAGGTTCCGGTGTTTCCTTAAAAAAAACAGCACATTAGCTTCTTTCATATGAAACACGTACGATGAATAGACGATTATATTAAACACACCCCATGTCTCCCTGAAGTCACGTAGCTTTGACCAAGATCATCAGTTGCACCCCATGTGATCAGCTTCCCAGTGTCTGAAATGGCCATAGCAAACCCACAGCCGCCGCCACAAACGTCCGTCCAGAAACGACCAGCGTCAGTTGACGGTGGGAGGTTAACTTCGACCGGAGAAACTAACGGCGAGCGTTGAGGTAAGGCTGCAGGTAAATACCCCCACATGTGCACCGTCCTCATCTCCATGCTCAACAAGATTTCTGGAAAAATGTGTGTGTTTGAAATGGAAGTTGGAAGGTTATTTCGAAGACAGTGCTTCTAAATGGAAGCATGCGAATGGATATATATAGTTGTGTTGTATGTATACGTGTCAAAATCGGATCATTGTTATTCATATTTTATGGTTGATGTGAATTGAACCACGTGTATACAACAACTATGGATATAATTTTGGAGCAAAAAAATATTATGAGTAAATTGTCATTTGCTCCTTGTTGTTTGGCCAGATTTGTTACTTTATTCTAAAATCAAAGTTTTTTTATTCGGGTATCTGTGGTTTCATTTTTGTTGACATTTTGGTCCAAAAGTGAAATTTGACTAGATTCCTTAAATTAAACCCTCTTGTTTTGTCATTTTCCTCAAGAGTATTTTTGTCATTTAGGTTTTATTATAACTGATTATCAATTAAAATTAATAAAACTAATATATTAAAAGCTGACCCTATAAAAGTCATCTCCTTCCCTAAATAATATTTTCATCTTCCCCAAATCTACCATAACTCAAACCCTCCTCACGTTCTCACTCTCCACCGTTCACTCACGCACCATTTCACCAACAGCCACCGTATCAACCACATCGGAGCTCGACGTCACCGACTCAATCCAGAAATCTCTCAATGTGTTATCATTCTCACCTCAAGCTCTACAATCTCAAATGTTGACGTCATCTGAACTTTCTTCTTCTTCTTCGATTTTGTCTCTGCAACTGCATTCTCGAGTCGCCGTTCACAAATCCTCACACAAAAGTTACGAGTCAGTTATGCTAGCTCGACTCGCTCGTGACTCATTGCGAGTTGAGTCGCTTCAAACGAGGTTAGATCTAGCTGTTAACGGCGTCAAGAAGTCATATCTGAAACCGGTTGATACTGGGCTTTCTGTTGAAAATCTAGAAGTTCCGGTTGTTTCCGGCA
Source organism: Scalesia atractyloides (assembly GCA_947069175.1). Lineage (NCBI taxonomy): Eukaryota > Viridiplantae > Streptophyta > Magnoliopsida > Asterales > Asteraceae > Scalesia > Scalesia atractyloides. The sequence goes on along the minus strand of CAMTDV010000116.1, from coordinate 84,298,537 downwards.
AGTCAAGCTTATATGATGCTATACACCAGAAATGTCGTCAACTGGCTACAATGCGTACCATGCGCCGATTGCTACCAGCAAGCCGATTAATCGCCATCGGTTGTGGACATAACAACGAAGGATTATTCGTCGGAGCTGCTAGATTAATCGGATTAGGCGTCGGACGGCTATCATTTCCATCACAAATCAACGCCACTTCGTACTCTTACTGCCTTGTGGATCGCGATTTCGACTCGGCATAATAGTTAGCTTTATAACAGATGGGTGTGGTGAAGATGATGCAAGGGGAAAGGTTTTGTAGGTGTGGGGTGAGTTTGGTATGGTGTCGCGTGCCGGAGGTTCGCTGCCGGACTGTTGCAGACGAATCCGCCGGAGTTGGTGGCGGTAACGGTGGTGGCGGGGTGAAGGAGGGGGTGGTGTGTGAGATTTAGAGAGAGAGAGAGGTGGGTGTTTGGTTTTGTGTTAGGGTATTTAGGGAAGATGATGGGGGTCAAAATGACCAAAACGCCCCTAAGTAAAGTGACAAAATATCAGGATTTAAGTTAAGAATCTGACCAAATTTGAATTTGGACTAAAATGGCAACAAAATGCAAACTATAGGGACCCAGATTTAAAAATTTTGGATTTTGGACTAAAGTGGCAAAAGTGAACAAACCTCATGGACCATTTTAGCATTTAACTCAAATATTATATTTATTTAGTTTTTGAAACAGAGCTTCCAATGAGATGCGGTTCAAATGTGGGGAGAATTTTTGAAACAAAAGTGATATACTTTTTCTGTTACTTTGTTTGTGTTTGTCGAAACAAACCCGAACTTGACGGGGGAATCCCCTTTACATCCCACGACAACTGTAGAATTACTCAATTACCCGAATCTCTTTATCCAAACTAAAAACAGATATTTTATTATATTCTTATATTTATATTTTATTTAATAAATTTAATAATATTATGTTAAAGTTATTATAAACTTCATATGGATTGTTATAATTAAGTGTAGTTGGATATTGTGTATTTAAAGTCAGTTTAATTTTTGATGAGTTTTAATTAAGACAGATAATAGTTATCCGTACCGTAGCTTTTAACTACATAATATCATAAAAATAAGTAAGTGTACCATTTAACTCAAGCAAATATTGATGTGTACTAGACTATTGTAATGTAGGAGGGTTTCTTGAATTTTAAAAATAAATATAATAAAACTAATCCAGAATCACCCCATTATGTGTTGTTTCATCCCTCTACAGTGCTTCCCTCTGAGATATTCCTTTCACTACCTTTGTTGTAGGTTTCGCTTATTTTCTAATTGTTCACGCAAAAGATGCATTCAGTTTCGCTTGCCCCCGCTTGATTAAGGTCAGCTAGATACCAACATCTACCAAAAATAACATAAAAGTATAATGTATATGTAAAATAGCTTAAATGTGAGATTGCAATTTATTTCTTCTATTTCATCAACATGATCTGTTATAAGACCAAAGGTAACGGTCTCGTGGTTGGGTGGAACACGAACAAAACACCACCCCTCAATCAGCTAATGGGTTGTTTTGCCCTTCCTTCGTTGTTCTGGTCACGAGGATTTGAGAGAGATAATTGGTTGGTCTTGAGTAGAGAGAGAAGGAGTGTTCGTGTATGAAAAATGGGTAGTGGCTGATATGTTATTAATGAAGGGGGAGAACAACTACATCACTAAATACCGTTAAACCATATAAAACCAAGCTTGCACCAAAGAATAATCACATTATATATATTTATGTGTTGATACTAAAAAACAACGATGATGAATAGTAAGTCAACCAATCAGATTTTAACGAGTGTTTTAGATATAAATATGTTTCTGAGCGTTAAAATTTACAAATTAAAATGAATCTTGTCTAATGGTGAAGGCATGCACTGCCAACCGATGAGTTGTAGCTCAACTGTAATTGGAGGGGAAGTGAAGATTCGGTTACCCAATGTTGTCTGCGGTCGTATACATATGGTGACATCATTTGCTGTTGGGTTACCCAGGATAGTGGGGTTTTTGTTTGTTGGCCGTTAAAAAAAAGACACCCAATGCCCTTTTTAATTAATATTTTCGCCTAATTTTTCCCTTAGGGTTTATACTATGCAAATTATAAGATTCCCCTTTTTAATTAATGAATAATGTTTATCCCTTTTACCTTGTTTTTTTAATTTTTATTATATTGTTATTATATTATTCTTTTGGTTACCTACTAGTATGTTTCAAAACTATTACAAAGAAAAAGAAAAAAACATAATATTATTCTATATATTGTGGAACATCCGAACCCTTGAACGTTGGAAAGGGCCAAAGGCTATAAAAATTCCACGTTATGGATCATGAACGGCCCAAATTAAGTTTAGACGAACCCATCTTGTGGCTACCACAAATGGTAATGTCCTTTCCTCATGGGGCCCGTGCTCCGCAGATCAGGTGTTTTATCTTATTCTAGCCAAGTCTAAGTGCAACTGTACAATACAATACAATGGACCCAATAGTACGGTATCTAATTATGCAAGCCTTTTAGATTAGTGTTCAAGGGTTGTGTTACAATTACCAAAAGCATGGCCCAACATATGATATGATGGGTCCAATTTGGTATCTATGAACATGTGTTCAAGAAAGTGTTGTGTATAGCCCAATACTTCTTCATAGTTCCGTTTGGTTCTGGTGTCATCATCCTAGCCAGTAGCCACTTGATCACCATTAAAGACCATCCGTTATCATTACAAAACCGTTTCAAGATATAACTTTAGTTGTATACAATTTATTAAGAATTAATTAAGGCCGTAAACGAACGGAACATTCAGCAAACAGTTCGTGAATTGTTCGGCGGGAAGTTCGTTTAATAAATGAACGAACATGAGCAAGAAATTTCGTTCTATTAGTTAAATAAACGAACATGAACAGTTGTCTCGTTCGTTAAATTGTGTTCATGTTAGTTTGTTAGTGTTGTTCATTAAATATTTTTGTACATTTATTTATTTTAACAAAAGATCAAATATAAAGTATATTATCGTACTAAACGTACGAATGAAGTGGAAAAGTATAAAAAAACACGATGGCATTTAATAATTATTTTACTCGTAGGATAATTATCACTCTACATAGGGCAATTTTGATCTTATAGGGTAATTTTGTAGAGTAACATAATTACCCTATAAATGATCTTATAGGGTAATTACGGGAAAAAATTTACCAAAGGTCACCGCGTTATTTTTTTACTTTTCCATGGCATTCACATGTTTTGTACGATAAGATACCTTGTATGGGATCTTTAATCTATTTATTTTATCTAAACCTTTTATATTCTTTGATTCTTATTTATTTGATTACCCTAACAAATAGAATAGGAAACTCTATTCGCACCTTGTTTTTACATTGTTCACCTTTCCTTCGCATTATTTACATCGACAAATACTATCGACCCCGTTCGATGATTAGGGTTTCAAGGTCTGACGACACTCCCTCCCGCCGTCCACCTCTAGACTTTGCCGATTTTATCTGTGTACGTGAACCGTTGGTGAACACGTTCATTTCCTTAATGAACGAACACGAACATAAAATCTTGTTCGATAAGTGTTTATAAATCGTTCGTGAAAACATCATTTCCTTATCGAACAAACACGAACAAGGCATTGTTTGTGTTTGCTCGGTTCTTTTACAGCCCTAAAATTAACGGTGAATAGTTCGATCCAGAAACATTTTAGTTTACGCGGTTCAACAGCTTTGTCAACTATGCATTGTCTTTGTTTTATAAACACACGAAGGATAAAGATTAAAATCTACAAGAATGAACATTGTAAGGCATCTTTAGCATACTCGAATTATTTATATCGTAATTTAAAGTTCTAAACATCTTCATACGAATAGATTTGTAACAAAATACCCGAGTGCAAGGGAAGACTTTAATGAAACAAAATTTAATAGACGTCAAATAGGCCACATGGTGTATTTAACCCGCACCCCTTGTGGGGCTGATTTAGACAATCGGGTGTTCGGGAAACACAGTGCCACCTTAAAATACATTAGCTCAGTAAAGTTTGATTCATCTATGCTCAAGCTCATATTGTTTATTATTTATATAGTTATTCTTAAATATATAACTATATGGATGCTAATCTACAGTAGGGAGTCTTTATCCTACTAACCAAGAAACTCTCAAGCTATCCAATCTTAACCTGTTGTATATGCTAAAAGTTAGTTAAGCTGAGTGAGTTCTAATTTAGTAAAACAAATTTAAACTTTAGCAATTAGGCACGTCGGTTTGTCACGTAACTGTACACTATGCGTAATTTTCATAAATTGTAACTCGTTACTATGTTTTGTAACATACTTTATACTTTAACATAAAAGCACATTAACAATTAAAGCACGACAATGCATCAAATAACTTTATACTATGTAATGAAACACAATACTTTACTATACACTTTAACAATCATTTAAAGAACATCACATAACATTATATTCATTATATCGCTCTATAACAATCATTAACACATTGTTATGAACTATGCATGTAGTCAATACTCTACGTAGTTGACGAACCACCGACAAACAACAAATGCATTGCAACTATAATACGGCCTCGCATGTAACTACATGTACCATGTCCCCCATAGGTAACCCCATATACCATGACCCTTAGGTAACCACCCATATCATGGCCATGTAAGCTAACCGCCTATACTGGCAGCCCCGTAGGTAATCGTCTGCATTGTGCTTCCTGCATGTCAGGTTCACGACCATTGACCACCTAACAAGACTTGTAGCCCCGTAGGTAACTGCTCTATATTGCGAAGCATGCATATTATAACACTTTACGCTTTAATATTATAACACTTTAGCACTTTAAAACTATATGCTTTACTTTAGCAAAGTTTATCATAAACTATCATGTTTAAAAGAAAACATAATCACTTTACTTTGAAAACTACATTGAGTATGCATACCGCCTCAAAACAATAAGAAAAAGGGTCTAGAAACTCACTTGTGTGTAATTGCATGGATAATATGAACTATACTGGTAACCCTTCCGAACCCTCGAATAAACAATCCAAATTTATATAAGGTTCACATGTGAAGTGGTTACTAAAGCTATAAACGATAACTTAGACTGTGCGACAACTTTAACCCATGCGTAAACTTTATCATGTTAATACTTTCCATGGGAATACTTACCAACTAGGTTCTTATTCAAGCGAACCTTACGGCTGGGCTATTTGACAGCGTCTATGATACTGGATCGTAAAACAAATCGAGTTTTAGAGTTTATCATTCCCCGTGTACCAGTTAGCACAACCAAGCCGTTCCCATTCAAAACCATGATGGAAAATACCACAATTTTCTTGGTGTTTATCAAAACCAAAACCATCTCTTAAACCCTCGAAGCTTGATAAAATCGAGTGAAAATCCTTTGAACTAAAATGTTATATGATGGTCCTCTTGATGAATCCTTGGCTTGAACTTGATCTCTGTTTAAATTGATTACCATCTTTTTCTCTATCTCTGACTTTATAAGAAGATATGTGGTTAAGGAGGTCTTAGAGTTTCCAAAACCCTTTTATAGTCCATGTCAAAGCTCACATTGCCCTTTGTATTTTCCATCCTAATTTCCTTTAGGCCTAGATATACTTATTTAATAAAACATAACCCATCAAAATAAATAATCTTAGGGGCTTTCCATCCTAATTACCCTCTTTGGGGCTAGATTTACTTATTTAATAAAACACAAACCATTAAATTAAATAATTTTAGTTTCCTTAATTGACCACTTTTTCATGAATAAAATTTGATGCGTGACAAATATAACCACCTTATATTAAATTTCGTCCTCAAAACCTATCATATATTAAACAAAACGGGTACAACTTTTTAATCTCTTCCTCAGAGTCTCGTGTAGCCTCACGTGTTGAATTACTTTCTTTTGCAGTTGCTTCTCTTTCTGATCGATTATAACGAAAGGCTTCTCAATATAATCAAATCTTCCGTCTACTTCAATATCCATGAGTGGCATATGTGTCGTTTCATCGATCAAACACTTCCTCAGACTCATGTGCAACTTGTAGAAATAAATTCATCGACGTTAAAGTTTTTGTACTAGAGTAGTTATTATTACTCTACTTTATTTTTTGTAGTGTAATTACTCAAGTTCAAAATTGTAGAGTAATAACAATTACTACGGATGAACATTTCGGTATTGTTACCGTAAAATATCGGTACAAAATGGTACTATACCGATCAAATTTCGATATCCAATTTTGGCGATTGTCGGGATTGGTATTCTCGGTACCGGTACTAGTACATTCAATATCGATACTAAGCATAACCAAGTGGAGCATCTAGCAGAAAAATTCCGGGGTATCCAAAGAAAATGGATCAGGGGTATTTTTTATATAAAACCGAAAGAAAATAAAAATCTTACACTACGTAGACGGAGCTGAAGAGTATTTTCACAGTACGAATATGAGGTTGAGCTGTAGCCTATGCTACCCCTACTATAACACTATCTCCGCCACTGGCTTATCCCTAGCCAGTGGCGGATCTAGAAAATCCGCATAGGGGTAACGTTTCAATGAAAAGGGGTAACGAAATCGAGAATATGTTTACTTTTTCCAAAATCTACACTACCGTCGGAACGTTAAGGGGTAATGTAGGTTACCCCTTCTATCACTCTAGGTCCGCCTCTATCCCTAGCAATTACTCTAATTATTTGTACGTTGAATAGGTTAATTTGATTTGTACGTCCAACCCTATATAGTACTTTTTGGCCATGACGGAGAAATTTACATAATTGCCATTGTACTTGTAAACTATATTTCTCTTAAAAATATGAACGGATCAAATATTGTGCAACATCCGAACGCCTGAACCTTGAAATGGGCAAAGGTTACAACACTTCCACGTTACCAAACTTATTTATATGAAGCAATCTTGTGGCTACCATTGTACCACATATGACCCCAAACTCAGGTGATTTTATGAATTTTTTTTATTGTTATTCTAGCTAGAAGTAGAGATGGGCATAATCGGGTTTTATTATTACCCGGAACCGGTTCTGCTTGGATATCATTGGAACCGGGTATGGTGTGGAACCGGGTCCGGTTCCTACCCGGGTTCACACCCAAGAATATGGAACCGTGTAGAACCGGGTACGGGTATTATGGAACCGGGTATGGTGTGGAACCGGGTATGATGCGGAACCGGTTCCTGATAGTGTTCAGAACCGGTTCCTGACAGTAAAAACCTGACTTTTACTGTTCAGAACCGGTTCCTGACAGTAAAAACCTGACTTTTACTGTTCAGAACCGGTTCCTGATAAAAATGTTAACGTTGGAACCGGTTCCTGATTAAAAAATCGTGTTTTTTATATAAACCCCTTCCTACTTACCGGTTCCAGATAAATGTTATCGTTGGTGTTTTAATAAAGTTTGTGTAATGTTTCTTTCTATTGTGTTTGTTATGTTTGATTTTTATTATTAGTTACATTGATAAATAAAAATAGTAACAATAATCGGTTAAAATTAAAAAACAAATTAATCGGTTACAATATATAAAAAAAATTAACCGGTTACAAAAAAAAAAAAATTACTCAGAACCGGTTCTAGTAAGATTTTATTTCTTTGATCGTTTACTAGCGGCAGGTGCAACACTTTCCGATGAGTTTCTCTTAGGTGCGGGTACCTCGGTACAATCGTCGTCCGAATCGTTAGTCTCCACTTCTTCGTCCTCCTCTTCGTCAACAATTTTATGCTCTAACTCAACTTCATCTTCTAGACTAGTTTTATGTTGAACACGATCAACGACATCCAAATGGTCCTTTAAGCATATTGCCATCTCTAGCGATTCCGGAGTTAGTCTTGTTCTTCTAATTGACAAAACCCTGCCACTAAGAGAAAACACACTTTCCGAAGCTACCGTGGAAGCTTGGACCGTTAGTATATCATGAGCCATGGTGGCTAGAATCGGGTATTCGGATTCTTTCGATTTCCACCATGCCAAAACATCAAATTTCCTATACTCCTCGGTGGTCATAGTAAGCGAATACTGATTTTTTTATATCTCCCAAGTTCACTTGTTGGTTCACTACCCCTTTGTTGTCTAGCGGTCTCGTCTCTAACGACATTCAACATGGTTATAAGTGGATCCCCGCTTGTTTCATCGTTAGAGGCTGTGGACCGAGACTCAAACAAATTTGTATGATTTTTTTCACCATATTTTTTAAAATAATGATCATAAAGTTTGGCCATACATCATTGAATATTTTTTTTGTTTTTGCTTTTAAAGTTGGATCCTCCTCTTGCATATCCAACTTGTCATAAATTTCATCAATTAAAGCTTCAACAGTAATATTTTAACGGCTATAACCGGTTCCAACGGAAATATTTTAACGGCTATAACCGGTTCCAACGGTAACATTATAACGGTCAGGAACCGGTTCCACGGTAGGAACCGGGTACGGGTAGGAACGGTGACTACCCGATTCAAATGGTAAAATTATGGAACCGGGTTGGAACCAACGGGTATTTTGAACCCGGAACCGGTTCTACTTAATGTCGGGTAGGAACTGGAACCGGTTCCAGTTCGGTTCTACCGGTTCGGGTTCGGAACCGGTTTTTATGCCCATCTCTAGCTAGAAGGAACAACACTATACAATGGACCCGCTAGTACGATATTGAATCTAACAGGTCTATTAAAACATATATAATTGGGTTTAGACGTTCAGTGTTCTAAGCATTGTGTGACCTACACCATGGCCCATCATATGATACGATGGGCCCAACTTTGTATCCATCCGTAAACGTGTAATGTGTTTGGAAGAATGTATTGTTTATAGCCCAATCATTTTACATCATAGGTTCTACTTGGTTCGGCCATTCGGGTGTCATCATCCTACCCACTTGATCCACATTAGAGGCTATCCATTATCCACATGTGAACTGAGGAGTGAATCCTAACGGTTGAAACAGAAAACCGTTTTTTAAATCTCAAAATTGGTTTTATATAATTTATATTTAGAATCATGGATCAGTTGTTTGATTCAAAAATAATTTGGTTTAAGCTGTTAAACAATTTTATTATAGTTTTTGTATTTTTTTTCAACTAAAAAGATTTAATGTATGAATATATTGAGAAAACAAAACAAACATCTTACAATATTAAGGGAATATTAAGGGGTTGTTTGACAACTTCTAAATGGATAAGTGCTGAACCGGTAAGAGGTCCGAACCATTAAGTGTTGAACTAGTAAGAGGTCTAAACCATTAAGTGTTGAACCAGTAAGATGTTTGAACCATTAAGAACCCGTATAATTGTTAACCATTCAGAGACAAATGTCTGATCAATTCAGATAAGTGGTCTTAACCATTTAGACCCAGGATAATGCTTAACCATTCAGAGGCAAATGTTTGAACCATTTAGAAGATGTTAGGGTTCTGTTAGTCAAGTGTCACACCCTGACCCGCAGCGGAAATGGTAGTCGGGGCATGATTGGGTTTTCATCAAAGCTCATGACATTTACTATAAAGTTTCATATTTATTATTTCTTTTTAAAGAAGAAGTTACAATAAACATACAAGCACAACATGTTCAAATACATTTTTCATGACTTCTTTATTTTTCTTCTAAGGCAATTTCCTATGTGTTCCTTGCTTCAACCTGTCCACCTGTATCATGTGTAAAAATAGGGTTTTGGGTCAACAAAAGTTGGCGAGTGAATCTTATGAAAACATTTGAACGAATTTATTATATTGGTTATAAAAAGGTGCATAACCACATATGAGTAAACGTAAATGTAAATTTAATCACAATACACATAATATCAATTAATGCACAAGCACACACCAAATGATGAACAATGAGATCAAGGCTCAATCAAACGGAGCCGATCTAATGAGGCACGCGATGTTCAACTCGTCTCCAACGAGGAACTGATGGGCCTAATGAATGGTTTGCACGCAACTTGACAATATGTAAACACACATCACAACAAACAATATTTACATCACAAGTTTAGATCATATAATGGTAATAGCACAAGTTTGAATAAACGAAATAATTAAAGCGACACATGATACACCCCAAAACATGAATAAAAAGGGGAATTTGTAAGAATTCACTCACAGTGGGTGCGTTTCCTTGATTGAAGACGAATGCGCACGAGTTTGGGATTTAACCGTCGAAGGAAACTAACCTAAATTAATAACGCGATAATTCGATAAATAAATAAATTCTAGTAGAAATTAATAGTTATTAATTATTGCTTTTTACTAGATTGATAGGTTATTTTTGGTAGTAATTATGGAGTTTTTAAAACTTTAAAACCTTACTTTTATGTATTTTTAACTAATTTTAAGAAAAATAAAAAGGATTTTAATTAAAAAAAATACCTTTTTTTTCTCGGGGTTGACTGGTCAACGACGGTCAGAATCGAATATTATTGGCAGCGTGCGAGGTTCGAACTCGTGACCTCCCGTATGCGTGCACGCAGCTCTACCAACTGAGCTACGTGTCTAACCCGAAATAAACTCTATGTTAATTGTATACTAACTAGCTTTAACTTTATTTTGTTTTTATTAAAAATGATTTAATATGGCCAAAACCGGTTACAATTGTTTGGCTCGAACTCGAGACCTACGATTCGTGTGCACATAGCCCAACCAGTTGGGCTGTGTGTCTAACCCGCATAAACACTGAATTATATTAATTTTATATACATGTTATTAGTTGATCTGAATAAGTTTAAAAAGTATTGGTTTTATTTCAGAAAATCGGAAACATGTGCGACTAGAACCCGGGACGTTAACCCGGTTAAATACCTGTTTTTATTTATATTTAAACACTATCTCGACTTCATCTTTTTCACCATTTAAAACCCAGACAATGATCCCGACTGAATAAACTGATTAAACAGTTTTGATTACTGTTTTGAGCTAATAAATTACTAAACAAGAGATAGCAAGGAGGTTTAGATAATTATACCGGTTTGGAGAACAGTTACGGTTTTCCGGTTAGAGATTCCGGCGTTGCACGGTGCTCCGGCGAAGCGTAGAAATTGAACAGAGAGTGAGCAGAGAGTTGATTTGAAATTGGCGAGTTTAATCGAAATGAAAAGGTTGGTATTTATAGAGTAGACAGACAACACCGATTTCGGTTTCAAGACCCAAATCATGGGTCAATGATTTCAAATTGAATTCAATTGATTTTTGAATGAATTGAATTGGATTTGGTTATAACTGAATGTCGAAATCAAGTTTACGCGTTTCAATCATTAGGAAGGTAGCAACATTTCCTTGATTTGCGGAGATTTATCTTGCCGGTGGTTTATCTTGCCGGTGGTTTCGAGTTCTGTGTTTGCTGATTTACAGGTTTTGACTTTCGGTTTTACCATAAATACTATTTGTTTAAATATTGAACACAAGAATGTGTGTGGCGGAGTGGTGTGAAGTGTGTGTGCATACGCGGGAGACCCGGATTCGAGACCCGGCTACTCTATTTTGTTTTATTATTTTAGGGTTTATTTTAATTTACTTATTATTATTATTTATTAATTATGGTTTTTAAATTCTAAAATATTTATTAATTATGAAATATTTAAAATAATCGGCACAATAAATACGCAACGAACTTTTAACCGAATATTTGATTATTAAACGAAGCGGGTTTTGAAACCCGTTTTACGACGAATGTTACATCAAGGTCCATTGGTGGCCAATGTGTTAATAGTTGGAACTGCCGGTACTTATTTTTTAAGTTTGGACTGTTAGAGGTTAACGACGAATAATTGGGATTATTAAAATTCAATATTCCTTGATATATTGCAGATTCAATACGTATAAACTACATGTTCACTACATTAGTTCATAGCATAAGTATTCAATTCCAAAGTGGTTCTTTAACAAACAAGTTTTCGAATAAAGTAATATTTTTTTTGCATACCAACTTAAACTAGCCCAATACTCCAACTAGCCCATACTCCTGTAACTGAAACATATCAATTTTCAGCAACCCATCAAGCCAGTGATTTTATGTCTTTGAAACATTTCATCAATTGAGAATGTACTGAAAGTCATTAAACCTGCCAATTCACAGCAGCCCAATACAACATGAATATTACAACATGATCCGTAACAAAAAAAAAATGGTCAACTTAACCTACTAAATAACAAATCTCAAATACAGCATGAATATTCCAACATGATCCCTTCAGCAAAATCACTTTGAAGTCAAGCCCTTAATGCAATTCGGGATTCGGATCGACTTCATAATGCCATGTAACTAATCACAACAAATTTAAGTATGTAACAAACAATGTTATTGTAGCAAAAAATGTCACAAAACCCCTCCATAGTAGGAAGCTTGGGTTTTCTAATAGTACTCCTTAATTACATTGAAATAGAAGGTAAACGTACAACATGCTGCGCCGCCACCCCTTTTTGAATAGCAAAACTAAGTCTTGTAAAAGCTACATTCATAGATCTCACGGTCATAACATTACTATGCATGACCCTTTGAACTCAACTAAGTAGTTCCACAGCCTCTGGATCCTAAGAGCTGTACAAAAATCACAAAGTGCATACATGATGCAAAATCATTTGGATATAAATTTCTTTTTATATAAAAGCTTCAACAATATCAAATTGACTCCACAACGTATATTAAAACGTAAGCATTCATCCTCATAATACAGCATATGAGGGGAAACAAAATATCACAGTACTGGACAATGGTATCCTTCTTTGCAAGATAGTAGATATGTCAAAATGGGTGGGCTAAGTAATGGGCTAAAAGGGGTTCTCTTAGGTTTGTAATAGGACAATTTGCCCTAAACACTTTTTGTCCAAAAAATTTATAAATTATTACTATTGCACAAGATTACACTTATGAACGACTTTTCAATTACCCGTTTGAGATATTTGACCCGTTAAATGTGAAACATAACCTGAATCGATCAAATAATAAGTAATAAAATTAATAAGTAATGAGTAGAAATTGTCACCTCTATTTGATAGTTTAGTTAAACAACAAATAGCTCAATTATGTGGAGATTCATGCTTGGCTTTCCCATGGCTCCATCCAAAGAAGTACCAACTTGAAGAAGAAAAAAACAACAGAGCGTTTGCAGATGAATAAACAAAATAATCACTTAGATGACAACATGTTATAAATCAATAACTAATACTCTGCTATTGATATATCATGAAACATAAAACACAAATGTGTACACCTGTGTTGTCAAAGTGCCTAAGCGCACTCAAGGCGCATAGGACGAGCGTGGAGCCTAGGCGCTAAAAAACGAGGGCTTTTACTAAATAAGGCACATATTATAAAATACCTTTTAGGATGTTTGACTCGTTTGGGATGTTTTAGGGGTTTCAGACGACTTTTATCCTGAATTTGGCCTGATATTGTGCCTCAACGCCTAAAAGTGCACCTCACCGGTTGCATACCGCTTACATATACCTAGATACATAGCATATAACATACTAGAGAGATGTAACCCAACTACCTGATATATTATCGTAACCAGAGGATCACACAACCACATAACATATAACACTATACACGAAAGAACCCAAATTAAGTACCTCAACAACGCTGCAATAAGTCATATAGGTTAATCATATATAATAGTATAAAGATAATATGTTCCTTATCAACGCTCATACATAATATATATACACTTAGGTCACAACATAAAACAGAAATCAGAATACCATATTCTGATATTAGTAGTTCAATAGACTTAGCAAATACGTGAATAACTGAATATGCAATAATGGATACGTGTTCAGTAAGATCTATTGCATGGGAAACGTTTATGTACAATCCAAAGTAATTATAAGGACAACATAGCATACTATCTAACAAAGACCATATGTTAAATAAAAAACTATAATTTAAATAAGTCTTTTTTACATTATGAATTATCAAGTAATCTAAACATGAGTTAAAATAATAACCTATAGCTTATAACGTAAGGGAACGCCTTGCTCATCCTACTTGTTTTCCGTCCTTTCTATTGTATATAGCCTTTTACTGTTTATATTATCAAGAAATTTTAGATGTGATAAAACTTTTTATATAGAATATCTGTATTAGTGTATCAGCCCCAAATAAGCTTAAGAAAAAAACTATATTTATTGTAAGGCCCGACCAAAGAACAAGTTTTAGAAAAAAAAAACTCAATTCCAACTCCAAGCAATATGTGGTTTGTTTTTAATTTAGGCCGTCATCGTCATTCTTGCTAACCATAACGCTATGCGTGCTCATTTCACTCAATGGCGTCGCGAATTGGGGAGAAATTAGAGGCGAAATTAGGGGAAATCCATGGTATTTCAAGGATAATCTAGGTTAGTTACGACTATTTTTTAGTCATCTTTATATATTGTAATATACTACATTACTCTTTTGCTCAAATCCTTAATTGATACTTCGAATATTTAAATTTTGATATTGTGCTTGAGAATTTTCAATTAAGACTAAAAAGGTAAAAGACAGAACTAATTTTTCTTTATAACAATTCAATCAAAAGAATCCTGACTTTGTAGTAAGGCTTGATAATACATAACATTAGTATTAGTAATTTACTGCGTTTCACAATTATAATATAATTTAGATTTAGATGTAAGATATAAAGAATATAAAATAGCCAAGTTGTTCCTTGTCTTTCAACTCGGGCAAAATCTGAAAATTAGATCGATATAATAATAAAGATTAAAATAAAATATAACAGAGTTTAATAAGCCATAAAACTGAAGGGCTACAAATGACATACAATAAAAGTTACGTGGTAAAGTTGTACATATCCAGTTGATAATCACGGGATCATAAACCAATCTTGATGTGATATCGATACACAACGCAACCGACGGATTCATTCGCGGTTCTCGTTCGTCTCCTTGAAATCGCACAGAGGATTTTCGGTTGGTAGGCACATGCTATCTATTAATCTACACTTTCAGCTTTCGTGTAAGGCAATTCATTGTGTGTGGGCACAGAAATATTATACAGCAACTAGAAGAAAACACTTCACTGAATTGCTGCCACAGTTCAAGCTGAAGAAAATGCGTGTTCCCACACAGATCTCCGTTGATTAAAATTCAAAATCACAGGACAGAGGTTGCGGATCAGATCAGATCTGGTGAATTTGATTGCAGAGATGAAGGGATTCAGTTCGTTAAAATCGCCACTAGTAGTTAAAACAGCCGGATTTGCATTCGTAGCCCTAGCTTTTTTCTATTTAGGTAAGCATTGGTCCGACGATACTTATCAGCAATTGATCTTTTTCAGTTCAAATTCAGACCTAACTGCCAAAACTCATTCAGTTTCAATTTCACCAAATTTCAACAAAACTTTTGATGTAAAGTCGTTATAATAACCACACAAACGAAGTAGAATCAGTAGCTGATCACACGTTACCGGCGATTCCACCGGAAGCATTGGTTTCTCCGCCGCCACCACCGCCTCCGCCTCCGCCACCGCCGCCGCCGCCGGCGGTGCAGAGGCTAGGGGTTGTGGATGAGAATGGGGTGATGAGAGATGAGTTTAAGGTGGGGGAGTATGATCCGGATGCGGTGGAGAATCGGAATAATGAAACGATAGTGGTGGAGAGTGATGAAGGGGTTAAGTTTAGGGTTCCTAAGTTTGAGACTTGTCCGGTGAGTATGAGGGAGTATATACCGTGTTTGGATAATGTGGAGGCGATTAAGGCGTTGGAATCGACTGAGAAAGGGGAACGGTTTGAACGGCATTGTCCGGAGAAGGATAAGGGGTTGAATTGTTTGGTACCGGCTCCCAAAGGGTACAAAGCCCCTATTCCGTGGCCGACGAGTCGCGATGAGGTGATCTTGTGCTTCGGTTTTATAATTTGCACTGAACATTGTTCTGTATTTGGCAGCTTAAAGAATCTGAATTATACAGCATTTTGGTAGCTTAATGTAGTCTTATGATATTTGTTTGTTTTGCACTTAAATACAGGTGTGGTTCAGTAATGTACCACATGCGCAGCTTGCTGAATATAAGGGTGGTCAGAACTGGATTGTTGTAGACAAGGATAAGTTTAAGTTTCCAGGAGGCGGTACACAGTTCATTCATGGGGCAGACAAATATTTGGATCAGATTTCACAGGTATATTCTTAAAGGAATATATGTAATGTTGCTTATTCCTGTCATGAGTTTGTCTTTCTTTTTTAATGAAGTTAACAGTCTGGTTGATTTGTTTTGGAAGATGGTTCCTGAGATCACATTTGGAAACCATACGCGGGTTGCATTAGATGTTGGATGTGGTGTGGCAAGTTTTGGTGCTTATTTGTTTTCAAGAAACGTACTCACTATGTCTGTAGCTCCAAAGGACGTACATGAGAACCAGATTCAGTTTGCATTAGAACGTGGTGTGCCGGCAATGGTGGCAGCGTTTGCAACAAGGAGACTCTTATACCCGAGCCAAGCTTTTGACTTAATTCATTGCTCGAGATGTAGAGTCAACTGGACTCGTGATGGTAAGTCACATGTTATTTAGCTGCTTGTAGTTTGTATTTATGGGCACAGTCTAATTTTCTTTAAATTTATTTACATGTATTGCGATGAAGATGGGATTTTGCTACTTGAGGTCAACAGATTGCTAAGAGCAGGAGGGTATTTTGCATGGGCAGCACAACCGGTTTATAAGCATGAACCGCTGCTGGAAGAACAATGGGAAGGTAACCAGTTTTTGTTTAATATTTGTGGTAACATGCACGTTTGCCGAACATAAAAGCATATATCTCAACCTAAGTTTCATTTTATTTACAGAGATGGTTAACCTAACAACTCGTCTATGCTGGAATCTTGTGAATAAAGAGGGATATATTGCAATATGGCAAAAACCCCTTAATAACAGTTGCTATTTAAATCGTGAATCGGGGACTCTACCACCATTGTGTGACGAGAAAGATGACCCAAATGATGTTTGGTATTTTGCTACCCTTCATTCTCAATCAATATATGCAGGGAAGGGTTAAAGAATCACTTTTGCTTCATAAAAAATTACGGGGTGACATTTTCATAATTAGTGCAAAAAACAGGTTGTATTCTTTGATGAATACGGGTAAACATCAGTATATTCACTAATACACTATAGGAACACGTTGACCTTTTATTAATTAATGTATAAACTAGTTGTATTCACTAGAGAATACATTATACGTAAACATATACCGGTGAATACAAGTAAACACTACAGAATACGATATTTGAAACTGCTTGCGCTTAAAAGAATCTCCATTAAAGCAGATCCAACGATGATCAACTGGTTCTCATTTGAGCCCGCCCCTACATACCTATACACATATATGCTATGCAGTGAATATTGTAATACATCAGTGACATACCACATTATCGCAGATATATCGGTTATCGGTAACCATGTAAAATATCGGTACTGATATTATCGATGATATTGACCGGTATTTGACTGATAATGGTCCGATATTTGACCGATATATCACCGATTTTTCTGATATCAGTACCTTTCTTCTTAGTTCTACCATTCTTCTTTCTTCTTATTGCTGCTATTACTGTTTTAAGTCTTAATTGTTAAATGTTAGTGTTTTAAGTCTTACTCAGTTCCTACTTGCTACAATTGTTAGTGTTTTGCAAGTTGCTAAAGGTTAATTTGTTAAAGATCAGAGAGCATACTGAACTGTTAGTGTTAAATTGCTATATATATTAATTCTGCATGAGATTAAAATTACTGATATCCCATCGCGATAACCAATATCTCAAATATCGGTCCTTGACCGATATCTGATTTTTTATCGCATTAACTGCATAGCTTGTATGTTATTGTTTCATGTTAGAAACCAATATTAACCATATGGTTTTCATTTGCTCCAGGTATGTTGATTTGAAGCCATGTATATCTCGATTGCCCGAGGATGGATCTGGAGGAAATATTACCAATTGGCCCGATCGACTGAATAACCCACCTCCAAGGCTGCAAAGCTTACAACTTGATGCATATGTATCGAGAAATGATTTGTTTAAAGCAGAATCTAAATACTGGAAAGAAATAATAGATAGCTATGTACGAGCTTTACGTTGGGGCACTTTCAAGCTTAGAAATGTGATGGACATGAGAGCCGGATACGGAGGGTATGTTTGTCTTTCTCCATCTGTCGTAAGGAAATCGTGTATAACTAAATATTCATAATACCAATCTTATCTTTTTTTCTGTTTGGCAGTTTTGCAGCAGCCTTAATTGGCAATCAACTTGATTGTTGGGTTATGAATGTTGTTCCTGTTAGTGGACCAAATACCTTGCCTGTCATCTATGATCGTGGACTTCTAGGAGTTATGCATGATTGGTATATAATATCATGCCTTGTTAAGTTCCTTAATAATAATAATAATTAGCATACTTAAGTTAGGACTGTACCAATCTTGATTACTCATTATCACAGGTGTGAGCCATTCGATACATACCCAAGAACCTATGATCTCTTGCATGCAGCGGGTCTCTTCTCTATTGAGCAAAAAAGGTATGTGCCATAAGTTCCTTTAAATATAAACGTTTAAATTAATTTTGAAAATATTGATTCATTACATTCTCAGATGCAACATTACAAGCATAATGCTTGAGATGGATAGAATTTTGAGACCTGGGGGGCGTGTATACATTCGTGATTTAGTTTCAGTGATGGGTGAACTTGAAGAAATAGGGAGGGCAATTGGGTGGCGTGTAGCGATACGTGATACCGCTGAGGGCCCACACGCAAGTTATAGAATTTTGACGTGTGACAAAAACCTGCCATAGTTATATTCATGGTATGCGTATTTGAATTTTTATTTATATTTATATTCTTCGAGAGCAAGCTGCTTCATCTTTCTATATTTTCCAAGCAAAACTACAGAGGATAAAGGTTCAGGGTTTTATTTGCTGGTTAATTTTACATTTTCTATAGTTGTAAGTTGTAACATGATGAGGTTTTGTATATCATAGTCAGATACTGGTTACTAGTTTTATTTATGATTACATTATGTGCAAGATTCTTGATTGTAAACATTTGGTGCAACTTTTTCCCCTCTTTTGTGGCCTTATATTGCTCATGGTTTATGTTTCTGCTCTTTGTGAAAGAGGAACAGGAGATCAGATGATAATCATATAACTTGATCGTGATTTTCACCGTCACAAGTCACAAGTTTTGTTAATGGTAACTTTGATTATTGATTTCAATTGTTCAAGTAATTATAGTTGAAGAATACCAATGAGGCGGTGGTCTATTGGCAAAGGCAAAGCATTTAAACACCTGGGTTTAAGTGTTCAATTCCCATAGACGACAAGGATTAAAAGAGATGTACCGTTAAAAAAATTTGTACTAGAAAATTAGCCCCTCTCCAAATTGGGCCGACTATCTATCTTGTTTTTCAGCAATTTATTCTATCGTTCTTAACAGTTTGATGTTGTAGAGAATTATTTTATATTTGGTTAGGTAGCTTAAGGAGCAAATTTATTTTAGTATAATCAGATGGTTAGGGTATTCGTAATTTGTTTGAATTAGGGACCAAGTGATCTCCTGTCCGAAGAAGAACTCACCTAGGATGCATCGATTCACGTAAACAATAGTTTCCGGTAAGAAATAAACACTAAAAGATTGGATTACTTAATGTTTTAATTTTTAAATTATGCTTTTTTCGGTATTCAATTTTCTATGTTTTTTGTATTTGATTTTCTATGTTCTTTTTCAAAAGAAAAATTAGAAAACAATAAAAGTTGAATTTTATGAACTTTAAATGTAAAAAACAATTTTAGAATGTGCGCGCTCTACTGGTATAACGAAACCAAAACCAAACCAAAGCGGGTTTTATAGATTTGTGCTGTAGACCTACCAAAACCGGTTTGGACCCAAACCGCCTTGCCCCCAAGAACGACCTGAATACTCGTGTTTCTTCAGGTGTGGCCACGAATTAGTGGCTCCCCAAACTAGTTCGGGTTGTTGACCCAACCTTATTTTCCGACCTCTATGACAATTTACAGGTTAGTCACAAAAACCTGGTTGTTGTTTGTGGGTTTACCTGTTTAAAAGTTGCTCGATCCAATTAAAATCCAACAGGCCCATGAGTTTATACAATATTACTAGTATGGCCTTTAAGTTTAGAAATGAATAGAAGTTGTTGCAGGTGTGCCTGTGGTCCTTTTTAAAGTAAAATAGCCGAAACAACCTTTTCACCCATTATTATATATAAGATTTAATAATTTCTTAGTGAAATATAATTTTTTTTGTGTGTTTTTATCTTTTTGTGTCCTCTTAACTTTGACCTCTTAAATTCATACGTCATATTTGAATTGAACTCACAGATTCTGTACACCAGAATACTGGGAATGAGAAAGCGGATATTTAGTTATATATGTATTTTATTAGGGATTAGATATCAAATTTAGATAGCTTAACTTCTTAAAAATGAAAAGTTGTTACATTTATTTATATTTATATGTATTAAAAGAAAGTCTCGGCTTATAGAAATCTAAAGTTTTAATATTATATTTCTTTTAATTTTTATTGAAAATAGATATCGTGCCACTATCGTAGTATATCGAACCGAACGGACAGTGAAAAGTATTTATTTATTTTATCGCAAACTATCATGAGTGCCTATAACAATATTAAAAGTTTGCATTTTATATCGTAAACTATACGAGTATTGATACGTGACGAACCAAACCGATTTCAACCGAACATCGATACCAATATTAGTAGTATTAGAACCGATATTTTTTATGAATTTAGATTGATATAAAACACGGGTCAATATCCTTTTCAGCATATCACAACTTTATTTTTTAGTTTCCTTTTTCAACTGTTATAACAAGTGTCGGTACCGGAATAAACTGAAATCAACTGAGTTCTCGCCGCGTAGCGCAGGGGAAAACCACTAGTTTATTTATATTTTTATCATCCGAACTTATTTAATTGCTATTAATAAGTTCGGATTATCAACGATGGTTTTTGCAGGGTTGAGGTACAATGGTGATAACTGAAAATACATTGACAGGTTTATTTATATTTTTATAATCCGGATTTATTTATAATTACTATAATCCGAAAACCACTAGTTTATTTATATTAAATACACCTATTTATTAAAAAATAATAAAATAAAATCTTTATTCTCATGATCCTCTACACAAACACAACATATCCATGATGGTTTCTGCAGGGTTGAGGTACGGTGGTGATAATTGGGTGGTTCTGGTGGTTGGTGTGGTGGATGTGATCGAATCGGAGTCAAAGCACAAGTGGCAGAGTCGTCTCTTCTCAAGGTGTAATGCTTCGCATTCTTGTACTTTCCTTATTAGAAAGTGTGATCGTATTCCTACTTATGGAAACTTGTATTAATGTCGTATTCGTAATTTCTTGCCAACCTTGTACTCTAAGACGTTGATCATAATGAAATACTTATTTTACTTATGCTTGTTATATTTGCAATCAATCATTCGAGTACATACTTATATGCAAATCATACTTATCATACGTGCAAAACTTATACGTTACCACTTATGTTTAAAATACTTAAAACCGACTTAAATACGCAAAAATGACCCAAACCAACCCAACTTCGCACGAAGTGAAGGCACTTCATACGAAGTGACCCTCAACTCGCACAAACTGAACTTGAACTCTGTAAATAAGATGCACTATCACACCTTCACACTTTACGTACACTTGCACTCACACTCTCATAATCTTGGATTCGTGACAGATTGTTCTCAGACCCTTCTACGTGAGTTCAGCTCACTTTTACTTGCAAAGCCTTATGATTCTTTCATCTCTTTTTCTTGTGTACCAAGTGTAGAGGCTGACAAAGTATATCATCCTCACTAGGATTGGATTTACGTTTCAGTAAGTGTGAGAACGTTGGGAGCCTTGGCTCCCCGAATTAAGTTCTACACCTCACTTGAACATTTTGTATATTTACTTCTTGTACATTCATGACCAACCGGGTTTATCAACTATGTTGATGAACTTTGAGATTTGATGAATCATATAACAAGGTATTCATACCTTCTTGCTTGACATTTATGACATATTTGACGGAATAAGTATATAAATTATATAAAACACGTATTTTTCTTGTAAACTTGTCAGAACCATGACACTATCAAATAATGATTTAGTGTTGTGATCTCAGACTGTTCTGCCTCGTTCTTGAACTCCTCATTCACAGAAAATAGTGTTAAAATGGGCGTTAAACGAGCTAAAGCATTCCAAAACTATCACTTCGCACGAAGTGGACAGTCACTTCGTACGAAGTGCAAGTCACTTTGCACGGAGTGGTCATCCCACTTCGCACGAAGTGGAGCTTTCCATGTTTTCTTACCGTATTTTCTGACTCCGAATCCATATCTTCCGTTAAGCAAGTCTATTCACACACCTCTGTTTACCCATTGTAGGGTAACTTCGGTGTTCATCACCTCAACAACACAACTTAGCAGACCCCGGAATACTAGGAAGCTTGCAAAATTGTGAGCATACTTGACTACCCTCTTTATCTTTACACTTTTGGGGTACAACATATATACACTGAAATCACAATACTTTATGCATAAATCACAAACAAACATCCGTTATACATGCTTGATACGAATACATGCAAACTTATATGCTAGAATCGAATGCTTTATACTACGTCATTAACTGTGTACAAGCCTTCCTTAACATGTATAGCGTTATAGGATTAACGCACCGCCCGTATTCGTGAGGTCATGTTAAGTAAACAAAACGGTCTAGTCATTGATATGATTAGATTATCCTAGCGGTAAACTTTGGGTTGACATGTGTAGTCGTATTTCTAGTATTGTATGTCTTCTTAGTAAACGGTTATGCCATGTGGATTGTTTAAACTTTTGTTATTCTAGTATTCAAACTTGTACGCTCGCCCCAATGCCTAGTGTATTGAACTATACTTTAATATATGTTGCAAGTTGATGATGACGGTTAAGACGATGCATGGAATCTAGTAGGATGAACTAGAAACCCATTATTAACTTAGGCTTATGATGTACTTGTACTTTAATTCCGTTGTTGTATTCTGACTTTCAAATGTTGTAATTTGCTTCTTAATATTTGCACTTTAATCTTAGCAATGAAATGAAATATCGTTCCTTTAATTACTTGTCACAATTTAACATTATAAAGTCTTGAGCAATCTAATTATGTCCGCCCTGATGATTCCGTCATCGGTTGGGATGTGACACAAGGTAACATTCATCTCTAACGCTGAAAGAAACCCCTAATTTTGACCTAGTCAACCATATTGTTATCTTTTTGTGTGCTTGTGTGTAAGTCAATGCCCGATCATCTGAATTTGTATTATTTGTTACTCTTTATTCGTTATTCGAGTAGTGTTATACTACTATATGTGGATGTGTGGTTTTGGTGGTGGTAGGTAGGGGTGGTGTGCAAAGATGCGGTGATGGTGTTAGATATTTTAATGTAATAGGGACTAACTTGGTGACCAAAAGGAATTATAATATAAATCGAACAAATT
Organism: Scalesia atractyloides; assembly: GCA_947069175.1. Lineage (NCBI taxonomy): Eukaryota > Viridiplantae > Streptophyta > Magnoliopsida > Asterales > Asteraceae > Scalesia > Scalesia atractyloides. Next base: position 84,275,004 of record CAMTDV010000116.1, on the reverse strand, counting down.
TAGGAGGTGCCAGAGTGCACACTTGTTCGAGCTGTTATAATTTCGAGTGTTCGAGAGCAGTCCCGATTGGGGGTTCCAAGGAGTCTACTCCCCTTCGACGGGAGTCCGGGGCTGTGCCCCTAGGAGCAGGGTCCAAGGGGCAGAACCCTTAGCTAGGGTAAAAAATACCTTAGAAATTTAATTTTATAGAATTTGTACATTATTTTCAAGTAAAAATTAAGTTTTTTTGAATACTTTTTATTCAAATTAAAAGATAACTGTCAAAGGCAATTACTCATCCCTAACCCTAAAATTTGTATTAGTTTTTTTTGTTAAAGTTCTACTGGCTCATTCACAAATTCTAAAACACACATATTGTTGTTCAATTTCTCAAATCAAAGTTGTATTCGATTGCATTATTCGGAGGAACCACCGAAATAATTTAATCTGAGAGTGATTGCATGCATATCTAATTATCCATGTTTATAAAATTCCCCAACAGGTAGTAGATGGGTGGTTTTAGTGGTGGCATGGGGTTGAAGATGGTGTGGTAATGGTGGTGGTAATGTGGTGAAAATGAATGAAAGTAGAGAGAGAAAGAGGTTTTTGTGTGTGTGTAATAGAGAGAGGGGGAGAATTTGTGTATGTATATATTAACAAAATCCGTAAAAGTATTTTGTAAGTATATTAAGCATCAAAGGATTGTATCTAGGTGTTAAATAACTGAAATACCATTGTACGTAATCGACTTATTAGACGACGTAAAAATTTGGACTCAAATAGTTACAGACTTGCAGGATTGAAAAATCAGGTCCTTAGATAGTTTAAAAAATTGAGTTTTAGACTCGTATAATTAAAATCATTAAAACTCATGGACTCAAAAAAGATTTAATCTATATAAAACTAAGTATTTAGACCACAAAGAACATGTTTTTTTAACAAGTACCACAAAGAACATGTTTTTTTAACAAGTATGTTTTTGTAGTACAATAAACTAACAAGCACCTTTGAATGGCTTTCTCCACCAATATTATTGTAATCTTCAACGTTGTGTCAGGCTAAGTTGTGGTGATCACGATAAGGAGTAGGGTTTGACGTTTAAGGGGAAGGGGGCGCCGCATGCATCGGGGAAGAATTTTGCCAATCAGCAAACCATCGCCGGCCTTGTTTTGATGTGCGGTGAAGAGCACGAACGGTGATTAGTCACCTAGGAGAGAGGGGGAGAGAGAGGAGGTTAATAGTGGGCTTCACTTTCTTGCAACCAATCACACATTTATTTATTTATTTTAAAAGAAAAAAAATGTTTGAGTGAAGCATCCCTAATGATTGAGTGTAATTTATCACTCCTCATGTGTTTGAGCACCCCTTCCACCCTAACACTTTAATATTGATTGAAGTTTATTGAATATCTTATGAATTCATTAAGTGATTTTACTAGTTCTAAGATGACATTATGATGAGCCCATTGATCATGTCACTCAACATCAGCCAAATTCGATCTTGTCAGTTCTTCTTAACTTATATTAGTCAATAACAAAGCATAATCCTTGCACCACTATGACCACCAACATCCACCTTCTCGCTAATGCATAGACATGCTCACTATTTCGACCTAAAACTAACGTGTACCATAAATTGCCACAAAATTACAACCCCACCAACATTAGCCCAAATCGAACTTGATAACCCATCACTAAAAATAGATCACATCCCTAAAACAAATATTTAACCATCAAAGATTTAAACCTTGAATTGAATCAAAAGTAAATCACAACTATTGTTTTAGTTTTAAACTAGGAATATTGAATTTTAATAACCCCAAACTATTCGTCGTTAGCCGCCAACAGTCCCAACTTCAAAAATAACCATTTGCAGTCTCAACTATTACATATTGGCCTCCAATGGACCATGACTAACAGAACTCTAACGCCGTTAGTCTTCAGTCGTCAGAAAAACGTTTTTGGCCGTAAAACTCATTTTTTACTGTAAAACTCATTTTTACCCGGAAAACTCAACTTTTTCGTCCCAAACCTCTTTGTAACCTTATTACAGACCTTTATAAACCTTTTTTTATTAAAAGTCCCGATTATTGAGGTTGTTGGAAAACTTTTTTTGGCCGGAAAACTCATCTTTTTGGCCTGAAAACTCAACATTTTAGTACCAAACTTCTTTGTAATCTTATATCGGACCTTTATGAACCTTTTTCTGGTCAAAATATTTTTCCGGCAGCCAGTGACTAACGATGTTAGTGTTCTGTTAGCCAGGGTCTATTGAGGCCATATGTTAATAGTTGAGACTGCCAGTGGTTATTTTTTAAGTTGGAACTGTTGAAGGTCAATGATAGATAGTTAAGATTACTAAAATCCAATATTCCTTCAAACAAAGTAAATATTGATTCTTTTGTTGCACAATTATGTCAATTACTTAGATGACCAATAATCTGCATGGTGCAATAGAACACAAAAGATGAAGCCGAATATATTTCACATATGATTTGGAAAGTAGTAGATTTTTTTTGGTATAAACGATGATCAAAATTACCATATATCATCTTTAGTACTGAAGATGATGTCGGACATATCGAATATATTAAAAAAACATTTTCTTTTATTATACCATCATAGACAACGAATGGTTCTTTGGAATATGTACATCACTTAGCTTCTTTGACATTAATTTAAAAGGACCATTTTTATCTTGGAATATGATTTTGTGGTAGGAACGAAAATTTTATTCTCCAACAATATATGTTCAAGTGATATATACCAATGAACAAACAACGAACTCTCAATTGAAACCAATTAAACACGTTCCAACCACAAAAAACAACCACATGTTCGTTTTATGGCTTTACCTTATCCACCAAAAAGAAAGCACATGAAAATGCTCATGCTTCCTTATACTTATTATAATAATAATAATAAAAATAATAATAATAAAAATAAAACACAAGTCACATGCCACTTACACTATTCTTAAATCTACACCTTGACTATATATATATATATATATATATATATATATATATATAAAAGTAAAGTATACTGAGAAATCTTATGTGAGTTTAAAAAACTCAATGCATCGATACAGTTTTACCACGTGTTACAACTTGTTTAGAAGTTTGACATGTAATAACTTGTAAGACCCATTATCTTAAAACATTTCTTTAACAAAAGATTTTGCTTCAATGTGAGCATAATGCAAATATATAACGATCCGAAATTCTAAGTTAATTTAAACTTCACAAGTATTTCAAAATGTTTTAACATATTAGTGTAGTTCGATTTGATAAACGACTTAATTGAAATGCGGAAGCTTAAACTTTGATTGTGTTCGGTTCTTCATTGAGTTTGATCATCATCTGGTACTCAAATCATCACCTACATTTCATAAATCATGAAATACGTTAGTTATATGGGGTTTATAACTAAGCTAGTTAAGCCCGAAAGCTCAAAACAATGCAAACAACAAATTTTATAAATATCCTGCCGTAAGCTACGGCTTTGTGCCGTAGCTTACGGTACAAGCATTCTGGTTCATTCAGCAGTTGTCAGCCGTAAGCTACGGCTGGCCAGCGGAGCTTACGGTGTGCTACTGCAGATTTCTCCGTTTTGCCGTTTTTGTTACGAAAACATCCGTAACTTGTTCAATTTTCACCCGTTTCACTTGAAATTTGTTTCTAAATGTCCGTAAAATGTTTTCCTACATATTTAACCCGAAATTCTTAACCCAGATTCATAATTTCTATGAATTACACAACCATTAATCGGTTTATGCGCATATTTATTTTGACCCGTTAAGTTATTTAAGCACTTAAGCTTTAATCTCGCTCCTTCTTTCCTTACCTCCCATTTCCACACTAGAACTTTTATTTATCTTCCACCACAACTATATTTGTGGTGGATTTGTTATAGTAAATAATATATTTCCGAATTCTACCATTCGGTTAGACAATTTACGAAAAAGACACGTTAAAAGGCATTAAAGCAAAATTGCTTATGCCATTTGCTTTTACACTACCGAAAGGGTGTACTTACTTATAAAACTCATTTTTAAACTACCCTTAAAGGTCGTTTGGTCGATTTATCATCCGAGGGCATTTGGGTCAACTTTAGTACTTTTTATGACAAATGACTTTTAAAAGCATATTTTTAGGTAATCCATATTTTTAGGTAATCCAATAAAACTTTAGTACTTTTTATGACAAATGACTTTTTAGGTAATCCAATATTCACTCATGACTCGTTTAACTCTCACCGGACTTTAAGTTCTCATTGAGAGTTTGACCCATTACACATACATGGCTCGGGTCATAGCATTGACCCGTTTTAATACATTGCTCTATTAGTTGCTAATTAATAGCGATGCAAGCCATACGCTATTCTTCCTGTGAGCACAAAACTCAACAAGAGACCATTAGTTATCATTGTCAAATGGTGATAACGTCAAGATTTGATCCGTTTGACCTAAATGACCATTTATCATTATGAGATGGTATTTATTTACCATCTCACCTATTTAGCTCATTTCGGTTTACACCATGTGATCATATAATTTAAAAGTCGTTTCCTAATTCGTTTGACCCAGTATGACTTACGCCATATGGTGTCTTTTTCAAAACTATTTATTTATCCGTCAACTCGTGATCGGATTACCATTTTACCCCTTTTTACACATTATGGTTTATATCATAAAATAATGTTTCAAAACTCTTATTTATTCGTCACCACATGACTAATTTACCGTTTTATCCTTTTTACCATAAATGATGGTTTCTTACCGTCGAATCGTCATATTTCAAATGCTAATTTACTTTATTATTAACCAATACTATAAGTATGTGTTCTACTTAAAAGATGTAAGCTTTACTTACCTTGCATCCGATTATGTTTTCCACGCGTATTCGACCCGTTTGACCCGCTTCCTCCCAAGTTTCCACCTAGCTTGTCAAGCGTCAAACTACCTTTTATCATTCGCAAGATTGTTAGACTAGTTATTATTTATCAAGACTATCTCACCTTACGGACTTTATATCAAAATTACCATTTTGATCATATTATATGTCAGTTTGACTTTTAAAAGTTAACTGCCTATTAACATTTGCAAATACACAGTTAAGTTCAACGAACTCATTTAGGCATTTATCAATTACCCAACATGCGATATTTTTAGGCTACCCTGTTATCTAAATTCCCAACCAAGTTCATCTTATTTCTTTCACATAAACAAGTTCGAGCGATTATTAACATCAAATTAACTTAGCTTTCAATTATCAATGCTAATTTATCCATTCATTATGTTTGAATTAAGGGTTTTCATCTTTATGTAAAACCTATTTTATCGTATTACTAGACATTCATCCGAATACCTAATATAATCAAGTTCTACATACGAACTAGTAGACATCATGATCTTATACACTTGTTAACATTAACATAACATCAATTTCATCATATCATACAAAACCCATTTTACAAGTCATGTATGAATATTTACTTGAATCTCTAATTTGTTCAAGTATCTTACACATACATACAAGTATGATGGTCATATATCGTTAATTCCATTATATAATCAAAACACACTTCATGTCATACATGAACACTTATCAAATCACAAAATTGTTCAAGTATTTCAAATATACTTGCAAGTTTGATGATCACACACATAATTTTATTATCAATTTCACAATACTAACAAAATGTTGAACTCAAGGTTATTATCTTCAACTTCATCCACATACTTATCATCACCAAAACATAATTTACAACATACCTAATGATCTCCAAGCTTAAATGATCACAAATCTATGTTCATGTATATGATTTAGCCCTAATTCACCCTTCAATTTGATGGATTTAGGTTGAATAAGGGTTTTGACTCCTTTGTGCTCTCATGGTCGTTACACGCACACACACACTAGTGTGGTTTGTGTTTTGTTTTTTTAATTATTCAACTTTTCCTTTTTTGGTTTCTCATGTTTGAGATGTTGATTATTAGTCGATATCATCCAATATGTATTATCAACAATACAAATAATCAACTAGGTTAATCATCCCTAGTTATTCTATTTACGGGTTAACTTTAGTTTAATTACCAAACCTGTTTTCGGGGTGTTACACAACTTTAGTCAGGAGAGAGAGTTAATATGTTACACCTTTTTTTACCCATTTACATAGATTTAACCTTACATGTTATATTTTTTTTTCAACAACAGGTTTTACGAAGTATAATATTTTCGAACTTAAATTTTACGAGTTTTTAATGTGTGGTACATGTAAGAAATATGTTACATGTTTTATATGAAAAAATAGTGTAACAGACAAATCTGCTAAATGTCAGTGTGTCAGACAAAAAAGTATAAAGTCAAAAGTTTGTTATAGTTACTTTTGTCAGTCTGTAACATGTTCTGAAAAAGTAACTTTTTGTAACATACAATCAAAACCATACACTCTTTAGATAGATGGTAGAGATATAGTTTCTTGAGTTTTTTTAACTCATAGTGTTTTCTTATTATCATTTCCTTATATATATATATATATATTGGAGGGGAAGGGTATTTTAATTAGGATGAGCATTTCGGTAGCTACTTTTTGGCGTTTTTGGGATTGTCACTTTTAGTTTGGTACGGATACCGTACCGAGTATTTTCGTTAGCGGTACCCACTTTTGGTGATTTTCGGGGTCGGTATCTTTGATACCGGCACATTCGATACGATAGCGAGCTCATCCATAATTTCAACATATTGGTACCATTAGACTACACGCGTTTAGGTTTTAATATAGGTTAACGGGTATATGTGTACAAAGACATTGAATGAATGAGGCATATTTTTTTTGGACGGCTAGATCACCCGGTTATGCCTTTGGCCTTTGATCACCCAGGTCACAAGTAAGAATCCAGCGGTTGGCATATTATTGCCAGTTTGAAACAGTGCCACAGTTCGCCTCGCAAGATTGTTTTTTTTAAATTATAAATGATAAGATGATAGAGACAAATGGTAAGATCAAATAAAGATGAGTAGCAATTAAATACATAACTTATGTGCTAAACAATGTATACCTATATTAAATTACATACAACTACAACTGTTCAAATGAAATTAGTTTGGAGTGTTTGTGGTTATATTCGATGATTTGTATATTTGTGTAAATGTGTTAATAGTTGTTGATCAATAGGTTAATAAGTTTTAAACAATAATGTGCTGTTAATTGTGCTCTGGTCTTGTAATAATATTTGTATAGGTGTATCTCTATAATTTCGTCTTTTACAAAATTCTTCATTTCACATTTCGGTCTAAAATTTGCGAATTCATACGCTACAACGTGCGTGTGTGGTTCAACATTGTTGCTTATATCTTTTTCCTGTTTAACGGTCCCGTTGCAACATACGGTTCTTAGGTCAACTTAGTTATTATTTTCTACATTTTATTTTCAGTGCGAGCATGATTCAACGTTTTGACGTATACTTTTTTTCGGTTTAATGGTCCCGTTGCAACGGACAAAACCTAAAAACTAGTTTGGTTCATTTTAAAAAACAAGAGATGGATCAGGTAGGTATTTGTTATTACATTTCATTTGTACCAACTTTGTTGGTCTCATTGGCGAGTTTCCCTTTTATTGCCTTAACTAGAGTAATAATCTCTATGCAAATATATTTGACAATCAATCTGACACGTAACAAAGAGTATCGATCGGTCCACACAACGTCCAAGGATATAAAGAACATATCCATATATACGTGTCGTACCAATGGAGAAACACAGGTGTCGTGGAACACATGGGTAGAAAATTGAAGTCAAAAAGCCAAAGACTTGTCATTTCAAATATTCCATATAAATAAATCATATAAAAAGAATAATATTGATGAAAAGTAGAAATAAATAACCTCCAGAAAAGAATATATCCATACATACGTGTCGCGTGTGTGTGTTGTACCAATGGAAGAAACACAAGTGTCGAAGAAAACATGAGTAGAATATCAAAGTAAAAAAGTCAAGACTTATCATATCATTTCTACACAAAATAAGATGCTTGGAATTTTAACTTACATGATACTTTAATGACACTTGTCACCGAATCAGAAGAGTAGTCGTCTTTTACGTCTTAAAAAGGTTGAACATGATCGATCGGAACATATTTTCGTCAATAGCAATCATGTAGGTCACAACTCACAACTTAATTTAATATTATAACCATATTCCATACAAGAAATCATATCATATTCAATTCATAAATCATATCAATCGGATGAGTAATAAAAATATATTATATTGCTTTAATTCAATTCCCCAGCTATACATTTATATACTTCTTGATAACACATCAAGCCGTTCATCTTCTTCGATGGGCTGATGTAAATACGTTTACAAAATTCTAAAACAAATAAAATAATAATAATAATAATAGTCATAATAATAATAAGATCCAAATCTGTGTCATAAATTTCTTCTAAGATCAACCACCAGGACGCTAACGTTATCCGTGCTCCGTCTAGCCAACGCTAACTTCGTCAACAGAATTGAAGCATCGGAGCAAGCCTTGTCGGAGCTTTCACCACGGGCAACATTTAACACGCTTCCGAGAGATCGCGGCGGCGACGGAACCTCCTGTGAACGTAGACACATGCGCGCCACACTGCATGCAACATCATTTGATACCACGTCCCACAAACCATCACTTGCTAAAATAAGACACTCATCCTCATCAGTCCGTTCCGTTATCGTTACTTCTGGCTCCGGTATCACGTAAGGCTTTAAATAGTTATCACCTGGTAATTGAATCGCAATAACAATTAGTCTTTGAATCCAGATCTCGTTAAATTAAAAATAAATAAATAAATAAATAAATAAATAAATAAAACTATTATCAGAAGTTTAGAACATACCGATGGCTCTAGACATGGCTAGAACGCCGAGAACTCTAGCGCCATCCCAATATATAACACGCCCACCGGCTTCTTCGATTCTTTGAAGTTCATCAGGTCGATCAGGCTGTCATCAAAAACTTATATGTACGTCAACTAATAGATTTAACCAATCCAGAACATTCGAGAATATACATAAACTAATTAATACCTTATGATCTGTGGAGAGAGGTATAGCAACACCGTTTCGGCATAAAACAGCACGCGAATCACCGCAGTTAGAGACGACAATCTTATCTGGAGCAACCACCGCAACGACGGCGGTAGATCCAACGGCGTCGCACTGTGGAGTTTGAAGTTCGCATCTACAGTTTGAGCTGGAACTGGAGGCAGAGCTGCTTAATTCAGCTACGTCTTTATCCATTCGTGAGAAACTCTTCACCATCGTCTCTTTCCATTCAATTGATTTCTCGCAATTCTCCACTTCTTCTTTTACTATCTCGTGCATCCTGTCTTTGCACTTCATCGCCACCTATAAAAGTTATAAAGAAAAGTTATAGATCAGCAATAGAATCATCATCTTCGTGAAAAAAGTTTCTGAGTCGGATAATCACTTACATGTGAACATCCATGGCCATCATAAACTCCATAAAAGTGTAGATCATCGGAAAGTGGAGAATTCGTCTTACAAAACGAAGGTTTTACCGCAACCGCATCTTCCAAATCTCTCCTCCTCCCACACACAACAGTAAGACCGTATCTAGAACTTTCTTTATCCAAAGCTTCCTCCAGATTTACATCATTTGATTGAACTGTGTTTTTTAGCTTAATTGAGGCGATATCATCACCCTTAGTTTCAATCTTCTCAATAACCTTTCTCCGCTTACGGTTGCTCTCCGTCACCACGTTGGATGCGGCTGTGGCAAACAATTTAAGCTGTTGAATCTCCATACGACGTCGTCTACTTTGACCACCACCGCTAGGCTCAACAGTGGATGTTGTTTTTGTCTCGCCGACAACACCACAACACATACCAGCCATTTGAGACGTAACCACGGGGCTTGAATTCTATGCGAGAAATCTTTAGATGTAACGAAGAAGACGATTGAAAATGAGAATGAAAAATATAATAAGTTTTTTTGTGGGAAGGGGGATGGGGAAGAGACCATATTATACCTGCTGGGAGAGTGGTGGGGACGGACAGCTGCCCGTCACCGTCACGGGAAGACCCATCCGACATGTATAGTTGGTATGACGTAGAAATTTGAACACCAAGATGAAATCGGAGCCGTTGATTTGGAAATAAAATCTTATGCTGGTGATATCCTGAGGGTACACGTGGGTAGTTGTAATGTGACTGTTACGTGGCCCAATGAGAAGTCACCACGGTTTTGTGAAAAGAAATAGGCTTCCTTTTTTGACATGGTTGTGGTCCTGAATTGTTCACTCCCGACCCGATATGTTACCCGTTTCCCACAAGAAGTATGATTATGCATAGTTGGCGTATTAAAATTTTATGAAATGAATTATTAAATTGATTGAGAAAAGATCTTCAAGCGATACTAGATTTTTATCCAATAATTGATCGTAAAGTTTAACGACGTGAAGGTTATGGTTGGAATATGATTTGTCATGTAAAACATAAGTACAAGGTAACACCACCATAGTTCCTATGGATTAACCATGACAACCATAGTCATAGTTTTCATTTTTTAAAATTTCATTTCCTTTTTCTTTACACAAAAATAAATTAAAATAAATAAAAAGATAATTGTTTGGATACACATTTAGAATAGTGATTTTGAATGGTGTATTAGAAGTGGGTGACATAGTAGTGACATAGAGGGTAATGACCTAAGCGACCCTCCTTTCTCCTAAATTGATTGTAGAAATTGGGGCATTTTAAATGATTTTTAATTGAATGACTTTTTTTAAATAACGTTTTATTAATAATAATAGCACATTGATTTGATTTGGTGTGAATACTGTCTCTCCTTGATATTTTACGTAAACTTTTAGCTTTTCTATTAAAAAGATTGTAGTATAACTTGTTACATGGGTATCTGTCATTTTTTTTTAATTTGTTGTTTCTAATATTTAAAAGAAATTATATATTCTAACTTTCAAAAAATTAGTGTTTTACGTTTGAAAAAAATCAATATAACTTACATTCGTTAACATGTTCTTTACATTTAAAATCAACTAATATATCTTACATTCGTTAATATGTTCTTTACATTTAAAGTCAACTAATAATAATTTAATAGTAATAGTTTTCATATTCACTAATTAATTTCTAAATATAATAATACGAAAGATACCAAAAAAATAAAATAAAAAATATGTAATCCTAACTTGAGAAAATAAAGACAATTAATCACTCGTAATGACAAATTCGATAAAATTCGATTTTTTAAGTTTTTCCTAAATGTTGGCGTTTTATGTGTTGATATTTTTTATTGAATTATATATTATTTCATTTTCAATGCAAAAGGGGGTTTGAAAGATTTAAAAGGGGTTTGAAAGATTTAAAAATGTAAAAAAAGGAAAAGACATCAAGTAGTGTATAGGATTGAACAAGTTGGATGGCGGGGACACATGTGGGACCACTTGCCAAGGTTGATTGACGGACTCTGAGAATATCAGAAACCTCTCTGCAACACGACACGTGCTTTATCTTCTGACGTGGATCTTGCTTCATCTCTCTCCCTACACGTTTCTACTTTCATTAATCATTTTATTATATTAATTATTATTCTTTTCTTTCCATTTATTAAAAATAAAATATTGCCGTCCAATTCTTAAAGACACAGAAAAACACACCAATACATACATACATACATGCATCTCCCACTTTTTATTGTTATTTTTAATCATCAATCGACGATAATATAACATTTGTAGTTTTTTAATCGGTCATATCTTTAATTTAGTTCAACCATAAGCTTTACACTATATATATACATATATACATACATATATATATATATATATTACTTTATACATTTGATATTAATACATACATGCATACAAATACACATGTTAAAAAGTATTGTTACGATCAAAAAACACAGTCACACAACCGAACTCGATCAGTCCTATTATTACTATTACTATAACAACAATGAGCAAATTCTTCTCCCCTCACATTTCTCTATTGTTCATTGAACACTAAATTTCTTTTTAATTGTCTTTTATTATTTTCACAATTATTAACTTTATATATAGCTTTATATATATATTTTTTATAATTTTTTAATATCATAAATTGTAAAATACAATGTATTACAAACATCTGATTGTGGCGTTCGCGTTGCCGTTAGTCTATTTTTATCTGTCTCATTATATTTTATTGAAACCGAGTTATAATTTGTAATGTACAACGAATCCAAAAACACATGTATATGTCATTAAAACTATCACACATTTAGTTTTTTTGTTCTAATAATATAATGTCAAGTTTTATAAATTTCTGAATATAGTGTTGCGACATTTTTATTTTTATTCTCCAATTCGATAAAGGTTTTGTTTAAAACTGAACAAGTCAAATATAATTTATTTTTGTTCTACACTGTGAGGAACCGCACAATTTTGGTAGCGGTAGTGGTATTCGTTTTTATGGTTTCTTGTATAAATACCTTTCGATTTGACCAATGCTTTAAATGGAGTTGAATTCAAAATATAATGTGTTTTACGTAAGCTACTGCTAGTAACGTAAAAGTTTATTCGAATTCAAACGTGTCAAATATAATGATTTTTAGTGTTCAACAACTTCGATATCTATACCAATATTCATTTTTTATGATTTGCAGTATAAATTTCTTACCAATATTGGCCAAATAATTTTGAAAAGGAAACTATTATATGGTGATTTTGTTTGTGTCATAGGCTATAGGGAGTCTTAGTGAAGAACTGGTATTGTGACGAAGTAAACCAATAACGATCAAAGAATATCGTTATTATCCAAACACTTTGTATTCATTTTACACTTTGAAATTACACTACGCTTCCCACTCAACATCCTGTCACCTTTCTATGCCACCATTTCCACCCAACACATACCCGTTGTCCACTACCGCCGGAAACCTACGAGGCACACATAATATTGTTTCTTTTCTCACACGCAAACAAAAACATAATGCTTGCCCACACGTAAATTCTACAAAATAAAGAAAAAACCTTGAAAATCCGAACCAGAATTTAATATCCAAAATACTAAACCATAAACACACACTAAAGGAAGTCTGAGATCTATTGATCTAATAATCACCAATCTCAAACCCTATCTCTAGAGTCGACGTGTTTGTACACCGCCATAAACCTTTAAAGTAGACCAAGGTTTAATTTTCGGATTCATTTTAATTTAAGGTTGGTTCAGTTTAAGGTTACATGTGGCAAGGACTATGCTTAATAACAAATTTAAGTGAGGTTTTGTTTTAATCGAAAGTGTTACATTAGATGATTGTGGTGATACCCCGAAACTATAATCACTGATCATGTCGTTTTAGGATGTTGTAAGACAGGTGAGCCTGAAGGTAACCATGCATATGTATGGGTGTTCATCGGTTTAGATACCACACAAACATTGTGACCTCAAATATACATATACACACAAAATTACAAACATACAATCCCTTGTTTCAATATGTAAACCCTAAGTTCTTCTAATTAGATCATCACAAAACTGAGAATCTATGAAGATCATCAGGAGGTCGTGTCGTGGATCGATTTTTGGTTTAGGTTTAGTGTAATTGAATAATCTATTTTAATTTAGGCGTTAATGTGTGATAGTGTCTGATGGTGAGATGGACCCAATGAGATAAGGAAAAATCATTTGGTTACTAGACTTAATTAGTTTGGATTAGGTCATTTGCGAATATAGGGATGTCAATTGAATCTGAACCCGATGAGTAAACTTGAAACCTGACATATTTGAGACAGGTTTAGGATCGGTTAATCGGGTTTGGGACTAATTTTTATGTTTTTCGCGGGTTTAGGACGATTTTGGGATTTTTTGATATACCCATTTACTCGACCCAATTACCCGATAAAGGCCATTTACCCAATTGACTATCCGATATGATTTCTTAATATATATATGATACATCCACTTTTTTATACATATAAGTATTTTATGTTGTATACATTGTAGTTAATTGATATATTTTCTATAGTGATAATAATAATGCAACTGATTAGTAGTTACCTTATGGGTTTTGAGTCAGGTATATCAATCGGTAAATTTTTTAAAATTGACGTGTTTACCCGATACCCGATGGGTATTAACCGCTAGAAACCCGTCAGGTTTTGGGAAGCGTATGGGACAAGCCTATCTAATCAGGTTTAGGGTTGAGATTATCTAAACCCGTCGAAAACCCGACCCATTGTCATCCCTAAAAGCAGTTACATAATACAAAGGTATCGAGTTATTTGATTAAATTGGTTAAACAAAATAAATTGAGATCAAAAAATGTAATTTTGATAATCGATCTGAATCAATGAATTCAGATTATACTAGGAACTATCTAAAAATCGAATTTAAAACTCGTTATCCACTTAAGTTTCTGGTCAAATATTAATTGTATTTAAATAAAGTATTTTGTGAATATGGATTTTTAAAGTATATTAATTGTATTTAAATTGCGTATTTTGCGAATATTAACGTAAAATTAATATAAACACCTACGAAATACCTTTTTCAAATAATAAAGTTTTACGAAAATATTATACTAATTTTATGGCTAGTTGTAAACGACGTTGAAGGTTAAAGTATGATTTTAAAAGGGATAAAATGTTAATGGTATTTAAAATTAAAAATAAGACAAAGTCTTTTTTGCTTCGAGTATAAAGACTCGATCTTGACTCTCATTTATGTAATTTATTTGGTATATTGAGGTTAATATCTAACGACTGGGTATATGTATTTTTGTACATTAAAGATCAATCTTTTTTTATTTTACATTAAAACCATATCAAATAAAGGATGCATAATTTACTATTTTTTATCTATTATTTTTATTAATTTATACTTTTAATTACCACCTAATTAACATGTATTTTAACTTGGTTTTAAACACAATTTATGTTTAGACGTAGATAGAATAACCACGTCGCAAGGGCATAGCTGAAACTTCATAAAACATTGTATTTTAGCACGACTTGAAAAATAATAACATTAAGACAATTTGGTTATAGGTTTTTCAGTTTAACCTCTTTAACGAATCAATCGTTTTGGGTTGACACGGTTTAACTCCTTGATTTAATAGATCGTCCAATCAACCCGTTTGCAACCTATTCACCCGTTTACAATCCACCAACACATCTAACTCATTTATGATTTAATTACAAACCATCTACGATTCGTCAGCCCATTTAATCCATTTAGATAAATTGGTGAAACCGGTTATCTTTGGATTACATGGTTTTAAACTTTGTTCATGTGATGGTTAACAAGTAACAACTTAATTTGACTGAAATAATATAAGATTCATGCTTGACTCTCAATTTCTCAATTAATCTATCGAAACTCATCAACTCATTAATCAAACTCCATTAAAATAGTGTAAATCCATTAAAAATCACTATGTGAGTATGATGTCCATATTACTTTAGTATATTGCATAGTAACAAGTAAACTAGACTTGTACACTATACTTTTATAGTAGTTGTACTATAAATAATGACAAGGTGTAATTTTTTTTTGAAAGCCAGGTGTAATATTATATGCTAGCATGTTAAAGTTGTATATAGAGCCATACTTTGTAAAAGAAAACATAACGTTAAAGAACGTTAGATAACATTTTTAATAATTACCGGCTTGATATTAAAAACAAGAAATATGCTAGGGTACATGTTAAGTGTACTTAGAGCCATACTTCATAAAAGAAAATGTAACGTTAAAGAACGTTAGATAACGTTTTCAATAATTACCAGCTTGATATTAAAAACAAGAAATATGCTAGGGTACATGTTAAAGTGTACTAGGCATACTTCATAAAAGAAAATGTAACGTTAAAGAACGTTAGATAACATTTTCAATAATTACCGGCATGTAACGTTAAAGAACAATAGATAACATTAGATAACATGTTCAACAATTACCGGCTTGATATAAAAACAAGAAATATGCAGACATGTTAAAGTTGTACTTGGTGATATTAAAAACAAGAAATATGCTAACATGTTAAAGTGTACTTAGAGCCATACTTTGTAAAAGAAAACGTAATGTTAAGAACATTAGATAACATTTTCTGTAACTAGTGGGATGCTCTCGCGCTTTGCGGTGGGTTTTCAAACAGCATCGATACAATTCGTTATGATACTGGTATAATATTGACACTCGATATAACTTACAATGGCAATGAATACTTTATTGCGAATACAACTTTGCGTTCAATGAATTATGTCGTCTCGTCGAGAAAACGATAAAAACGAATAAACTGTTGGTATCAATGTTGTTTGGTTGGTATATATTCGGTTTGTAATGATAAAATATAAATTTACTATATTTGCCTCGTTCGAACAGAGTTTCTATCGTAGATAATTATTTAGTTAAGCCAAAACATTTAAAAAAGATATGCGAAAATGAAAATGATAAAGAAATTAAAATTCTAGATTAAAAGAAAAAGTAAAATATAGTTTGGATGTTCATTTTTTTTATCAAATACTTCTCTTTGATTAGATATTGTATAAAGAAAAATATAAGTTTACCGATACATCTATTTTTAATTTTTATTCAATATCTGTATTAAAGTTCATAAAAGATAATGATTAAAGTTTACAAATACAATATATTAGACCAATGTCAAGGGTAAAGGTGTATAAAAAAAAGTTTAGTGGCAAAAATTCAAAGTGATAAAACTTGATGGCAAAACAAACAAAATCAAAAAATTAATTGATACTAACAATTTCATGAATTATATATGTAATAATTACCGGGTTGATATTAAAAACAAGAATTTATTAAAACCACTATTTAGTATTTATTAAAATTTAATGATCGATATAGAGAAAGGAACTTGCAGACTTTACAAAAAGGGACCCTACATCTAACCCAACCCAAACCATCTTGTACTAGGTAACACGTGGTGGTTATTGTGTGTGCTGTCCACCTACCTTTTTCCAAATTTACATTTTCACCCTTTTTGCGTGACGGAACACCACACGTGATTGCTGCTTCTATATTTTTATGTAAAGTTATACCCACCTGCCTCCAACCTAACGATTTCCGTTAAAAGTATTTATAAAAGCCCAAAAGGAATCATATAGAGACACGTATTCACCCAACATGGATTCCCTACCAAATACACCTTCTTGTTATATGGTTGATTTTCTTAGTCCCTTGAACTTGAAGGTTACATACAAATAGTCCTCAAAGGGACACATTTATAACATTTTTTTAACAACTTTTGTATACCAAAATACATGCTAACCATCACTTCTTGCTTCCCTGCATCTATACCTCTGTTGTTAAGGCGCATCTAAGCCCACTTTTCTGGCTCTGCCTAGCCTAATTGCTTTGCTTCACAAGCCTCACTTTCAGGTCCTCAAACGCATTTTCAAGCCAAGATCCGACGAAATTACGGTCAAAAGTCATTTAAACATATTTGAAACAATTACCTAAACAAGCCTGTAAACAACTTAAACTAGTCTTAAAGAAGCCTAAATATGTCTAAAATCTCTAAAAACTGTATTTTTGTACTAAACTACTCGCTTGAAAAAACTCTCGCTTTTTAAGCGCCTTGCATTGAGGTCCAAGGCTCACCCTTTGCGCCTTGAGTACGCTTTACGCCTTTGACAACTATAATCTATACATATATATAAGCTAACCACCTCCTTGGTACCATCGCCTTTGACTGCCAAGGGTGCCGGCAACCACCATCGATGACTACTACCTTCAAATCTACCGGTTTCGGTCATAGACACTCGCACAATATATTTTTTAAAACCCACCCATATAATTCTAAAACGGTTTTCAAATCGGATACTTAAAACTATCAAACATAACAAACGCTTCTTTGTCAAAGCACCAACAAGTTAACGACATACCACACCATCAGTTTATGACCACTAAAAACATAATTAAGCATTTAACGGTTCTTAACATGTATACGTACAGATTTTCCTTAGGAATTTACGGTATGCATATAGGATAGCGATTATTGTTCTTTTTTTTTAAAAGACAAACGATTAAAATATCTTCATAAAATCTATTAGGAAGGTGACTAATTAAATCATTATAAAAATGTACTTATTGAATTTAAGAAAAGAAATTTAGTGTAAATTTTGTAAAGGCTAGGAACAATTTTTGTAATACTTATGAAAAGGACATCTTGTTTAACTATTGTAAAGCACGGCAACATTTTTTTTTTTTAATTAAGCCTAATCACAATTATTTATTTGGCATCTTCAAACATTAATGACTCTTGGTCTTCCATTATATAAAATAATAATCATGATGTGATCTTTAAACAAAATAGATACGTGTCACTTAAGAAACAAGAGCTGGCTTGTTAAATATATAGTAACGCATGTCTAATCAACCAATGCGAGATTAAATCACCTAATAGAGGCTCTTACATCTTAATAAAGACTTTGATATAATTTAAAAACGAATAACATTTACCTTAAGAAAGAAGAAAGAGTAACATTTGTCGTAAAAAAAAAGCATGACTAAGTATCAAAACTAGAAAAACACCAACTCAAACATAATTATTGTTAAACACAATGATTGTCCGGCATATTTGGAGGATAGGTACGACTTTCTAATAAGATTACTTTATAAACACAAAATTCAACATATCCATAATTTGATTAAGTGGGTCAAGAAAATATTTACGTTATATTTTAATGATATTATTGTTAAGAGTAAAAGCACACAAATAGTCCCTGTGGTTTTTAAAAATTTCGTTTTGGTCCATAGCTTTTCAAAAGTATATGATGGTCCCTATAGTTTACATTTTATAACGCATTTAATCCCTAGCTTTTTTCAAAAGTATATAAATGGTCCATGTGATTTGCATTTTGTAACGCATTTAGTCTCTAACTTGGATCTCCTGAAACCTTTAGATTTGTTAGCTGGGACTAAATGCGTTACAAAGTGCAAAAACCACATGGACTATCCATTTACTTTTGGATAGCTAGAAACAAATCAAAAGTTTTGTAAATGTATCCGTGTACTTTACTATGTTGTTAATATCAAATGAATATATCATGTTTAAATTGGTCTTCTAATCTATCAAAGTGGTTTTATCTTATCTTGTTATAAAAAGTGCTCAGTTATTGACATCTTAAATTTATATATAAAAAAACGAAACTAATAAAAACTACCTTGTTTAAGATTTGATATTTTCTTTATTTAGTTATTTTTTATAAAGAATATACTTGATTACGAAAAATAAATAATTTAAAGTAGTATTAAATTAAAAAAAACTCGAGGCTTTTATGCTTTGGACATGGCTACTTTTGGACTACCGTTCACACTTGGCCCATTTTGACTCGGGTTCAGATTTTCTAAACGGGCTTGTGTTTTAGCTTCTTTTAGACTTCCAATCATGGTGCATACAAAACATCTTTCCATTCAGCCCATCCTCTATTTAGGCCCACGATACACCATCTCTTCTCAATTGGACAAAGATTAACAAACTAGTTCAGTAGGGGGTGTGCAAAAATATTTGTAAACGCGAAAAAGCAAAAACGGAAGCGCTCTATAACCGAAAAAAACTGAACCAAAATCTTTTTCGGTTATTTGGTTTGGTGCGTAATGATATCCGATTTGCTTATTCGGTTTTTGTTCCACAAATCTTTATTATTCAGATAATCGAACATAATTCAATCAAATAAATAGATTATAACCAGTTTAAGCCTGAACCAAATAAATTGGTTTAGTCGGTTCGGTTTAGGTGAAGCCCAAAAATATTTCAAAACCTAATAAACAACTATCTAAATCATGAACCATGGACACCCTTAATTTTTTTGGACGTAATAAAATTAGATATTTATAACTGTATGGAGACATGTAAAGAAGTGAAGGTAGAGGCGAAAAACCCATGTAGAAATGAATGGAATAAATTAAATGGGTTATCTTACATTATTAAATTCCCACCGTAAATAGACATATTCTCTATCACACGTACAATCTGAGTGAACCTTCGGAAATAACATAGCTTAGGTAGAGTTTTCTTTTCTTTTTTTTTTTTTTTTTTGGGGTGGGGGGGGGGGGGTTTATAGCTTGTTTGATCATCGTACAACAATTGAGTATATCTTCTCTCTCTCTCATAAATAACTTATGGCTTCTTGCTAGTGTCAAAAAAAGAATCTTATTACATTTAAACCTACACCAAATCGTATATTACAAAACACATTTTAAAGCATTATATTAAAAGTTATTTTAAGGATAATTGTTACATCAATGATTCTAAAACATATTTTTGTCTGGGTTTAAACTTTGAACCTCTCCTATAAGGTTGTGTGGATTTGAGCCCGGGGAAGGTGTGGCACCGATTGGGCACACCACCCTCCGGTTTTAAGGTTTTTTTTCATAGCAAAATGATGAGTAATCACTGAATCTTCGAAACTGAAATTTGGACAGTTGGTTTACAAAAAAAATCAACTCCAGTAAATACAAACCACTTTAACCACCTTGGAGTTTATCACACCAGATCGACCACATGAAACATTTTGGCCCGTTGTTGGATTTGATTATCCAAAGGAAGTGTGAAAAAGGGGATAACAATGCCTGTTCTAGTTATTTTTTAATTTAGTGAAATACTTTTTTATTGTTTTAATTTATTTGCGTTTTTTTTGTTTTTAATTTAGTGAAATATATGTTTTAGATTTTAAATTAAGTTTAATGTTAGTGTCAAGGAAAACTGGGACGACTCCTTATAATTAGAGGAAATCTAGGACACTGGGAAATTGGAGAGAACACTGATGTGACATTGATATGTACTACCAAATGAGCTAGCTTCACATTTACAAAAAAAAAGTGTTTATTATCAGTAGTTAGTAATCTTCGTACAACAATTGAGTATATCTTCTCTCTCTCTCATAAATAACTTATGGCTTCTTGCTGGTGTCAAAAAAGGAATCTTATAACGTTTAAACCTACACCAAATCATATATTACAAAACACATTTTAAAGCATTATATTAAAAGTTATTTTAAGGATAATTGTTACATCAATCATTCTAAAACATATTTTTGTCTAGGTTTAAACTTTGAACCTCTCCTATAAGGTTGTGTGGATTTGAGCCCGGGGAAGATGTGGCCCCGATTGGGCACACCACCCTCCGGTTTTAAGGTTTTTTTTTCATAGCAAAATGATGAGTAATCACTGAATCTTCGAAACTGAAATTTGGAACGTTGGTTTACAAAAAAATCAACTCCAATAAATACAAACCACTTTAACCACCTTGGAGTTTATCACACCAGATCGACCACATGAAACATTTTGGCCCGTTGTTGGATTTGATTATCCAAAGGAAGTGTGAAAAAGGGGTAACACTTCCTGTTCTAGTTATTTTTTAATTTAGTGAAATATTTTTTTATTGCTTTAATTTATTTGCGTTTTTTTATTTTTAATTTAGTGAAATATATGTTTTAGATTTTAAATTAAGTTTAGTGTTAGTGTCAAGGAAAACTGGGACGACTCCTTATAATTAGAGGAAATCTAGGACACCGGGAAATTGGAGAGAACACTGATGTGACATTTATATGTACTACCAAGTGAGCTAGCTTCACATTTACAAAAAAAAGTGTTTTATTATCAGTAGTTAGTAATCCATGCAAGTAGAGGTGCAAACAAGCCAAGCTATTAGCGAGCTAATTGAACTTCGCTTGAAACGAGCCGAGCTTACGAGATCGAGCCTAAAAACATGCTTGTTTAGTAAAAGAGTCCAATCCTAAGCTTCATCTATATCGAGATCGAGGCGACTTTTGACCCCTAGCGTAAGTAGCTCAGTGGTCACAAGTTATTTACACTCAGGTTCAACTTGACTCATTTTGTTAAAAAGTATAATTTTGGCAGATGTTTCATTCATATGTTCGCTCAGTTATTTGTGGTATTAAACTCTGGGTGAATTGTGTACAGGTAAAGAAGTTAGCAGGGCTTGTGTGTAAAGTGTAAAGTTGAAGGGTTTGCAGTCAACATGTTTTAAAGTCTAAGGAGTTGGATGTTATTTTCTGTTGGCCAGCATATAAAAAGGGGCTTTGGCAGATTGATTATTCATTCACTCTCTAGATATTTTACAATCACTTTCTGTTGTTCTGTTAGGGTTTGTTGGTGGCGTTATTTTCGATCTCTCGTATGTATTTGTATTTTGGAGAGATCTTTGTATTCTGGTGTTGATGATCATCGATTGATGATCATCTGCTGGTTATTGCTCTTTGTATTTGTTTCAAGATCTTACAATCGTAAGATCTAGGGTTTCAGGGGGGTAATTCTTTTGGGTTGGTTTAATAAGATTTTCCGTCACGTATTGTCGCTATTTCTGTTGTTGTTATTGTTGTTACATTCAGATCTAGTATTTTTTAACATGGTATCAGAGCTTGTTGTGGCTCTCGATCTAGATCTGTAAAGTTTCCGCTGTTATTCATAACTGATGTTTGTGTTGATTTTCTTTTAGGGTTTCAGGCTTTGGAAACTATTGGTGGAGTTCTTGATACAGATCTATTTTTTAGATCTGTGCTGTGGGAGCTGTCCTTTGCTTATTCAGAGAAGAAATCTCATCTTAGATCTGTGCTGTGGGAGTTGTACTTTCTTGAAGACATTGCTCAGATTTGTGTTAGTCTCTGTAATCCACGAAGATTACAGGGCAAACTAACCAGTCTGATTTCTCGTTTTTTTCGAGATAAACACGCCTGTGAGATCACTCTAACCTTTACTCTTGTTACTTCTCATCACACTTGCATTGTGTCTAGGCATTCTTGTTACCGGGGTAGTTGGACCGGCCTTGATCGAGTCTTTGTGCTACTTGTGCATTATGTGGTTCATTTTTTTTACTGTTTTTTGTCGGTATACGTTATAGTATCAGCTCCTGTGTAAAGGCTTGTTCAGGCACCATAAGAGTGACGAACCTGAAATCTGGTCCCTGACACAGTTTCGCTGCTAGGTGTTTTTTTGTGTATTTTTTGTTAATTCTGTGGTTATTCTTTGTTGATCTGTGGTTTTGTGCTGTCATGGGTGAAACTAGTACTTCTATAACTCTCATTAGTAAGCTAGATAATGGTGACCCTTTGTATCTTCATCCTAGTGAGTCTAATAATCTTACTGTTGTAAGTATAAAATTAAAAGGTACAGAGAACTATAAAGTCTGGTCCAATGCTATGAAACTTGCCTTAGAGGCTAAAAATAAATTTGGATTCATAAATGGTAAGTGTGAAAGGTCTGAAAGTGATGAAGTCTTAGGTCATCAATGGAATAGATGTAACTTAGTTGTCTTAACTTGGCTATTAAATTCTGTTTCCGAAGAACTTTACTTAGGTCAGGTATTTTCTAAACTGGCATCTGAGGTTTGGGTGGACTTAAAGAAACCTATGATAAGGTTGATGGTTCTGTAGTGTATGATCTTTATAAAAAAGTTAATTGTATATCACAAAATGGCAGCTCTGTTTCAGAATATTATCATAAATTGAATACTATGTGGAAACAATTTGATGCAATGTTACAACTACCCACGTGCTCGTGTAAGGCTGCACAGGATTATATGATTTTAATTCTCTGATTAAACTAATGCAATTTCTTATGGGGTTGGATGATATTTATCAACCTGTCAGAACAAGTTTATTAACTAGAGAACCATTGCCGTCAATCAAGGTTGCTTTCTCTATTGTTTCAAGATAAGAGTCTCATAGGTGTTCTACTACTGGGTCTAAAAATAAAACTGTTGCTTTTGTGTCTAAAAGTAATCAAGTCTTTGATCCGAAAAAGAAGGTGTTTAGAGGTCCAAACCCAAACCTCAAGTGCACTCACTGTAATATGCTGGGTCATACCATTGATAGATGTTTCGAACTTGTTGGATATCCCCCTGGTTTTAAAAAACGAAGTATAGGGCAATTGTCAAAAGGGAACAGTTCTGGGTCAAATAAAGTTAATGTTGTATCTGTTAGTTCTCCGTTTACTTCTGAGCAGATTTCAAACCTGTTGAATCTTGTAGGAGAAAAGTCCGTGTCTGATCATTGAAGTTCGAATTTAGGAGGTAATGCTTCTAATATGTCTGTGTGTGTTAACAAATATATGAGTTGTTCTAGTTTTAGTTCTTTTGAGTCTGATGGTGATTGGATTGTTGATTCTGGTGCAAATCAACATATGGTTAAAAGTGATCATAATATGTTTAATTGTATTGATGTGTCAGAATTTGATCTAACGGTCAGTCATCCTAATGGTACTAGTGTTAAGATATACAAGATTGGTGACATAAAATTAAATGATGAAATTGTGTTGAAAGATGTCTTTTATGTTCCTGGGTATAGTGTGAATCTTATTTATGTTTTTAAATTAGGACGAGATAATAAGGTTTCTGTTATATTTAATGAGGATAAGTGTTTGTTACAGGATTCGAAATTAAAGAAAGTCCTGGCGATTGGTAAACAAGATAGTGGTCTTTATTATGTTGAAAAATCTGGTAATAATAGTTATAAATGTTTTAATAGTGTTCATAAATTTAATATGTGGCACAGTAGGTTGGGTCATCCCTCGGATCAGGTTCTAGCTATATTGAAAAGTGATCTTGATATTAATAAAATTGAAAAACAATTATGTGAAATTTGCCATAAGGCTAAACAAGTGAGGGTTCCTTTTCCGTTGAGTGAGCATAAGACTAAATCTGTAGGTGAACTCGTTCATTTAGATCTTTGGGGTCCTTACAGGGTAACTAATAGAGAAGGTTATCAATCTTTTTTAACAATTGTTGATGATTATTCGAGAAGTGTCTGGTGCTATTTGTTAAAAAATAAAACTGAAGTGTTCGAAAATTTGTGTAATTATTATGAGTTACTTCATACACAATTTGAGAGAAAAATAAAAGTACTTAGAAGTGATAATGGAACCGAGTTTGTAATGGTCAAATGGATAAGGGATCTTGCATCAGACTACATGTGTTTACACACCACAACAAAATGGTATCGTAGAACGTAAACATCGACACTTATTAAATATAGCTAGGGCGTTGATGTTTCAAGGGGGTTTGCCACAAAGTTTTTGGTCAGTTTGTGTTCTAACTGTTGTGTACTTAATTAACAGGTTGCCGTCGTCTGTATTAGGTGGTAAGAGTCCATATGAGATGTTGTTTAATTTTAAACCCTCTCTTTCACATTTAAGAAACTTTGGGTGTCTTTGTTTTAATACTGTGTTAAATGAGTATGATAAGTTTGATGTGAATGCTGAAAAATGTGTGTTACTTGGTTATTCAAATCTAAAAAAGGGTTATAAACTGTGGAGTTTGGGGGATAAAAAGGAGTTTTATTCTAGGGATATAAAATTTTATGAAAACATTTATCCTTTTAAATCAAATTTGTTGAATAATCAAGAACATGAAGTTAATAAATTTCTAGATCATGTTAACTTTTTTGACTGTCTTAAAAACTTGTCACCTAAAGTTTCTGCAACACCCGATGATGAAGAGGGGGAAAATGGCTCTCAAGGATCTTTAAGTGATGATCAGCAGCCATTTAATCCCTCTACATTTGCCACTGCCAGTAATGCTGACAAAAGTCAGCACGAAAATACTAGGAATGTGAGTAGTAGTGGAAGGGATTCTGGCAGGGCAGAGGACACTGAAGTTTCAAATGTTGAGACCAACCCATCTGAGGGTATTAATCAAACTATTAGAAAGTCTTCAAGAGTTGTATCTGTGCCTAAGAAGTTGGATGATTTTGTGTTAGACAGTAAAGTCAAGTACAGTATTCAAAAGTATGTAAATTTCTTGTTTGTCATCTGAAAATAAATGTTTTGTTTCTCAGTTGAATAAGTCTGTTGAGCCTTGTACTTATAGTGAAGCTGTTACGGATCCCAAATGGGTAGAAGCTATGAATCTTGAAATGGAAGCGTTACTTAGAAATAAAACATGGGATCTAGTTGAATTACCTGTAGGAAGAAAACCTATATGGTGTAAGTGGATTTATAAAATAAAATATCAGTCAAGTGGGGAGATAGAAAGGTATAAGGCTCGGTTGGTTGCAAAAGGGTATAACCAACGAGAAGGGATAGACTTTGGTGAAACATTTTCACCAGTTGTAAAAATGGTTACCGTTCGTTGTGTTCTAAGTCTGGCAGTTCAAAATAATTGGAAGTTATTCCAATTGGATGTGAACAATGCTTTCTTGTATGGGTCAATCTCTGAGGATGTATATATGACGCTTCATGAGGGATATTATTCTAAACATGATAACAAAGTATGTAAGCTTGTTAAATCGTTGTATGGTTTGAAGCAAGCACCCAGAAAGTGGAATGAAAAACTTACAAAAGTGCTTATTAATGTTGGCTTTGTTCAAAGTGCTTGTGATCACTCATTGTTTATATATTCAAAAAATGATATCTTTGTTGTATTATTAGTATATGTAGATGATATAGTGATAACAGGTAATGATGAAACTGAAATAATAAAAATAAAAACATTACTTAGCCAAGTATTTCAAATTAAAAATCTGGGCATACTTAAGTATTTTTTAGGCCTAGAGGTCATATATGATGATTCCGATATATGTTTAAACCAGAGAAAGTATTGCCTTGAACTGTTACAGGAATTTGGATACTTGGCTTGTAAACCAGTTAAAACTCCTATTGAATTAAATCATGCTTTAAATAATGCAACTGATGAGCATAATAAAAAACTAGAAGAAGTCCAATTTCTAGAAATTAATAGGTAAACTGGTATATCTGTCGTTGACACGTCCTGATATTAGCTACTGTGTACAATACTTGAGTCAATTTATGCATTGTCCGTTGCAGTTACATTTAAAAGTTGCTTTACGGTTATTAAGATATTTAAAGTCTAGTCCTAGCAAGGGTATTTTGTTCAAAAAAGGGTCAAGTTCTGAGTTGACTTGTTATGCTGACTCAGATTGGGCAAAGTGTCAAAGTACCAGAAAGTCAGTTACAGGTTTTTGTGTTTTTTTGGGAAAAAACTTAATATCTTGGAAAAGTAAAAAACAAAGTTCAGTTTCTCGCTCTACAGGGGAAGCTGAGAACAGAGCTATGTGCTCAGCCGCGTGTGAATTGGTATGGGTTGTGAATGTTCTTAATGAGTTAAAGGTTGTTTGCAAGTTACCTATAAAGATGTTTTGTGACAGTAATGCAGCAATTTCAATTGCTGCAAACC
The DNA here is from genome assembly GCA_947069175.1 of Scalesia atractyloides. NCBI lineage: Eukaryota > Viridiplantae > Streptophyta > Magnoliopsida > Asterales > Asteraceae > Scalesia > Scalesia atractyloides. The sequence goes on along the minus strand of CAMTDV010000116.1, from coordinate 84,247,843 downwards.
CGGTGTCCCATGAGCGCACAAAGCATTTTGAAATTGTTCTGTATTTTTTGAGGGAAAAAATATCTACAGGCTTTATAAGCACGGAGAAAGTTGACTCAGAAAGTCAACTGGCTGATGTGTTTACTAAAGGTCTCAGTGTAACCCAACATGAGTTTGTTTGTGATAAACTTGGTTTGGTTGATTTGTTTAGGACATATGAATGAAGAGGGAATGTTAAAAAGTATAATTTTGACAGATGTTTCATTCATATGTTCGCTCAGTTATTTGTTGTATTAAACTCTGGGTGAATTGTGTACAGGTAAAGAAGTTAGCAGGGCTTGTGTGTAAAGTGTAAAGTTGAAGGGTTTGCAGTCAACATGTTTTAAAGTCTAAGGAGTTGGATGTTATTTTCTGTTGGCCAGCATATAAAAAGGGGCTTTGGCAGATTGATTATTCATTCACTCTCTAGATATTTTACAATCATTTTCTGTTGTTCTGTTAGGGTTTGTTGGTGGCGTTATTTTCGATCTCTCGTCTGTATTTGTATTTTGGAGAGATCGTTGTATTCTGGTGTTGATGATCGTCGATTGATGATCATCTGCTGGTTATTGTTCTTTGTATTTGTTTCTAGATCTTACAATCGTAATATCTAGGGTTTCAGGGGGTAATTCTTTTGGGTTGGTTTAAAAAGATTTTCCGTCACGTTTTGTCGCTATTTCTGTTGTTGTTATTGTTGTTACATTCAGATCTAGTATTTTTAACACATTTACACCCTAGTATAAATAGTTCAGTGGTCACAAGTTACTTACACTCAGGTTCAGCTTGACTTGTTTGCATCCTAGTGTAAGTAGCTCAGTGACGGAAGTAGGTGAGCGAACCGGACTATATACTAAAACCATTTTTGTTTCTCAAAATACAGCCAAATGACAAGGAATTAAATAGTAACTTGTTTCATTAACTTTTCTAATCTCAAAATATCAAATGGTTAACATAAGACATAATTATATTATAACAATACTTTAAAGACCGTCAAATTTCTACTACATCAATATAGAATGATTATAACCCTACGTACTTCCTACGCGTGCTATATGATTCAAAAGATCAAATGGTTAACACCATGCATGAAATTAATTAAGTTAACTATTAAATGAATATGATCGGGTGATTCCGCTGTTGGCACTATAATACGCCATTAATCCAAATTTGCGTTAAAAAAACTAGTAAATATTAGATAGCCTCAGCTCAAGATCTAAATCACCCGGCAAGATCGCTGGTGTAACATCATCATTTGTCTTCCGCCGCTTACCACCCGTATTCAAACACGAATCCAAATCAAACCCTAAAACCAAATCCGATCTATCAACATCCCCAATATTAACTACTAAATCTTCATCATAAACACAACTCTTGTTAGTGTCGGAACTGCTATCTTGACCTAATGCTGGTTTTGAAGGAAAGAAGGCTGCAGCACAAAGAGTCTCCTGATCATTATGGTTTTCACTTTGTGGTGCAGTTTGCTTGAGCTTGGCCTTTTCCCTCCGATGAACATTCATGTGACCACCAAGTGCTTGAGCTGACCTGAACTCTTTTGTACAAAAGCTACAAGAATAAGACCTCGGTGGCCACACGAAACCACCAAGCGGGCCTTGGCCATCTTCCGCGAACGCTTGTTCTTCCCATGAATACAGAATCATGTTCTTTCTCTTCACCGACATGATCAAGTATTGTGAATAATATTGCTCACTCAAGATAAAAGGGGCATATATGTAAACTGGTCAATGGATTACTTTATTGAAGAGTGATGGTTATTTGTATACTTATAGGCAGTTGAAATTAAATGCATGAAAGCTACAAGAGAATCCAAAAGTATGAGCATAAGGGTTATATGAAAAGGCCATATATATACGTTGGATTTTAGAGAGGGGGGGGGGGGGGGGGGGGGGGGGGGAGGTGTAGTTGCCCTAGTTTGGCTCTTTCTATGGATGGTACTTGAGTCTTTTAGTAAAGGGTTGGTAAAATTTCGCTGTCCTTTAACTAAAAACCTATACCCCTACGTGTCATAGGGTTATATATGTGTATATATGCATTTGTGTGTAAACATTTATGGTCATCCCATGGAACTATCATACATCGCAAGCTCGTGGAAGATAATGCTATGGTTCATACAAATTAACGTACCCTTGACAGAACTCATGATTAACCCCCTAGGAAAGAATTTATACAGGTAGAAAAGTATTAATTTATTTACTTAAGATTGTACCGTCGTGCTTTATATTTAAATCTAAGACTAGGTGGTGTGGTATGACGTCCCTTGTCATCTCATATCGTTGGTGCCCCTACACCACCTCGCCTCCGCCAAAGCCATAGTGGGCGTGAAGAGGAAGACGGGGATGTGGCCCGCTCCTTAAACCAATCAGATTTGAGTTTTATTTATTTTTACTTTAAATATAGTTAAAAGTGGTTTTACAGGGTGCGTCATTCTACACCGTACAAGTTAAAGATAAAACCCCCTACTTATGTGTCGCTTACGCGAAGTGATAAAGCCCCTAGAGACGTGAGACCACACCACCCAACCTAATAGATCAAATTTGAAATATTAATAACTATAGCTAGATGTCTGCAAATTAAGTAGAGTTAGTAATCAACAAAGTACTCATTTATGGCTTTATAGAATAATGAAATATTACAAAGATAATGAAACTTAATTTTATATAATCAATCAAAATACGTGTTAAAATGTATAATGAAAATATAATACATCTAAAGTCATGTTTTAATTATTTTTTTTTAATTTATACATAACATCGACTATATAGAGGCTTTCATAAACAAATATTTCTCAATATTTTATACAACTATCATTTAAATTCTTTTAATTCATAATTCAAACCAAGTTAAAGTCAATAATTACTTTATCATAAAAACAAATATTGTGTTTATTACTATTTCTGCACTTTCAGATATACAATTAGGAGACCTATAGTATATAACAATTTATACTTTTTGGACCTTTAGTTGATAGTTTAAAACCTATTATATAGTTCGTTAATAAATATATAATTAGTTATCGTCCGTCAACTATTTTTAAAATTAGTTCGATGGATGTATAATAAAGTTGTGTAGAAAAACTAAAATGGTCAAACCAGCATTAGGAGTTTAGAAAAATAATGTAAAATATTCGAAATAGTTGAATAATCAAGTATTTCAAATACTCATCCGTAATATGTAATTCAATAATTCTTTTTACATTTAATCATTTTGAATATTAACTTATGCCCTTTTCACTGCTTATTGTTACTATTTACTAGATTGAAAATTTTTAATATAGATATGTTAACACGATACGAAATGACACATTGTTAATTAAGTTTGGGGTTTGAGCTTAACAGATTTAGTGTCTTAAATACGTCGACATGTTTAAGACACGATTAAGTTCGTCTCCAAACATGTTAAACACCTGTTAATCTGTATGTTAAAACTTATTTTTAATTTTAGTTTTGTAATAAAATATATGGCATATGACTTACTAATTAAAGTTTTTATGGAGTTTTTTTTAGAGACATGTTAAGGATTATGTAGCGTTAGTAAGGAATTTTATGTATTTTTGGCAATTTTTGTATCACTACAAATGTGATATTTATCATGTCTTCAAACAAGCCGTGTCGTGTTTACTTATTTCTAAACCGGTTTGCACTCGTGTTTGAAAAAAAAAAAACACACGATTAGTTATCATATCATACATGTTTGTGTCTAGCACCAACATAGCAAGTATGTAAATCAAGTCTTAATCCAACTATGCAAGTGAAAATTCAGATGGAGCAGGAAGTCTAATTGAAAGAAGTGAGCCACTATTATTGAAACCAACTTGCTTTATACAAAAGTTTGGTTTATTGGGCATTCGGTATAGGGTCTCTCTTTATCGCAATCTTGTCTATGCTCAATATTACCAAACCTTCACTCGATCAAACATCTTTTATGTAATACAATAGATTTCTCGATATGCATAATCCTCAAGAGCCAAACTTCAATGCTTCTGTGAATATTATACACTTGATTTGTGGCACCCTAAACTATGACAGGCGGAACCACACGAGGGTCAGGATGTCAACTGACCCTCCGGCCTTCGAAATCTCTTGTTTACAGGGAATCTCAAGTGCTCATCTTTTTACAACTTGACCCCCTTAAAGTCGTCGTTTGTATATATTAACCCTCTCCAAGTCATTGAAATGAAGAGAAAAGGTGAAGACAAGATGATCGGGAAATTTTTCCAGTAGCCGGCAATGGAGGTTGAAGGTTGCTTTTTCAGAAAGTAAAGGAGTACATAAGATACAGAAGTGAAAGAAAGTTTATTTAATTGTTTTGGCCGTCCTTTTTAATTTTAAGTCTGACCCACCAATTATTATGTTTAATTTACTATTTTTATACTTATTTTTTAGCTGTATAAGTTTTTGAAAGTCATGGATAAAGAAAGAGATTTAAGTTTCTATTTAACTTTTACTGTAATAATTTATTTTATATTTGAAAAGTATCTAAATTTCTTTGTATTGTATTTGTTTTCCTCTTTATTTGATAATCACTTGTTATCATTTCATTTTTGTAAATTTCTTTGTATTGCATTTGAAAAGTAGTTTTCATTTAATTTTTTTCTTTATTAATATTCTTAAATAAGTTTGAAAATATCTACCTTCCTTATTATTTTATTTGTTTATATTTAACCGATTGTTATTTGTTTAGAGTTTAGTACTTGATTTGATTTTTTTTTTGTTACTATAGGACTTTTTTTATCAAGGGATGTACATTTGTAAATATACAAGAAAAAAGTATATCGACTCCTCGTTAACAATATTTGAAAAATCTTTATGAAAAGAATAGGGTTTGGTTTATATTATACTGACTTGTAAAAAAATTACAATTGCCACTAAGATATGTTCGCCTTGCTTGTAGTGAATTAATTGTTGTATGGTAACGGATTTAATAAAGTTGTATTATGATCCCACGGTTGTAAAGTTCTGTTTCCGCCACAGGTCTGAATACACGTCAATGATCAATCAAAGATTGCATGATTTGGAAGACAATATGTTAGCCTTCAAATTATCAATTTATCATCTCGCTAATGAGTGTAGATCATGAATTTCGTGAGGTTGCCAATGCTATGTCAACGTTTTGTATCTTTAATCAACCCAAAGCAACATTAATGTACATAGCATATTGAGATTTATACTTAATTTATTTGAGAAATGTTCTCAATGGGCCAAGTTCTTCATGTCTCTTGGGTAGGTGGAACTCGGAGTTGTGAGTATGTTGATAATTAACCAAAAAACTTAACTATTCTTTGATTACTACTTTTTTTCTAGTTTGAATTTTTGTTTGACCCGTATTAACCAATTATATATACATAGCTTTTTGTTATACATCTTATTATTTATAACAGTTATGTTGGTGATTTTAGTGTCATAAATTATTTTTACTAATGAAGATTCAACTAAGACCACAATGAAATCCGGTTAAATATTGATACGAGTTTGAAAGTATGGTGTGCACGCTCACTTAAACTTATCCAATTTCTAACACTAAGAAATCTCAAGGGTTCATGGGGCTTAGCCCTATGTGGAATATCGTTGCTGAGTGAGCGACGGGCAGCCATGGTAATCAGTAAGAGTTGCTTTTAACTTGGTTGGTTGTTTGATCCGGATAGGAGTTGAAAATCAGTAGGAGCTAATCCATTAGTCGAAAGGCAGTAGGAACTGATTAGTCAACGACAACCGTGTACGTAATCAAGAGTAATTGTGCTATCAACAACAATTGTGCGATCAACAAAAATTGTGTAATTAACAATATCTAAGCGACTAACACATATGCGAACAATAATAATTAGGCAGTAACTGACAATAACCGAATTAACTACCAACTAACACAATCTTTCAAGAAGCACTTTGAGGTCTCAATTAAACATTGTAATGGTTTTTTACCCATAAAACGAAAGTCTTGGTCTATGTTGAACACACATTGTCCAACGATAAAAAAGTAGACACTCGTCCTTATTCGGTATATAGTAGAGATAATATATATTTGCCGTTGGCTTTGTCCACTTTCTGAAGTAATCAACTTAAAATACAAAACGCTAATTGAAATTGTATAGTGGTCAACTTAAAATACAAAACGCTAACTAGAATAATAGATGCTTATCATTTAGTATGTGTTCTTTTCAGAAATGTATTACTCATTCTTTGAATCATGTCGAATTCACAAGTCAAACTAAACGTCATATTACCAATATTTTATTTGTCAAATTGTTCTTAAAAGTTTTTCCAATGCTCATCGATTTTTTTATTATAATTTGAGCATTTAAGTAATAACTTAGTTAAGCAGTTTTCAGTTTGTTTTTTTAAAATGTTATAATATACCGGGTCTAGGGTACATGAAAGAGGCGTCTCCTCCATCCTATCAAGATCGGCTTGCTAGAAGTTCAATTTTAAATTAGCTTAAACGAGCTTAAGCCTGAGTTGAAGCTTATATAACAAACAAGCTCGAGCACGATCCTGACATATCGAATTTGACTAGTCTTGCGAGGCTAAACGAGCTCATTATTTTAATATATGATAACTTTTAAATTAAATTGTATAACATATATTGTCATATGTTGTTTAAAAGTTCACGAAAATGAAAAAAAAAAGATGATAAGCGTAGTGTAGTTGTCAAAGGTGTTGATGGAATAATTGGCTTGTAAAGTTCCGCAGAGAGAATATTAATGGTAAAACAAGGTTTCACGTTAATCATATTACTAATTAGTATTATTAAGTTTTGGCTGAGCAATTTGTTGATCTGTTAATGATATCTTTGCTTTCATAAACATTATTTATATTAGATTTTGTGTTATTTGATGGTATGATATGATTAAAGTCAAAGATATTTCGTTAGGAAGTTATTAATAGGTTATGAATCTCTAAAAAGCACAAGTATTAGATTAATAGGTTTTATTATTGTTATTTCGTACAAAAGAAACTTAATTTCATCATTTTGTTGATGTTATCGTTTTAATTATATCCAAAGTACGTGGATTGTTTTATTTACTCTATGAACCTTTTGTATTTAATAACAATTCTTCTAAAAAATTTCAATATGTTCATTATAAACGTATATACGCATTCTATTCGATAACAATACCTCGAAAGCATATTATTTTGTCTGCCCCGTGAAGTTCACGTATCAACCCTAGTTGAATATAATGTATTTTTTTAACTCGCGTATGAACAACCGAAGAAGCCAAAAAATACGGGTAAATTAATTGCCTAGTGAGCGGACAAAGGATAAAGATCGAAATTGGTAACTTGTGAACTTGTAACTTGTACAAAGATATAGCTTGTAACTTGTACAAAGATATAGCTTGTAACTTGTAAAAATATGTATCTTGTAATTTATACCGTTATATGTATAGGCTTGAAAACATATGAACTTGTAGCTTGTAACTTGATAACACATATATTTGTAACTTTTAAGTTGATAATAGATAAAAATAACAAATGACTTCGTAATTTATAAACATACACGTGGTAAAATTGTAAATAGTGAACTTATAAGACCTACTTGTGTATCAAATTATATGAATCACTTCAACCATATCATTTTCTTGGGAGGAGAGTGGAGACCATTTAAACTTATTTGTTCTTTTGTTAGATGACAAGAATTAATTTACATAGGAGTCTTTCCAAAGATAAATAATCAATTATTTATATTCTCCCTCAAATAACACATAATATATTGAGAGTTGATTGGAGTCCGAACAAATACTCATGTCGTATGTGTTTGAAGTTTTCTATGTTCGTTTATGAAATAACGGTCAAAGTTCTAATGACTCTTATACTAACATTTTAAATATACAAAATATCTACCTTAATATCCTTGGGCAACAAGCGCTTTTGTGATATTGTATATTCAATTGATGAAATTAGAGAGATGAGATTTATTTAATGTAAAATCCGTCTTACATGATAACTACATCGTAAAGTTGCACTCGATGATAGTATAGTCCTATGTTAAACAATATCATTGTACAATACAAATATAACAAATGTAAGCTATATAGTGATTAAGTGAAGTGGCGTATCCGAATTTGTAATCAAGATTCGAATATATTAGTCTGTAGGGCTGTAAATGAACCGAACATTTAGCGAACAGTTCGTGAACCGTTTGACAGGAAATTCGTTTATGTCCTTTCGTTTGATAAACGAACGAACATGAACAGAAATTTTGTTCAATTAGTTAAATGAATGAGCATGAACAGAGGTCTCGTTCGTTCAATTGTGTTGGTAAACGTTCGGTAAGGTGTTCGTGAACATTCGTTCATTTGCGTTCGTTTATGTTCGTACGTTTGTGTCTTAATTAAAGATCTTTGTACTTTCGTGTATTCTATCTATACATTTTGTATTATTAAACTTTTATCTATTTTATTACCCTAACAATTAAATTAGGAAACTCTATTTCACCTTGTTCGTGCACCATTTCCCTTTCTTTTCTCATTATTTACATTGACGAATACGATCGACCTCCGCTCCACAATAAGAGATTGAAGTTCCAGTGCTACTTTCTGGATCATCCATCTTTATCCTTCTTTGTGTTAGCCAAATTTATTTGTTTTCGTGAACACGCTCATTTCCTTAATGAACGAGCACGGACATAAAATCTCGTTCGGTAAGTTTCCATAAACCGTTCGTGAACACATTTATTTTCTTAATGAACAAACACAAAAAAAGACCTTGTTCGTGTTCATTTACAACCCTATTAGCCTGATCACCTGTATAACAAACTTTTACTTCATATTTTCATTATTACAAATGGGTAAATGTGCTCAACATATCATTAAATGGGCAAATTGGCTCAATATATCATTGTATCACCATACAAAGGGTTTTACCATTATCTTTATCATACGACTTTTGTTGTTGCTACTTACTTTTTTTACAAAAGGTTAATCTTATTCACGCAACCAACCTTGACAGATAGAGAAGCAAACACTTGCAACATACAAGGGATGAACATCTTACCAGTTCGATAGAAAAATGGAGAAAATAAGTACCGGTACCGAATATACTCGATACGGTACCGATACCGATACCAGTACCTAATACCAAATACCCATCCCTACAACTACTTACAAAAATTCAAATTTACATTTACCTTTCAATCTAATAGCCTTACATTTGGAACTATTTCTAAGCCCAAAAATAAGCAAGGGAATTAACATCATCAATTATAACCACTTACAAGTTTTTTTATCAGCAAATGTTATTACTCTATTACACGATTTATTATAAATTATTCTTTTCTAAATTTAAACCCAAAATCTCCTCTTTAAAAGGCAAACACCTCTATCCATTGAGTTAGCCCCATATTAATATTACCACTTAGTAGTAAGGTTAAATTTTTTATTACTATTTTATTAAAGTTCTTCATGGAATTTTTCTTTTTAATAATTTAATTTGTGGATAAGTTACATATCTAAAGCTAACAACTATAAGTGAAGTTCTTCATGGAAATTTTCTTTTTAATAATTTAATTTGTTATGGTAAGTAACATATCTAAATCTAACAACTATAGGTTACGTCACTTCCAATCAACGATAGTCAACATCTAGCGCAAATCATAAATAAAGACTATAAAACAAGTAAAACTTAATTTCTTTTGACATGTTTTTTTTTCATCTAAATAATCATTTTACTTAATTGACCGCTTTGATAAATCAAACAAGGCAGAAGTATATCTTGGCATCCTAATTTGACGATGAAAAGTTTTTAATTCTGACTTTGAAGATATAGTCAATATTAAGTTACTAAAAATAACAGAGAGTAAACTATTAAATCTTGATACGTGTGGTTGTTTGAATGTATGTAGTGCCTTTTTTTTAATCAAAATATCATGTTAAACTATGAATTTTATTTAAGTATTGATGTATTAGTTTTAATCAATCAGTAGAAATGTGGTTATTTGTTTTTACTTATAATTGACATCGACTAATTGTTGAATTTGAGTTTTCACCCCTTCTTTTTTCTACTGTATAATATATTTGATTCATAAAACACCTTAAAAATAACTTAATTACACAATGTATAGTATCAGATAAAAGAAGGAAAATTTCACTCTATATGTGTTAAATAATACAAGTCACTCAATTTATTTTTATTTTTATTTTAAAGTCATTTAACTTTTATCAGATGTTTCAATCTCGTAAACGTAACTTATCAAAGAAATATTAAATTAATTGATAAAGTAAAGATGATTCAAAAAAAAGAAAAAAGAATTATTAAAACAAAATAAATGACAAAGTAAATATTGTTTTAGAAAAGGAAAAAATAAAAATACGTTAAAAGCTAAAAGTACATAAAAAATTGTTTAATGAATGTTAAGAAAATCAAACATGAATATGAAACTAAGAGACCTAGATAAAACATGAATATGAAGTTTGGTTACTAATTAATGATTATTTCTTTTCTAGCTTGACTTAATTTGAACAATTATGAAACACATTACTATTTTGTGATCTTTTTCTTCACTATTTCCTCATACTTCAAGTTAATTTGAAAAAAAAAACTAACCACTAAATAGTAATTTGGATTCATATATATTTCTATCTAGGTCATTTTTTAAAACTTCAACACATAATAAAAGTTGAGCAACTTAAAAATATAAATATGAGTTTATTAATTGAAATGCTTAGAAAACTTAATTACCATTGTAAAACTAAAACAAAATAGCCAAAACCATTATAATCAATAAAAATTAGGTTTTAGTAGAGGTGAAAAAAAAACCGGTTTCGAAGTTTCAGCTTGTAACCCGGAACCCACCCGGTATGTGCTCTAGGTGAGTGTCTTACAAACTACGTCAGCCTAATGGGCTTTGAGCTATGATCGAAACCCTTCTATTTGGGCCTCTATTGGAGTATTGGACTATTCTGTTTTCCCCAACAAGCAAGTTGTAACATAAGATGTGCACTAACAACTAGAGGTGCACAAATCGGGTATTTTTAATAACCGGTGACGGTTATAGAACTGGTTTTGATTTCTTGTTTTAAGGGTTGGAACCGGTTATTGTTATAACCGGTTTGGTTCCGGTCTCGGTTATTTGACCAAAAAACCATATCCTATATGCCCGTTTTCGGATAGGGTTCGGTTCCGGTTCTTAAGAAACCAGGTATTAAAATACCAATTTTCGGGTTTTTGTACCTTATTTCCGAGTTTTTTAGTTCTATATTTTCATATTTTTAAAAATATTTCGTTTTTATTACCTATTTTCTCGTAATTTTGTTTATTTTTATTAAATATGCATTGTATAACGTAAAAAAAAAGTAAAATAAAATGCACAAACAAAAATTTAAAAGAAGGATATTAGAATCATGTATCGGGTATAGCCGGGTATAATCGGTTCCGGTTTCGGGTAATCGGGTATGATCAGTTCCGGTTCCAGGTATTGAGATCAAAATGCATATCCTACGGGTAGGGTCGGTTCCGGTTTCGGGTATAGAATACCCGGGTATTAGAAAAAACCGGTTCCGGGTTTTTTTATCTGGTCGAGTTCCGGGTACCGTTTTTTTTGTGCACCTCTACTAACAACTAACAAGGGATTCTTAGTTTCTTACCGATGTTTTAAAGCTAAACTCTCAGTGTTGCTTTGAGAGTTGATACATTAACGTGTTTTCAACTCATTATGTGTCTAACCAAACATTATATAGATAACTTTTAATCTATTTCTAGCCACTAAGAAAAGGATATTAGACGAGCTATAGGGATCTGTTTGTTAGTGCGATTTGCATACAATTATGACTATTATTGTTGATAATGCGAGTCGCAATAATGTCACAGTCAATGGTTTGATAGGCAAGACGGGGAAGTCCTTGCATTCTAAAAGGAGTGTTTATTTAGGTACATATTGGACTCTATTAGTCACACCAATACTGTTTTGAAGGGATGTTTATCAAGTGAGGATGAGAATTTGAAGGATAATGAAGAGTGATAAGTATTGTGGTAATATTACATAGTTCAACTTATTAATGTTGGTATGTGTGTATTGTGTTAAGGATGGGACAAGGTTTGGCAATGGCCGAAGAAACTGAAGAACACCTTACTTTAATGTGATTACACTTGAGAGCCCACATGAAGGAAGAAAATAAAAGGTGAAACCAAATTCACTTTTTCTACCAATAAACAAAATTTACAAAATGACAATAAAAATCCATGGGAAAAACACAATATTTGACATTCTTAGTGAATAGCCTTAAAAAGCCTTAGATATATAGATGCAGCTTCCATCATCATATCAAGTGTTCCAGACAACTGCTTTTTCTATTCCTTTTTGTCCGCTGCATATATTTACAAGTTAGTGTTAGTTATATGACGTTTTATGAACACATTTGAGCCAATTAAGAGAGTTAGTTTGTGGGCTAACCAAAAAATTTTCCAGTCTCCATGGCATCCTTGTTAGCGTCTCCAAGAGCCGCGGAGTCAAGATAGGTTTCGGCCAGTTGGACTCTCTTCACGTTCTCTTGTTCCTGAACAAGCATAAATCCGTACTCTAGGAGCTTCTCAATTGTCATTTTCGGTTGCTCGAATGTCGGGGGTCCCTCCCTTGAGTTCACAAGCTTCTTTCCGATGGTTTCAACGCCAACTTCTCCAATCCACTTCCTCACTTCATCGTCGTACACTCTAGCCCTCAACGCACCAAAGAAATCTAAACCAAACCACCAAACACATTGTATCAAATCTTCTGTCAGTTTGTTGGTGATTTTAGTGTCATCGTGATCATTTCAGTATAACGATACGAGTTAAGAAAATTACCGATGGATTGTCCTGGGAAAGTATCCACTAGCTTGACTATGTCTTCATTGGGCACATTGTCAGTACGGAATATACCGACACACACACCAATACGGTCTTCTCTAGTGGGAGCCCAGTAGAACTTTTCCATACGACCGTCACGAATGAGAGGAGCATACAGTGTCGAAAAGTCGTTTCCTGTGACGATAATTGGGACACGTGGGTTCTCCTCCTTGTTGTACATTCCAGGGAGTTGCACATTGGTGGGGTTGTCAGCAATGTTCATGAGGGTAGCGTTGACCATCTGGTTGTTGACTGTGTATTGTGTTGTTCCACCCATTCTACCTGCACCGGCATCAAGATCGTTGATGAAGAGGCAGCACATTTTCCCCTTCTTGATAATATCGGCCGCTTCACGGTACCTTTGCCTGATGAGCTTTGCGGGCTCTCCAGCATTACCACTTTCCAATTCTCCGGCGCTCATCATGATAGGTCTGGAATAAGACATCCACAAGTCAAAATGATGGTATAAAGAATGTTTGACCCAAAAGTCAAAGGTTATTGATAAGACTTACGTGATTCCCATCTTAGCAAAGACAAGTTCACATTGGAAAGATTTTCCTTGACCTTTGCCTCCCCAGACTCCCAAAATAAGAGGCACCTGAAGATAGTAAAATGTTAAAATTGTTTTCTTGAATTGCTGTCACGATCCACTGAGATTCAGCTATGTTTTTGAGCCGTTGGTAAGTTTACCCTTCCAATAGCTTTTGCTATGGTAAGTTTTTAAATGATTTTCTTGAATTTTAATCAGCAACAAGAATTAGAAACCAACCTTGATGTTGGGCAAAGTCATGAAGTTCTTGGTGATGTGAACAACAAGTTTGTCCATGAAAGCAGGAGCGATGTAGAATCCATCCATGTTGTTGTCCAAGTATCTGAACATGCATATATAATTAATTTCAAATAAAAATATTTAATCAACTTCAAAGGATAACTGATCTAACTAAGGGATTTGCTTACGTCCTAAGTCCGGTGCTGATGTACTCATAAGAGCTCATGACGGCGAAGTGAGTTCCAGCATCTTGTGGAGCCTGGAAGAGGGAATCAACCATACCCTTTCCTCTGGTGATGTCTTGTTGATCATCGGACATGTCGTATGCGAGTCCTCTCCATCTGTCTTGGTCGGTCTGTTTGGTTTCCTCGATCTCTTTCTCAGCTGCCAAGATCTTGAAAGGCGAAAACTTGTTGTTGTTGACGAGTCTCGAGTTCACTATCTTCTTCAAGTTGCTACCCAAGAAGCTTGAGCTTGGGACTGCAGCAACCCCACTGCTCAACTGTCATAACAATGCCATATTCATATAGTTGTTAGTACATATATTCATGAACTACTTAAAATACTCGTCTGTTACAAAGGTGACTCAAAGTAAATTATATTTTTTAACAGTGTTGACATGATCTTTGAAATGAATAAACGTTCCATTACTTATGTAAATATTAATTTACAATGAAAAAAATGAATACAATTATTGTACAACTTAAGTATTGATAATAAATAAAGTGCAAGGTTATATGTCATTAGATGATATTTAGGTGCAAAAAATGTTGATAATAAATAAAATGCAAGGTTATGTGTTATTTAGGTAGGATTTTTTTTTTTTGATAATAAAAAAAGTGAGAGATAAAAGGAGTACCGGGGTGCGGTTGACGGTGGCTCCGAAGGTTGAGACAGCGGTCGCCATTGATCGCCGGTGAATGTGGGAGGGGGATAGAGAAGAGTGAGCAGTGGAAGTGAGAATGAGTTAAGAGGATAGTTTAGGGACTTATAGTGGTAACGAGTGTACCAGAATTGTTTGGAGGGAAGGGATTGGCTTTTGAAAGGTTAACGGCCACATAACGAAGATTGAATGACATGCCACGTGGCAGATAAATAGTGGTTGTTGGGTTGATGGCTAGACTTGGATGTGAAGAGTGGCCTTTTGAGGTTAGGCTTTCTGTTACCACACGATCGTGATTTGGCAATTTTTGGTTAATTGTTTCCATGCTAAACTAGTTTTGTTTTATATACTTATTGGTTACATCATTTCTTTTAACAAATAAGTATTCTTGGTTATCCTTCCGCTTGTGGCCTGATGGTAGGAGACTTGGGTTTTTCAATGGAGACTCAAATTCAATTCTCACTTGTGTCATATTGGGGTGGATATAACTCTAGGCTTATAGCTCAGTGGTTGAGCAATGATGGTGACAAACCCACTGAGGAGGGTTCGATCCTGAGCCGCACCCCGATTTTCATCCGGCTGTTACTTCAGCGAGACAACTCGTGTGAAGGCAATACAGTTTCCAGGGGAACGCCGTAACCAAGTCTGGCCCGCCTAGCGCGGGCCCGATTAAGACAACGTAATTTGTACAGATCTTAGCTAGAGCCGTCGTTTAGGCGATGCGATATTGGGTCACTCAAGTCACCGATAAAAAAAAGTATTCTTGTTTACAAATGACTTCAAGAAATAAGTATTCTTGGTTACAAATGACTTTAACAAAAAAGTATTCTTGATTACAAATGACAATCATACCAATTTATTGGTATAATGTTGTTCATTTTCATATATATGGGGCTCCTAGTATCATTTATGATCTAACAACATTTTGTTTATTAACTTTACATTTTATATAGTTATTGTTTAAAATTAAAATTGAATTGGTTTTCATGAATCTTCAAAGTTTATGTTAATACATACATTGTCGCATATAAAATACACCTTTTGTTTTGATAATAGGCTAGAAGTTGATAACAAAATCCAAATTTCCTAAAAGGTGTCAAAAGTCATAAAACATCAAAATGTCAACCATAAAACACAACCAAACCCATAAACAGTGGTGTCAAAGTAGAGCCTTTCAGAGCATATAACAAAAGGTAGAACCTTTCATCAGTACAGATAAATATATTCAAAAGAAGATTTCACCGGTGGAGGACCTGTGTTACAATAAATATATTCAAAAGAAGATTTCATTTAGACATTATATCAAAAAGTAATTCGCATTAAGAACTTACTTGTTGAAACGATTATTCAGAAAATAGAGTTGGGAGTTAACAAAGAATGAAATTTATGTCAAGGAATATGAGATTATGAAGATTTTAAAATGGGGGAATATAAAGAATACTGCACCACTTGAATCATTGAAATTATTTGCAACTGGACCTGTGTTACAATAAAATATTTGCTGCAGTTTCTGGTCCAGAACTCCTCCACTGGTGAAGGTCTAGAAGCCTCAACATGAGAAAATAGAAGAGCACGGGTCCAAGGTATAATTAGCTGAAAGATCGGCACCTTGTGGTGTACAAAGACGGTATCCATATACCACCTGTGCACTTGCCAGAATACATTTAATGCATGGATTTATGAACTTCGTCTCCCGACCAATGTTGGTTGTGGCTATACTTCTTACTACTAATCAACTGCAGCTAAGGACTCTGGAGCTCCGACTACGTATCGTGAATCTAACTAGTTTCAACAACCCATTACTAAAACCTCTCTCCAGGTGTGTTAATTGTCCGGCTCGGCTAGTTTTGACAAAATTTCTGGTTAAGCCGGATAGACCAGTATTAAAAAAAAAAGGAACCAAACCGTCCAAAACTATCAGTTTTGTGATTTGAGCAGGTTTTTTTAAGGATGATTAGTTTAATTTAATTTTTTTTTTTTGAACTGATTGCAGGGTTCATTAATGTTAGACAAATAAACAAAACTGGGAAAAAATGTTACAAGTTAAAACTCGTTCAATTCGGTTTACACTACCAGATCCAACTTTCAAGACAAACCGTTGGCCGAACCATTAAACCCGATTTTTCAATCCGTAAACCTGGGACAAACCATTTAGATCCCAATCCGACTGAACCAGCTGATTTACTTTGGTTTAAACGGTTCAATCAGTTTCAACGGTTTTTGAACACCTATACTCTCTACTGGTCTACCTCTTTTGTTTTTGCCCTCAAGATGAAATATAAAATGTTTACGTGATCATGGACTCGCTTTCATCTTCTGTCCAGTCAAAGAGCTCTTCGGAGCTCAACCAAATCAATATCTTGGACTCATAAGCATTATCAACAATCGCAATACATCCAATTATCAAGCTTGGGTAGATTATGATTCAAGATCATAAAAGATATAGCTATCCCTCTTCCAACTACACTTTCGTGGAACATGTGAGGAAATTATTCTTTTAATTAACGCATAAATATGACATTACAACATTTTACAGGATGGTAAAATAGATCATCCGTATCTTCGAATCTTGACACAATATGATGTCTGAATCTAAGAATGAAAGAAAAGAAAACTAACAAAGCTTACCTACTTCTTGTACATCATTTTCACCAATTTCATCTCCATTGTCTTTTAACCCATCAAATATCTCATGATCATCAAACCCTGCACGTTAAAGACCCTATATAAAGGCTCATGAAATTAACGTTTTTTTCAATAATAAAATCAAGAGAGCGTGAACTATCAGCAGTCACTACACAAAATTTGGCAAGTAGAGACTCCAATGTTGTGTTTTTTATATGGCAAATGGCTGACATATAAGGCTATAAACGAACCGAACGTTCAGCGGGAAGTTTGTTTATGTTTGTTCGTTTAATAAATGAACAAAAACGAACAATAAATTCGTTCGATAAGTTAAACAAACAAACATGAACAAAGCCTGCGTTCGTCCGTTAATCTTCGTGAACGTTCGGTAATGTGTTCATTTATGTTCGCTCATTTATGTTCATTTGTGTTTGTTTATTTAAAGGTTTTTTATGTAATATTTTTATTTAATTGGTTTTAGTTTTTAAAATTGGAAACCATAGTTATACTATACGCCTCCGCCAACATCCCTCATTTGATCATTTCAATTTCAGTTTGTGTTAAAGCTTTGATCAACTTCTTAGTTTTTGTGTTAATCATGTAAAGTTTATTTATTTTTGGTGGATTCTTCGTAATCTTTCGGATGAAAAATGCAGATTTTATTTTTAAAAGAATATGTAACGTTCGTTTGAGTTCATTGTTCATCATGAATATTTGTTGGTGTTCGTTTCCGTCTGTCTATGTTCGGTAAGTGTTCATGAACATGTTCATTTCCTTATTGAACAAACACGCACAAGAAATCTCGTTTGGTAAGCATTCGTGAACAAGTCCATTCCTTAACGAACGAACATGAACAAGGCCTTGTTCGTGTTCATTCAGTTCGTTTACAACCCTACTTACACACGCTATCTCTTGCTGCACAAAATATATATGCAGCGACTACTTTTATACTTTTCTCCTAAGTAGTAAATACTTAAATAAAGTTAGAACTACCTTCACCAAGGGCTTCGACATCATCAACTTCGGGTCCTAAAATCATGACATTGCCTAACGGTGGATCAACTGTCATCCAATCCGACCTACCAATCTCATCTGCGTGAATCTCCTTTTCGGTTACCCACGCTTCAGCAAAATTGATGTTGTCATATGAAATGGGGTCAGGCGTTTCCTGCTCTTTATTATAAAACCTACAAAATCATTTGTGTATCAAATCCTTTACCTTTATGAAAAGAGTCTACTTAACAAAATGAATGAAATAAGGAATAATGGATTTTATTAATCCCATCTATTGCCCGTTGGCCGGCAACGGTCTCAACTTCAAAAATCCCCACTGGCGGTCCCATCTTTTCACATATTGGCCTTCAATGGACCCTGACTAACAGAACACTAAAGCCGTTAGTCTCCGATCGCCGGAAAAACGTTTTCGCCGGAAAACTCCATTTTGGTAAAAACGTTTTTCCGGCGACCGGAGACTAACGGCGTTAGTGTTCTGTTAGTCAGTGTCCATTGAAGGCCAATATGTGAAAAGATGGGACCGCTAGTAGGAATTTTTAAAGTTGGGACCGTTGCCGGCCAACGAACAATAGTTGGTATTATTAAAATCCATTGTTCCATGAAATAATGAGAAACATTTTAGACTTACATTTGCTTTAATCTCATGTTGTATTGAACAAATACAATGTCGCTGAGCCTCTGGTGTTCTACATAATTCTTTGTTTCGTGTATTTGTTGGAAATGAATCTTGTTTGTTTTACATCCAACCAAACTGCATGTTTGACTAAGAATACGAATGGCTAGACGAACCAAGTTTGGACACGCCCCTCCGTATGTTGACCACCACTCAGCTATGGTCAAACAATAATTAACAGTCAAGTTATAGCTTAAACACAAATTAAGATAGAATCAAAATTCAAGTTAACGTTTAAGTTACCAGGAAATAAGGTATCTCTGCCTCGTATGGCAATTTTCCTCCCGAAATCACCGGCAGCTTCACGATATAACGTTGTCTCTTTAACAATTTTATCTTGGATTGTAGTGTCGGGAACCAATCTTTCAACACAATCATAGATTGATGATCTTATCTGAAGATGAATATCTCCTTCGGTGCTATAGAAAAACTTCGGATTAAGATAAAAACCAGCAGTGTGAAGCGGATGCCGATTAAGTTGTTCCCACCTACGATCGATTATGTTCCAGTAAACCATATAATCTTTCTTCTCAACAAGTTCTTTCTTAATTGCTTCTTTTGCTCGATATACACCTGCGTAAACATACCCCATTGACGGTCTCTTTTTTTCGCTGACAATTCTTAAAATTCTCAATAAAGGATCTGTTAAATGGGTGATTACTGTACACATGGACCAAAACGATGGATTGCTTATGTAATCCAAAGTAGTGTATCCCTCGTCTTTCTTGGAGTATGAACACTCCATCCACTCCTCTGAGGTTACCATCGATTGAAGGTTGTGTTTGACACTTACCATACGTTTCAATGTGCAGAAATCTGTTGAAGCACGTGTAGGACCCACGACAACAATGTCAACTCCAAAAGTATACCTTCTCATCATATTCAAAACAAAGCTATGATTGTAAATGAACCTTGATATCGATCTGGCTTGTTCAAGTATGGTACTTATCCATTCAAGTTCTCTAAAATCCTCTAGTATCAAATCTACACAATGAGTTGCACATGGAGTCCAGAAAATGGTCGGAAAATTGTCAGCTATTTGTTTCCCTACTTCTATGTAATGCCCTTCGTTTTTAGTAACAATTTGTAACACATTTCTCACTCCAACTTCTTCAACAACTTCTTTAAACAAAGAGAATAAAGCTTCAGTGGAGTCCATAATGTTGGTTGCATCGAAAGATTTAAGAAACATCAACCCTTCAGGACAATACACAGAAAAATTTATAAACATTTTACCATTTTCCGATGTACATTCATCAGCTAGAACAGAACAACCACTTTTCCCCCAACTCCCCATGCATCGATCAACATCAGTCCGCACTTCTTGAACCGTATTCTTCAAAATCCAGCTTCGAAGATCGTGATAAGACGGTCCCACAACTCCTGACCCTTGTAAAGCAATTGCATCAATCATAGGTTGAAAATGTACAGAGTTCACAGCATCTAACGGTACACCAGCGTCTAAAAGGAATCGCCCAATCGCTAAACTAACTTGATGGTTAACCTTTATCGAATCATCATACACAGAGTCAACCAAAGCTAGCGCATTCGACCCTTTTCTCACTCTAAACCCTTTCTTTCTCCTACCTCCACCCCGCTTATTACTCACAACACTCTCCACTTCCTGATTCACCAACAAACTCGAACTCGGCTCAATACTTTCCGGAACAGGAAGCATCAAAACTTCGGTATTCACACACTGATTTGCAAACGAATCACCCTCACCCGAGTTAAAATTTGTGATTTCTTCCGCTAACTTCTGTTTCTTCCTCTTCTTCACTACAACCCCATTCAAACTCTCTTGCATCAACAACCGAACATCCGGTTGTACTCTCAAACAACTCGACGCGTTCCCCTTTTGACCCGCTAGATGTTCTTTAATCCTGTGAATCCCACCACCCTTAAACATCTTCCCACAATATATACACTTGAGTTGAACCTTATCACCAATTTTATACATGTGACAATGCTTCCATGCTGGATCATGTTTTTGTGAATTTACAGGCACTGGTTCTAATTCAGAAGCCATATGTTCAAACACTAGCTGTATTGTTGTAATAATTTACAGCATTAGTGAATATAACTTTCAACAATTAACGAATCAAATTCAATGTTCTAATCTTCTAACAATGATAAATAGGCAAACTTAACTGTAATAAGATTGTGTGAAACGTGAATTGGAGAGAATAAAAGGTTATTGAGTTAGAAACTTACTTGAATTTATAAATTTCTTCGTTGAAAATCCGGCGAGACCGAGTTATGGAGGTTAGGGTTAATATATATAGTCGGGTGATGAATCGATGGAGAACTGGATAAACCGGTTACTTATTTCTCTTAACGGGTTTGTTTTAACCCGGTTAGGCGGTCAAACTCAAAAGTCGTGGCTTTGAAGAAGTGAACCCGGGTCTTTCGGGTTGCGTTGCATAACTTGAACCGGAAAGTATTTAATATTTTTTTGAGTGTTAATTACCAAAATAGCCAATTGATAAGTTGTCGTTGCATAACTTGAACCTGAGATGGTTATCAAAATGATGCAATTGTTATCATGTGTTTTGATACATTTTTGAGAAGTTTTATATTATATTAAAATAAATCAAGATAAATTGTTTTAGTTAATATTATCACTACTTAATCAAAGCATTGGTATAATTGCTTCAACAAAAGTTTTGTCTCATGATTTGAGGTTTATGAAACGATCCAGAAAAACGTTTTTCAAAAGCAAGTTGTTCACGATATTGTAATTGTAGTTTGTTGGTGTATTTAGAAGACTCAGAACGAATATAAAATTCTCAAACAAGAAGTTTGTGTGGAGAAAAAGTTGAAAAGATATAAAATCCCTTAATTTTTTTATGTGGTTTAAGAATAGGTTTAAACACAAATCCCTTCTTTGGAAGGATTGCTGTGATTTAAATATTGTTTAATTATGTTATAATTTGTTTCTGTTTACTGGGTTGCTCTTGAGGTTTGCTTGAGTTGTTTAATTATAGTTTGCTATTCAAAAAAAATTATATATTATGTCCTCACTAATCACTAAGTTATAAATCCTTGTAATTAAAAAGGCACAAATGAGAATTTTTAATTCTGCTTGTTACTTGTGTTGAAAAGTATTTGAATATTTGTACACTCAAAACACACATTGAGAATTTGATTTCGTGGTGAGGATATTAGTTTGTGAGTATGTATCATGCGGTTAAAGAAGAATTGATGTATTTTATGTGAAATCTAAAACAAAATTTTGTTGTCTTTTTTCTGTGATACAGTGTATACAATCCTTTACGATATAATATTTTAGTTTGATATCCAGTTTTTTTTTCGATGTTCAAATATATTAAACGCGAAATACTTATATTAAACGGGAAATACTTAATCATCATGATAGAAAAAAAAAATCATTTTTTAGGCGTGTGTGGGCTCTTTAACCGCAAATGGCTCAAAGCTTAAGGGGGCACCAAATGTTATGGCCCAGTGAAGGATTCCTATTTCCTAAGCCCATGCGCCATCCTTGTAATTCCTTTTGCCTTTTACGTACACAGCCAACAGGTGCACTTAATAACGTGTTAAATAGTGGGTTTTTTTTATCATAGGTTCATAATTGGTTAGGGATTTTTTTTAGAAGGAATCGGTTCTTTAACCGGTTTTTTAGACAATTTATCGGTTAACTTAGAAAAAACAAAAAAAATAGAAAACCCTGGTTAATTAACCGGTTAACCGAATTGGTGAATAATTGGAAAAATGAGAAAAAGTCAGTTGTTAACCGAATCAGTTATAGCAAAAAAGAGAAAAAAACAAGTGCTTCGGTTAACCGAAACGGTTAGGGAAAAAATTGCTTTGTACACCTCTAGTACAACCAAATACAAAACTCCATTATCTGAACCACAAGGGCAAAACCTACGACATTATCTAAGATCCTCATTTTCTCCTCAAAGCTGCAATGCAACCCATTACAAATATATTCTAAGTAGAGTTTTAGGTAGTTCTGAGATGGTTTGAAATTATTTTTGATAAGAGTAAATTACCAGTTTGGCCCTGTGGCTATTTCACTTTAACCCTTTAAGCCCAAAAAGAAATCTTTTAACATCTGAGATCCTAACATCTTTTTTCTAACCATTTTGGCCCTCATTACTAACTCTATCCAATTAAATGGTTAAAAAGTGATCATGTGCAGGGGCATTTATGTCATTTCTCCTATAAAACCCCCATGTGCATCCCTTCCTTGCATCTGAGGGTATTGCTATGGATTTTGTTACCAAACTTCCTCGCACACCTTCTGGTCACGATAGTATCTGGGTAACATTGACCGTTTGACCAAATCCGCTAATTTCCTCTCCATTCGTGAAGATTACAAAGTCGAGAAATTGGCTCGTACCTACACAAATGAGATCATTTGTCGTCATGGTATCTCCATTGACTCATTTCTGATCGTGATGGTCGTTTCACTTCGCGTCTTTGGCAAACTCTCCAAAAAGCTCTTAGTATTCACCTTAACCTTAATACCGCTTTCCATCCTCAATTCGACGATCAAATCGAGCGCACTATCTAAACTCTCGAAGATATGCTTCACTCATGCGTAATCGACTTTGGTGGCAACTGGGATTCTCACATACCTTTGGTAGAATTCCCATACAATAACAGTTATTACGCTAGTATTCAAATGGCACCGTTTAAAGCTTTGTATGGTCGAAGGTGTCGATCTCCTATCTGTCGGCAGGAGATCGGAGAAGCTAAAATCACTGGTTCCGAACTCATACAAGAGACAACGGACAAAATCCTGCAAATACGTGACAATCTGCTCAGGGCTAGAAGTCGACAAAAAAGCTACGCTGATAAGAGACGTAAACCTTTGGAGTTCAACGCGGGTGATCGTGTACTTCTCAAGGTATCCCCTTGGAATGGGTAGTTCGATTTGGTAAGAAAGGCAAACTCGCTCCTCGCTACGTATGTCCTTTCAAGATTCTCGGAAGAATTGGCAAGGTGGCGTATCGGCTGGATCTACCTCAAGAGCTCAACGACGTACATCCAACTTTTCACGTTTCCAACCTAAATAAATGCCTAGCCGAAGAAGGACTTCACATTCCACTCGATGACATTCAAATCAATGAGTCGTTACATATTGTGGAAAACCCAGTCGAAATCATGGACCAAGAAACTAAGCAACTGAGGCACAATCGCATTCCCATAGTGTTCGATGAGAAGGCAAACGTGGTGCCAAGTTCACTTGGGAACTCGAGAGTGAAATGAAGACCAAAAATCCACATCTTTTCGCTGAGTCTTCCTCTTGAGTAAATTTCGGGATGAAATTTCCTAAAGTAGGGAAGACTGTAACGCCTCGTATTCTCGTACTTTCCATATTTAGAAAGAATTGTTGTGGTTCTATTGTTGGAAACTTGTAATTACATTAGTATCTTTCATTTTTTTCCACTCTTGTACTCTGAAATTATGATCATAATGGAAAGTCATTTTATGCTTAAACCTGTTACATACCTGAATTATACTTTACAATTCTTAATACATGATTATATACGAGAAACTCATACTTAAATGCCCGAATGCCCAACTTTATGCGCTACCATACTTAAACATCATTCACACATGCTTAAAACGCTTAAAAACCAGCAAATCATACGAAGACAACTCCAAACAGTCAACCTCGCACGAAGCGTAGCCGCTCCGTGCGAAGTGGGGCCACCTCGTACGAGGTAATGCCCAACTCGTACGAAGTGGCCTGTTTTTCCTATAAATACGACCCTTCACCCGCGGATCCAACCTTCCGAAATCTCACTAACTCCCACTCGAAATTGCAAGAACTTGGCAGATTCCAATCAGTTTCTAAGTGAGTCTTATAGCTCACTATACCTCAAACTTTTATAAAAGTACTTTTATAACTTTTCTTCTACTTTGTTTCTATTTTCTTTTCTTTTGTACAAGCCAGTGAACTAACTAAGTCCAAGAGACTAAGTTCGGCTAATGTGAGAACGTTGGGAGTCTAGGCTTTCCGAATTAAGTTCCACCACTGCTTGTACCTGTATTTCATTCCTAAAACCGATCCAACCTTCCTTTAGAGTGACAAAGCTACGACACGTCCCTAAACCCCATTATGTTCGGGATGCACGCACCTAGTTTGCTCATTCGGCTGTTAACGTTTTAGTTGACTTACATTTTGTTATTCATGACCAACCGGGTTTACAAACCTTGTGCTTCGGTGAATCATATAATGAGGTGTTCGCACCCTCATGCTTGACTTCTATGATTTAATTGAAGAATTCGATGAACTGCTTTGTATTTTACTGACAACTGATTCGGACATCATATTAATCACAATTTGATGTAGTGTTATGACTCGGATCATCCTGCCTCGTTATCACGAACTCCGTTCGTAGAGATCGGTGCTGAAATGGGTATAAAACATGCCAACACATTCCAAAATTGTCGCCTCGCACGAGGTGAACAGCCAACTCGTACGAGGTGCAAGTCAACTTGTACGAGGTAACGGTCAACTCATACGAGGCACATGACCACTTTTTAAAATATAATTAGATCGAGTCAGTAATGAGGGCCAAAATTGTTATAAAAAAAGACATTAGAGTATCAGATGTTAAAAAAATTTCTTTTTGGGCTTAAAGGGTTAAAGTGAAATAATCACAGGGGTCAAAATCGTAATTCACTCTTTTTGATATAACAAAATTAAATCATTTTTATGTATATAGAAACAAAATTTAATACTTAATTATAGAACAAACTCTGCAGATTCCATGAGACTAAATTTTAAAAAAGGTTTAGATTACACGTTTATAACGAGCTAGCTAAATCCAAATCAGTTCATTCGCTATAAAGACTAACTTTTAGAAAGGACTATGTTAAATCCAAATCAGTTCACCCACTATAAAAATAGCAAGATACCAATAATTCATTGATAAGAAACGTATAAATACTCCATGTCAAAAGTATTTTATAATATTTTAAGTTCTTTGTTTAATTTGAAAGAGTCAAATCATTTTTCATGTGCAATATTGCTACAAAAGGTACACATCATAAATGGACCCTAGTCACAAACCAATTCATTGTATTGGTCTTGGTTTGCTCATTTTAGGATTCTCTTTATTGTGTTTCTATTTGGTTTACTTGAAAATGAAACAACTTCTTTAGATATAATAATAATAATAATAATAATAATAATAATAATAATAATAATGATGATGATGATGTTCAATATGATCATTTTCTTTAAATAAAGAATTACCTGCACATTTGTACACTATTGTTTTATGTAAGTGCATAAGTATCATTTTTTTTCTAACTAACATATCTTCAAAGAATTAAGCGGTTTTTTAGTTTTTCTTTTAGAAGTATTCTAATCCTAATATACTTTTATTAACTATCAATATGTCATATGAGAAGGATTAATGTCTAGTTGATCTTATGGTTTACAAATATTGTAGACTTGTTTCTAGTGACTCAATAATTACATAGTTGATTGTAGTTTTCGCACTCGGGTAATCCTTACTAACTAATGTTATTAAGTTTCAGTTAAATAAGTATGAAGTTACTTATTTATCCTTGAAGATTATTCAATTAAATTTATAATATATTAAAGCGAATCATCATCGTGAGTTACACGGCTAGAGGTGTACAAATCGGTTTTTTTCAAAAACCGGTTTCGGTTTTTTCTTAAAAAAAAACCGGTTTTTTTATAACCGGTTCCGGTTACTAACCAGTTTTTTCAACTCAAAACAATAACCGGTCCAACCGGTTTATTCCAAAAGTACCAATTTTTTTACCGGTTTAAACCGGTTTTTTATAACCGGTTTCGGTTTTAAAACCGGTTTCGAAGCTCAAGATCTCTAACCGGTTTACAACCGCCGGTTCGGTTCGGTTATAAAACCGGTTTAAAAAAACCGGTTTTGATTTTTTTTCCGGTTTCGGTTTTAAAACCGTTTTTTTTTACATATCTAGACTTACACCCCCACCCTTGTCCCCGCCTCCCACCCCAACCCCTTCGTTTCCACCTGCCACCACCCACCCCAACCAAAAAAATGTATCATCTGACGACTGGGTCACCACTACCCCACAATCGGGTCACCCGCCACCGGCTCCGATGTCACCAACTCCGACGACCACCCGACGAAAGCGGGTCGGGTTCGGTGGTTTTGGTAGCGACTGAGATAAAGATATTAGGGCTTTTTGTGACCGAAATAAAGCCATGGGACAATGAGGATATGGAATTGAATTGCCTTCAACTTCCATCCTTATAAATTTGCTGACACAACTTAGTTTCTTGAATTCACATGCCCTCCATCGATATCATGCAGTCCATGATCCAAAATTTAGGTGAGTTACACCTGATTCAACCACCACAACTTTATAGGCCACATGTTTCATAAAGCAAGGTAAAGTAGTACACCGAGTTTGAAGATTGAAACTTGAATATCATTCACTAAGACGTATATGAGCTATATATCGAGAATTACAAAAATGAATTAAAGTTAACGAACGAAAGAAAAATCAGATCAAAGTTAAATCATATATTATTTAAAATTAATATTTAAAAAGTTAAATCATATATTATTTAAAATCAATTTTTAAAATATAAAGGTAACAATGAAACGCTAAAAAAACACTCAAAAGACACTATGAATAATAAATCTCTCTCATAATCAAAGTTTGGTATATGTTATAAAGTTAAATGTCTCGTTTGCCCCTTTGGTTTGCAATTTTTGCAAAGTTGATCCTCATACTTCAATAATTATATAGGTGATCACACTGGTTGTAATTTTTGCACTCATGTGATCCTTATTGCTAACCTAACTTAGATTTCTTAGTTCAGACACTCCACATACATGTCCCATGAGAGTATCTAGTCATTTCAAAACAAAACAAATTAATTAAATAAACCAAAGACAAATTCCTCTTTAAACCCTAACCTCTCTTTAATTTTTCTCTCTAAAAATAATCTCTATGAAATCTTCAATTGATAGAACAAATCCACCTCTTTTCCCTCTGGACCCACTTTCCATTTTGTCTCTTACTTTTCAAATCCACCTCTGATCCCTTTTTTCCCTCCCGATCCACTTTCCTCTTTTCCCTCTACACCAGTCGCCATCTTCAATCATTAACCCTAATGTTCCACCCCTTGTAGTGCACTCGATTGTGGAAGAAACAACCACATCTGAATATTCTTATCGAAATCATAAAGCGACATGTGACTAAACTCTCCATAAAATTCCGATTTGTGGATGGAGAGGGACAAAATCCATAAAAATAGGGGTTGAAACAAGTTGAGGGACTAAAACTAATGCAAAATTTTGCATTTCTAGAGGTCTTTACAAACCGCAAGGGTTTTAAAAACTTTGAGCGCCTAAGGCCCTTACGGATCGCAAGGCTAGACCCTTACGATCCGTGAGGCCTTCGCTGACACCTGCATTCTCATCTTGTGCCACCTCTCCTGCGAATTTGCCACCATTTCTTCTCTTGAGGACATGTGTACCGCCGCTAATCACTTCATAAGAGCCTCTGATCACGCTTGTCAACATGTAGGAGTTCGAACATTAGTATCAATAGGAGCCTTTGTTGCACAATTTTTTCACACCTCATTCACGTTCTCTAAACATTTCTTTGGAGCTTGTTTCTGGGCTTGAGAAGCCTCTTTTCAAAGTCTTTAAGTGTTTTCTCCATCTCTAGTAAGTATTCTTTGAAATCAATTTCGGTTTATTAGTTAGA
This sequence comes from Scalesia atractyloides, assembly GCA_947069175.1. Classification (NCBI taxonomy): domain Eukaryota; kingdom Viridiplantae; phylum Streptophyta; class Magnoliopsida; order Asterales; family Asteraceae; genus Scalesia; species Scalesia atractyloides. The sequence continues at coordinate 84,219,317 of CAMTDV010000116.1, read as the reverse complement.
TAATTAGCCGAAAGTCAAGCAGTTGACTTTTGCTTTAACTTTCGGTTCTGATCATTTTGGTCAAGTCAAGGTTCAAATTAAGTCTTCCTACGTGATCTTTATAGTGAAGATATTAATCCCCTGTGATTATACCCCTTGACCATCACTTTATTAGGCGATATGACGAGTCAAACATGTATTAAATAAAAGTAAAAAATGTATTTTATGCATTTTACGACAAATGAACTTTAAGTATTAAAACCATAAGTTTTGACACTATAACAGTTTATATAACATTTATAAAACTTATTTTGATATGTTCAACTCGTCATATTCAGTTTAGCATTCAATTTGTAGTCGAAAATCAATCAATTTGACTTTTACTTTAACTTTTAATTTTGACCCGTTTGATCGATCTTAAAAATCAATTAAAAGTCTTTGTTTAATTTAAAAGCATGTCAATCATTTATCATGTGCGATATTGCTACAACTACAAAAGGCCAATTCACTATAGTGCTCTTGGTTTGCTGATTTTAGAATTCTTTTTACAGTGTTTCAATTTGGTTCAATAATACTTGAAAATGAAATAACTTCTTTACATAATATAATAATAATAATAGCAATAGCAATAAATGTTCAATATATTTTTTTTAAATAAAAAATTACCTGCACACTTGTACAATATTGTTTTACGCAACCACATAATTATCTTTCTTTACTTAGCATTATGATTCTTTAGTTTTATTAGGACATCTTCTAATTCCACTTTACCTCTATTATTCATCAATACCTTCCTACTACGATGTGACGTGAGAAGAAGTGGTTCTTTAGAACACTCGGTGGGGAGCTGTCCAGGCCCGACTTGGATCGACGACGCCTCTCAACACTGTTCCGAGTGGTTGGTCGTCGTCTTAGGCGTCATCTTGAAGATGGGCCGGCTTCTTTCAAAATTATAGCTGTTTGAACGGCTAGTTTAATAAAAAATAAAATTAATAATTTTACCTATAAACACCCAAATACCATCCCACTTTTTTACACACTTTATTCACCTTCATCTCTCAAATTTATAAAATCATTCCCATCTTTTTATAATTCTCCAACCTTTTATATAATCATTCAACTTTCGCCATGAATCAATACAACCCGAACTCGAACCCAAACGCGAACCCAAACCCAAACCAAAACATTTTCTCCGTACCCGGCTACTATCCTAGCATGGAACCGAGTTGGTCATCCTCACAATTTTCGTACAACGCTTTTGGGGGTTTTCAACAAAGCCCCAACGCGTTTTCGCAAATAGTCAAATGCAACAAATGCAGTCGGTGCAACAAATGATGATGCGAAACCCTTTCAATTCGCAATTTTCATCCCAACACGGGAGTCTCCCCAACCACAACCCGAAGAGGACGACGTTCAAGAATTTGTGCCCGAGACCCAACCGCAATCGTCTAAACGAAAAAAGGGAAGCAACCTATGGTTGAGAAAGATCAACCTTCGAAAGGGAAGGCGAAACTTTGTGTAACATTTGTATAAATCGGGTCTCCAAAACCCGCTCCGTTTTGTAATCAAATATCAAGATATGAAATTACATTAAGTATTTATGAGTATTTCGAGTTTAAATGTTACATAATTAATATATAAACTAATCTATAAAAATTAAATTGGATAAAAAGTTAAAATAAAATAAATAAAAAAACATTGTAGCGAACCGGACTCGAACCCGGGTCAATTGCCTTCAACAACTTATCCTTCCGCCTTCAAACCACTCCGCCATCAATTGTTTTCTGTTGACATTAGGAAAACAATTGAGTTTTAAACGCAACCACGAAGTAACGGTTAGTGATATCTGAATAACGGAAACCGGCAAACTGAACGTTAAATCTTTTCGATTTCTTTTGGCTAACTTATAACCGATGAATATCGGTTTCTAATTGAGTCCTTATTGAATGAACTTAAAGATTTCATCACTTTCGGTTTTTGTAACCGAAAATGTACCACACTCTGATTTAATCCTAGTCCTGATCATTTGCGCGAATCATAACTATTACATCAACACTCAATTTCATTTTCGTAAAGATTCGGAACCGTAAAACTCTCTGAAATCGATCGCCGGAAATTTTCTGCAACTCACCGGAAAACCGGGATTTGCATTTTCACGGTAAATTCTTCGACTCATTTTGTTTAAATCATGTGATTAGTCAACCTCTAACACAATTCCATCATCAGAACCGATCTTAGCCAACATTTATCGGAAATCCCATTTTCGCCGGAAAGTTCCTGAAATTGCCGGAGTTTCACTGTGAAAGGGGTAAGACATCCTACACTTCATTTAAACCTTGTTTAGATGATTAAATTCTATAAATAATCGACCTACACTGTTAATTGCTTCAACAGTCGGAGCTCATTTTCTGTACCGACAAAGCTTTCGCCGGATTTCTGTGTTTATCTTCAAACGGTAAATCCTAGTCTTTAAACTCTTTCCATTCTTTACTATTGAATTACTATTAGTGTTTAAGATCTTTGAAAGTCGCGAGATCAATCTTAACCAGTTGAAATACGCTGACAGTTTAATCCGATGAAGAAGATGAACTTGTTTCAGAATATAAGAGTAATTATAATTCGGATATTTAACGGGTTAGACACACAGTCCAGCGGTGGACTGTGTGCAAAGTTTATATACGTGTCCCGAGTTCGATCCTTACTTCACACACACTGCGTAATAACATACCTTTTTATTCATGAACTAACCGGGTTGGATCGAGTAGTTGTTAAGTATAATATAATTCAAGAATATAACCGGGTTAGACACACAGTCCAGCGGTGGACTGTGTGCAAAACAAACTGCACGTCGCGCGATCGAGTCCCGTCACAAGCACCGGTTCAATGAGATTAAAACGTTTTGCAAAATAAAGGAATTTTCGGTAAATTCGAATAAGTGTATAAATATAATTAAAACTGGACTTCTAACAGGTTAGTCACGTAGCTCAGTTGGTAGAGCTACGTGCGCGTGAACGAAAGGTCACCGGTTCGAATCCCGCTCGGCGCAAGTATTACCGCTGACCGAACCGGTCAACGGTCAACGGTCAAACAGTAAAAAAAAAAAAAATTATTTTTTTTAAATATTTATTTGTTTAATTTAAATTAAAAATCAATTAAAAATACTTAAAAATAACATTTTTAAGGTTAGAAAATAGCCATAAACTCACAAAAATATATCTAAAAATCCCATTACAAACTTTAATAAAATCCATCCATTTAATATATTTTTCCCATTATTATTTAGGTCAGTGATTTCCTCGTTGACTCGCTTCGTCTAAATCGTGCGCATCTCACCAACTCAAATCCAACGCACCCAATGTGAGTGAACCCTTCAAATTCCCCGTTTTTAATCACGTTTTTGGGGTGTATCATGTGTCTTGTTCATTTACTCATTATAACTAAGTTATTGTGCGTATATCATATCATGACATGTGTGTTAGTTGTTGCTGATAAGTAGTTATTATTGTTTGCAAATTATTATTTCAGTACATGCAATTGCTGAGGCCGTAGCTCCCCATCCATCGAGGTTGAGTTTGATCCCCATTTTATTATGCGGTTGATCAGGGCGTGCCCGCACGATCGGCTCCGTTTGATTGAGCCTTGATCGGTCATTTTATTTACATTTCAATACATGCAATACGCTCGGCTCCGTTTGATTGAGCCTTGAGTGCACAGTTCAATTTACATTTCCAGTTCATGCAATACGTTCGGCTCCGTTTGATTGAGCCTTGAGCGCACAGTTCAATTTACATTTCTAGTTCATGCAATTCGATCGGCTCCGTTTGATTGAGCCTTGATCTCACAGTTCATTTATGTTAATTATCATATGATGTTAGTATGTTCATGTATGCTATCGATTGTTAATGTATGTTATAATTGTAACTGATGTTGCCATTGCTTGATTTCATACATATGCTCTTTTATGATTATGCACAATATTTTATTGATAAACTAACCAGAAAATCATTATTAAATGTTTATCTATAAGGTTCACTCGCCAACTTATGTTGACCCAAAAACCTCCCATTTTACACATGATACAGGTGAACCAGCAGCAGCTAGGAACACGTAGGACCTGGATTAGAAGAAATAAAACGATTTAGTATTTGGATTATTATGTTTGGTTATTTTCCTTGTAATGAATGAACATGTTTGAATGTTTGAGAAATGTAACTTTGACTTCATTTAATTATGAAACATAATAGTAAATGTCATGTGCTTTGGTGATAACCCAATTATGCCCCGATTCTTATTTTCGCTGCGGGTCGGGGTGTGACACTTTGGACGAATATGGATGAGGAGGGGTTAGCCAAGGCGTGGGTTAGCACTTCCAAAAGCCCCATTATCGGTATATAACTTTTGCAACATTTTAAAAATATACCAAAATTTTGTATATTATACTTTTTTAATATAACTTTGCTACAATTTAAAATTATAGGTAATAACCAAACCGACGAGAGGTTTTGGAAAGAAATACTATCGAAGTTTCTTGCGATAATGAAACAAGTTCATTATCGCGACATCGATTCCATCTCTTCCAAGTGGAGAAAGATGCATCCGGTTGTTAACCGGTTTTCGGCGATTTATAATAACTTGTATACTGGTCGCCGTAGTGGGATGAGTGATGAAGACGTTTTAAAGAGGCGATGCGTAGATACGAAGATACGCATCGGACCGTTTTCCCCCACGTACGTGCTTGGGAAATTTTGCGAACTAGTAACAAGTTGGCGCCGATTCCAAATGAGGTTGCAACGGCCAAACGAACAAAAATCCCGGAGACCGGTAGTTATAATGCGGGGGGCTCGGACGCACGATGCCAAATAAATATAAACGACGACCCCGAATTTGACGATGAAGAGTTTTTTATTCGAGAGGAGGAACGTCCCCCGGGCAGGGACAAATCAAAAACAACGGCAACTGCAAAAAAACAAGCCGCGACGGGGGGCGATTCCAAAATGGACGAGCTTATGGCTCAGTTCAAAGCGTTCACCGATGTCACGACCCAAAAGGTGAAGGCGAAGAAACGTGAGGTCGAAGAACGAGTTCGGTTGAAGCATGAGAAAAACGTGCATAAAGAGTGAGAGATCATGACAGCCGACATAAACTCGTATTTGGAAGAAGATCGACCGATTTTGCGAAGAATGAAAGAAAAAATCGCAAAAAAGTGGAGTTCATAGGATTTTTTTAGGTTATGTTTGTTATTTTTTTATTTTTAATGTTTCTTTTTAGGTTATGTAATATGTGATTTTTAATACTAATGATTTTATTTTATATAAGTAAATGTTAAAAACCAGTTTAATTAAAAAATAAATTAACTAGGTGGGGTCGAGTCGTCACCCATTTCCTTGCTTCCATCCTTGGAGAGGCGTCCTCCAACGACTCTGACGTGTATGCTGACGTGACGGGTCGTCCTCCAGAGAGGCCCGTCACCCACACCAAATAGCCTTAGTTACAACTAGTATTTTTACCTCGTGTGTTAGGCCAACAAATTGGTTGGTATTAATTTGCATTATTACAATGTCGATACGAAAGAAAAGTTAGCCAACAAAAGAAAAATGAACAAAAGAAAAATCAAATAAAAAACTTGTATATTTTAGTCCTTATTGTTAAGGTTATTTTGTCGGTTTAGTCCAAAGGTTTGAAACGTTACCATTTTAGTCCAAATAGTTTCAAACGTTGTCATTTTTGTTCACTTGGTTAACTTCATCTATTTTTTCTATTAACAAGAGGACAATTTAGTCATGTTATCTGTAATTATGGACTAAAAAAAGTGACGTACTATAATTGGTTTATTGCATTTCTCTTATGAGATGCAGGTTCAATTCTCACTTGGTGCAGAGTGAGACAATGGTGGGCAATGATACGAGACTCCGGGAAACCCGGGTTCGATCTTTGAGCCAAACGGGTTTTACCGGTAATTTCACTGTCGTGCCTACGGGCGGGCGAGTTACCGAGTTTTCTTTGAATTGGTGGTGGACTCGGGTCACTTTCAGAGTACTCCACTTGGTTCAATGGATGACCCAAGAGTACTCGGGATTGATTCTGTTGGTCGTTCAAAAAAAATTATTATTATTAACTCAATAAAATAACTGACGTACCATTTACCACATCCATAATGATAACAAATTAGTAAGTTTCCCGCGCGATGTGGCGGGTTCGAAATGTAAAGTAACTTGAATCTTTACCGTCTAATGAAAACGTATTATATTTGACCCGAGTCATTTCTGAACAAAAGTTAAGTTAAAACGTAGTTAAACTAAAAATGTATATAAAATAAGCAAAAAAACGTATTATATTTTATCTGACTTATTTGCAAAAGAAATTTACATTGAAATATTAACCAACCTGAACTTATACTGACCCGTACATAAAAACAAAGCACGTAAGAAAATTAAGTTTTTTAATTTAAATAACGGACTTTGCGTTACGACGGCAACGAAAAGTAAAGTAACTCAAATTTTTACCATCTAATGAAAATGTACTATAGTTGACCGACCTGTTTTAAAACAAAATTTATGTCAAAATGTAAATTAATTAAAAACGTACATAAAAAAACGCAAACACTTACTATATTTGAGCCTGCCCATTTCAAAAAAAAATTACATTGAAATGTAAATCAACCTAAATTTATACTAATACGTACATAAAAATAAGTAAGTAAAAATTGACTACAAAGTTATTAGAAAGTTAAAAGATTTTAAGTGTCAATACTAAATGTTAAAGTATGTAAGTAATAAATAAAAGACACTAAGAGATAAGAAGAAAATAAAAAAAAAGACACAGAAGACAAAAAAATAAAAAAACCAACTTCTTGTTGTAACTTGATATAATGGAAGACTTTTACATGATGATGTGTGACACAGGTTTGTTATTTTGTAGCGAGGCCATAAATACATGGAACTCTCGAATGGCAATAATTGTGATTTGTGAATGTGTGTCTTAAGTCTTTTAGAGCCTTTATGTATTATGAAAAAAATACATTTATATAAAAGAAGGTTTTGTGAAATACTTGCTGACATGTTGTGAAAAGCATATAAGCCTTTTCTTCTGTAAAATAAAAGTTATATGGATAATGAAAAACAATTTATATAAAAGGTATTATAAATTAATAATGAGAACATGTTCCGACAGCTACATAATTTATTTTGTATGATATATTTGTGATACTCTTGTGAACAAAGACCACCAGTCCACAACAACTTCAACTGCATTAAAGTCATTTATGGAGAGGCTGAAGAAGTACCTGAAAGAAGGACGAGTGCGTTAACCGAAATTAAGTGCAAATAACAAGTCAATGTAAAAATAAATGTGAAAATTATCAACTACCTAGAAAAACATAATACCTTTTGCAAATGTTTTAAAAACTGGATCATCTTATATATCATTGTATCGATTAATCGGTTAGTCAGGTTTCAAAACCATATGAAATTATAATTAGTTAGAAAATTTAATCATTAATTATTCTTTAACTTTAACAAAACCAGATGAAATCATAATTAGTTAGAAAATTTAATCATTAATTATTCTTTAAAATTTAAAGTTATTTTTTAGAACATGAAATAAATTTAAAAAAAAATTGTATTTAACAATTCGTTTTCAAGACCATCTACATTAGCTACAAGTGGCTAATCGGTTAGTCAGGTTTCAAAACCAGATGAAATCATAATTAGTTACAAAATTTAATAATTATTTATTCTTTAACATTTAAGTTATCTATTAAAACATGAAATAAGTTTAAAAAATTTGTATTTAACAATTCATTCTCACGACCATCTACGTTAGGTACGAGTGGCTAATCCGCTAATCGGTTAGTCAGGTTTTAAAACCATATGAATCATAATTAGTTAGAAAATTTAATCATGGTCGAAACTCTAAACCAATAAGAACCACCATGGTTATAAAACCATGATGTGTAAATATTCCAGTTTTAGTCGGTCCCAACCCGTGACCTAAGAAAATTGAAAGCGATTTTCAATAATCAAAATATGAATTAGTACGAGTGGCTAACCGGCTAAGGTTTGTTCCTTTCACATCACATTAGTGGTCGGTTTTTGTCCACCCTAAACATCAATGGTGTACATACTATAAGACACATAAAAGGTTTGACACGTATCCATGCCCATAAAAAAAAATTAAAAAATTTTTTTTTCTCTTTTTTTTTTTTCTAAATTTGTGAAAATCATAGAAAATATCCCACCCCTGTATTGCCTAACCCCAGATGTAAATTAAATCTAAAATACCATACTAGTCCCACTACATTTCCTCCACTTTACTTTACACAACCATCCATCACTACTTTATGTTTCTACTTTCTTCTTCAACCAATTGAATATGACACATGCTACAATTACTACAATTCATTTATAACACACCATTTTACACAACAACAATACAATATTAGTACTCCCATGACCAAAACATGTTCTTCCCCTACCTTCTCCTTTTTCCTATTCTCTTCACTCCATCTCTATCTTTCTCCTTCATCTACAACGGATTAAAAAGCCTTAACATATCCGTAAACGGAGCCGCGGTTGTAACACCCCGCGGCATTCTAAAACTCACCGACAGCACCCGAGCTTAATCGGCCATGGGTTTTACCCGAACCCGATCCGTTTCAAAAATAACAAAACAGTTTTATCATTCTCCACATCTTTTGTTTTTGCCATATTACCAGAATACAAAAAGTTAGGTGGTCATGGGCTGGCTTTCGCTATATCGCCATCGAAAGAGCTCGCCGGAGCCCAACCGAACCAGTATCTTGGGCTCCTTAACATCACAAACAATGGCAATACATCAAATCATTTATTCGCTGTAGAATTCGACACGGTTCAAGATTTAGCATTCGGTGATATTGATAATAACCATGTTGGTGTTAACATCAACTCCATGTTGTCAAGGAATACAACCAAAGCTGGCTATTATGTTGGTTCTACAAAGCATGATCTCAGTTTAAAAAGTGGGAAAAAGATTCAAGCATGGGTGGATTATGACGGTTCAAAACGGGAACTAAATGTAACTATTTCACCATCTTCAAACAAGCCCAGTAACCCGATCTTGTCGGTTCCAGTGGATCTATCACCAGTGTTGCAAGATGTGATGTACGTTGGGTTTTCAGCATCCACAGGTGTGCTTGCAAGTTGTCATTATATATTTGGTTGGAGCTTTAACATGTCTGGAAAAGCTCAGTCTTTTGATATTCATAAGCTCCCTTCAATACCAGAGGAGAAAAATAATCACACACGTTTTATAATTATTAGTGTTTCTGTGGGAGTCTTTTTAGCTCTTGTAATTGTAGTGGTTGCTGTTGTTTTTGTGGTGAAGAAGTTGAAAAATGTGGATCAGATTGAGGAATGGGAGCTTGATGTAGGCCCACATAGATGTTCTTACAAAGAGTTGAAAAAGGCTACAAAGGGGTTTAAAAAAGAGGGGTTACTTGGGTTTGGTGGATTTGGTAGTGTTTACAAAGGGGTTTTGCCTAAATCTAGAACACTAGTTGCGGTGAAGCGAATTTCAAACGAATCGCAGCAAGGGGTGAGGGCGTTTGTGTCGGAGATTAATACGATTGGCCGCCTTCGCCATAGGAATTTGGTTCAATTGTTGGGTTGGTGTAGAAAGAAAGGTGATTTGTTGCTTGTGTATGATTACATGGCTAATGGTAGTTTAGATAAGTATATTTATGATAATCCTAGAGTTGTTTTAACTTGGGAACAACGATTCAAGATTATAAAAGATGTATCTCGTGGATTGTTATATTTACATGAAGAATGGGAGCAAACCGTGCTTCATAGAGACATTAAAGCGGGAAACGTGTTGTTAGATTCGGAGCTAAACGGGCGTTTGGGAGATTTTGGGTTGGCTAGGTTGTGTGAGCACGGATCAAACCCGAGCACGACTAAAGTGGTGGGTACATTGGGTTATTTGGCTCCTGAACTGACTCGAACCGGTAAGCCCACCATAAACTCAGATGTGTTTGCATTTGGGGCCTTGTTGTTAGAGGTGGTTTGTGGAAGGAGGCCCACTGAGCCAAAGGCGTTGCCAGAGGAGCTGATTTTGGTGGATTGGGTTTGGGATAAGTGGACCAAAGAGGCTGTTATTGAAGTGGTTGATTCAAAGTTGAAAGGGGAGTTTGATGAGGTGGAGGTTTTGATGGTAATTAAGTTGGGGTTAATGTGTTCTAGTAATTCGCCGTCAGTGCGGCCGTCTATGAGGCAGGTGGTTAGGTACTTGGAAGGGGAGGTCCCCTTGCCGGAAATTATAGCGGCGCCTTGTGAGAGCGGCGGGAAGGGTAGTCCCGGGTGGGAGTTTGAGGATTATGTGCATTCTTATCCATCTTCCTCTATTATAGACAATGTAAGCAATTGGTCAGCTGGAATTGAGGAAGAGTATATTGATGTTGAAGCAGGTTTGACTACACCATCTCTATTGAGAGCAAGTTAAGGGTGTAAGGGATGCATGCCCATCAGGCAAACTTTCCCCCCACCCAATCATCTTGTGCCATGTCATTTTTCTCTTATTCTTCCCTCTTGCCCGAAAATCCTGTCCCTGATCGGCAAGTTGATGTTGGCGGTGGACATGCCGTACAGTAAGGGGGTTGCCTAACCCTCCCCGCACACCCTAAGAAGTCAAATTTTCTGTTCTGTTCTGTTTTTCTTTTTCTTTTTTTTGGTTTTGGTTCTGTAGAATGTTGGTTTTTTAAGGTTGGAATCAATAACTGTATTTCATCCCTCTTCCAACTACGCTTTCTAGCAAGTAGCAATAAGTTTCTATACACGAAAGAAATATGTTTCATGTAAGTATACTTATCTCTATACACGAAAGAAATATGTTTCGCGTAAGTATACTTATTTTTTTAATACTAACCTGTATTCCCAAATTTAAACACTTCTCAACAGACATTAGAACCAACTTCTGTTATATGACCAGGTAATCCGTCAATAATAAAGGTACGCTCATGTGGTTTTCCATGTTGTAGCATATGTTGTTAATCAGAATATCTACATGAATCACAACTAACCTTTCCACAAACAGGAGATCTAGTCCAATATTCAGTTAGATTAGTGATTTTTAAACAGACACGAATGACATAATTTTCGTATTCATCTTGTGCCAGTATGCGTACAGATTTCAAAAATTCATCCGCCACTCTGCTTTATGTTTTCGTGTAATGGCATGCAGTGCTCCAGGAGGCTCTATAATTCAAATCAATGATCCAAGTGTTTAAAACTCAAAAATGGATCAGCTTTTCGCATGTATGACACGACATCCATACAAGTGAGTCGACAGTATTACAACTTGATCATAAAATATTGCTATGATGAAATGAATAGCATCTTCGAGTATACGTTTAGTTAACTTTTGGATAACATGATTACCATTTGATCATTACATAGCAACCAGTTTCTCAGCACATCTAATATCATGTTATCGGCAAGAATATGTCAAGAAATTACCCTTGGGATTACTCTACAACCATTCACCTGAAGACTGCGGGTTTGTTAGCCCAGCGATCATCCATCTCTCTTCGTAAACAACACGTTTGTTCTGAGACAACATCTTGAATGTGAATAACAAAATGCTATTCGAAGGGCAGGGCCTCCACGTAATAAAAATTTATGTGCTAACTATTAATATTATTAACATTAGTGCAAATTTATTATTTTAGATTTGTTTGTTCATTATACAAGCATACCACTACTCTCTGTTCCCGAGTTCACTTAGCAAGGGAAAAGAAAAGAAAGGACGTCTTTCCTCCCATTTCCTTCTAAATCAGAAGGAAAGAAAAACGAAAGAATATAGCCTAGTTATCCTTCTATTTCCTTTCTTTGATTTTCTTTTCTTTTCCTTCCTTATATGAAACTCGGAAACATAAAATATTTTTACTTTCTTTCCATTTCCTTTCCTTCCATTAGTGAAGACTAGAACATATGTGTTAAGTTTTTTGTTTGGTTCCAAACATGAATAAAGGAATATCGTTTATAACAATCAAAGATGATAAAAAGCCCTACAATTTCATTTCGTTTTGTGCCTCCAAAAAGATAGGAACTCCTCGGCTATTCACTGTGTACACTCACGCATGTCTTTAGAGAGAGAGAGAGAGATACCAGAAATGACTTTGGTGTTATTGACTATACCATGGCCTCCTATTTGGAGTCGCGATCCTAGATTCAAGGAATCTAATCCATTGTAGCCTTGTGATCATGCAAAACTAGTTTTGTGGCCTAAGGCCCCACACAAACATAACAAACTGAAACAAGCCCAATTTAATGTTTTAACTACGAGATATACTAACTAAAGTACTGTCTTCGAAAATCTGTGGGTCCTTGGCTAATAAAAACACGGACCCCTAAAATATAAACTATTTAATAAAATATATAGAAAATGAATTAAAAAAATTGTGGGAATCACCCGCATATTGCGATGGGCCGCTTTTTATGTGGAAACGTAGATAAAAAAAATCACACGCAATTTATGGATCCAAATGTCTAATAAAGTTGATATATGGATCAAAACTAGTTGAATAAATCACTTTTTAGCTAAAGTTGGAAGATGGAATAAAACCGGTTAAAATCATTATTCCAATTATACACATGAGATATGCTTGGAAGGCTAAAACCATTTCTCTTGGTATTGATATGTTTGCTTGTCACTGTTCTCGACTTCCCTAGCTAGTTGGTTGTTTTCTCACAAATTCTGTTAGGTTCAACGCTATCACAATTGGGCTCCTCAATCGCCCGATTGTGTCTCTTAAAGTTTTAATCTTTATATATGAATTGTTTAGCACAATTTCTTTGAGAATTGTTAACCTGCAAAAAGTTGTACTAATACTCAAAAGCTCAAAGGATCATCCTATCCGTCTAATGGGGATCCAAATTTTACCAAAGATTTAAATCACCAAGCAGTCAATAAATTTATAACATTTTTACCAAAGATTTAAATCACCATGCCGACTAAAATGAGCGGCAAACTGGAACGAAGGATTCTTGACAAAATTGATGAGGCATCCGCTCAAAACGAGCATCAAACAACGATTTCTTGAAGAACGACCAACACCCTTTTAGAAAAGAACTCCTAAATCCCCTTTTCATTTAATGTAATTTGCCAAAATTGACCAATAAATGCCATTTGCATTTTATGAAAATGTAACAAACAAAAAAAATCAACGAAACAAGAGGATGTTAAGATTAGAACCCAAGTCTTTTTGCTACTAAAGCAAACTGCAAACCACCAAACCAAGCGCTTGACTATCCTCCTTTCCGATTCAATATTTATAAATTTTAAGTTTTGCATCATAAAAGTAATATAAAAAACAAAAAAAACATACCACTGAATTAAATCAAGAAGCCTTATGTTCACCAACTTCGCATCCTTCCCATCATTCCACATGAAAACCAAGCTTCATTGCCACGGCAACCCATTTGCCTCCCCGGAGTGACATGGTTTTATTATCTTTTTATATCTTAAACTAATTTGTGTTTGATATTTCAAGCTCACAAATGGGATCACTATTAGGGATCTTAATTAATTACCAGAGCGATTTATTTATCAAATTCATTAAGTTACCGAATAAACAAAGTAGGTTCCATTTCACCCGTCTCTTCTACTTTAAAAAAAAATATTTCTTATTTACCGATTAGAAAAATACTAACATAACTGAAACATTTCTAAAAATTGATTACTGTTAGGAAATTCCCAATTTAAAAAGTTATATGTAAAATTCACCTTTGCAATTTGCATTTCTGGCAGGAGAGTAGTTGGATGGGCCTATTATCCCTCTACACTTTTATGTGACTGAAAGATAGTTTTAGTTGGGCTTCAAAATAGGACGTAAAAATTTCTTATGGAATTTAGGATTAACATAACAGCTTCTCGTAAAAAGAACATTTTTCGTGAGAAAGTATAGGAATTGACATGTAGGCATCATATTTTGGACTTAGACATGATGTTATGGGTTATTTTGGCAAAAAAAAAAAACACTAAACATAACAATTTAAGACATAATGCAATAAATTCTGACTTAACACTTAAAACACACTACTTAACGTTCTTGGCATGGTGTTTTAAATTTCATGCCTATTATATATTGCATTGTGTTTTAAATTGTGATGTTTGGTATTTTTCTTGCCAGAACAACCTAAAACATCATGTCTAAGTTCAAAACATGATGCTTACATGTTAATTCACATATCTTCTCACACTTCTTATAAAAAAAATATGATGCCTACATGTTAACATGACATATGATAACTTAAAACAGTTTTAGCTAAGAGTCTTGGATCGATCACTCTTTATCTTGATTATACTATCCTTCGATAACTTTAAGAGCTGGCTTAATACATCGATATTATATTTAATAATCTATTGTTGTTATTAATAGGGAATTTTATTATTACTAGCTAAGTTAATTTTATTATTATCGTTTTCATTAAAATCTCGTTGTATAAAGAGAGAGTTTTTAATCCTGTAAAGAAATGGTTTGGTGTAAAGAAATGGGTTGGACCCTGAAAATGGGTAGCAAATGAGACGTCACTTTTATCTGGTTGTTTTGGTTTATGTTGTTAAGTTGATATATGGTTTATAATTTATGTATTTGTAATGATATAAACAACGTGTATGACAAATTTTTTTAATGGCTAACTTACTCTCATTAAGCTTGCTTCTAAATCTACACTATAAGACCAATGTCTATAATGGAACTGGAACTACCAATCACTTAGCAATAACCACATTTACTATCCTCTATGATACACTGAACTATACACACTTTGCTATATATATGTAAGGTAGAAATACCAATACGAGATTTAGGAGAAGATATATAATAATCATATATTATATTTGAAGTCTCTATATCGACATGATCCGTTGCTGTCAAACAGACGGCGTTAGAACATTTAAATCAACCTTGCTATTTAGTTTCTACTGAAAATATAAACATAAATACAAATTTCGCTTTCAAGAATTGTAGCATATTTCACGCAACTAATATGCAAGAAAACTGTTATCACAAAAGCTTTGAGATGAACACAGAATAAATAATATTTTAACAAAAAGGACCACACGTGTTCTCACTAGTTTGTTTAAAGTTTTATAGCTTAAAAATAAAAATACTTTTACTTCCGCGTTCTTTTTATGAGTGTTATCGTCAAGCCGATGTGCATTCTACATGCTCTTTGTGCGTTGTCGCTACCAAATCTAATTTTTCTAAAAAAACATAACGAACAAATTAAATATTTCATTATACATCATTATATTATACTCTTTCAGTACATTTATCGTCCTATAAAAAAAACTAAAGAACAACCTTGCTACCTGTCGAAATGGCGGGACCATCGGCTTTAAAATGCAAGTGTTTTATATTTGGTCTCGACGTTGGTATATTTGGTTATGACGTTGGTATTAAACTAGATATTTATCGTATTAATATTTTATTTTTTTTATTTCAGAATACATAGATTTAACATATATATATATATGCATGTCATGTGACAAACATGAAGTCGCTAAAACCGTTAGAGACACCCTCAAATTTGTCTCAACTCCTCAAGCAAAACATCGCGTCCATCGGACCCCTTTTAAGTGTGTGGGTCTTTAGCTTACTTTTTCTCTTTGAGTTGTTTCAAATCCTTAGCAAAATTCATTTAGAAGAAGTTTGAGTTAATGCTAAACGTTATGCCTAACCAAGAGCACAAATTCGTTCATCATGGTTTAGCACTGAAGCTTGGTCAGCGCAAACCTTTAGAAGTAGAGCCTTGGTCGTTACATGTCATGTAAGTGTAAGTGATACGAAGCTAATTCAATAGTTATCATACTTCTACTTGGATTAGCTACACAGAAGAAAACGGCCAAACGTAAAAAGGGCACAACTTATGAGTGGAGTTCCCACAAGCCCGAAGTCCATCATTTAGAGCTTTGATTAGCTAGACTGAAGAAAACGACCAGATCACGTTTTAAACGCCAAATACGATTTGTCCTACTTCTTGGACCCGGAGTCCATCATTTAGAGCTTGGATTTCAACACTGACGATTTTCTCCCAACTTTCACAATCTCGAGTCATTCTAAATTTAGTGCAAAAGCGCGTAAATGATTTATTATCTAAATTCATGTATTTATTTAATTTTATTATATATGTCATTTTCTAAATTTTAGATATATGATTATAGCTGGCAAATTTAGAATTCCAGAAGCAAGGGAACTTGATGTGATAGACTTCCTTATTCAATCATATATTCGTTCTCTCAATAATTTTCTCTTTTGGTTTTCATTTTCTGCTGTACGGTTTTTCAATAATATACTCGTTCTCTCAACACTTTTCTCTTTTAGTTTTCATGTTTCCGCTCTACGAGTTAAAATATATTACATCATGGCTCAAACGTACTCTTTTATTACAAATCACACAACTAAGTATCTTCTCCTAAACGTACATAAAGTTTTTGCAATATTAAAAACTTTAGTTGGCATGTGGCAACACTTCCTATTTATACAAGATAGGTGGGTTTGAACTTTGAAGAGTTCATAGGAGTACGGAGCTGTTCAAAATAAAACTTTCAATTATAATGCAATAAAGTTAAACGAGAAATCAAGATTTCCTTTGTCAATGTTATATGCAATAAATATATGCTTACCATAAAAACCGTGTGCAGTGGCGGACCTATCTTAGGCGGAGGGGTACCCTTGGTGCTCCGGTGGTAGTGTAAATTTAGAAAAAAAAATGACATTTTTTTGACGTTTTTTTATTTCGTTACCCTTTTTTTATAAAACGTTACCCCTACGAATATTTTCTAGATCCGCCACTGTTTGTGTGGTTATCAACTTATCATATTATTATTCGTCTTAAGTAACGAGACTTTGAAAATCAAATAGTCATGCTTTCTATTAGAGAGAATATTACAAAGAACAAACGGTAGTGTGTCAAAAGGATAAATTGAATAAATTTTAAAATTCATAAATACCGCAAGTTTATTTAGCTGATAATAATGTTACAAAATCTAATTCTTTTCCTCCAATTAGCTAATTACTTACTAGTCAGTAAAAAATAAAATTTTCGCGTTCAAAAAAAAATATTAGAAAGTTAAATTTTCATTTGCATTATGCCTTTGTAAATATTTTTATTATTATTCTTTGCTTTGTCTTATATTTTAAGACGAATAATATATCTTACATTAACATTTTGTGGGGTTCTTTTCATCCCTAAACTTTGGTGTCCCTTGGAAATACTAATGCACTGTTGCTCCTTCAATGCTCGTTTTAATATATTATATTTGGTAGTCGTTGCCACTTTCCAAAATTCCATATGCTTTTCTAATCGTGTTTTATTCAAAGTTCAAAGAGTAGTTGTATGTTCCAAACTTTGCATCAAATGGCTTCTATTATATTTTCAAAAAGATTAGAATAATGGAAGAAAGCAAACAAAATGTATGTTTGTAAATAGATTGTATATTTGATTAAAAACAGTCATAACTACCAACACTTTAAGTTAAAGAACAAATGGATAAAAATACAGAAAAACTACACAGATGTAAACTAATTAAGGGTGTGAATTTTTTTACACGGCCAAAAACACAACACAAATGTAACACGAAATTCGCAAGTTTAGATTTAATCTAAAAAGGGTCGGGTCAGTTTCAAGTTGCATTTACAAACCCATTTAGTTAAATGGGTCTGGTTCGGTATATGTTGGGAATTTTCAGAATCCGGATGATCAGAGAGGTGTGTAGTCACTCTCAGATCAAATTATTTCTACGGTTCTACCGAATAATCCAATCGGATACAACTCTGATTTTGGAGAAAATGAACAACTATGTGCGTTTTTTGTGTGAAATAGTATGAACCCTTGTGACCAAAACGACCCCTTACGAATTTTTGAGATAATTCGCAGATATAACTGCCACTTGGCAGTTATTGGCGGTTATTAGCGGTTGGATTTTCAAAATTCGATTTTAATTAAATTGCCGCCTCAATTTTTCCAACAAAATTGTGACGAATTTTTATATAATAATTTTTCTAAGGCATTTTTCAACTCGACCCCAGCCAGGGGCTCTGCCCCTTTAACCCCGCCAGGGGCTGCCGCCCCTGGGACCCTGCTCTCAGGGGCGCTGCCCCCGGACCCTCGCCAAGGGCCTTGGAATTATAACAACTTGGGCAAGCGTACACTCCCGCACCTCCTAACTTGTTCGATATACATCATAATTCCCTTTGGTCACCAAGTTAATCCCGATTACACCGAAATACCTAACAGTATATTGGTTGGGTGTTTTATGTCATAAAAGTTTAGGATAAACGGGTCTTGTTTGGGTCAACGTACAAATATTCGTGTCGTGTTCGAGTTCATATGTTTGGCACGATTTTTAGGTCTGAGTCATGTCCGAGTTTGTGTAAAATTTATGGGTTCAGATGGGGTTGGACATGTTAACCCCGAACATTACTTTTTTAGCACCCCTAAGAGCATCCACAACAATAAAAATGGTTCAATATCCAGACTATCTAGTAAGCATGTCACATCATTTAAAACCACCACTGTTTCAAACTTTCACGTCACAACCCACTTTTTACACTAAAAAACAAAAAAAAAAACTTGTTTGGGTGGCTCACAATATCAAACCATATTCGTCCGTTCAAGCGGACCAACACCCACCGGACCACCTCCTCCAATAAGTTAGTCCGTTTTTGTTATGGTTTGATGAACGGACCACTCCAACGAAGTCCCAGCTCTAAAAATAATAGCATGAAGCAAAAATTATATAATGACAAAGAATCTGAAAAAGGTAAAAATAAAGAGGAAACATACAACTGGCTTGACTAGTAAATTGATACAAGAGTTAAAATACATAAAATCATGAACAGATAAACTTTAAAGTATCTTGTTATTTTGTGTAAAATAATAATGAAAGTAACAAAGTTAAATATGCTTTTATTTTTCAGGAAAATGTGTCTTAAATGAAAATTAATCAATAATAAAATGCTAAATAATCAACACATTATAAAAATATCACGTGGTTACTTTACTTCTCTCTCGCTGTCTCTCCTCTTTTGTTTAAATTATAACTAAAAGTCAATTTCAATTTGTATGCTAATTATATAAACCAAATAGTTATATATTTTCTCTCACATTTTGTTCTTTCAAACTTATGTCCATGTCCTAGACTCTTATATTTTTTAAACCAAACACCAACTTAGATATATCATGTGGTGTTTGTTTCTGTTTGACATAAGGGACGAGTTACAAAAAAAAAAGTTATATACATATAAAATTGTTATGCTTTATACCCTCATAGTGATTCTCATATTACAAGTGAAACAATACCTACAGTTTTCTACATTTTTTTGTATAATTCTTCAACGACTATGCTTGTCAAGGTTTTCATTGCTTTCAAAATCTTGTATCTTGCTTTAAAAGTTATTTTATGTATATAATGGAGATTGAAACACTAAACTTATAACAAAACATGTATTAATATCAACAAATTTTGGTCTAGTTGTATCAACTATCAAGATATATTGAATGTGTTATTTTACCAAATTATGAGTAGAATCAAGTATCTTTCAATATAAGTGATAGAGTGCGTGAGTGAGTTCATCTTATGAAGAAAAAAAAACCAAGTATGGTTTAACAAGAAACCGTTTATTTATATTTATTACTAATTTGATGAACCTCAAGTGTAATTATTTACATAAATAATCATCGACTATTTACCTTAAAGGCTTAAACCCCAATAAATGTAATATTATTTAAGGCTTAGGTTTCTCTACAAAGATTAATTTTTCTAAGAAGAATAAAAAGCCATAGAAACTTAACACATTACAATCTTAATTATTTGCAATAAGGAGTAGATAAGTTAATATAACCATGAACTATTTTAGCTATTTATCATGCATTTACTTATATTTTCGTTTTTTATGTAAGGTCATTTGTCTTCTTCAATTTTGATTTATTTAAACGTAATAACACAACATCAATACATGGTGTTTTAGTAAAGTTTTTTCATTTCATGGTGTTTTACAACCTTCGTTTTCTAGAAGATATTCTTAGTATAGTGTTTTATTCAACTGTAATAACACAACACCAATACATAGTGTTTGAATCGTGTATGGTGATGCTACATGTTTACATAACATGGTGTTTTAATAAAGGCTTAGTTCAATTCATTGTGTTTTACAACCTGCGTTTCTAGAAGATGTTCTTAATATGATGTTTTATACATAATAAGAAGATGTTTCTTTGTATAGTGTTTTATATGCACGTTAACACATGGTATCTTAAACCTGCTTTTTTAGAATGTGTATGTGTTTTTAGTATGTTGTTTTATACCAACTTTTTTCAAAAGGTATTCTTATCATAATGTTTTACATCAACGTAAATACATGGTGTTTTACATCCGCATCATCATGGTGTATAATGTAATGGTGTTTATTTCATTCGACTGAGCGAGTTTCATCCTTATTCCTGCAAATCACAACAAAACACTCAGAAAATGACACAAACGAGCGACTTTTTAAAGTAACCAACAATTGGGGAAAATCGGGAATACCTTTGCATGTAAAGACCCATACATTTTGGCGATCATCCATTTGATTTTGATAAATCTAGATTTCAAAGGAAGAGAGAGCTTGATAATTACGGTTGTTTGAAGTGATATATAGCAGTTTCTGATAGTAAAACAAGATCAATTACCATTCTACCCCTACGTACCTCAATTAATAGTTAATTTAATAATACTATTTAAAATTTTGTCACCTTCAAATTTTAACCATACATTAATCTATCCATTGGTCAAAAACATCTCACACTTCTTAGATAAAACCCTCTTTGTAAGATAACTCCACCTATTTATTTAATTATTCTTTAGAAAATAAAGTTTGCATAGATATATATCAAACAATAAAAAAAACTTATTCGTATAAACTATTATTACTTTATCATTTCTTTGTAACTTATATAATTCGATCTTTCTAGTCCAACTTTTTTTCTTTTAAATATTAGTTTGAATGGTCTTGTTAAAATTGTTGATATGTTGGATTTATAAAATATTAGTTTGAATGGTCTTGCGAGAATTGGTGATATGTAAGCAGGATTTATAAAATTTAATTCCGAAAGGTTTATTTATGCTAAAACAATAACCACAAAAACAATCAATAAATCTTTATACACATCACCTACGTTTTATCCAAGTAAGTATTTGTTACAAATGCAACCAGAATTTTGTTATTGCATAACTCCTTTTCTAGACTTTAGTTGGTAAGAATAATAATGCAATTATAATTAAAATAAAAAAATGGACAACCTGTAAAATAACCATAGTCCATTTTGTTTTTTTTTTTTTTTCAGTTTAGAATCTTAAAATATTTGATTTCCAGAATAAAAGTCTTCTAGAAAATATTTCACTTCATCCGTCCCTCTCAGTATCGTTCACATACAGGAAGTTTTTTTGTATAATAATTTTCAAAGTTAGGTTTCTATCATAAGTAGCTAAAACTATAGCACCGTATCATGTGCCCTCACTTCAACTTCAATTATCCATTTCGTAATGTCTAAGATACCTTTTTCATAACAAACAATAAGTTGCATTTGTTTGCTCAGGTAACAACAGAAAGACAATAACTTAAAACATTTTTATACAATACTATATATAACACTTGTACGAATCGTTTTAACTATATTGTATGTCTACATAAAACGGTTAATAAGTTATGATTGATTATATCGTTTGGGCTGGCATAACAGGTCAGACACAACACCATAACTTATTGTGTCTTTTTTTCCAAACACAAACATGACATGTTTAGAAACAAAGCAACACCAAACTACTTGTTAACAAACCTGTTTGAGACACGATAAATATCACATATTTAGAAACCTGTTTAGTGAAACAAAAAGTGTCAAAAGTTCATAAAATTCTTGACAAATACATAATAAATAATCCTTAACATATTAATCCTAAGCAAATTTAAAATAAAAATCCATAAAAAGTCAAATCATAACATCTATTACATATATAAACAGGTTAGACACAAATTTTATCGTGTCCCAAAAGTATCGACTTGTTATGAATGTATCGTTTTGTGTCGTATTAACATATTCGTGTATGAAATTGTCGACTTGTTTAACACACAATTTTACAAGCAATCCTCCCCATATCTATACTTATATATACATACTTGATACACCACATATATGCAATTTCAAATTCAAACAAAGAGTGACCACACTCACGACCCCAAAAAACAAGAAAGACGTCTAGTATGTGCCTTTTTTTGTAGGCCTCCACAACCCACAAAAATCCTTAAATCGACACACACACCTAGTACAACAGTATTGTGTCCTTTCTCACCATCCACTGTATAACACAAAACATACCCAACATTTCACACACACTCAACGTGTTTCTATGTGAGAGAGAAAGCAACAAAATCCCAATCTTCTTACATAAAACCCCCCTCATTACACAACCAAATCTTTATTACCTGTAGCATGGCAACTGTTCATCATCTTCATCTTTCTAACATATTCATCATTTTTTGTTTAATTTCTCAACCAACATCCTCAATTTCATCAAAAAACACAATCTTGCCCCTCAAGGTTCAATCAATTCCATCTGGGCCCTTCACAAAACCAGCAAAGAAACTATCTTTTCACCACAATGTTTCTCTAACAATCACCCTCACCGTCGGGTCACCGGCTCAGCCAGTCACCATGGTCTTGGACACCGGCAGCGAGCTCTCATGGCTACACTGTAAAAAAACACCAACCACCCCTTTATCGTACGACCCATTACATTCTACCTCGTACATCCCTGTCCTATGTTCCTCGCCCATTTGCATGACCCGAACCCGAGACTTCACCGTACCCGCTTCTTGCGACCCGAAAAAACTCTGTCACGCCACCCTCTCCTACGCCGACGCCACCTCCGTCGACGGCAATCTCGCCTCCGACACATTCCGGTTACCGGGTTCGAGTTCGGGTTCGGACCTACCCGGAGTTATATTCGGGTGCATGGATACGTATTCAAATTCTAACCAACCGGAGGATATGTTATCAACCGGGTTAATTGGTATGAACCGGGGGTCTTTATCTTTTATTAATCAAATGGGTTACCCGAAATTCTCGTATTGCATTACTGGTCAGGACAATACGGGCGTGTTAATTTTAGGAGAATATAACTACACGCCGTTAACTTACACGCCCATGGTTAAAATCTCAACGCCGTTACCGTATTTCGACCGGGTTGCATACACGGTTCAGCTTGAAGGAATAAAGGTTTCGGTTACGGTTTTACCGTTACCCAAATCCATATATGAACCCGACCATACCGGAGCGGGTCAAACCATGATTGATTCGGGTACCCAGTTTACATTCCTTCTTGGGCCGGTTTACACCGCTTTGAGAAACGAGTTTTTGAAGCAGACCCGGAATGTGTTACGGGTGTATGAGGATCCGAATTTTGTGTTTCAAGGTGTGATGGATCTTTGTTACCGGGTTGAGAAAAGTCGGGTCGGGTTGCCTGTTTTGCCTAGCGTGAGTTTGATGTTTCGGGGCGGTGAAATGGTTGTTTCGGGTCAGAAGTTGTTAGTTAAGGCGGGTTTAATGAAAGGTCGTGATGACATATATTGCTTTACGTTTGGGAATTCGGATTTGTTAGGGATTGAAGCGTATGTGATCGGGCATCACCATCAACAAGATATGTGGATGGAGTTTGATCTTAAGAATAACCTGGTCGGGTTTGCTGAGGTTAGGTGTGATTCTGCTAGTCAAAAGCTTGGAATTGACTTGTAAAAGGAACCGACCAAGATTCACAAGGGGCTTATTTCGTATGTCATCCGTTGGATCATAATGCATCCATAACTTATTGGTTGATGTTTGATTAGTTTAATTCATTAGAGTTTTTTTCTATAAACATCATAAACGTGACTTGACCCAACCTATAAAGTTTAGATTACAAGTATATGTTGTATTTAGTGTTGGATATCATGGAATTAAAACTATTATTTTTCTTTTTGGGTTTTTTTTTGTAGTTTTGTCATGATTTTATGTTTTTCTTGTTTTAATTAGAGAGATACAACCAAATACACCAACATGTCCTACCAAAAGGATCTTGTTGATTATTACAATCTCATTTAACATGATTTCCATAAATGATATTTGTCCTCGGACCATTCTAATAGTACCTCTGTTTTCTAGTAATGCTAGGAACCATCTAATAATTTTGATACTTAGCTCATTGTCCAACATCAAAACTCACAATTGGATTTGTTGTAGAACCAATTGGTTACATGAGAGTAACTTATAGGCTTGTATTATTATGCATTTGCTTTGGTACTTTTCTAACGCGAAATTTAGTTTGCATTCAACAATCAATTCTCAATACGAAGTCTGTTGCCATCCCTACAACGATGACGAATATGATATGACCTTCCTATGTACCATCATATGTGTTCTCTTGATTCATTCTTAGGGCGCTTTACATAGAAACAAGCATATCATGAAGACTTTTGATATATGATACCTAGATCGACTTTTTGATACAAGATCCATTTTGTGAGGGAAGCAAAGAGTTAGTGAGTACGATATATAGTTTACCATTGAATGGTATCAACTTTTTTCACACGCCTGCATTATCCACATCGATCTAGATTGTGACATTGATACCACTTGATAGAACATATACTTAACCATCACGTTCAAAATATAAAGCCAGTATGAGGGATTGGCAGATAAGAGTCTGTAACTTGTAGTCTTATACATAAATGTTTCTTTATTTTTGTGGAATAGGGTTTGCACCCAACTGCCAACACCATTTTCGACAAGTCAAATACGACAGTTACTTTCACGCATCAACAAATGATGCTATGCTATTAATGGGACATTAAAAATTAACCTCGTACTTGAGAATTAGAATACAATGATGAACTTTATCACATGAGGGATTCCAGTCAATATATCTTGAAAAACATTGAATGGCCTGCCGATTTGGTATGTACTAAGCATGGGGATCGTTAACACGCATGTAATTGAGCACAATTTTCCAAAAAAAAAGTGCCTGCTTGTTTCTCGAGAAGAGATGGAAAACATGCTCGATATCATTTGATTGAAGAAGTGTAAAGAACCGCTAACACAATTAGTTCAAAATTAAAATATATATGTATACATAACCTTACACATTTGAATATAAAATGCATAAAATGTTTGAAAGTGAACTTTTAAGAAAAAAATAAACAATTTTAGTTTGTTTTTTTACTTCTCGCAATAGTGTAGTTTTGTATATGTGTGTGTTCATATGGATAACATGATAGTATGTTAGTTAGATATGAATTAATGTATTATCATATATATTCACAAGTGTTTAATGTAAGAACATATATTTTAAAGAAATCACTTATATGTATTAGGGATGATTATTTGGTACTGGGTACCAGTATTGAATCGTATTACGTATATTCGGTACTGGTACTGATATCCACTTTTCCTGATTGTCGATACAGGTAACGGTACGATATCGATATTTACGGGTAAAATACCAGTAAATAGCGAACTGGTATATTCGGTATCTGTACCAATTTTTTTCTGTTTTTCGGTATTGATATCGATTCGACACTGAACGGATACCGTGTCGATCCCTAACGTGTATTATCGGAACTAGAAGATGGAAAGGAGGTTGTTGGTTTAGGTGGGTGCGTCAAGAGAGGGTTTAAGCCAATTGTTTGGTGAGAAGGGGACCCAACAAAATTATATCTTATTTTTCTCTGACCAAATTTGATTTACTTAAATATTCATGTTTTCACGTCACACAAATCCAATTGTTCATTTGTTTATGTAGAATTGTAGACCATGCAAAAACTTATTTATCCTAAAGTATAAAACTTGTTCGCTACATAGGTGATAGCTAAAGTCAAGTTTATTAAACTTCCATACAATTCAATTTATTTATTTTCGTGTTAACAACATGGTTAGTTGAACCTAAACTAAAAATAAAAGAAAATCTCTTTCACTTTAAAACTAATATATGGTTCAACAATAAAAATTGGTATATATTTAAGTTCAAAATTTATGTTATATTTGAATTGAATTGGTCGTTGTTATGTCTTTAATTAACACGTTTCTAAATTATATGTATATACATGTATAATATATATGGGGTTCTAATATATTTTATTTTTCAGAGATCCATGCATAGCTATTTTTTGATACTTTTAGAGCAATGAATAATCAAGTATCATGGGTATATACCCAACCCACTGTATATCGAACCCCATACCTACTCATTTCATAATATTCTACATTCCACTAAGTTGTTTTTTTACTTATGTGATTTTTGTTTTATGCACATATGCATATCACTAAAAAAATATGTCAACATAATTTAACTAGATATATACAATTAAAGTAGAGAAACAAATGCTCTGGAACGAGCATTCATTCATTATATAATTATACGTATTTATATAGCTTTTTCATATTAAGTTAAAGATGAAGAGTGGTAGAAGTTTGTTTTTCCTGAATATGATGTCTCAGTAATCTAAGTATCATACTAGTTTAGTTATAAGCAATGGAGCAGGTATATGTTTTATGTTTAAACGGGGTAATTTTAAAATATCTATACACGTTACCAAGATGTTAATTAATTATGATTTTTTTTAGTTCTTATAGTGACAAGTTTTGATTTTTCTAATGATAACTAGTTTGATTCTCCGTGCTATGTGTTATGTTGTAGGCAAGGCTCGACCCATTAACGTAACTAGGTAAAGCAAGGGCTTAGGGCCCCCAAAAATAGAGCCTCTTATTTACTATTTTTTAATTGGGTCAAGCTGCATCAAGTATCACAAGGGGCCTGGAGTTTGAGCATGATGAAATGTTATTTATATATTATAATAAACTTATAGTTTAAATATTTTAATTATAACAAATAACAATAACATACATGTTATTTATCATAATTTAATATATACTATACAAATTTTAGAAAACATAATATCATAAAGTAAAGTAAAAATATAATATATATACATGTACAAGAAATAGACGACCAGCGTGTATGCCAATACCCGACAAATAAATAAATGACAAATAAGTAGCATGCTAAGTATAAGATAATTTTTTTTAAACCGAGTATGAGACTAAATTAATCATATCTGTCCATTTCATCTATCGATATCAATATCATGAGATTGGTTTTGCTATTTAGTAACATTGGTTTGGTTGATGGATAATAGATTCAATGTTAAAATAGTGAGAATGCATGATTTGACTTAAATAAGTCAAAGGGGGTAAGACAGGGTGGCATGGTAGGATCACTGGATATGGATAACCGCGTGGCAAGTCGCAGTCAAATCCCACCTGCTTTTGACTTATGCTTCACGGTCTTTGTCCATTTCCTCTTGGTTCAACCACATTACCATTCGATTTGTCCCAAAAAACAAATTACTTAAAATTATTAATAACATTTAAAATTAGGGAAATATTTGTCGGTCGTGGTGATTTATAATTAAAAGATATTACTAATATTAGTGTACAGTTTATGTTAATGTCTTCACGAAACGAGTATATATCAACAAACATATCAGCATAAATAATTTTGTCATAGATTTAGGTGACAAGATATTTATTATTTTATATGATGAAACGTGTACATTTTACAAGTAGAATGCACTAAATAAAAATGAATGGTTTAGATGTTTACTTGTGTTTAGTCCTATGCGTGTTAAAAAAATTATTTTTTAGAAGTTAAATACAAATTAAACTAATTACTTTTTTAAAAATTTAAAATCGATACATATTATTCTTTTGTAATTTGGAATTATATATGTATATTTATAATTAAAATGGAAAACAAATCAGATTAGCAATGAAAGTTAAGACTTAAGATTAAGATTAGAGAATTCTTAAGAGATGGAACTTGTATAATAATGTTTTTTTTTTCGAACTACAAAATTGAAATACCGACAAACTATTGGAGTATCATAGTGTTACCAGTGAAACCACCCGATCATATGCATCTCTACTAGGCAATATATTGAGAAAACCTAATAAATCTAAGACAAAAACCCTTGTGAGAATCGAACGCAAAACCAAATGGTTCATAAGCCTTATCTCACCTCAACGATGCCACTAGCCTATTATATTGTACCTTACCTTGCTATTAGTTGAGTGACACTAATAGCAAGGGAGGGGAGAGCCTGGAGTGCGACTCGGAAGTTAAAGAGAAAGGGATCATATTAAATGTGTAAACGCCAATGATCTCTAGATCAAGTGGTGGAATGCTTGAGAGATGCAAGTTCAACTCTCACTTGGTGTAGAGCGAGGCACTGGTGGACAATGATAGCAGACCTAGGGAAACCTGGGTTGGATCCCTGAGCCAAGTGGGTTTTACCGATAATTTCACTGTCGTGCCTATGGGCGGGTGGATTACCAGGTTTTCTTCGGAATTGGTGGTGGTCTCGGTTACACTCGTAGTACTCTATTTATCCAGTAGGTATCCCTGAGAATGCTTAGAATTAATTTTGTTGGCTTTTCAAAAAAAAATTAAATGTGTAAACATGATGAAAAAGTGAGAAAAGGCCAAATTTACAAAAGTTGAGTGTCTTTTAGTTTGGACTACGTAAACTAAGTGCCACAAAAATAATAAAGTATACAAAAAACACACATAATATTCCATAAATCATAGAAACATTAAAGAAACAAGGATACCTTGGTTATAAAAGCTTCAATAATATTCATTGTCAAAAAAGATGAATTTCGTAATTGTTAAAAATTTAATTGGGTTATATACCTAAGAAGTTATTAAAAAAAGTTCTTGCTCGGACGGATTCATAATAATACGTAAAAGTATAGATTCAGTTGATGTAGCAAGTTTCATATATCTTTTAAGTGTAATTCGAATATTTTTTTACCGTAAATGTCAAGTATATGAAATGTAATTATAAGTTCATGGTTCCCGAGAACAAACTACAATACTTTGGTTGTGTTTGGTTTGTGGATTTGAAATCTTGAAGGGTATTATACACTAGAGAAATTTTATAAGAATATTAGTTGATAAGAAGTAAACGAAAAATTTGTACGTAATATGTGTTTAAATAATCATTTTGTCTCATCTGCGTTGACAGTTAGTGATCTTTAGAGGGGGAGGGCGTTCGCGACCTCTGATTGACCACACGTTTTCAGCATGTCTTTGTTGTCTATTCTGTGTCAACTAATATTGGAGGTTCGGTATGATATCAGTACACAATGTATGATTGGCTAGGTGTCACTCACTTTCACATGTACGCCATGTCTCCTCTACAATAACTGTTAATGGAGATCACCTGGTATAGCGATCCACGGGCTACCATTGGCTACACATCACTTTCATGTTGTACTATTTGTCTCCTTTGTGCTAGCATATCGTCACGTGGCGGGTGGTTCCCGCGAATGACTTATCAAGGCTAGCTGGTTTCTTATTGGGTCGGATATAGGTTTTGACCGGACTCACAGGGGGTCCGTGACCGTATTTCTTCACTAAGCTAGTTAAATTATAAACTTTTGAATTTAGAAACATCTAACATCTCTCACCATATATAAAAATCTTTTATTCTTAAGATTTCATTGGTGTGTAAAACCATTTAGTTTTACATATCAACCATTTTGATTCCATTAAGTCACTAAAAATTTCATGTACTATACATTTGTACTAAATCCATAAAGCGTCTATTTTTTATAAACTTGTTTCTTTCGGTTACATAATATATATATATATATATATATATATATATATATATATATATATATATATATATATACTAAAAGATAACAATTACTTATAGCTTGTGTCATGTTTTCTAAGAATTATAACATAAAAATTGACGATTGATGTGAATTGTGATGATAGAGATCAAAAGATGAAAACCTATCACCTTCATGATAATAAAAATACATATACATGTAACTCACAAACGAAGCATATAATGGAATGTTTGCTTCCATTTATGAATCTCTTTAGGGCAGTTCATGTGCAACTAAATCATTTTCTATTGTCCATGTCCATATATCTAAAAGTGGAAAAGAAAAGGTTAAAAAGTAAAGCATAGGTTGCATATAAAGTGAATCTAAAATTTAACAAGTTAAGATTTTAATAATATAGCGACTCATATAATTTATTTTGACTGTAACAAACAAGTTTTTTAGGCTACTATTGCAATGTTTTTTGAGGTTTTAGTGTCTTGCTAGTCTGGTTTTAATAAAATTCCTTTGATTGTTAAAAAAAATGACTACCATATTTAAAGCATATATGAAACTTTGGGTTCTTAAAGTTGAAATTGTCCAGGGCCTGCGCTAATGACATGTGTAAGTGAAAAAATAAATAAAACATTTAAGTAAGTTTTAAATAATCAATAGGGTCTATAGAGATGAGAAGATGTTCGGAGGCGCATGGCATTGACAAAGAGATCAGAAGATGGAGACAACATGGATGAATTGAAATGGATTGGAGACGACATCGGAATGTTTTCGGTTAAATCGAAAAGGAGGCGGAACTGGCATGGATTTCAAATGGTGCAAGTGGGTGCTGTTAAAATGTAACATTATGGTTTGGAGGTTTAATTTTGATAGATTAGTCACCCAAGTGAATTTGAGGAGGAGAAACATGAACATCTCATCGGTCCTATGCTTGATGTGCGAAGAATTTGAGGAAATGGCGGAACATTTATTCATGGCATGCATCTTCTCAAATCGAGTTTAGTTGAGTTTTAGCTCTTGGTGTAAAATCCTCCCTATGTGCGTGTTCGCGATAAAAGATTTAATTGAAATGCACGGTTATTTACAGCTGGAAAAGAAAGCGTAGAAGATTATTCATGGTTTAACTTTAATCACGGTTGGTGTATTTGGAAATGTAGAAACGAGGCTATGTTTCGAAATAAAAAATGTAGCCCATAAGATGTGTTAGGTGAAGTTAAATCTAGAGGTTATGATTGGCTTAAGAATAGGTCTTCCTTTAAAACGTTAGATGGAAGGATTGGTGTAAATCGCCTTTGTATATGTTGTAAATTTGGCCTCTTGCCTGTTTCAATCAGGAGTTTGTATCTTGTTTGACCTCTTGCTTGTTTGAATTGGGGATGGGTTTAATGAAATTTACTTTTAAAAAAATAATAATGAAAGATTAATGTTATGCATGGTTTTTCGTCTTAGAATTAAATGGAAGTAGTGTTAAGAGAAATGCTTATTTATAATTTAGAATTGCCCTTTGTTTTTCTGAAAAACAAACGACTTCCAAGAAAATTTGTAAACATGTCTCAAATTTAGAAAAAGTTTCATATTAAGAATAATTATCAACACTAGGAAGATTTGGATTTTTTAATGAAGACTCAAGTTCTATCTTCGTTTGTGTTACTTTGATGGATTAGACAATAATGGATAGAGCGTAGCCTCCATGAAGAGGTGTCGGGTTCTATCCTGAGCTTACCCGGATTTTCGTTCTACCGTGTGTTACACCAGAGGGTGTTCAAGTCTTGTAGCGGTACAACAGCTGTCAAGTGGCAGCCGGCGGTATGGTTTCTCAGGTGAACGCCTAAGTCAAACTCTCAAGCCAGACAGGGTCTATCTTGAGCTCACCCAGGTTTTCGTCCTACCATGTGTTACGCCAGAGGGTGTTCAGGTCTTGTGGCGGCACAACGGCTGTCAAGTGGCAATCAACGTTATGGTTTCCCGGAGGAATGCCTAAGTCAAACTCTCAAGCCAGCATGGATCCGTTTAAAACAATATAGTCTGACCAAAGTATGGTAACGGGGCCCTCTAATTTGAAAACTATAATAGCCTAATAGAAGAAGAAGAAAAAGACGTTTAAAAAAAAGTAAAAGAATAATTAGTACAAATGCATATTTGCCAGATTATAATTTCATAACGAAAATTGTTGCTACAACGCTTTGACCACCATCAATTTACATTTTTACTTCTCTTCTCTATTAAATGTTCCATTATTTGAGTCCTGTTTCACAATTATTGACATTTTGTTTCCATTTGAGAACTGGATAATGCATACAAAAGATCCTCATCCTTTAAAAATCCCCACTTAACTCTTAATCGACCGAGAAATTCTAGTATGAAATATTTCACATCAAATCCTAAGCAATAAACTTAACGATTTCCTTAGGCCGGATGTGATACAAACGGCAGTGTCCCCGAGAAACACCGAACTACCCCTTGGTCTCATGATTTTTTTAGTGACCGTGTTCTCCAGCCCTGACCTGACTCACTGCAATTTCTTCCTCTCACTCACTCTCCCTCCCTCCCTTCTTTCTCTCTAAATTTAATTTTTAAAAATATTAAAAAATTGGTAAGGAATGAGGGATGAGTATAGCATAGGCTAAGTGATTGAGGAGAGGAAATGGTTATACGACACTGATGTGGCATTTGGGGATTAGTGATCAGGTTGTGTATAACACATAGCTTTAGTTAATAGGTTACGTTCAAGTCAATAATGCATATTTTGACATGTATTATTTCAATAAGTAATCTTTTAATTAAAATCCTAAACTACCTTTAAACGACACTGAAAGTGTCATTAATATCATATAAAGAATCAACAATAGTGAAAAATATATAACTAATATGAATCTTCTTTCGAATAGTAGTTTTTTTTTGTTTTTTAGATTTTTTTTTGTTTCTTGTTGATATTATTGGATTCGATATTGATATTTGCTTTTATCAATTTTTTCTTTCTATATTTTCTCATGAGTAAAGCCGATAACAACCAAAGTTACTTCGCGTAGCAGAGGGGAAAAACAATTAAACTCCTGTCACGTAGTGCGGTGGGAAAAACGTATTTTTACTTTTTTAGATTGTTATTATCAGAACCAATATCAATACTCGCTTTTATGATTTTTCGACGAGTCGAGCCGACAGCGACCAAAGTCACGCCGCATGACATGAGGGAAACCAATCATACTCACGCCGCATGACATGAGGGAAACCAATCATACTCACGCTGCATAGCACTAGGGAAAAACCTGGCATCGATGTTTTCTTTTTTGCAGTCTTCCCTTTTATGATTTTCAATGAGTTAAGAGGATTACGACCAAAATCACGTCGCGTAGCACGAGGGAAAAACCCGACGTCGATGTTTTCTTTTTTCGATCTTCGCTACCAAAATCACGTCGCGTAACACGTGGAAAATGATCAGACTTTCACCTTCGTTTTTATGGTTTCCGATGAGTCAAGCCAATAACCACCAAAGTCATGTCACGTAGCGGGGGTGGGGGGGGGGGGTTCATTAGTATTATTTGAACCGTTATTGATATCCGCTTAAATTGATCCTCGCTTTTGTGGATTTCGATAAGTCTATCAGATAACGACTAAAGTCACGTCACATAACACGGGAAAAAAACGATAAAACTTCCGTCGTGTAGCGCGGAAGAAAAACCTAGCTTTGTTAAAAAGGGTAACAAACTTTATTAATTAATCAATGAGTAAAAAAATATAAAAATAAATTATACAAGCCACATTTTAGATGTATGTATGTATGTATATCTAGTGCCAAAAAGAGAAGAGTTGTCTAGAAACTGATACAGCGACCGTTTCGACTCCGGCCACAACTACAACTTATATCTCCCATTTCTCTCTTTAATCGCATTCTCTTCGATCAATCACTCCACATAAATCTCAACTCTGTAAGTATATCATTTCTCTTTCTTTTCTTTCTTAACCCATTTTCCCAACTGTTTTGCTAAATTAGGGTTTTCTGTTTCTATAAATTCAGCCTCTATTTGTGGATTTGGATCATATAATTTGTTTCAATTCATTTCTAGTTATAATCATAGGTCTAATTTCTCCATTTCATTTGTTTACAACTTAGAATCACTTTGTGGTGTTTGTTTTAGGGGAAAATTCATGCGAGTCAGGGGGTTTTAGGGTTTCGTAATTCAGAAAGATGATCAATTATCGAAATCTTGTTTGTGAATGTTCGAGTAGAGCTGTTATTCCGGTAGATCGTAGGAT
Source organism: Scalesia atractyloides (assembly GCA_947069175.1). Taxonomy (NCBI): domain Eukaryota; kingdom Viridiplantae; phylum Streptophyta; class Magnoliopsida; order Asterales; family Asteraceae; genus Scalesia; species Scalesia atractyloides. Next base: position 84,185,346 of record CAMTDV010000116.1, on the reverse strand, counting down.
CTCGCAGTGTCTGTGTTTAGAATAGATACAAATTGGTCCATTTGATCCGTATCTTTACTCTTTAGTCGGTTCGGGTTTAACGGGTCGGGTACTCGGGTTGAAGGAAGAAAACCACAATGCAAATGGTATAAACATTGAAAGGTACTAGTAGTAGATCATACGATCTATCGGGATATCAACATTTAAAGTGATCATCCATGAACCTTAAGTAACCCTTCAAGACATCACTAGTATCTTTTAATGTTTATACCGTTTGCATTGTGTTTTTCTTGGACTTTTGTAGCAATCCATTATTTTTTCCTTTAACCCGAACCCAACTAAACGAATAAAGATACGGGTCGGTATTCGGTTTAGCCGTGAAATTTCTAAAAGCAGATTAACACGAAACCCGTTTAACTAACCCAAAGAACACCCGTACTGTCAGTGACATAAATTCTTTGAACACCTCTTCATGACATGAGTTTCATATTGTATTCAGTTATCACTTCTTTTCTGTTGGCACGCTGTCACACACCCTGATTTACTTGATAATTGGAATAGAACTACAATGGCTTTGTTATAGAATCTGCTGATTTACTGAAGATTTTGGTGTAGGACTGATTATTGCTGAAAAGTAGCTGACATTATATTGACGTAAAACTCAACAATCATGAGCTTTGTATTTCGAGGAACCAGGGGAGACATAGAAACCGGGTTTCCTGGATTTATTCCTGAGCGTCGTGCAGTGGTATATGAATATCGTATATTTTTTTTCTATATTTTTCCACGTAGCTCATTTCATTTAGAGTATACACAGACTAAAATGTAAGCCATCATGTTATCTGATACTTTGTATTTTGTTTGTGATACCATTGTCAGCGAATCCATGCACCTCGTCCTGTCAATACAAATTCCCTTGCCTTTCTTGTTACAGGTACATGTAGGTTCTTAGTTTTTATTTATTTTTATATTGCATTTCACTACTAGTGGCTTTAGTCAATTTCCACTGATTATCTGTTTTCATGTTCCAGTTCTTTTGTGTTTCATGATATTGAACTCACACCAAATGTCACCAAACTTCCTGGTAACTATCCACTTCAACTTTTTGATTGTTTTATGTTTCCTGTTCTTTTGTATATCACGTTTCATCAATATCTAAGTATCTTCTATTTTTTTTTTCTTCATGATTTAAGCTTTGGCTAGTACTTGGTGTGTTCTTGATGGCTACAAGCTTAAGAATGTATGCCACCTGTCAGCAGCTCCAAGCCCAGGCCCAAGCAAATGCTGTGGCAGCTAGTGGTCTTCTTGGTCATACTGAACTTAGGTTGCAAATGCCACCTTCAATAGCACTTGCAACACGAGGGCGGTTGCAAGGGCTAAGGCTACAACTTGCACTTCTTGACAGGGAATTTGATGATTTGGGTACATTCTTAGTGTGTTTTTTTCTTTAATTTTATGATTTCTGGATTGGACATTCACTGTGAGGCAGGTATTTTTTGTTTTTACTTTTTAATATGTTTGATACATTCACGTATTTGCAGATTATGAAACTTTAAGAGCACTGGATACTGACAATGCTCCAACTGCCAACTCGATGAGTGAGGAAGATGTGAATTCTCTTCCTATTCATAAGTACAAGGTAGCCAACTCTAAAAGGTAAGATGTATGATTCATTGATTGCTTTACTCTGCATTCAACTAAATGTACACCATTCAATGTAAAAATCTTTGGTGTTGTTACTTTACTATCTTTATCCGAGCAACAACTTGGAAATTCAAATACGGCTTAATAACCCGTTTGTCAGATATATGCTTGATATAACTTAATATTGATATGTGTTACTTCCAATAACAGTATATTGGTGTCCCCTGAAATTTGTTATTTGTTTTAATAATAACAGTGGTAGCTCATTAGTGGAACAAGGTTCATCTTCAGCCACACCTGAGGTAATTATGCTTTTCTTTCTTATACTTCGGCAGTTTTTAATATTAAAACTCTGGTTTTTGCATGATCTAATTCCCTACTCTCCAATTGGTACTTTTTGTGAACACACGTTCGTCTACACACTTACAAACTGCAATTTTGATTTGTTACCATTTATTTTTGTGGTGACAGAAGGTTGAGACTGGTGGTGGAAAAACTTCAGAAGATGAATTAACTTGTAGTGTTTGCTTGGAGCAAGTTAATGTAGGAGAACTAGTTCGTAGTTTGCCATGCTTGCATCAGGTATGTTAATGTCTTCATGCCTCTTTAGAACGCTTAGTAATACAAAAGCAAATTGATAAAAGAGGATGCACAGCTTTTGTCAGTTCTAATTAATATACAAAAATAGAACTGACAGACATATGTATGTATCGTTGCAGTTTCATGCAAGTTGCATTGATCCATGGCTGCGGCAGCAAGGAACTTGCCCTGTTTGTAAATTCAGAGTTGGATCTGCATGGCAAGACAATGAAGAAGAAGAAGAGATGGATGGCTCGCTTAGGGTTTGATACATTTAACCTTTTTAGCTTGCCTCTTGGCATTGGTTGGTGTATACTATTGTTAGGTTTCTTTTGGGAAGAAAGTGTTTTAACGTTGATACCATAATTGACTTGGATGCATCTTGGCTGGGTAAATGCATAAAAGCCGACAAATTTTAGCATATCATTCTGTCAAAATCGTTATTCGTGAAAGCTAACAATGGGTAACTATGAGACAAGCCATAGTAGGTTACTTGACTGTTAAAGAGAGAGGATTGGTTTAATGCGAGCATCTTTATCACTTTTTTGATAATAACATACAACAAATATCGTTCTGTCGCTAATAAAACGTTATAAACCAAGATTAAATAAAGGGCAAGCGAGCCAGGTTAAACAACTTAGAAATGCATCAAGTATTTAAAGATAAGTTAAAGAAAACAAGTTAAATCTTTATTCGTAAAAGCTAATGATGGCCAACTATGAGAGGGAGGCTTGGGTTAAATGCTATGCATGGAGTCAAAAGCTAATGATGGCTAATTATGAGGCAAACCATAGTAGTGTTGGAAGAGGGAGGCTCAGGTTAACTGTTAAGACTACATGGCCTCACAGGCATGAGTGTAAGGGCCTGCCACATAGATCTTGTGGGCTTTGCCCTCCACATCACAAAAGTCATGGGGTGATGTTGGGGGCATGAAGCGAAACCATAGTAGCGTTGTAAGAGGGAGGCTCGGGTTACATGTTAAAGAGGGAGGACCGGGGTAATGCGAGCCTCCTCCTCAATTTTTTGGTAATAACATACAACAAAATCATTTTGTCACTAATAAAATATTATAAACCAATATTAAATAGAGGGCAAGCGAGCCATGTTCAACAACTTAGAAATGTATCCTCAAGTATTCAAAGAAAATAAAAGAAGACTAGGTAAATTTCTGAGTTGAGGCAAACCATAGGGTTAATGCGAGCCTCCTTGTCACTTTTTTGCTAATAAGATGCAACAAAAGTCATTGTCACTAATAAAACGTTATAAACCAAGATTAAATGAAGGGCAAGTGAGCCATGTTCAACTTAGAAATATATCTTTTAGGTATTCAAAGATAAGCTGAAGAAGACAAGTTAAATCTGAAACATGTTTTATTCGAACAAATATTAATCATGCTTTGGTTTTGATAGCCTACTTTCCTTTGCCCTTTCCCTTGCCGCCTTTCTTCGATTCCATTTTGGCTTGAATACGAGCAGCAGCTGCCGCCTTTGCTTCTTCACGCTTCTTCTTCTCTTCTTCCTTCTGTGCAGCTGCCATTTCCCTTTGCTTCTTCAGCTCACTGGTTATTTAACATGATCCGTTTGAGCATGTAAATGTAAGTTTAAGTGTATTTAGTTGTTTAATTAACTTACTCTAGTCTAGCCCTTTCATCTGAGGCACTAGCCACGCTAGAACCTTTTCTTGGCCTGCAAGCGACCAGCTCCACTTCAAAGATAAGGGTTGCACTGCACATTTTGAAGTCAAATCAATAACCATATGGTCAACTATGTTGACCATCATACTAACATGGAATCACAATTGCATAATATGGCTAATCACGTGATATTAGACACGAAAGGGTGTGAGGTAATTACTCTGGTGGAATCTCTGGCGGAGAACCAGCACTACCATAGGCATAATCTGACTTGCAAGTTATTTTGGCAACCTCCCCAACCTGATAATTAACATTATGAACTCGAGAACATGGAATAGTTCTAATTCTTAGTGAAAAACATAAATGGGTCAACCTTCATTGTTCTCAGAGCAACATCCCATGCCTTAATCACAGAGCCCTTGCCAATTTCAAAGGTGAAAATTGTATTGTCTTCATGTGTAGTATCAAAAACTTCACCTGTTTCAGCCAGGCTCCCTTCGTAATGCACTGCCCAACAGTTCCACACACACCCCATGAGTGAGTTGGTAAAATTAGAGGTCTACTAATATTAATAATATATATCTATGTGTGATGCAATAAACACATGATGATGTTGTGTCTGTCACCTAAACAATAAGAATTCAAGTCTACTAATGAACAACATACATATGTTTTATTAGTGTTGGATATTATCACCAATCCAAAACAACGAAACTAGAATCAGAACCACACTAGTAAACAGTTTGTCTAAAACTTTTAAATAACATTACCATCAACAAGAGGAAGGCTCTCTGAAGGAGCAATCGCATCAGGTCTAGCGCTCTTCACAATCGTCTTCAAGACACCTCCATCTCCAGTCAAGTCAATTGCTTCAGCCATAACACCTAAATGTTCACTGGCCTGAACATCAAACATCAACATCATAATACATCAGACACAGTTCATACATATAATGTAAATTTGTAATCACAACCGACACGTAGCAGAAATAACTATATATAATAACCATATAACAAAAGACTCTCTATTCTTCATTAATATTCTTATAGCAGATCAATTTACATTCATTTGCCAGAAAGATTCCTTTTCACATATAATTTTAATCAGCATATATTCAGATTGCAAACTATAGTTTAATGTATCTTCAAATCTGAACTCACAATTTAGTTTGAAAATTGAAAACCCTAATTAAAGCACTTGATAACTTAAAAGTCTTAAATTCACACAAATTTTAACTAGCATGATACACATAACTAAAACTAACAACAGTTCCGAAACAATTACAACTGAATAACAACTTATACACGGCGAATTCGATACAGATGACGTAATTTAAGACCTATTAAATTGGGGAAAAACACAATAGTGTGATTCAGATTGAGATTAATAATCGATTAAGAAGAGCAGAGATACCGGTTGCAGGAGACGATGAAGGAAGCGTGTAAAAGGAGCGGCGACAATGGAAGAAATCGGAGCGACGATTTGCCGGAAAAATCGCAGGCCATACCCTTTCGGTTTGTATCTTTTTCATGCGGCCGTCTTAGCTTTTATTATAGGCGGAATATTAATAAGAATAAACTCATCACCAACCCTACTCGCGCGTGTGAGGCACGGATAGTTTGTTGATGTTCAGAAGCAATCCCTCTGGTTTTCAAGTCGTCAATCTTGTCCAAACCTTTTGTAAAATCCTAAAATGTCAAATTTTTCAGTGTTTTAATCTTTTCGACATATCTAGTCGATTTAGAGTAACGAGACGAGCATTTTATTTGTTACTTGTTCACATAATATTGCTAGAGCAAGTTAAAGTTACCAGATAAGTTAGCGATTTGTGTCTTTGTCGTTGTTGTATATGAAGTTGAGGTTGTCAAAAGGTGTGAGAATTTGCTTTCATTAATTTATAACAAGTAATAGTGATATGCAGCATTAGTTATTGTAAAGAGCATATACATGAACTAAAAAATGTAGGTTGAAGATACCTAAGTATTTACTAATGTTTCAATAACATGGCTGACAGTATGTTTTCCTAGTATTAAATATCACTAAATTAACAAATAGATAAGGTGAGATTGATGATTTTATAATGGCTTGGACATAGTTTCCACCGTTTGTCCAGGTTATTTAGAACCGATTGTGTTTTTGTGCTCGGGTCCATTAAGTCATTAACTAGTTGTTGAACCAAAAGAACCAAAGGTTTGTTTTCAACTGGTCAAACCTTCACCGTTCAATCCTTAGAACGCATACTGCATAGTTGTTAAAAGTCATCGCCTCTTGCGGCTAGGGCCAATTTCCTAGCAAAGCGAGGCAACTACGCTTTAATTTTCCAGGTGATGGTTCATGCGAATATTCCAACGAGATTCCTAGATTCTGGAAAGTTTCCAGCCAAATTGTTTAAATTCTAGCAAGATTGCAGCTAGATTTCTCCTTTTATCTAATGAAAACTATATTTCTACACTAATAAACTAGCATTTATAACTTTTGGTACTAAATAAACGATATAAAATGTTATATAGTAGCTTCAGTTTATTTTATTTGAAGAATAGTATTAATTTTCTATTATATAAAAATATTTTAAGCTTTTTTTGTTGTGCGCTTTTTTTTCTCAAACCCGCGCTTTTTTGTGCGAGTTGCGCCTAGGCCACTGCGAGACCTATACGCCTTGTGTGCGCCTAACGCCTAATAAATATGTTACAATGCTACTATTAGGTTTGGTGTGGGCTAAAAAAATGAATGATACATGCCTCCGTTTAACATTTAATCGTTTATTTTTATCTTTTAATCACATTGTGTTGTTAATTGAGTAGTTTAAAACTTAAAATAGTAACAAGAGGTAGAAGCAATCAACCTTATTGGAAAAAGGAGCGTGAGTTGCACTCACACCCTCCATCTCTGACTGGCGAGTATCAAGGGCAAGGAGGGTTTCATTCTTCTTAGCTTTTGATTTGTTGCATCATGTTGACAATTTCTTGCAGAAAGACAAGGACTTTTAAATGCATGGCCCAATTGACAGGCCCAATTGACAGGCCCAATAGTCTCAAACTTAATTGCAGAAAGTACGATAGGCCCCATAGAACAAGGCCTCACCGGATCACAGAAAAGAGTCACGTCCTGAGAGAAAATAAAAATACTCACCCCCTCCCCAATAGCGAGACGTTACTAGAAAACGTATAATACACTTGTACATAGTGTATGAAAGATACTAGTGCTATAAAGAAACAAAGACGGTAGGTGTTTTCAAGGTCCGGTTAAGTCGGTTTTGACAAAACCAGCACAACAAGATCACGGACATCTTATAATGATCATTGATGAAGTCAAAACCTCCCATAATTTGCATTTAGAATTTTATACAAGATGAATATATCTAAGATTGCTAGCAGACACAGAAAAGTTTAGTAGGATCTCGTGGAATTATTCCATTAAAACAATTTTGATGATTTAGCCGATGACACAATCACTTCAGCCTAATCAGTGAAGGGACATGTGTATGTTTAAAGACGATCTTCGAATGCTAATTACAATAGATCGCGTATATGAATTTCGTACGCTTTGGCACAAGTTGTAGTATTCCATGTTTTTTGCCAGAGTAGGGAGAGGTTGACATTACATTTGTCACATTATCTGTCACATTATATATGTCTTTAGCTATTTATTATGATCTGGTATGGTATTGACGCTTTTATCTTGTTACACTCTTACGTATTGCGTTAAGTAAAAAAATAATTAGAAACATATGTATGAGTCTTTAATGATTCAGTACTGTAGACAAAGGAAGTGACACATAAATAAATGCATTTTTTTTAAATGCCATAAGTTATCTAAAACATCGTTTTTAGGTATTTTATAAACATTTATCAAACACACAAAGTTTGAAAATAAAAAGTTGTAAATGGGCCAACTTTAAGACAGTGACATGTGACTCACCAATGGTACTAACAAAAAAGTGCTTAAAGGACAAAATGAACAATAACTACCGACATATTTTATCCAAATTAATTCCAAAATATCATATCCTCGAATGGGTATCTTCAAGTTCAAACATATTCCAAAAAACAATTATGTCATTAATCTTTTAAACATCTAACATGCAAAATAATAATATAGTCACGTATGGATGTATTAAATGACCTTCACATATTTTTTGTGTTTACGTTTGTGTACTAGTTCTCTTCTTATTATTATTATTATTATTATTATCAAATTCTTATTCTAATTTCAAATCGAAAATAACATAAAAATACTGACTCAAATTGAAAAAAGAAATTGAATAATGCATCACATATTCACATAGCTTATGAGTTGTGGTCAAGTAACTAGATTACACAGAATCCATTGCCATAATATCAAACAAGATATGATAAAGCTTGAGTTAAGTTGAGAGAACAACTAGACCCCATTAACAATACTTCTTATTTTAAACATATTTTCTCTATCTATTGCCAATAAGATATAACTCAACTGATATTTGAGGGAAAGTGAAGATTAAGGGTTAAAGGCTGCTTGTCTTAAGTTCGAATTTGATTTCATCCGGGTTTTATCGCAATGGGGATTCGGGCGACACGTTTTCCTTGAAGTTGGAGATGGTGGGCCTTTGGCCATCGTGTTACCCCGAATAGCCGATCTTTTTATTTGTTGGTCGCTCAATTTTCTTTTTTGTCTATTTGTTTAGCCTCCTTTAGTTTTACAAGTCCATTTAAGTTTTTTTATGTGTATCTTTCATAATGCATTAATGAAAAGCATTTACAATCCTATACCTTTGTAGTTTATGAACACAATACGGAGTGTTTCATTGACACCACATAATCTCATACTTGCGGTATACAAAGACCTTCACCAAAGTGCCCCATATTCGGTCTTCTCCCACCACCATTGTGTAACCATACTCTAAATGTTAAGCTCATTTTGGTTGAGAGTCACGTTCTAACATATATGAGAATCAACCTGCTCTAATACCACTTTGTCACAAGGAAATCTTTTAATCCGCGTTTGGCGTCCCCATTTCCCTGGGGACAAGCCAATCCATCTGGCTTTTTGTATGGGTCATTGGTTTCATCCTGCCTTGGACTCATTAGAAGAGTGGCGCAAGCTCTCAACCAGTGGTGCGTTTATCGCATAGACACGTACACCTTCTTATCCGCTAAGATCGTCCCTGATAAAGTACCGAACTAACTAGTAACCCAAGCATTCAAGTACTTTCCATAGCAAAACAACCTTCGAACATTTGGCTCTTGACAATAAGCTATATCTCTCAGAAAGAGAGAGAAAAAAAGGAGTTTTAGAGGGGGAAAACACATCCAGTATTGAGGACAGCTCAACAAGTTTCAACATCAACTTGGTGTTCTGCTCCGACTTTACGAGATTATATTAGTCTTTATTATTTGGATTTTTCTACAATTGATCTTGTTGTATTCTTCTAAATAGTTGATAATAATAAATGTTATTTATATGGTTTTATTTATTTTATAAAGTATAGTGGTGGACAATGGCAAACCTTTGGAGGGGGGTTAATCGGGGACTTGGCCAAGTTTTTAAGAGGGGCGACCTCAAGATTTTGGTCTAAAAAATAACATTAGATTTTTAAGGGGGCAGCTCTCCTTCCTCTATATCTAGGTACGCCACCGGTGGTGGTTAGACATAAGGAAAGGTGGTTATTCTTTTTTTTTGTTACAACAATATCTTATAAGTATAATAAATTTTTAAAGTGATGGTAACCATAACGCCTAGGGGTGTATATGAGTCGGCTTTGGTTCAGACTAAAGTGAAACCGAAGTTTCGGTTTTAACTGTTCCGCTTTGTTTTCGGGTTGTGAATTCAGGTTGGTTTTCAGTTTTACATTCGAACTTTAAATGTTTGAGTTAAAAAAAAACTGGACCAAAAATATGATTTTGATTTGGAACATTTCGATAAAGATATTGTTATCACTTATTAATGAAAATTAGGGCTAAAACTTTTGGCATAAAATAATGAGTTTGGGACATTTATTTAATAGTAAACATTAAAACAAGTTCGTTGTAGTTCGGTTCCTAGTTTTTAGTCTGGTTCCGGTTTGGAACAAGGTATCGCGGAAACCAAAACTTAAGTTTTGGTCTGAACGAAAACATAATTGAATTGTATGTTATCAAAATTCAATTCGGTTTTATCAATTGTTTCAATTTTGATTCAGTTAACAATTTGTTTCTCACCCTATTAGATGCATAGACAATATAACTTTTGGTCTTAATGAAAACAAAATTGAATTGTCGGTTATCCAAATTCAATTCGGTTGTATTAGTTGTTTCTATTTCGATTCGATTTATCAATTGTTTCAATTTTGATTCTGTTAACAATTTGTTCCTTACCCCTATTAGTTGCATAGACAATTTATACAAAACCCATTTTATTCGTTACAAAATGTTTTTAAAGATTTTTTAATGATAAAAAAATATATCTTGTTTGCACAATCAAAAAACAATGAATGGATATAACAAAAAAAGGTAGAGAATTTAGTAGTACTTTTTTTAAAATCTATGTGTAACGCCCCAAAATCCGAATTTTTTATATTCGCTAGTATGTTTTCATATTATAGCATAAAATAAAATAACTAGGCTATTTAACCTAGTTATTTACTTAGTTAAACAATTAAGAAATAAATTTTGGTAACAATTGATCAAGTGACAAGCTAGAGGGACTAAACTTAGAGAATTGAGTTAAAGTTTCACTTAAAATGAAGGTTCAGGATATTTTGTGTCACACCCCAACCGATGGGGAAAACATCGGGATGAGACGAAAACTAGATTGCAAGAGGCTTCATAATGATAATTGTGTCAAGTGTTTAATAATTACCTTTTTACATAGTTTAAATCAAATAATACAAAATTTAGATCCCGACACGTAACAAATATAATTTCATTTCATTGATAACGATTTAATACAAGATATTGAAACGAAATACAGGTTTGAAACATATACAATACAATAAGTATTTAAAGTTTAAATGTGTTTCTAGGCAATCCTATTAGATTCCATGTGTCATCAAAATTCCTGCAACATGTATTAAAAGCATAGATCAATACAAAAGTATTGGATAGCATACAAGTTTGAAATTAATTATAAGTATAAAAGTTTGTTTTGATTGTGACAAGTATATATTCAAGTCGAATCGCACGAATATGTAGACCACTTTCGCATAACAATAGCATATAATCGAATTCCTTAACTAGCATGCATAGTATTCTAAGCATAACGATATCATGAGAATACAAGTCAAAACTAATAAGCAATAAACAAACTCAAGCATAACAAATAGCATGTATAGACGAGTTTAAACTAACACATATAACTCACATGAGCGTAACTGATGGCACATTTGGTATTGTGAACACATTTAATTTTATTTAAAATAAATTTTGTAATTTATACATGTTGCACCCCAAAATGCATTAAAGTGTAAAAAGGGGGTCGAGTATGATCACATTTTACGAAGTGTCCTTTAGTATGCCGCGAGGTGTTGAAGGGCTTGACATCGCCAAGCCGAGGTCATCATACATGTGTAAACGAAGGTAATGAAATGCGTTTAGAATAAATAAATATATATATATGTACATATATATATATATATATAGATATTTGTAAAAAAATATTAATTCGGATACGATGGACTCGTTTTATTATTTAGCGCATTTTGTTTTAAGGATTTTAATGAAAAACGGGCAGAGTTCCCCTATTTTTGGACAAACCCGACAACATAAGTGTCGATATAATTTTCAAAACACACTAGTTGATAGCACAATACTATATAACTTCCGCCACGGGTATAAAGTTATAACTTGCCGAATATTAAACGGATTCCCCCTTTTTTACTATAATACGGATTAGTCGCGATACGTTGAGTTAGTTTTTAATTTAGTGTGAATAAGTTTTAAATGATGTAAGTGTGCAAAATCACAAAGTTTATAGCCGTGGTAGTTTGAGATTGGTTCGTGTTAGATAAAAGAATATATATAGGTAACACAATAAAAGTAAATAAATAACAAAATAAATATAAACGAAAGAGGTGCCGAATTTCTTTACCGAGTCACTCGCTGAACGGTTGACCGGGTCTGACCCGCGTTGACTGCAGTTGACTGGTTTGACCAGTTTTGACCGGACTACCACTGACGTGATCACCACCACCCGACAAGAACCCGAACCAATCTGACCATCACCTGGATCGAGCACCACCATCGCCACTGTCGTTTCCAGCATCACTGTCGTCGGAACCACTGCTGGAAAGCCGACACCACCGTTCACTGGTCGGGCACCACCATCGCCATCGCCGTGTCTCGCTAGCCAGAGTCCCATGAGATCCCGTACCTCGGGTCAAATGCGAGGCAAACGCATCACCGCCGCCGTTCGCGGCGTTTTGGGTCGCCGGTTTGACGGCTCTGCCGTCTGCCATCATTGCAGCGCCGCCGCCTTCCGTCGTCGCGTGATGCCACCGAGTGTGGTGGCGCCGCTGTGTTCACCAGGGAGAGAGAGAGACGAGAGTGGGGAAGGGGTTAGGGTGTGCGTATGTGTGAGAGAGAGAGAGGGATGAGAGACTGAGGTGGGTGGTCGCGTGTGGCTGGCTGGAACACCGAGGGTCGCCGGAGGGACTCGCCGGAGTCCGATCTCCGGTCGCCGGAGGGAAAAGATAAGGAAGCAGGGGCAGGGGTGGAGTGAAGTGAGTGGGGGCTAGGGTTTCTTACTGTTGAGTTGAATATATAGGCTTAGGGTTTTGATAGGTTTAGGTGTTGGGGTCAAAGCCCGTTAGCTTGTTACTAGGTTTTTGAGTGGCCCAGTCGCATTTACGAGATCCGTTTTTAAATACGAGTTTCATAAAACTGTCAAATTTATTTTGTTTATTATTATTATTATTATTATTTATAAAAAGAATAAATAAATAAATAATAATAACAAAGATAATAAAAATGGACAAATAAATAATTTAGTGGTACGACACGTATTTCTTAAAAGTAGTGGAGTGCGGAAATACGAGGCGTTACACTCTCCCCTACTTTAGGAAATTTCGTCCCGAAATTTATACAAGAGGAAGACTTAGAAAGATGGCACTTCGAAGTATGTATGGGTATAATCAAGAAACGAATGGTGAGTGAATAAAGTTTGTATTAAATATAGAAGTGAAACAACCGAATTTCTCATGGCACGTTTTACGAAACTTTGGTAATATGGCACTAACACTTATATAGAAAGTAGCAGCGGCGTATCCACTATGTTCATACCATATTACGTCTATTTCGCTAATCAATGCCATGTTACGTTCTGTGTTACGAACAGGGTTTATTAGCGTATTACGAGTGAGAATGCTAGCGTATAGGTATATAAGCCTATAAGTTTGATTGTAATTAAGTATGAATGAGTATAGTGTATAAGTGTAAGTGTACGTATATGCACATTCATGTATAATACAAATGATATATTTTAGTTAACCAAGATTAACGGATTACTGGCATGTGAATAAACAGGTCAAACCATCGTGTACCGCAATGTAGACTACCCATCATCGTTAAAATGAAGAGGGTGTAAAATAGTTTACTTAACATGACCTCAAGAATACGGGCGGGCGTCACTCCTATAGCGCTACACAAGCGCTATACATGTTAAGGTGTGGCTTGATCAAAGTTAATGACGAGTCTACCACATAAACATGTGAATAAACAAGTCAAACCATCGTGTACGCAATGTTGACTAGTCAATATTGTCGAAACATAGTGTAAAATAGTTTACTTAGTATGAAATAGTTTACTTAACATGACCCCAAGTCTCAAGGGCGGTGCGCTACTCCTATAGCACTACGCATAGTGCTATACATGTTAAGGTGTGGTTTTATAACGAGTTTATCACATATAACGTTCCAGTAATCCCAAATCAAGTATGATGTTTAGTATGCACCTATAGAATCGTTGTGTAATAGATTTAGTATAAATGCGAAGTTTGTCGTGTATAAATTCGATTTTAGTATAGTGTGACATTGAAAAAAAATGAAGGAATAAGAATTATATAGCATAAAATGTAAGATAGCATAAAAGAGAGGCTTGTTAAAACGTTGGGGTGTTTCGGTTTTAGAAACTTCGACTATTTCAAAGTGACTCGTAAGTCCTTTCGAATTAGGGAGACATGATTTGGTCTAATAGGTATAATACTATCGTCGCCAAGCGCTTAACGATACTTTACCCTTCCAGTTAGTACATGTCCCTAATTTGATCGAAAAATACGAAACTTTGGCGAGATTGAAAATTGAGGAGCGGAACCAGTCATCAAGGTGTGGATGTCAATCCTGGCTTGACAATTTCGTCCCCAAATTGTGGTTTATTGAACGTATCAAGATATAATCTCGAATCGTCAATAAGGATCCACTAGATTATGAAATGAAACTCCCATCAAGATATGGATATCACTCCTGACTTGATGGTGAATTTCGTGCGAAACAACATGTAAAACGGATTGAAACTCGTCACCAATGGCGGGAATCACCCCTGTATTGATGAGTTATTTCGATTGTGGAACAAGAATATACTCAAAAGCGTGTGTTGTGTTTTATGTCTTAGGAAAGACATATTGTAAGTTTTAAAATCAAATGGGAGAGAGAAGCACGGTAGAAAGAATAATAATTTAGATAATTATCAAGAATGGTCAAGAGTATGGTACCTAAACTATAGACTAGGTCGAACATGACAATTCTACCTAATTCCCTATAGTTGTGGCTCTGATACCAATCTGTCACACCCCAACCGATGGCGGAAACATCGGGATGAGACGAAACTAGATTGCAAGAGGCTTCATAACGCTAATTGTGTCAAATGTTTAATAATTACCTTTTTACATAGTTTAAATCAAATAATACAAAATTTAGATCCCGACACGTAACAAATATAATTTCATTTCATTGATAACGATTTAATAAAAGATATTGAAACGAAATACATGTTTGAAACACATACAATACAATAAGTATTTAAAGTTTAAATGCGTTTCTAGGCAATCCTACTAGATTCCATGAGTCATCAAAATTCCTGCAACATGTATTAAAAGCATAGATCAATACAAAAGTATTGGCGAACATACAAGTTTGAAATTAATTATAAGTATAAAAGTTTGTTTTGATTGTGACAAGTATATATTCAAGTCGAATCGCACGAATATGTAGACCACTTTCGCATAACAATAGCATATAATCGAATTCCTTAACTAGCATGCATAGTATTCTAAGCATAACGATATCATGAGAATACAAGTCAAAACTAATAAGCATAAACAAACTCAAGCATAACAAGTAGCATGTATAGACGAGTTTAAACTAACACATATAACTCACATGAGCGTAACTGATGACACATTTGTATTGTGAATACATTTAATTTTGTTCTAAATAAATTTTGTAATTTATACATGTTGCACCCCAAAATGCATTAAAGTGTAAAAAGGGGGTCGAGTATGCTCACATTTTACGAAGTGTCCTTTAGTATGCCGCGAGGTGTTGAAGGGCTTGACATCGCCAAGCCGAGGTCATCATACATGTGTAAACGAAGGTAATGAAATGCGTTTAGAATAAATATATATATATATATATATATATATATGTACATATATATATAGATATTTGTAAAAAAATATTAATTCGGATACGATGGACTCGTTTTATTATTTAGCGCATTTTGTTTTAAGGATTTTAATGAAAAACGGGCAGAGTTCCCCTATTTTTGGACAAACCCGACAACATAAGTGTCGATATAATTTTCAAAATACACTAGTTGATAGCACAATACTATATAACTTCCGCCACAATTATAAAGTTATAACTTGCCGAATATTAAACGGATTCCCCCTTTTTTTTACTATAATACGGATTAATCGCGATACGTTGAGTCAATTTTTAATTTAGTGTGAATAAGTTTTAAATGATGTAACTGTGCAAAATCACAAAGTTTATAGCCATGGTGGTTTGAGATCGGTTTGTGTTAGATAAAAGAATATATATAGGTAACATAATAAAAGTAAATAAATAACAGAATAAATATAAACGAAAGAGTGCCGAATTTCTTTACCGAGCCACTCGCTGAATGGTTGACCGGGTCTGACCCGCGTTGACTGCAGTTGACTGGTTTGACCAGTTTTGACCGGACTACCACTGACGTGATCACCACCACCCGACAAGAACCCGAACCAATCTGACCGTCACCTGGATCGAGCACCACCATCGCCACTGCCGTTTCCGGCATCACCGTCGTCGGAACCACTGCTGGAAAGCCGACACCACCGTTCACTGGTCGGGCACCACCATCGCCATCACCGTGTCTCGCTAGCCGGAGTTCAATGAGATCCCCGTACCTCGGGTCAAATGCGAGGCAAACGCATCACCGCCGCCGTTCGCGGCGTTTTGGGTCGCCGGTTTGACGGCTCTGCCGTCTGCCATCTTTCCAGCGCCGCCGCCGCCTTCTGTCGTCGCGTGATGCCACCGAGTGTGGTGGCGCCACTGTGTTCACCAGTGATAGAGAGAGACGAGAGTGGGGAAGGGGTTAGGGTGTGCGTATGTGTGTGAGAGAGAGAGAGGGATGAGAGACTGAGGTGGGTGGTCGCGTGTGGCTGGCCGGAGCACCGAGGGTCGCCGGAGGGACTCGCCGGAGTCCGATCTCCGGTCGCCGGAGGGAAAAGAGAGGGAAGCAGGGGCAGGGGTGGAGTGAAGTGAGTGGGGGCTAGGGTTTCTTACTGTAGAGTTGAATATATAGGCTTAGGGTTTTGATAGGTTTAGGTGTTGGGCTCAAAGCCCGTTAGCTTGTTACTATGTTTTTGAGTGGCCCAGTCGTATTTACGAGATCCGTTTTTAAATACGAGTTTCATAAAACTGTCGAATTTATTTTGTTTATTATTATTATTATTATTATTATTATTTATAAAAAGAATAAATAAATAAATAATAATAACAATGATAATAAAAATGGACAAATAAATAGTTTAGTGGTACGACACATATTCTTAAAAGTAGTGGAGTGCGGAAATACGAGGCGTTACATTTTGTGTGTGTCGACACCCACAAGGAGGAAGAAGGGAAGGGAGCACAAATTGAGGCTTTTTTCAAATTAAAAAGAAAATTCAGCCCTAATCTAATGCATGAACTCAGATCCTTGATCATCTAGACTTGCTAAACATGTGGTAAGTTATATTATTGATTTAGTTATCTTACAAGTATGAGTATGTGATTGATCTTTGATTTCATATGAAATTAAGTATGAGGGTGTGTTAGAATCAACAAATAAAACCTGGATTATTGATGATTTTTAGTAATTTGATGTTTGGAGGTGAAACCCACTATTGGTGGTGAAAATGGCGACATAGATATGTCACCCATGTCTAATCTTTGTTCAATTCTTGATATATTATGTTGTATGTGATAAATTCTTGCAAGTTAGGTTGAATATGGTATGAAGTTAGTTTGATGTTTTGTTGTGTTGATGATTGAAAGTAAGAATTGGGAAGAAAAGGAATGAAAATACTTGTACATTATGTTTAGATATTAGTACGCGCGTCAAGTGTTTGACGAAATGACTATGTGAAGTTAGAAGGTGAAATTGTATGCAAGAATCTGGTAATTCGGTATAGAATGTGATAATGTTGTATTTGATAGTTAAGTTAGCATGAGATATGTGTTATGGATGGAATACATGTGAGTAGTTAGTTGATGAAATGATTTTGGTAAAAGTATGCTTTAGAAGTTTGTACTCCATACTTGAATGGTGTGGTGCACACCCTGTGTCGGACTAGTTGCTTAATGGTAATTTAGAAATGGATGTGGACTTACTAGTAAAGAATGATGTTGAGATTATGTTAAATTGCTAACTTTGAATGTGGTTGACAATTGTAGGATCATAAGAGCATTAGTTTGTATTGAATTGGTTATGTATATGCATGATGTAATAAATTGATCGTGTGTTTGTATGTGTCCTAAAACATGAGTCCGAAGTGTATATGGTGTCACTTGTATGGTCTACTACATCAATATGGACATAAGTTCTAAGTTGTAAATTTGTATGCTTAACCGTTGACTTTTGAAAAAGTCAACGAATATGTGAGTAGCATGGTTAGACTTACGAATGTAAGATTATGAGGAAGCATGTGATATATGTTAGACCAATTATGTGTTATGTATGATGATGAATTGAATTGTGTGGATGTTGAACAATGTGATTGTCAATTCATGCATTATGTATGTTAATGAATGATTGACTAATGATAGTTAACATAACTAAGAATTGAAAATGAATGTTGATATGGATGAACATGCATACTAACAATGTTTATAGACATGATGGCATGAAGGATAGGATCGTCTTAGCATAGACTCAAGCATGGAAGGTTAACAGGTCAAGAGAAGGTAAGGAAGCGAGCACGAATACGGATGCTCAAGGTAAGTGATTCTCGAACTCCACTTCTTATTATGCAATGAAGTTTTGTACACAAGAGGAAAGGGAATCATGAAAGGATGGATAGATAATGGTAATACCAAGGTAGGTAATGTCATAACGGGTTACTTGTGGTTTAAATATGGATGGGCTCATTTATTGGGAGTAAAGTCAAACTTGGAATGTGTTATTCATAAGAATTGAGTTATGAAATACTCATTAGAAGGGATTAGAAATGATAAAATAATGGTTTTATGTATTTATTAACTTATTGGGGAATAAGTTTTAGTTGTGGGAAAAAGGATGCCCAAGTATACAGAATGTGTAAAATAATAAAAATGCCCAGATGCTACGCGGCCGTGTTGAAAACTGTGTTGAATTCTGACACGCTCGTTTCATCGTTCTGTCTTAATATATATATATATATATATATATATATATATATATATATATATATATATATATATGTATGAGCAAAGTTGAGAATTTATTCACTTGTAAGAGTTATTGCTCACTTGTATCGATATACAAAACACTTGAAGGTATATGACCAACATGATAACTTGGATTACATCTAATAAAGGTAAATGGGGCATGAACCAAGCGGCTCAAACCGAATAAACACATTATGCTTGTAGTACGTGCAAATAGTTGTGTAAGGTATGGGCGGGTATGGGATTTCATATTTAAGTATGTAAAAAGGATACAATAAGTTTGTTGGTGCGCATGCACATATATACGAGAAAGATCAAATTGTATGTAGTAGACGGACTAATACACATGCACTTTTATATGTGTTTTGTATGTATGGATGTAAGGACTAGGACTTGTACGTGTGAATGTAGTAGTACGTAAGTTGTATGTATGCGTATGAATAGGAAGGGGTAGATGTATGAATTGGAATTTTGTACATACAAACGAATGGGAATTGTATATATGGTTTTAATATGTATGAGTATTAGTAATGCTAACATATTTCTTTTGAAAATAGAATGAAATTGTAGGTTTGCTATCGTTGGCCTTATGAAGTTTTGACATTGAGATGTAAAGAATGAATTTGGAGAGATATCTGAATGGATTAATATACGTACAAAGAATGCGACGTGGTCGTTTAATTACGTAAGCTTAGATTATGTATAATGTCATCAAGTACTAATGATGTGAATGCATGTTATGACCGCATGTTACACATAATCACGGATCATCATCATGGAATGTACGTGGTTGAAGATCGAGTCATAACCTAGATTGTACGGGAGCGTGTGGTCTTGTAGTTAGTAATGTATGTCAAGTTTTATTTCTTAAATGAGAACGAAGAAGGCAAATATTGTTAAAGAGTCTTTTTAAAGGGATTTTCAACTATGTCAGAATGTTTATAACGAAAGAAATTTTACGGTTCATATTTTCCTCTGCCTCTTTTTGTTAAAACGTGTAAGGGTCTTACACTACGTAACAAGTAAAATAACATATATACATGGACAATGACCAACCTAGGAATTTTTTTTTCTATGAATCATCTTTTTCAGTGGTCAAATTTCTCACAAACAAATGTTAGAATTATGGGTTTACGCCGGGTCAAGTCGCTGAGTTGAAAGGATCATAATAAATACAATGCGCATTCTAACCATGATGACTTTCTTTTTAGTAATTATATCTTTAGCCATAAAATTCAAGTTTCAACAAAACTAAAATCACAAATTCCTATTCACAAAAAGCACATTCACAAAATTTATAAATTGATTGAAAGAAATAGAAAGTTTACCTCAAGAGAAAACGATTGCAAGAAATATATAGTTTAACGTCTAAAATTGACTTAATAGCGTTTGAAATAGCCTTAATGTAACATGTTAATTTACCATGCACGTCTCCATATACTTAGTTTATAGTGTTACATGTAATTTAATTATACGAAGACAGTCTTTAATGTACAATCCACAATTCCATATCATATAATTTAGCACCATCTACGCCACGTACCAAGAGAACCGTAACAAACAAAACTAACTCCTTGGGGACCTAAGGTATATTTTATTAACTATTTTTAATAGTGTTATTAGTTTAGACTAATGCTTAATGGTATACGGAAGAAAAAATTGGCAATTGGCACCAGATGCAGTGGCGAATTCATGAATTATTTTCTGGAAGTGCGGATGAGGGGTTCAACCCTTTATTCAAGGGATGTGCTCGGGTTTTTTGTCTATAAAATAGCACTAATTTTTTAGGGTACGCCCATCCACCTACCCATATACATAGGTCCGCCCCTGACTAGATGACTAAGACTTGGATATCAAAAAAAATGATAAAACAATGAAAAGAAACTATGAACCAGATTAAAGAGCCAAAGGGTAAATCATAAGTGTGGCATAACCGACAAGTCTTGTAACTATTCGAAACGTATTTTACTTAACATAGTTTGGTTAAACGGGTCATTTTAAAAGACATGAATTTGATTTGGATCAAAACATTTTCCGACAATGACCTCCGGTTGAAAGATTTAAACCCTAGACCGATGGGCAGACTTTCATAGCATTCTAGTACATATGTATCAGTATTTTATGTGTTATTTTACTTTTAAGTATTTCATGCAACTTATTTTACCCGTCTACTTGATCTTGATTTTTTTTTATTTTGATTTCAATATTAGTTAAGATTCTACAATATACATATCCTTACATTCTTAGCTACAACTTTTTTACAGTTAATATTGTATATATTTCTAGACTAAAAAAAACTATAGCTATTAGCAACGTAACACAATAGACATAATTGCAGCATACAATAATATATTTGTCTCGATCATCTTTTTTCGATTAAATTATCTCTTTCAAATCAAAGTGGCTACATAAATGATTGTATGGTGATCAAAGAATAAATTAAAGGCATTGACTAGTAGACCACGTAATGAAAGTATTGATTATTGTAACTACAACAACAGTCTTCACTTAATCTCTATGATCAATTTTGATCCTCCACTTTTGTAGGATTTAAGTAGACATAATGATGATGCATTTTAATTTATCGAATTTTTTTTGAACGGCAATATTTCTACAACAGGCGATAGAGATCGCACCTACCATATAACTCGGGTAGGCCCCTCCGCCCCACTCCGGCATCCAAGACTATGTTGTCTTAACCGGGCCCACGCTTGGTGCATCAGAGTTTGGCTAAGGCGTTCCCCGAGAAAATTTCCAGCCTACTGCCCACCCGACAACCGGGAGCGTGTAGTTGCACCCTCCACAAGAGTCGGGGACTCACTGGAGTAAATGCACTGTAGTATAAAACTAGGGGTGGCTCCAAGGATTTGAACCGGTGACCGGCCCTCCACCTTTTCATTGCCATGACCACCTTATCGAATCACCAACTACCAACATAACTTCTAAAAAATGCATACAAAAGCAAAGGGCTTAAATCATCCATCACACAGTGGCGGATCTAGAAAATCTTTATAGGGGCAACGTTTTATTTGAAATGGGTAACGAAATCAAAAAAACGTTAAAAAAGGTTAAATTTTTCCAAAATTTACACTACCGTCGTAGCGAATGGGAGACTACCCCTTCCCAAGGGTAGGTCCGCCCCTGGCATCACATATTCACAAGGATCATTGTATTTAAAATTAATTTTTTTATTAGAAATGAACATAAGGATTACAATTTACAACACAATAGCATGCTTTCACTTTATGTTGAAAAGTGGTGTTAGTGTTGCAAAGCATGCCTATATGCATCCACTTAATCCTTGAACCATATTGATTGGGCCTCTTCTCATGGACTTTTACTTTGGGGTCACTTTTGATCTTACCATATCTAATCATCATCATTATTATCATAACTAGATCTCCATATCATTGACTATCGTTATTTGTTCCCAAAGGAAACTAAATGTCAAAAAAGCATATAATTATTAACAACCAAATTCTAGACTCCATAAATTGTCTTTAACCGATTTTCAAAAAGATGTTTTAACTTATAAGGTATTATAAAAAAACATTAGCTTTTAAGGGCTACATTATATAGTTCACCTCAATACAAACAATTCTAAATATAAACCATGAAAATCGTATAGCACACGTACGCAACGCTTATCACTTACAATATCTAACTTGATAAAATCATAAAGACAACTATACAATTATAACATTCGTATGTGTTACGATAAGAGCTAGGGCTGGCAATTTCAGACGAAGACATGACACAAAATGACGACCTTAACAAGTTTGTGTTTAACCCTTGATAGGTTTCGTGTCTAAACAGGTCGACACGATAAAACCTGTTAATTTTTGTGTCGTGTTCGTGTCTTAAAGGTCGTGTATGACACGATATGCTAGCCCTAGACTCCACACACCACCCCTGCAGGGTGAGTTTGTGTCTTAACAGGTCGTGTTCATTTCTTAACAGGTCATGTTCGTGTCTTAACATGTCGTATGATACGCTTGTAAGTATTTTTTGTGTCTTAACAGGTCGTGTTCGTGTAACTTGTTTATTATCAGGTTATGTTCGTGTTTGAAAAAACTAACACGATAAGATTTCGTGTCGTGTCTGGCACAATATGTCAGCGCTAATAAAAACAATAGACACGTAATTATACATTCCGGATTATTAGTTCAACTTTCAACGTTTAGAAATAATTAAGATAAAGAAACATTCTGATCCGTGATGGTTGAGGAAAAAAATAATAATAATAATTCTGTACTATTTTCGTTTAAAAAAAAAGAGTTAAATGCTTGGTTGGTCCCTGTGGTTTGTGAAAATTACAGATTTGGTCCCAATGGTTCATTAATTACACACTTGGTCCAAGTGGTTGCAATTTTTGCACTCTGGTGGTCCTTATGACTAATCCATGTTAACTTTCTCAGTTAAGTCTATGTAAAATTACCACACTACCCTTACTATTAAAAAACAAAAATAAATAAACAGCTTCTTCTTCACCCTGATCTCTCTCTCTCACTTTCCTTTTCTCTCTTTAAAACCACAAGACCACCGTCTCCCACCTGCACCACCGCCGCCTCCACCACCGAGTTGAACCATGTGACCCGAGACAAAGCTAAACCGTAGTTG
Organism: Scalesia atractyloides; assembly: GCA_947069175.1. Classification (NCBI taxonomy): domain Eukaryota; kingdom Viridiplantae; phylum Streptophyta; class Magnoliopsida; order Asterales; family Asteraceae; genus Scalesia; species Scalesia atractyloides. The sequence goes on along the minus strand of CAMTDV010000116.1, from coordinate 84,162,049 downwards.
TAACCAAAACACCTGAACCAAATCTGAATCTTCTCAAACCCGAACCAAACCTGCCCCGAAACTGAGCGAACCAAGTTGAACCGAGTGACTGGGACTCGAGCCGAGACCCGAAATGAAAACCACCACCACCACTGCCGGCACCGGCCAGCCCCAAGCGCCGCCGGCTGCGGCAGTTTGCTGCTGCCACTATGACTGCCATTGTCGGCAGCCGCCGTACAGTCACCACCACCATCATCACGGCCCGACCACCACCATCTCTACCTGAAACGAAAATCGAACGGCCGGGGGATATGGATTTTTACCGATCTGAAAGAGAAGATGTAGGAGGAGAGATAGAGGGCTTACCGGAGAGAAAAACTCAAACCGCGGCTGCCGGAGGTCGATACTACTATCATTGTTGCTTAAAACGGAAAATAGATGTCGGAATCGTGTTCCTGAGCATATGTATGGTAATCGAATGTGCATAAAAGAAAAGATTGACAAATATACTTTTTTAACCCATAAATACGTGTTCATTTATGTGTTAAAGTTCTTTTTTGATTTAGTTAAATTTAAATGAACAAATACGAAAAAATTTCATTCTTATTTGCTTAATTAACTTCTAGTCCTAAAAATACGTCTTTTCTGTATTTGAAATATTTCATAACCTTTTTCTATAATATTGTTATTTTTGGTTAGTTAGTTAGTTTATTAAAAATTGTAACATCTTATTCACGTTTTAGTTAAAGTTGAATTTAAAATTCTCACTTTATCCCATCTACTATAAAAATCTATAAGACCAAATGTAGGACTCTTGGTCATGTCGACAATCCGTCCCTTCATGCGTGGTTAGTACCACACCTTCCCCTACATGCCCCACTGGTGCGGTGTTCGCACCCCATCCACGAAGAAAACCTGTAAAATTCACGTCATGTCGTTGCTTAATTGGATGGATCCACGCCTTTGGCGTAGACCACAACCATTGGTCTAATTATTTTAAAACTACATCCGTATTGATGATTGATGAAAGAAATTTAGTACCACTTAGACGTTTGCAGTACAAGTAGCAAAGTAAATAGAAGTGTAAGCATCAAACATGATAAAATAACAAAATAAATTGTTGATGAAATAAATGGGAAACGGAAAACATTGTGAAAATCATAAATGCAACAAGTTGTTGCCCCAAATAACGTAAAGATGAAATTTGGTGGAGCAAAAGCCAAGCTTGTTTTTCCCAAAAGTGTCAAAAAAGTAAATAGGAGGGAGTGTGGAATCTGAATTACCCTAACAACTTTAGGGGGTAAAATGAAATTACCCAAAGGGTCAAAGGTAAAAACCTTTCGAGAGTCAAAGTGGTCCATTTTATAGTCAAAGATATCCCGTTAGGATTTAGGAATTACAACCGCTAATGTGGTCCTCCTTTCCGTTTAGTCCATTAAACTTATTAATATCTCCTAGGATAATGCTTAATATATACGTTATCTTAAATGATATTTTAATTATTATATGTAACACAATCCTACCCAACTCTTTTTTTATTTATTTTGCTTTCAACTTTTTTTTTCCTCTTTTACACTTTTTAGAACAGTTGATAACATAAGAAACTAACTCTATTATAATAGTTGAATGTTTTCAAGGTAAAGAGATAAATAAGAACAAACTTACAGATTTATAATACATTTAATAAAATCACAATTTGAAGTAACATTTTATTTTAATAATAAAATGATGTGTGTGTAATGAGGGGTTAAATTTGTAAACTGTTTGCTTTTTAAACTAATTATCCCTTTCATGGGGTGAAAGCAAATTGGCTTTTATAGAATATTGAAACGTGTAAATACTTGTTTACTAACAGATTATATTTACCAAGCTGGGTTACTTTTTTTCTAAAATCACCACACACACCACCGACGTTCAACGAGTTCTTCAAATTGGTTACCAACAAAACTCACTATGTCAGGATACACATCTCTCCGAATCAGGAAAACTCTTAAGGCTGAAGCCCGTGAACGCTCGTCCGAAGACACGACAGTGCGGTAAGGTAAAACCTACTCAGTTCAAAGCTCGTGCTAACGATCACTTTCTACTCGTCTAGTCTTCTATCATCACCAGGTGCCGCCAAAACAAAATACTTGAGATAGGAATCAACCCTGGGTCACTTGAAACCTTAGGTATCTCGCTTACTACTCCACCACGAATCCACGAACTCATTGAGAAACTCACACCGTCTTGGTCGAGGATGACACCACTTTACCATGGATATCCAATTGAGTCACCAAGGTGGTTAAATGGTGTCTGTTCCCAAGGTGGACATATAGTATAGATTTACAAACCGATTAGATTTCTGTTTAAAAAAGGGTATTTATTTATATATGCAGAATTTAATTTTCTAAAAATTAAATGAAGAGATGTGTGTCAGCCGAGCATACTGGATCACAGCACTGCACCTGCTATGTTGAATGGAATCTCTCACTCTCTCACACACACTTCACATTTTCTCTCTCTAAAAAACAAAGCAATCATCAAGAACAAACAAAGCTCAAACACCCACAATAACACAAAAAATTAAACGAGCTTCAAATTCCCTACTCATTTCTCATTTCAATCGAATCAATAACACCCAAAATTAATTGAAACAAGAAATCGTTACCCATCAAATAAAACCTACCAAAAAATCCATTTACAAAAATCACTGTACAACTTGTTCTCTCCTGATCCTCCACGTACGGCGGCCGGAAAACTCTTAATTCTGGATTAAGTAATTAACCATCTCGTTAATTAATTAAGATTTAAGAGTCGCCGTAATCACGCCAGCAGACAAGCATTGTGACACAACGTCGCATGATGTAGAATCTGGCTCTTTGTTCTTTGACGAGACGAGCGCATTTTCTGGTGAAAGCACAGCGGCGGTGAGTGGCGGCGGAGGCGGATTCTTTTTTGGAGAGTTTGAGGCTCCATGTGTTGTCGAGGTAGATGAAATGTGGTGGGGCAGATGAAGAAGACATTGGCGTGTGAAGAAGATTCGTTAGTTAGCGAGCGAGAGAGAAGATGATGGTATTGGTATTGTTGTAGGTAGGGGAAAACAAAACAAGGGGGTGGTATTTATAATGGCAGTGTGGCCGGTGTCACCTGGCTCTTGTAACCTTGACAGACCTACTTTATTTATTTTTTATGAGATGTGTAGTGTACCCAATACTTATATTAATTCCTGTTTTTTGTAATGTAAATAAAAAAAAATATGTGTATTACAATTACAATTAAGATCATCAATTTAAAATTACTTTTGCCAGACCTAGAGGCTAGAGTAACATCTCCAACACACCAAGTAAGGATAGGTTCATATTAGTTCTCTCGAGAAAACTAGTAATATGACTTGCTAACGTTATATGATGGATTAATCATATGAAAATGTTTGTTTTAATATAACTCATTGAACTTAATGTAACCTATATAAGTATTGTGATTGAATCAAAATATAAAATAAATCGAATTTGTACCGTACAATCATAACGTATTATATGTGTCCCGACTCATACGTAGAAAACGTAACGGGTATAAAGGAAAACTAACCCGTGTGATCAAAAGGGATTGATTAGAGGTTAAAAAAACCACAATTTGACTCTCCTCGATTCATAACAAAATTTACGAAACTTACATAAAATTAACATGGAAACATATTATATTTGATCTAACTCGTTTGCTAAAAAATTTTACGTTATAAAAAATGTTTTTTAAACGAAAATGTATTATATTTTATCTTACTCGTTTCCAGAAAAAGTTTATGTCGAAACACAGACAACTCGAATTTATACCGACATGTACGTAAAAATATGCACGTAAAAAATATTTTTTTAAGCAAAGGAACAATATGGGTAAACTCGAAACTTCAGAAACTCAAAACTCGAGCGGATCAAAATGATATTTTACAAAATTTTTAAAGACAACGACCAGTTAGCTTTTTAAAAAAAGAAATTAGCAAACGAAAGTATGAATGAAAAACAAATTAGTAAAAAACTTAATATCTTAAAAACGTATATTTTATATGGTTCACGGGTAAGTTGAAACACTAGAAACTGGAGTGGTTAGTTTGAAAATGGAGCAAGGGCTAAAAGTGCCAATTGCCGAAATGGAGGGTGTAGCAAAGAGAAAGGGCTAAAACTGACAATTCCTAAAGGTGTAGGGAGCATAGTGTTAAAGGGATAAAGTGCTACCGACTTTGTTTCTTAAGATTACGGGTATGTTTGGTATGGAGCTTTTAGAAGCTTTTAAGAGCTTCAAGCTTTAAGCTTTTAAAAAAAAGCTCCAATTTAATAAAAAGTTTTGTTTGGTTGAAGGAGCTAAAAGCTTTTAGGTTAGGAGCTTGAAGCTTTTGGTTAAACGCGCCTACTAGTAGCGTTTAGAAGGAGCTACAAGCTTTTAGGAAAAAATAACTATTTTAACCTCTAAAAATAATGAACTTTCTAATGTACCAACTATTTAATGTCCATTTTGGTCATTTTATACATTTTATTAAAAGCTCCAGCCACTCTGCCAAACACCTAAATATATCTAAAAAGCTACAATTACAGCTACCAGCTTCCAGCCTCCAGCCACCAGCTTCCAGATACCAACAATAGCTACTTTTGCCAAACATACCCTATATAGAATGACAAGACCAAAATAACCTAAGTGAATAGGATGGGTGTAACGGTTTTATCATGTCACGGAGGGTTAATGTTTTCACCTTTAACACTTAGTAAATGTTTTGTAAGCTCACAAAAAAATGAAGTGAAAAAACGAGTGAAGTTTGTGAATATGATCGATCGATACATACTAAAAGAAAAAAAGGCAGAGCAAATGGTCACCTATTCTTCACCTCGTGCTCATGGATTGCCCCACCCATATGCCCTCATCACGCCCTATAGATGAAAGAGGTGCATGAACATACGGTCCAGGCCATCTATGCCTAATCGCCATGGCTAAGTCAATACTATTCCACATAAAGTGTCAAAGCATTTCTTTCCCAAGACAAGTTAGAAACGTCATGTTTTTTTAGTCGAGTTTGAAGTCGTATATCTATAATGAAATTTTGACTAATAAAGTCAAACATTGTAAGAGGAAACTCACGAACATGATGGTTATTAATTAATTAGAGAGCTTATGAATTTGTGAAACATTTTTAAAATTTAAATTGACGCTAAAATTATGAATACGTGATATTTATCGTCCCTACCCATGATTTGTCCTTTCTTGAAGAAGTGGGAAACTGAATTGGACTATAGCAATCAACAACGGATCGTTTATCTACTGTTATTTGGATGCTGGTATCACCATAAACGGATTATATTTGACCTAACATATTTTCGAATAGAATTTACGTAAAATTGTAAACCAACTTGAATTTATACCGACACGTTCAAAAAATAAACACGTAAGAAAATAATTACGACACGTTGCGACGTTGTCGAAACGTAAAGTGACTCGTATTTATACCATTAAATGAAAATGTATTATATTTGACTCGGCTCATTTATAAATAAAATTTATGTCAATACATAAATAGACAATCTGAAAACGTACATAAAATTAAGCATAAAATGTATTATATTTAACGCCATTAAATTTTTGAAAAAATAAAATAAAATTTATATCAACACGTGAACCAACTAAAAGCATACATAATAATAAGTATAAAAACAAATTATATTTGACCCAACTTATTACATGAAAAGTTTTGTGTCTAACGTAAATCAATTTAAATTTATACCGACATGTATATAAAAATAAACACATAAAACTTGATTATAAAGTTTTAATAAAGTTAAGGGATTGTAATTATTAATGTTGAAATTTAAGAGGTAAATGTATAAAAAATTAAATAAATAAAAAACAAAAGGAAAAAAAAGTCATAAAAGTAAAAGACAAAAAAAAAAGGAAAAACAAATTACTGTTTATATAACTTATAAATGTAAATTATTGTTTATATAACTTATAAATGTATATGTATAATTAGTCAACTTTGTAGCAATCTACATTAAGAAGTCAGATGTTTTATTACTGTATAAAAAGTTATATAATGTGTACAGTGCAAACAACATATCAAAATCAAAATTACACTAATGTGACCATTTGATACAATTGTGAACCTATTCTTGACCTGAAAAAGAAAGCCAACGTTTTAATCTCTATCAGCATATTCCCAATATCCAGATTCCAGCAAGGCCGGATTTAGATTGAGTAAATAAAGCATCTGCTTAGGGCCTCTATAAGGCCTCGTATTTTTCACAGAGGAAAATTTTATTTTTATTGGTTTAAGTTTAGGGCTTCTCAGTAAAAAAATAGATATATAATAGCAATGGCTATTATATATTAAGCAAGAGGTGTTACTATATTCAAATTATTAGGTGTTATTGTAGATTAGGTAAGTTGGACAATGAGTTAATATGAGTAAATCTTTCAAATTGCGTAAAATTTGTAATGTTATGAACAATAAAATTTAAAAAGACCTCATTTTTCAAGCTTGCTTTAGACCTCTGTAAAAGTTAAGCCGGCCCTAGATTCGAGTCGAACGCTAGTACATTTCTTTTTTTTTTCAGTGAATATCTGCAATAGACTTGCATATCTGTACGTTTTTTTAGTGAAAGAAACAAAAACATATAATAGCGTGAGATAGTTGATTCCCGATGCAAACGTCACGGTGAGGATACTCTTGAGTTTTAAGAAATTTAACGCTACCAAATTCCCACTCTACGTTACCACTGTCGGCTTCTTACTTTTTTATATTTATGTTTCTATATATATTATTGAAAGTTTATAAATTAACGATGAAGGATAATTTTTGTTGTAAAATTTTCGTCTTATATATTAGCGGTTATATGCCATGAAAAGACGAATAATAATATAAAAATACATTTTTTGTTTGCATAATGGCAAACACTATTACCTCGTCACGTCACCGGAATCGACCCGTTGATATCTACCATGAAACAAAATAAAACACACAAAATATCATATTGCTATTTTAGTCTATAATTCCATATTTTATATTTCATTGATTGATAAATCATTCAACTATTATATTAATGAATGATTGGTATATTAGGTGATCCAAAACCTAGAATATTAAGGGCTTAGGACATACTGATAAAAGCAGAGGTTCGTTTAATAAAAACGTGTTAAATTAAATTTTATAATTTGCCGTCTTTCTTTCTTTTTTTCACAAAATGTAGTTATATAGTGTTCATGATCTTCTTCTTAATCAAAACCCATACTCTTTTTGCCGCATCAAAATTTACGAAAAGATGATCAGTAGATTACGAACTCTCCAAAATTGCTACACATAAGATTTACACGAACACATCTTTTAGCTAATGCCTCTTTGAATGGGATTGAATCATATAGCAAAGTGACACACAACTATCACATGCATGTATGTGTTAAGCCGTGTTTTGTATTAAAGTAATTTTAAGAAGAAGATCATGAACACTATATAACTATTTTGTGAAAAAACGAAAGAAAGACGGCGAATTATAAAATTTAAATTAACACGTGAAAAGCAATAGACTAACTGAAAAACTTGAGAAACATTTTGAACCGCGCATTTCTTTAAGCTTTTCGTAATATACACATATGTGTAGTTTAAATTGACTATATACATACATGTATATTGTCAAATCTTGAATTATACATATATGTATCTAGTCAATTTTGAAACTATACATACGTGTATATTACAAAAAGATTATGGAAATTGTGTGATCCAGAATATTTCTCAAGTTTCTCAAATAGGATGAACTTCTCTTATAATCCATACCCTATATATATAAAAGAAACACAAAAAACGCCGAGTAGTATTTTTTAAAAATATTAAAAATTTCATGTTACATAATATATACGTTCAAAAAAATGTAACATACAAATTTTGAACATTTTTTTTTTAAAATCAAGTAGGTGTTTTTTACATTTTTTTTTATAAAAATGTTCAAGTACATTAATGTTACTTTCTCCTATTTTTTTAGAAAAAGAATAAAAATGTTATATAGGGTTTTCTTTAGTTTTTTCCAACCTAAGTGGGTTATCGTTTTATATTTCGCTTTTAATGTGAACAAAAGTTTGGTTTACCTTGTGAAGTAAAAAAATGATCCATCTTTGTAAAAATGAAATTCTTAGTTTGGTTGCATTTCCTGAACCCTAGTTATCTATTTATCCAGCCTAACATACTTTAGTCATCAATTTTAACGTCTAATTATAAGTACACTTTAAAGTTAATTTGAAAATCTGAGTTATATAGGGTGAATGTTATCATAGAGCCATATTGATGTTGAGTTATTATATTGAGAGGAGAGTAGTAATATTGAGGAAAGGTAAAGGATAGTTGAATCGACGAGCTCAAACAAATTGGTAGATTTGAAATGTATACGTTTCGGCTTTAACAATTTACGGTTTCAAACTTGAATCAGACCGTATAAGCCTGACCATATAAGCCAAGTAGTTGTTTAACATTTTTTTTTTGATTTTAAAATATAAAGTTAGATATATATGTTTTATTAGATACCATTTCTTAAAGAACTTAAAATTTCAATATAATTGTATGCTTTTAAAAAGATAATCTTTTCTTGTCGAAAGCTTAACCATCAACGTAAGAAAACCAACCGGTTCAAACAAACCGCCCGATTTTGAGGTACAGTAAACTATTCTAGCTTTATTCTCTGTGAAAATCCAACAGGTCCCGAATACGAAAACATTAGTAGTTTAGAGACGAAGAAAACATGAAATAAAAGTGATCAATAAAAAGGATCATGTTAAACTTGTCTCTTCTGTTATTTACATTAAATGTATATACCATCATCTTTTTTCCTACCAAATTAATCATATCATCTTTATTTTAGGCTATGTATTATCACATCATTGTTGTTCATGCATAAATGGTTTTACCATCCTCACGTATTGAAATAAATTTTAAATCAAATAAATAAAAGAAATTAAAATATGGTGATGATTTGTCGGTTTGTTATTAGTTGAAAGAGAAAAAGAAAGTTTGTCCCATGCATCTCTCCCATTTCACCTGTGCGAAAGAGTCACGCCTAGAGATGTAAAAATCGTTTTTTTTAAATCGGTTCTGGTTAAAAACCGGTTTCGGTTTTTTTGGTTTAAAAAAAACCGGTTATTGAATAACCAGTTTTTTTGAAAAAATTATTAACCGGTACTAACCGGTTGTAACCGGTTATAAAAAAACCGGTTTTATATATTAATTTGATAAAAAACCGGTTTAAAAACCGGAAAAAAACGGTTAAAAACGGTTTTTTGAACAATTTCTTTTTTCTTGGTTTATTTTTTTTATGGTCGAAAATGAAGTATTGTAATATAAAAGTTAACTACGAAAATCTAAAAATTTAAATTAGAGTTAAATGCTTGGTTGGTCCCTGTGGTTTGCGAAAATTTCAGACTTGGTCCCAGTGGTTCACTAATTACACGCTTGGTCCTAATAGTTGTAATTTTTGCACTCGGGTGGTCCTTATCACTAACCTATGTTAAGTTTTTCAGTTGAATACGTGCAAAATTACTAACTTGCCCCTAAACAAATAAAAAAAAGAAAAATAACTGAACCCCCTTTATCTTCTTCATCCTCTCCCCCCCTCTAAAACCCACCACCCACCTCCACCGTCAGCCCATCACCACCACCACCACCACCTCCTCCACCGCCTCCTTCAACCCATCACCACCACCGGACCCTCAATCGAATGCAAACTTTTACAAGTTCTTGTTGGATTCACGAGCTCTCCGGTTACGTTAATCAGTGTCGTTTCCGCTATCAAAAGCTCAGGTGCGATTACCAGTTTGGTTCAGTTCATCGAAGCCCCGCAACAAGATCTCCGTTTGGCTGCGATTAAACTGTTGCAAAAACTTTCACCGAACATGGGTCAAGAACTCGCGAGTTCGTTGCGCGGGTCAGCGGGTCAACTCGACGGGTTAATAAAAGTAATTGCGGAAAACAATGTGAGTTCCGAAGAACAAGCGGTAGCTGTTAGGCTTCTTGCGGATCTCCCGGAATGAGATATGGGCCACACGCGTCAAATGCTCGATGAAGGTGCGTTCGAAATGGTGATTGCGAGAATCAAAATGATTCGGCAAGGAGAACAGAGACGAACCCGGTTCATCACACCGTGTCTAGAAGGGCTCGTCGGGGTACTTTTGAGGATCACGTTTGAGGTGGTGGTGATGGGTTGAAGGAGGCGGTGGAGGAGGTGGTGGTGGGTTGAAGGTGGCGGTGGTGGTGGTGATGGGCTGACGGTGGAGGTGGGTGGTGGGTTTTAGAGAGAGAGAGGGGGGGGGGGGGGGAAGAGGATGAAGAAGATAAAGGGGGTTCAATTCTTTTTCTTTTTTTATTTGTTTAGGGGCAAGTTAGTAATTTTGCACGTATTTAACTGAAAAACTTAACATAGGTTAGTGATAAGGACCACCCGAGTGCAAAAATTACAACTATTAGGACCAAGCGTGTAATTAGTGAACCACTGGGACCAAGTCTGAAATTTTCGCAAACCACAGGGACCAACCAAGCATTTAACTCTTTAAATTATAATATGATTAACCTTTGAAACAGACGATTGTTACATAACGTTGAACCGTGGAAGTACGAACGATAAACGAAAAAAATTAAGGGCGTAAACTTAAAATATTAATCCGGAAGAACGTCCACACTTATATATATATTTTTTAGTGTGACTACAATAGAATTAATATATCTTGAGCTTCGTTTATTCTTTTTCGCTTGAACCTGAAGTTGAACTACTGTGAAGTAATTCATCCAATGCGGCTTCTTCATCGGTCATTGGGGTTGTCAATTCGGCTTGGACCTCGTCCTCGTACATTTCGCCTTCGTATTCCAATTCATCATCGAGTGTGCGTATGTGTTGACATCTCTCCGCCGCATCCAAGTAATCTTTCAAACAAATCGACATCTCAACCGCCTTTTTTGTTAGTCGAGTCCTCTGATCACCCTGCCACTAATAGAAAAAGCACTTTCCGAAGCTACCATGGAAGCTTGGACCGTTAGTAAATCTCGGTCCATTGTGGCTAAGATCGGAAATTGATCTTCCTTACTTTTCCACCAAGCCAACAAATCAAAATTTTTAAACTCGTGTGAAGTCATTGTTTGTAGAAAGTTCGACCCACCATACCGACCAAGTTCGCTACTAGTGGTGTTACCACGGTACATTTGACTCGACTCATCAAACAATTGGTTATAAACATACAAATCTTGGTCTTCCATACTAGGAGATCCTTCGCCGAAAGCGGCATTTCTTATCGACTCATGAATGTGTGACGTGGTTGCACCATATTTGTTACATAAACGTCATACATTCTTGAAAGTTGATCGTTGAAACGAATTTTTGCGACTTCACCAAAGTTAGGGTCTCGATCGGTGTTTAAATTCAACTCGTTTGCAATTTTTTCAATCAAAGACCCGGTACCAAAAACGTTAAAGCAAGGGTTTAAAGCCGCGGCACAAGTGAAAATCGCCGGTAGTACGCTAAAATATTTTCTTAGTTTTTCCTTCATTGTTTCCACCATATCACAATATGGCCTACCTCTAACCGACATCTCGTTTAATTTTAAACACATTTTAAACAAATTGTGAAGCACCAAAGAACTTGTATGATAATAGACACCCGATAAAGTTTTTGTTGATGTTTTGAAAACTTGAAGCAATTGTGTAATCGTTTCAATAGTAGCCCAACCCGATGGGTGGTAAGGCGAAACCTTCCTACGACTAGACAAAGAGTTATGAAATTCTATTAAACTTTCTTTTTGCAAAATAGCATTTTCAAACATGGTGCAAGTCGAGTTCCATCTATGAGCAACGTACCAACTGGGTCCTAATCATATTCGACCCGCTTCCTTACACATTTTTTTATATTTTTAATGTCTATGTGTGTTACTATATATATGACGTAACATTTTTTTGAAAGCTTCCTTTTGTGGTTCAATAACCTTTAAACCGTCTTGAACGGCCAAATTAATTATGTGTGCAATACATCGACTATGGAAAAAAATACCTTCACAAATCGGTTTGTATTTCAATTTTAAATGCATTACCGAAACCGTATTGTTTGAGGGGTTGTCAAAAGATATTGAAAAAATCTTGTTTTCCAATTTGTATGTTGCAATACATTTGTCGATTGCTTTATAAATAGCTTCACCGGTGTGAGGGTAATCAAATAATTTAAAAAAAAATTGTGCGTTTCATCATTTGCCACGTCGACGGTTCGATCCAATGGGCGGTGTACGGACCAAACATTGCTAGTCAAGTTAACACCGGTTGCTAATTTTTCAAAATAAGAAATTAATTCTTGTTTAGCATTTTCCCACAATTTCAAACAATCTCTCCTAAGAGTAGCACGATTTTCATGGGTGTATCGTGGTTGGAGAGTTCTTTGAACCATCTTTGTGTAGCGTTGTTTGTCGAAAGTGTTGAACGGCAAACTTTCTTGGATTACAAACTTCGCCATTTCCTCCCTAGCTATTTTGTAATTGTAGGCGAACAAAGAAGTGCCTTCACTTGCTATGGAGGTTTGACCACTAGCGGGTTGTTGTTTCAACGCTTCGCAAAATGGTTTTTCGATGTGTTGTCTCAACGTGGTGTTTGCGGTTTCGGCGTAGAAACCATTACATTAGTGACAACGCGCTTTTTTTCTCCCGTTGGCCATCTCGCACAAATCGAAATGTGCCCAAACTTCGGGGTTGCGCTTCGTTGGAATAACACGAACCACCGTGTCCGTTGTAGACTCGCCAATGCGGACCGAATCATGAGCACTAGAGCTTGCCATGCTTTTTCAAGAAATATCGAACAAGATTTTGAGCGTTTTTTAGAGTTTTTGGAGGTTTAGAGAGTGGTGTGCTTGAACGCAAACACCCACAACCCTTATATACTAGTTGGGGATGATTTTTAGGCCAAAATAAGTCCAAAAAAACGGCTAGGAGCCTCCCAAACGGTCATATGACCGTTACTATAATATTACCATTTTTAACCGGTTTTAAAAACCGTTTTTTATACCGTTACCGGTTTGGAAACCGGTTTTTTGCAATAACCGGTTTTTAACCGGTTTTAAAATTAACGGTTTTGCTTGTAAAAATCTGAACCGGTGGCTAACCGGTATAACCGGTTACTACCCGAACCGGTTTCAAAAAAACCGGTTTCGGTTTTTTTTTCCGGTTTCGGTTGCGTAACCGGTTTTTTTGAACACGTCTAGTCACGCCCCATCACATCACACCCCTTTCACGCTCCCTTAACCAATGTTTTATGGCCGGTCACACCCAACCAATGACCCATAGATAGACATAAATCATAACACATCCACCACTGATAGGGCCGGCTCAAGGGGGAGTGAAATAAAGCAAACGCTTTGAGACACCACTTCCATAGAGCCTCAAATTCTATACAAAAAAAATATTATATGTAGGTGATCATGAATTTAAGATTATTAATATTGAGATTTATGATCTATAGTTATGTATACACAGAAATGATATAAATATTATCTAAAACAATTTTGTTCTTTTATTTTTCTTAACAAAAAAAGTCTTAATTTTTCTATACGATTTTGACCTACTGTATTTTGATCCGGCTCTCAACACTCATGCACTTCAATTTACGTTTAGCTCATAGGTTAAGTTTAGCAGAGCTTAATAATAATAATAATAATAATAATAATAATAAAGTGGGGTTGAGAGTGGGTGGGGTGTAATGAAGTGATTTGGTGGGAGTGACAGCACAATGAAAGAGTTGATGACATGGCGTTGCTTCGGACAATATCAAAATGGGGTGACGAATGGACCCCACTCTTGTGTCAAATCTGACGGATGCTATTTACTCCTCTTCCCATTCTTTGTGGGACCATCCATCGACTTCTCCATCTCTCCCACAACCAATTTCTATCTATTTCCAAATGTTGTCCATAAAATTATACATTTTCTTATTTATCTTCTAATCTTTCTCTTAAGAATATACCAAGTATTTTTAAGGGTAAAATGTTGTTATCGTCCCTAAGTTTTGATTACTTTCGTCTCTGAGTTGTCATTTTCATTCAAAAAGTTTGAAATCTTATCATTTTCATCCCGAAAGGTCAAATTTTGAGAGATGAAAGTCGTAACAAATTGTCAAACTCAAGGATAAAAACGACAATAAAACGCAAACTTGAAAGACTCAAATGTAAAAAAAAAATCATTTTGGATGGAACAAACAAAATGACTAAACCTTATGGACAATCTTGATATTTTACTCTATTCTTAATTATATACGAGAATCATCTAAATGATTGAGTAGATAATGACATACTATTTTTATCCTTCTTAGTATAATTTTTGTTTTAAAAGAATCATTAATTCAATGTTGTTATTCTGCAAACGGAACATTGATTTTAGTTAAGAATCCTTATCGTTGTAAGTAACTTTTAAGTAGAAATAGCTAAAATTTGCATAAGTATGAGCATATATATATATAGAGCTTTAAAGACATAGCAAGTGACACAAAGAGAGAAAATTATGTGGTTTCATAACAACATTATATATTACATTTAAAATAACCACTATTTCTTTTATACAAGAGGGGCGACACCTAGTATAAGACCAAGTCAAGGATGCAATTGAGACACGACCAAGGCTAGAAACCTAAACACATCTAAATCAATACACCCGAGTAAGCCTAACCAAGTTGGGCAAAGCCACATGAGCCAATGGGAAAAAGACAAACAAATATAATATACGACACATTTAATGACTTTCATGTGAATGCAAGCTTCACGAACTTAGCAATATCCAAGGAACAAAGCTATTACCCTAAAGTTCGTAAGTGGATCCTTGACATAAAAATGACAACTCCACACCTAGCGTCACAATAGTTAAACATGATATGATGTAGCATTTATAGACTAGAGTCCAAATACATAAACGCGTATAAATACCCTTCCCTCAACTGGAGAGGGCATGTGATACAATCTCAAAGTCTCAAACCACCACATTCTTAATGCACACATCTTACTTTGTCCGTACGTTACATTTGTTAAACCACCAAAAATAGCCATAAAACGAATAGATCAGAGCAATGATAAAAACGTTACCTAGAGACCCTGCACGACGAAGAGACATACATGTGCATTATAGGTTTGGAGATCTTTTGTAGCTTTAATATGTTTCTCAGCATTCTTATTTACAATAGTAAGAACATATGTAATGGTTAATGTCCGTTAAAGGTTTCACCACATCAAAATCATAACGTCATTCCATAAATGTGTAACGGTTAACGCCACTTAATGCCTTTCAATCATTACTTTTCAATTTCTTTTTCTTTTTATTTGGTGTTACACTAGAAATATCCCTCTTTTTTCATGTTCATATAACGTCCAGAGGACAATGTTGGATAAATTATCAAGTCGTTCACGCCTCTATAATGTCTATTACGCATGATCTATTAAACACCCGTAAATTAACTTTCCAATAACCATTCCAAGGTCTGGTACTTAATAGAGTGTTGACTTTTTAAATGAAAAATGGGTTTTATACCTGATGCATATTAACACTGTTATTTTCTCATTTTTAAAAAATTACATATTTTGTAAATATAATATTTTCTCATTTTAAAAAAAATACATATTTTGTAAGTATAACAATATGATGTATAGCTTAGACAAGAAACAATCCTTGTAATTCATTTTCCTTGGAATTATCATTTCCTTTCATTGTATGTGAAAAAACAACATATTATTATTATTATTATTATTGTTATTATTATTATTATTATTTCATTTCATTTAATATAACCGTACAAAATATTGAATTTAATAAGTATTTGTTACTCGCGTTTCAAGAAAATCAGATATTTCGTTATACAAAGTGATGTCGTGAAAATGATGGAAAGCAAGGAAGGCTAGGGGAGGCCTGTTGCAGTTACTTGTACATGTTGCTAAAACAGTTGATCCATCCATCATTTGGATCCTTAACATCAACGGATTTGGCATACGTATATGACGTCTAGCATATCCTAAAAATTCGTTTGCCTCATACGGTTTACCATCAAATTTTTTTATTATTATTTAGTTTAATAACAAAAGTCCCAGAATTTAATTTTGTTATGGGTGGATTTTTTATATAATGTAGGAAAAATATTTATCCATCATCAACAATTTAACATCATTCATATTCATCGTACCATTAATTATATAAAATTATAAGTAATTTTGATAACGATGATGAATACGATGTTTCTATAAGATAACTATGAAACCACATCCATTTTGTCGAAACGATAGATTACAAACACATAAACCAAGTGTTATTTGTTAAGCAAATAGTACAATGACGACAAATCAGAATTAGATGCTAAGGTTGAAAATTCATAGACGCTTTCAATCTAGCAGAATGCGAGAATACACAAACGCTAACAACATATTCAACGTATAAATTGTTAGAAATACACAGTAGGTGAATTAGCTAGTTATCAATTTGTATTCATAATAACAAAGTGCAACAGAAGATAATATTATAGTCATTGTGAAGTTGTCAATGATATTATAGGACAAGAAGACCAACCCAACTTTCATCATTATCTTAAGACACACATGATGTAGTTTAAATAAATTAAATGAGTTTTATTGTAAACGAACACAAAATTGAGCTAACGTATTTCCTTTCGTACATAAGGCATAAACTTCTTATAAGTTTTATTTAAATTAATTTAATTCAAATATAACATTCTATAAAACTATGAGTATTTAGTTGAACCTTTTTATTTTTCTCAACATATCAACCTAAGTTTCAATAAATACGAAGCAGACCAGATATAATATAATATATTTTCTTAAACAATATCCTATGATTGTACATACCTGTCTAGATATTTCATATTTTCTAGTAGTCATCTTACTAGTCACCTACTCGTTTAATAATATAACTTTCATATATTTTATTTTAATCTATAAAACGGAAATGTTAGATACTTACCACCTTTATTTAAATATCATTCTTGAGATTTACTTGAACAAGTGTGGATATTTCTTTTTTTTATCCCTGACTCCAGTTCCCATGTATATTCCGTTTCGGCGCATAGTATGGTTTTAAACCATATTAATGGACTAAGACTTCTTACCTACTGATTTTAAAACTTATTTTAAACATATTTACAGTAAGTATTTATTATAAACTTAGAATCCCAAATAATTTATAAGCTATGTGTAAAATGACCAAAATGCCCATTCGGTGTATAGTTTGGTCATAAAAGATAATTTACACATATAATTGACATCCTACTAATATTATGTCATAAATAAAGTATTTTTATAGAATACTTAAATTATAACATTAAATTATATTCAAGTTCTTTTTATACGATACGAAATTACCGAAATGCTCCTATAAGGCATAATTTCGTTTTAAAACCTCAACGGACATACAAGTTGATATCCTATTGATATCTTAACTTATTTAAAGTATAATGGCATATAGAACTTGTCCATAACTTATCCAGTTACCCGATATCGCTATTATGCGCACAATTACGTATATGTGACTATTTTACGGAATTCAACCGTAACGGGTTTAACCTTATCATTTTAAGTTCAAAATCCAGAATGTTTATAGTTTACCCATATTATACAAGTCAAGTACTTGTCGGGTTTAAACTACATTCTATCTATCTGATCATCGTTTAATCAAGCGTTATACGTAATGATCATGTACACTATTCGGTTTATCCAACTGTTAGTATTTAATTGGCTAGTTTATGCCATAATCCAGACTAGAGCCTTCTCGGTAAAAGCTATCTGCACTCAGTACTTTTGTATACGGCTGAGTTATTTAAAAATAAAAGAAGAAAGCAATCTCAGGTAAATACTCTCAACTTATTTCCCCTATAAGGGCTTGGGATATGGTAAATTATTATTGCATGGTCCATTGCATGGTTAACATTCCTAAGATAATAAAAGATTTTATGTCGTTTGCACTTGAAATCATTTTTAATATTTCAAAATGAGTCAGTTGGGTGTATTTACCAGCGTAAGCTGACGTATCCTCCAAAGACTAATCTGCAGGTACAACACGAAATTAAGCCGGAAGCTGCTCGGTAGAGAATAAGAGGATTCTTGTAAATTCTTAGATCTGCCTAAAGTCTGTTTTGTATTCTTTCTTGTACATTCTATGATCCGCCTGTGGATCTTCTATTACAAGCTTGTATATTATTTTGTATTTTCAAACATTCGGTTTGTAATAGTAATTTTACTCCAAGACTTCTGCTGTGCCACGTTTAATTGACTATAACGTTATCAACTGTTGTCACGATACTCCCCACCCGGGCCCACCGGTGTATGGATTTCAGGGTCAGAAATCCGGGGTGTGACATGGTTTGTATCAGAGCCAACGTTTGAGAGAATTAAACACTAGCCTTTTGTGTTTAGTCTCAAACTTACACGACCACATTCCTTAGACTTCCGAGTCTAGGCACTGACCTACGATTACTCATTTCATTATTAAGTTATAGTATGTTTTTGAATTGATTTTAACAGGAAAATGCCGCCACGTGTGAGAGGACAAAGTGGACGAGGAAAGGGTCCAATGAGGGGAGAACCATCGGGGCGTATTCCTCAACCTCATAATTCAGATAATTATCAAGAATCAGGAGATTCGTCTCCATGGCAACCAGCGAGACGTTACGTCTCTAATAGACACTCGCCCTCATATTCCAAAAATTCTTACCACTCACACCATTCCTATCATTCTCACCATTCCCATTCTCATCACTCATACCACGAAGAATTTAAACCCAACCATTACTTAAACACACCTCCAGCTGATCAAAATCAGTTGGACCAGCCACATCCTATGGACGAGGACTCCGACCCGGAGATGCCACCGTCGGGATCAAATGTGCATCCCATTGAAATTTCAAGCGATTCAAACTCATATGCCGGATCACCCTACCAAGGTCCTAACAAGTGGGACCAATACTGGAATCAATTCACCTTTGCCCACACACCTTCCCATCACTCTCAACCACCCCCAGTTCAAGAAGATGTCCACATGGAACCCGTGGACCAACCTCAACAACTACCTAAGCCACCAAAGAGGAAGCATGGAGCACGTATGTCAGTACATGCCGGACAAAGGTCGGGATCGCTGCCACCTTTGCCCAATTCTTACCCCACCATCCAAGAGGACCCACAAATGGGTGGACCCTCTAATGTTCCACCTATAGTGGAACCAACACCAACACCTGCTGTTCAACCACCACCAACGGGTTATACTAACCCAATTCCCACGTACCCAGACACGTCTGGATATGATCATTTTAACCCGCCTACACCAGTAGACTATCAAGCATGGTCGCAAGACCCATACATGCAGGCAGTTATGCACAACGCACTTTTCCCGTCTCCTTTCCCACCTGCTTATCCACCGAGTGGATATCCAACTTATGGGTACCAGTATCCGGTTATGCCACAACCTCAACCACAACCTTCGCCACCCCTTGAGGCCATTAATGAGGCCTTAGAAAGAATGAAAGAGATGCAGCAGCAGGCGGAGAAAACGGAGAAGAAGACAAATAAGTTCTTTAAGAAACTCTCCAAACTTGTCAAGGGAAAGAAAGACGAGTGAAGTCTTTTCTATTATATGTAGTCCCTACGTGGACATTTTGTTTCTTTTAGTCCTAGCATGGACAATCAGTTTCATTTATTTGTTTCAAGTATTATAATTTCTTATGGAAATTTAATGAAGTACTTTGGAATTATATATATGTATTCATCCTCTTGAAAACGAGCGTCTCGATTTTATTCGAAATTTATGCTCTATGATATAATTCCAAAAAGATTTTAATGTTTTTGATTTGCCAAATGGCTCAAACCACATATTTGGCCAAATATATATGATAGTTAAGGGAAGTTATCCTTCTATCTAGAGGTGGTGGACTAAGTTCAAGCCTCCAAGTCATTAAGGTCAATGCGACCGGGACTTATAATCAACCATTAAGATCCTCTTATGTTAACATTCAAGTAATGTGCATACTCTTGGTCGTGTGATTTAAGGAATCACACAAACCTTCAAGGTAATGGACTATGTCCTAACCTTATATATAGCCTTGTGATCTGTGTGATCCCGGCTTAAAATCCTTTGTGATCTGTATGATCCCGGCTAGTATCACCAGTGCGGTGATAAATCATCCATTAGAGATGTATTAAAATATAACCTTTGTGATCTATTTGATCCTGGTTATATAGCCTTTGTGACCAGTGGGGTCCCGGCTTAAAAGCCTTTGTGATCTGTATGATCCCGGCTAGTATCACCAGTGCGGTGATACAACATCCATTAGAGATGTGTTAAAATATAACCTTTGTGATCTATTTGAACCCGGTTATATAGCCCTTGTGACAGTGTGGTCCCGGCTTAAAAGCCTTTGTGATCTGTATGATCCCGGCTAGTATCACCAGTGCAGTGATAAAACATCCATTAGAGATGTATTAAAATATAACCTTTGTGATCTATTTGATCCCGGTTATATAGCCTTTGTGACCAGTGTGGTCCCGGCTTAAAAGCCTTTGTGATCTGTATGATCCCGGCTAGTATCACCAGTGCGGTGATAAAACATCCATTAGAGATGTATTAAAATATAACCTTTGTGATCTATTTGATCCCAGTTATATAGCCCCCCTGACCAGTGTGGTCCCGGCTTAAAAGCCTTTGTGATCTGTATGACCCCGGCTAGTATCACCAGTGCGGTGATAAAACATCCATTAGAGATGTAATAAAATATAACCTTTGTGATCTATTTGATCCCAGTTATATAGCCCTTGTGACCAGTGTGGTCCCGGCTTAAAAGCCTTTGTGATCTGTATGATCCCGACTAGTATCACCAGTGCGGTGATAAAACATCCATTAGAGATGTATTAAAATATAATCTTTGTGATCTATTTGATCCCGGTTATATAGCCTTTGTGACCTGTGTGGTCCCGGCTTAAAAGCCTTTGTGATCTGTGTGATCCCGGCTAGTATCACCAGTGCGGTGGTAAAACATCCATTAGAGATGTATTAAAATATAACCTTTGTGATCTATTTGATCCCGGTTATATAGCCTTTGTGACCTGTGTGGTCCCGGCTTAAAAGCCTTTGTGATTTGTGTGATCCCGGCTAGTATCACCAGTGCGGTGATAAAACATCCATTAGAGATGTATTAAAATATAACCTTTGTGATCTATTTGATCCCGGTTATATAGCCTTTGTGACCTGTGTGGTCCCAGCTTAAAAGCCTTTGTGATCTGTGTAATCTCGGCTAGTATCATCAGTGCGATGATAAATAAACATCCATTAGTGATGTATCACCCTTTCGGGTTATGATCTATTCTATAAGGCCCATGTGATCTATTCGATCCCGGCTACTATCATCAGTGCGATGATAATTGAACATCCATTAGTGATGTATCACCCTTTCGGGTTATGATCTATTCTTTAAAACCCATGTGATCTATTCGATCCCGGCTACTATCATCAGTGCGACGATAATTATTTTTTAGCAATATTGTGCCTATGTGCCCTATTATATGTCCATTAGTGACAGGCCTAAGTGCCATATATTATGTCCAATGTGACCGGCCAATGTGCCCAATTAATATGTCCATTAAAGGACAGGCTTATGACCTATGTATAATTGTATGTATGACAAATGACAGTTGTGACATTGCGATCTCCTGTCTAATAATATATGGACTTCGTCCAAATTGTAAATTGCCTATGATGGTCCTATTAAGACCTAGGCCAAATATAGATATGTTAAGCCTAAGAGTGGTGATATTATTCTCACTAGTTAAGGCAAATGATTGTTATATCCGATGATTAAAAGCCGATATGGTTTGTATACCATGGCTAAGATAAAATTTTATTGGTATATAAAACCAAGACTTAAAGATGGCTAACTCAAATGAAGCTCAAAGTAGCCACAGAAATGTTGAATCTAATAAATTTGAAAACAGAAATATAGAGGATGAAAACTTTCAAGCGCGCATTGATGCGGCTGTGGAAAGGGCCATGAGTAAGGCCATAGAAAGACTAAGAGAGCCGAGTGCCACTCGCTCTAAACCTCTATCTATTCCACCATCCTCAGCTCATAAAGAGAGCTCGGTTCACTCGTCTAATGCAATAAGTGAACCTAAGAGGGTAGACTATACTGATAGGTCCCGTTCTTCCAAGAATGAATGTACCTACAAATATTTTGTCTCCTGTAAACCCCGAGACTTTAATGGGGAAAAAGGGCCGTAAAAACGCTTAAATGGTTAGACGAAATGGAGACTATAGTTGATATCAGCAATTGTGCTGAAAAAGATGTGGTTAAGTATGTATCACAATCTTTCAAGGGCGATGCCCTAACATGGTGGAAGGCCATGATTCAATCAACAAGTAAGGTATACCTGTACAACTTGGGATGGTCCAAGTTTGTTGAATTAATAAAGGAAACTTATTGCCCAACCCATGAGGTGGAGAAAATAGAGACAGACTTCTTGTCTCTTTCTATGAAAAACCTAGATTGTCGGAAATATGTTTCCGATTTCAATTCCTTATCTAGGTTAGTTTCCTATCTTATCACCCCTAAATCCAAACGCATTGCACGTTTTATAAATGGATTAGCGCCCGAGATTAAGGGCATGGTAAAGGCTGCTTAGCCTAGTACCTATAGGTCTGCTGTTAACCTATCTCTCTCCCTCACCCTTGATACAGTGAGGCAGAAGTCAGTCAAGCCTGAAACTGACTGGAAAAGGAAGAGAGAGGAAGACAACTCCCATAGATTTAATAAGAAAAATAAAGGGAGGTTCAGGTTCAAAGGGAACCAAAGCAAGTCGGCTGTGATGCCATTCTGTAAGACTTGCAACCGAAAACACTGGGGACAGTGTAATCCTGACCCATAAGCTAGACCTTGTGGCATATGTAAAAGAAGGGGACATAAGACCCTAGATTGTAAAGATCTTAACGATGCTGTATGTTATATTTGCAATGAAAAAGGGCACATTGCAACTAGTTGCCCTAAGAATTCAAGGAATAATAATCCAAAGCATGGAGAGGCCAAGAAGGGGAATGCGCGCGCCTTTCGGCTAACTGCTAAGGAAGCTGTTAATGACAATAACGTCATAACAGGGACTTTCCCCATTAATGATATTTTTTCTAGAGTACTATTTGATTCGGGTGCAGATAAATCATTTGTTGATCATAAGTTTAGTAAACTATTAAATCTGCCCGTAAGAACTCTAGATAAGACTTATGAGATAGAACTTGCCGATGGAACCTTAGTAACTGTTTCTTCTATTCTTGATGGATGT
This sequence comes from Scalesia atractyloides, assembly GCA_947069175.1. Classification (NCBI taxonomy): domain Eukaryota; kingdom Viridiplantae; phylum Streptophyta; class Magnoliopsida; order Asterales; family Asteraceae; genus Scalesia; species Scalesia atractyloides. Next base: position 84,138,746 of record CAMTDV010000116.1, on the reverse strand, counting down.
TCCATATCCATTAATAATCATTCCATCCCTATCTCTCTTTTGCCAATGAAATTGGCGGGGTTTGATGTTGTCTTAGGCATGTATTGGTTATCTCATAACCAAGCCCGCATTGCCTGCGATAAAAAGCTCATCGAGATTAAGACCCCATCTGGTGAAATGATCACCATCTTTGGCGACTCACACTATGGATTGCCAGACAAGGTGTCGTTATTTAAGGCATCCAAGTGTTTGAGAAGAGGCTGTGTCATCTATATGGCACAAGTTACCAGAAATGAACCAAAGCCGAACCTTGAAGATCAACCAGTTATCTCGGAGTATCCCGATGTTTTCCCTGAAGAATTACCAGGCGTACCTCCAGATAGGCAAGTGGAGTTTAGGATTGATATCCTACCAGGAGCAGCACCTATTGCTAGAGCTCCGTATCAGTTAGCACCGACGGAAATGAAGGAATTAAGGACGCAATTAGATGAACTTTTAGAAAAAGGCTTTATTCAGCCTAGTTCCTCACATTGGGGAGCTCCTATTCTGTTTGTAAAGAAGAAAGACGGTTCAATGCGAATGTGCATCGACTATCAGGAGCTGAACAAGCTAACCATTAAGAATAGATACCCTCTCCCCAGGATCGATGATTTATTCGACCAACTTCAAGGGGCTAGTTACTTTTCTAAAATATATTTGAGATAAGGATATCATCAACTGAAGGTTAGAAGTGAAGATGTTCCTAAGACAGCCTTCAGGACCCGCTATGGTCATTTTGAATTCTTAGTGATGCCTTTTGGGCTCACAAATACACCAGCAGCATTCATGGATCTCATGAATAGAGTCTGCAAGCCATATTTGGATAAGTTTGTCATTGTCTTCATAGACGACATACTTATCTATTCTCGTAATCAAGATGATCACGAGAAACATCTTCGGTGCATCCTAGAATTATTAAGGCAGGAGAAACTTTATACGAAGTTCTCTAAATGCGAATTTTGGCTTAGAGAAGTCCAATTTCTTGGACACATGGTAAGTGAGCGTGGTATCCAAGTGGATCCCGCCAAAGTTGAGGCTATAATAAATTGGGAAGTGCCCAAGACCCCAATAGAAGTTCGTAGTTTCTTAGGACTGGCTGGTTACTATAGGAGGTTCATTGAGAACTTTTCAAGGATAGCCACTCCTTTAACTTCTTTGACCCGTAAGAATATTAAGTATAATTGGGGTCCAAAGCAACAGGAATCTTTTGAGATTCTTAAACACAAGTTGAGCAACGCTCTTGTGTTATCTCTACCTGAGGGTATTGAGGAATTTGTAGTCTACTGTGATGCATCACACACGGGCATGGGCTGTGTGCTAATGCAAAAAGGCAAGGTGATTGCCTATGCATCACGACAGTTACAGGTGCATGAAAGGAATTACACCACCCATGATTTAGAACTGGGTGCCGTTGTATTTGCACTAAAACTATGGAGACATTACTTGTATGGCACAAAGTGTGTTATATACACAGACCATAAAAGTCTCCAGCATCTATTCAATCAGAAAGAATTGAACATGCGACAACGTCGGTGGATGGAAACACTTAACGATTATGATTGTGAGATTCGCTACCATCCAGGCAAGGCAAATGTAGTTGCCGATGCCCTAAGTCGCAAGGAAAAGGCTAAACCTATAAGGATTAACGCTAAAAGCATTGAGCTCAGAAATAGCTTAAGTGAGAAGCTATTAGATGCGCAGAAGCAAGCCTTATTAGAGGCTAACATCCCTAATGAGGGATTAGGCGGAACTGTGGATCAGTTAACGCCTGGAAAGGATAGAATCCTAAGATTTAATGATAGAATTGGGTTCCGATCTTTGGAGGACTTAGGAATCTATCCTCCAGGAAGCGCGTAATTCAAGATACTCTGTTCACCCGGGTGGTGACAAGATGTATCAAGATTTGAAGAAGAATTATTGTTGGATGGGTTTGAAGAAATCCATAGCCACTTATGTAGCAAAGTGTCTGACATGTTCGCAAGTTAAGGCCGAACATCAGAAACGTCAGGACTACTACAACAACTTGAGATTCCCACTTGGAAATGGGAAATGGTAACTATGGATTTGATTACCAAGTTACCTAAGACCAAAAGTGGAAATGACACTATTTGGGTCACAGTGGATAGGCTGACTAAGTCAGCTCACTTCTTGCCAATTAAAGAGACATATAATTCAGATAAATTGGCTAAGTTGTATGTGGACAAGATAGTGTCCCTACACGGTGTGCCAGTATCTATTGTATCCGATAGAGATACTAGATACACATCTCACTTTTGAAAAAGTTTCCAACGATCGTTAGGCACACGATTAAACTTTAGTACGGCTTACCATCCGCAGACTGATGGTCAAAGTGAACGTACTATACAGACTCTGGAAGATATGCTCAGGGCATGTGTGATTGATTTAGGCGGAAGTTGGGATGACCACTTACCCCTAATAGAATTATCCTACAATAATAACTATCATACAAGCATCAAGGCTGCTCCTTTTGAGGCCTTGTATGGGAGAATATGTAGAACGCCCGTATGTTGGGCAGAAGTTGGGGAGGTCCAACTGCCAGGACCTGAGATGGTCCTGGAGACCATGGAAAAGATTGTGCAAATTCGTGATCGTCTCAAAGATGCCAGGGATAGGCAGAAGAGCTATGCTGACAAGAGGCGTAAACCTCTTAAGTTCCAAGTATGGAACAAAGTCATGCTAAAAGTATCACCCTGGAAAGGGGTGATGCGTTTTGGAAAGAAGGGCAAGTTAAGCCCAAGATATATAGGACCCTTCGAGATAATCGAATGTGTCGGCACTGTAGCTTATAAGCTTAGATTGCCAGAGGAGCTTAGTGGAATCCATGATATATTCCACATATCTAATCTTAAGAAATGTCTAGCCGATGAGTCGCTAGCAATGTCGCACAATGAGGTGCAAATTGATGAAAACCTGAGGTTCATTGAGAAACCAATTTCGATCGAGGATCGACAGGTTAAGAAGCTCCGAAGAAAGATGATACCTATAGTAAAGGTTAAGTGGGACGCTTTTAGAGGTCCTGAGTATACATGGGAGGTTGAGTCCACTATGCGACAAAAATACCCCCATCTTTTTGAATAAAATCTCGAGGCCAAGATTTCTTTTAAGGGGGTGAGGATGTAACACCCTGTAAAATCGTGTCCAATAGTATAGTGACACGTGTTGTATTTTATATAATTGTCTGTTAAAGACCAATAAGGACTAAAGGCGTCAACATGCTCAAGATTGAGCCTCTGAGTGACGAACCGATGTCAACATGCTTGAAACTTGGCCTCTGAGTGACTAATATGTCAACATGCCTAGCCTCTGAGTAACACCGGAATCAACATGCTTGTGATAAGCCTCTAAGGGATCCTTTGTGAAGTCCTAACTCTCATACGTACCGTTTGTTGGACGAGAGAGTTCAATTCTGTAAATATGTGAAAGTTGGATATTGGAGGGATTAAAGTGTCAACATGTTAATTTATACCCCTGAGTGACCTTTTAACGAACGGAGAGCTCAATAATGCCCGAGCATAATCCCGGGTATGCCAAGTATTGGCTACGGAGGGCTAAAAGTGCCAAAATAATATTTAAAATCGTTTTTATAAGCTTTATATAGTTTAGGGGCCAAAGTGTCAAATTTTAAAACTGAAATTGGGGCGGTCGCGGGCCGCGAGAGACCCGGCATGTGTCTCTCGCACCCCGCGAGAATAGACCTCCAGCAGAAAGTTTGTTTTGGAGCCCAAGCAAAGCTCCAAAACCATTAAATCGAAACCATGGCCTTCCTAATTAGCTATGCCACGTTTTGGGACACTTGTAAGCTTCTTCTTACACCCCTATAAATCTGGCTTCACCTCCTTTGAGCTCTCCAACTATAAATAGGTGCTTAAGTTCACCATTTCAACTTGGACCTTTCTTATTCACTCTTCTCCATCCTCTTGAAGTTTCTAACTAAAAGGAGCAATCCAACATAGTTCTTTTGCATCTAGGAATCACTGGTAAGTGTTCCTTCTTTGTGCATTTTCGTTTATAGGCTTCTATAGCCTAAAGTCAAGCGTTTTATGAAAACGCTTTGATTTTCGGTTAAGACCATTATGGTGCAGCCATTGTTCAAAATGAACATGGCTAAGTGATCATAGTAAGGTAGGTGTTAGTCCCTATAAAGGGCACCTCCTGAAGATCACGTTTGCTAGACCAATTGACGGGTCAAAGTTATAATATTAAAAAGTCAAACATGCCATTTTTCGGAAAAATCATAAATTGATCTTATATATGTTATGAAGCCTGTTTTGACACTTAAACAAGTTGGTAATAATTATTAGAACATGTATGAACATGTTCGGCTCGTCAATTTCAGTTCTAGGGTCGGTTCGCAACCGAAAGTCGCAAGGTTTGACTTCTGCTTTGACTTTTGATTCTGACCCGATTTAGATTAGTTACCTACTGATCTAAAGTTGCATTATGATCATAATATAATATAGCATAACCCTCTGAGGTTATATTACATAATTATGCCATCTTTGACCAGAATGTCCTTTTTGCATAAAACAAGGTTTTAAATGGTAATGAACTTGAAAATGAATTTCTACTGATATAATATTATAAGTAGGATTATTTGGGATGTTAAACCAAATTATAAACTGAGTTTTTAAACAAGTCTTAAACTATGTCGATAAATGACGGTTTTAGCCCCTATGGCTTATAAAATAGTTTTAATCAAATCTTTTCAAGGTAAATCACTTACCTACTGATATTTTATATTAAATAACATATTTTAAACATTTTAATCTGATCCAAATGTCAATTTTCATAAACATCACTTAAAGACATCATATTACGACATAAGCGCCGTTTCGGCGCATAGTATGGTTTTAAACCATATTAATGGACTAAGACTTGTTACCTACTGATTTTAAAACTTATTTTAAACATAGTTACAGTAGGTATTTATTATAAACTCATAATCCCAAATAATTTATAAACTATGTGTAAAATGACCAAAATGCCCATTCGGTGCATAGTTTGGTCATAAAAGATAATTTACACATATAATTGACATCCTACTAATATTATGTCATAAATAAAGTATTTTTATAGAATACTTATAATTATAATATTAAATTATATTCAAGTTCTTTTTATACGATACGAAATTACCGAAATGCCCCTATAAGGCATAATTTCGTTTTAAAACCTCAACGGGCATACAAGTTGATATCCTACTGATATCTTAACTTACGTAAAGTATAATAGCATATAGAACTTGTCCATAACTTATCCGGTTACCCGATATCGCTATTATGCGCACAGTTACGTATATGTGACTATTTTACGGAATTCAACCGTAACGGGTTTAACCTTATCATTTTAAGTTCAAAATCCAGAATGTTTATAGTTTACCCATATTATACAAGTCAAGTACTTGTCGGGTTTAAACTACATTCTATCTGATCATCGCTTAATCAAGCGTTATACGTAATGATCATGTACACTATTCGGTTTATCCAACCGTTAGTATTTAATTGGCTAGTTTATGCCATAATCCAGACTAGAGCCTTCTCGGTAAAAGCTATCTGCACTCAGTACTTTTGTATACGGCTGAGTTATTTAAAAAGAAAAGAAGAAAACAATCTCAGGTAAATACTCTCAACTTATTTCCCCTATAAGGGCTTGGGATATGGTAAATTATTATTGCATGGTCCACTGCATGGTTAACCTTCCTAAGATAATAAAAGATTTTGTGCCGTTTGCACTTGAAATCATTTTTAATATTTCAAAATGAGTCAGTTGGGTGTACTTACCAGCGTAAGCTGACGTATCCTCCAAAGACTAATCTGCATGTACAACACGAAATTAAGCCGGAAGCTGCTCCGTAGAGAATAAGAGGATTCTTGCAAATCCTTAGATCTGCCTAAAGTCTGTTTTGTATTCTTTCTTGTACATTCTATGATCCGCCTGTGGATCTTCTATTACAAGCTTGTATATTATTTTGTAATTTCGAACATTCGGTTTGTAATAGTAATTTTACTCCAAGACTTCCGCTGTGCCACGTTTAATTGACTATGACGTTATCAACTGTTGTCACGATACTCCCCACCCGGGCCCACCGGTGTATGGATTTCAGGGTCAGAAATCCGGGGTGTGACACCATCCCTACTAAGTTCTATCATGATCAACATCTCTAACCTGCAACATGTTAAAAGTATAGTTCAATACAACAAGTATTGGCGAGTACACAAGTTTAAGTACATAGTATAAGTATAAAAGATTTTACTCAAATCCACATGGCAATTGTATACAAGGTAAGCTGGCATGCAATACTAATTGTAAAACCCAAGTATCCACAAGAATGAATGTGTCCCTCGTCACACGAAGTAACGAGACTAAAGTATGAATGTAACAAGAATGAATCAGCTTTGAGAGTTAACAATACCCCGACGGGCGGTGTGCTACTCCTATAGTGCTATATATGTTAAGTTGGGGCTAGCTAAGTTAATGACAATAAGCATGTATGAATTTAGTATGTACCAAAGCATAACAATAAGCATGTATGAAGGATTGAGTGTATAAAGCATGAAGTGTGTGTATTTGTGTGTTTTGTAAATTAACATGTTACAACCCAAATTGTGTAAAAGGAAAATGGGTTAAGTGTACTCACAGTTTTGCATCCTTCCACTTGTTAGTTCCGTGAAGAGTTTTGAAGGTGGGAGAAGCACCGAGTATCCTACAAGAGGAAAATATGGGTTGGTAAGATTCGAATGATAATGGGGAATTAGGAATAAAATACAATAAAGTAGTTTATACGGAAAAGTAGTTTTTGACACTATAATACCCATCGGGTTGATGTGTTTTCATGGGTTATGATACCCATTAGAATCGTAACGAGAGATTAAGTACTTAGGTGACGTAACCTAATACCATGACGGATAATCATTTGATTACCATCAAGAGTTCGGTTAGTGGATATATATACATATATTATATAGTATACGTAATAAGTAAATGATAAACATCATGGAAGTTCATAGAAGTCATGCATGGAGGTAGGAGGATAACCTTCCTTTTTAACCTCTTTCGTATAGTTCACCAATGCACAAGTAGTCACAAGGATGGTGATGAGTAAGTTTAAACAATAAAGTAAAGACGAAAAATAAACAAAATCATCAAGTGAGGTGGTGGATCGAAGGTAGGATAGCCAAGGCTTCCAAGTAATCACACACTACCAGCTAAAGTCTTGTTTCAAGAACAAGCTTGGAAGGATACAATCTAGTGGGTTGAAACCCTATTAAAACGAAAAGCTCTTACACTTGAGACCTTGAATAAGGTGATATTCCTAGTTGGTTTTCCATGGAAAACCTATGGAAGTATTCCCAAAGGTGCTTCAAGTGTGAAGAAGAAGGAAAGATCAAAGAAGAGAGATAAGGGTGAGTTAGAACTCACTTTTGAAAATCTTAAATCTTTAGAAGGAGGGAGCTCTTAGAGCTTAGAGAGAAGAGAAGAAGAATGTTTAAGGTGTGAAATGTGAGTGGGAGAAAGTGGGTATTTATAGATGGGGTTAGGGGGTTGTTAGGTGAAGGCATTTAATGCAACAAACACAAGTTGGACTAATCCATGAACTTGAAACCAACATCTCGCGAGAGGGTGAAGAAGATTCGGTCGTGTGCCGCGGGGTGTCTAGCGAGCCGCGAGAGGTTACCAATGTGTCAGTCGCGGGCCGCGAGGATGGTTATTCCAGAAGCTTCTTTGGTTTTTGACATTTTTAGTCCTTGAACTTAGTATAAGTTGTCATTTTTGCATGTTTTATGTATATAATGCACATAAGTATGATTTGAGTATCGAGTGTGAATGTATGAGTCTTTGCACGTATAACAAGTATCAGTTTAAACGACCGAATGCATGTAAGACATGTATGTATCAATTATGAATTTCACCACGATCAAAGTCTCAGATTACATAGAAATATGATTACACTTTCTAATTCAGGAAAGTACGAAAAAGCGAGGCGTTACACTAAGTCACTGCGTTGAACCACGAGAAGGGTATATTCAAGGATGAAGCGCTTCCCGTGGTACATACCCAGTTCCAAGCACTGTACCGAAGGTCGTTTGATAACATTACGACTTGAAGGATTGACCGGCTTGAATCATTTTAAATTTCGTACCTTCTGTTTTAAAAATAATAAATATTAGTGGTTTATGTTTGCAACATCCCTAGTTTTAATATTTAAATGTTATGTTTTTTTAATATAATTTTTTTTAGTTTAAATATTATCGTTTTTTAATTGTTATGCTTTATATTTATTTAAATGTTATAAACATAAAATATAAAAAAAATAATAAATAATTAAATAATAATTGAGAGAGATTTATTCTATACCATGAATGTTATTGAAATAGAGGAACAAAGCCCTCTTATTGACGTGACACTGAGATTGACAGAATAAAGCTCCTAAAGGCCTTATTTCATACAAATGCAGCCTAATGAATATACGTCATATTAAAATAATTCTTAGACAGTAATAATATTCTTAGACCGTCTAAAAATGTAACGAATACACACTTATTAACTATAGTATCAAGTGCTAGGTCTAATATTATCAAAACCCAATTAAATTTCACTCTAATTAAAAAAATAGGTATTTAGTGAGATGATTTGTATTACACTCATCTACTTTTTCTTTCATGTTTCATCGATGCACAAACCCATAGCGTGTTCATCACTTAGCCACCACTTGGTTAATTGATGGAGAACCATATATTCATCCAAATTTGAATTAACAAATAACAATGATTGAAAATGTCGACCAAACACGAACATTTGCATGCATTTGAAGTAAATGTTATCACATGTCCAGATATCTAAACCAACCAGATTTTTGTCCATGCTTATGTCTTGTTAAGAAATTGAATTATAAAATTTCAACTAAGAAACTATATAAAACTACTAATATAGATTGTACGTTTGTTAAACTACTTCTCAAAAAGCAGACCCCAACTTGTTTTTCTAATATCAAGTTTTTCTATTATAGAGGACAAAGATATTAGCATTTTGATTGGTTTTCAAACATTCATTTCGATCTATGTTTTACAGTTGTTATCAGATTATGTCACTGAAACATCTCGTATTTTAGTAACGAGATGTTGATAGAAGTTATAAATAATAACAAAAAAAGACTATAAAACGATAAGGGCTGTTTAGAAACCTCGGAACCAATAAATGTTAAACCAGTAAGAGGCTCTGAAACACTAAATACTGAGGCAATAAGTGTTGTTTAGCTAAAGCTTTGAATAACTGTGCAAAATGACTATTTTACACATCAGGACTATTTTGTGTTGAATGAAATGTATCTGACGATTGGCGGGTGGTGGTGGTGTTGTTGGTGGGTGGTAGTGGTGGTGACGGACGGTGGTGGTGGTTGATGATGGTGCTGGCTAACGCCTTAACGGTGGTGGCGGGGGGTGGTTGGCGACGGGTAGTGGTGGTTGGTGAAGAAAGTTTATTAAGGGCAAGGGTTAATCTGTTTGTCAACTATTCAACATCATTATATTACTTAATTATTAAAAGGTCAACTGAACTATTAACAAGTGTTATTTTGGTAAAACAAACATCCTTACCTCTTACTGATTTAAAAAGCTACCAAACAACCCTTAATTCTTTATATTTTTGCTTGTTCTTTTTCTTTTGACGACGGATAATAGAACAAAACTATAAAGAAGCCGGAACAATCAAGATTATATAATGTAAGAACATTAGAATCTAACTCCCAATTTAAGTACCCGAACATGGATCTATTTATTCATGATCCCTTTTATGAGATTCGAATTTGCAACTCATAAATGATATGTTTGGCTCGGAATTAGGAGGGATGAATGAAGAATTTCTACATTTTGAAAAACAAAAGAATATGAAATCCTTGAAGACGTAGGATTTATAAAACTGAAATACTTACTTTAATAACTAGTGATTTAACTTACGATGTAAAATGTAATTTTTTATATTAAAGTTTTATGTTTACATTACCTTTTTATTTTAATATAACGCATTCTTATGCATTAACATCTATCTAGCATATCCTACATAAAAAAATTAAGTATTTAAATGACTATGAAATTATTGTATTTTTTTTCATTATATTAATTTGAAAATATAAAATATTAAAAGAATACTATTTAAATTATGACTAAATTTCGTTATGTAGAAATAAATTAGCGGCTACCGAACTTGACATAATTCATTGAAAATGAATATAAAAACCACTAGATTCTCCTAATCTGTCTCATATGCGCCGTTTACAATTAGTTAAAGCCGTTTAGACTTTACAATTAGATAAAAAATTAAGTAATTGATTTAGTTAAGTTGTGGAGATTTGTTTTCTCTTCAAAATTTGGAATGTAGTTGCAGCTAATTTTTTTATAAGGATAAGCCGACCGCCTATCAAACAAAATGAACAATTGACTTTTTCATTTGGCATATTTGAGGTTTGATAAAATTAACGACTCTTTAAAATTTTAATCATACGTTTGTTTAGGTAACATGTGTAACTATAAACATAGAATCTTGCTACTTTGGATCGGGTTCGGGTCTCAAAATCCTGTTAATCATATATGGCCTTCTTAAAGCCATTGATAGAGTTGCAACATACATACAATCCGTTAAAAGAGGATTTGAGGCTGTAACTTTGGGCTCACCTACAGATGGATATATCGTATAAATAATATATATTTTTAGACACAAAGATGATATAGCATAACAGGGGAAGTATCAATAAAAGGTGGATTTTGTCTAGGTAGGATAAGAAAGATTATGATTATAACATATGAAACTTCTTATAAGTAGAAATGAATGACCTTTTGGTATTAAAATATTGTGTTCCTTATAAGTAGAAGTGTGAAAATAACATGTGGCACCCATTTTGTTTTTTAAAAAATATAACAAAAAAATCTAGTACAAAATAATATTGCACTAAAAAATCAGAAAAAAAGTTAAGACAAAAAGTTTAGTGCAAATAATGTAGTACAAAATTTTAGCACAAAAAATGCTATAAAACATAGAAATACAACACATTTTTGTGCGTTTTTTAGTCGTCATATTTAATATAACAATATGGTACTCAAATTAAAGATAAAAAGACGCTCGATTTTATGGTGAATTTTTTTTATGAAAAATAACGTCGTATAAAAAAGTTATGAACGTTTAAAAAATTGGGATAGAATATACATGTGTTTTGTATATGGAGAGAAAAAATTAATAATACGATATTCACAAGATACCCTTATATTTATCTTTTTTTTTCCTACATTTTCATGTTAACCAGTTATTTGAAAAATGAATTGTTAAGATTCTTTCTCATACTACTTAAGCAAAATAAACTTTTTATTTGTTCTTATCACTTGTATAATATATTAGGAGAAAGTGTACTATACAATATCACTTAACGTATGATGTGTACGTGATGAGGATTCTGCACGTTATAAACTTTCAAAATTTATTCCCGCATGTTGAAAACTAACTGCGCATGTTACTTTTTTATAAACCCGCATGTTATGTTTTTGACAAAACCGCATGCTATTAGCTAAATCCACATGAACCAAATTCACATGTTTGTAAACTAATCCGTCTGTTATTTTCGTATCGCGTACGCATTGTATGTTAAAGCTAATTGTACGTTATCAACTCCATATATTAATATGTGGTGTTTTTTTTATATATGATTTTGAGAATCCGAGCTGGAATTGGAAATTTGAACTTCTTCATTAATATTAATCCAATAACAAAGACAACTAAAAGCCTAAAAATATTTGGAGACATACATATAACTGAAATCCTAACATAATAGTTTTAAATGAATACAACAACAATGAATTATGAGGTGTATGTTTGAAAAATTACATACGAAAAAAAATGAAATAAAACCATAAGTCCACAACCAACCATATATTTGTAGCAAACTGAAATATGTTTTGTCCCCCAATCACCATTTTTTAAAGATATAAGTTTTTAATATTGTCTCCCTTCGCTAATTATTATTTAATTAAAAGAGATTTCATTAATATTTTGGAAACATCTCCACGAGACATGCATTTGGGTGTGAAACTACCATCTTCGACTAGTCAACATTATCCACACGATTACACGAACATTTTCATTTTAAATTTCATTCACACCACCCATATTTTCTTTAAATAAACAAAACAAAGAAATAAGTAGTCAGGATTTTGAAGGGTATATATGCTCGTGAGGTAGCAAGCACCTCACGCCTCACACTATCATTATTCATCCGAATACAATAATTTGATAACAAGGAATCTTACCTACACAAATTTAAGACTAGATGTTTTCGTTATAAGACATATAGCCTAATAAATAAATCTAATTCATCACCTATTTCTTCTTCTAGTTTTTATTAATTTTATTACACGTATATATCATATTCTTATCTTGATTTTTAAGTGTTGCACCAACATGATTAATACGGTATTGAATGCGTTAAATGTTAATGTCCTGAGCCTGATACGTTTGAAATAATTCTATCCAGATTACCGTTAGCGCCCTCTTCATGATTGTTTGTATCACATGATTAGACTTGGACGTGAGAAATTTAGGAGTGTCAATCGTGTCGGACTGATGTGTTGGTGGGTTGAAATGTTCAACCCGAACCCGACTCATATTATTATTCGGGTCAAACTTTTCAACCCTAACTCGTACTCATGTAAATTCGGGTCAACACGACGACCAGTTTAACCCATATTTTTAATGAGTCATACAAATTGACGATTTATATGCGAGTTGTTGGGTAACGTGTTATTGATTACATGTTTAATGATGAGTATGAATATGACAAGCAAATAATATAATGTGACAAAACTAACATTATCAAGACTAACCATATAAAATAGAAACGAAAAAAAACAAAATTTTAAAAGTTTTTTTTATCTAAATAGTTAAACGGCTTGACGGGTCAACCCGAACTGTTTTTAATATGGGTCAAGCCGACCCTGACTCAATTTAATAAACGGGTCGTGTTAGTCGACTCAAATTTGTTTTTTCATATCGGGTTAGTGGGTTGTGTTAAGAATTACCGCCCCTAAATTGAGAATAGGTAATGTACTAATGTGTGACTGAGCAATGATATTAAACTATGAATTATTTACAGTCTTGGTTGAGCATGCATCAGTTTTTATTTGAATTCATCTATCAACGGTCAATTTAATGAGTAACCACTCAGACACTTCTAAATTATTCTACTTATGTAAGAGAACCTTTTATAACAGAAATCCAAATTTGTTTGAAGTTTACAACACAAGTTCGTACACACATGTGACAAAAAACCATATGACAGTGTTAAAGATATTTCTATTAACTATACAACTACTCAGACTAGTAATTTATAAAAAAGATAAATAAATTAAAATACGATAAAAAATGTCTACCTTTCAAGTTGTTTTAGTTTTATTGCAAGATGTTTGACCAAGATTAATGGTGTAGAAGCATAACATGCAATTTGCACATGGGATCATGCATGCAAATGCTCCTCCTCTCAAAACACAATTCTTATTTGTTTTTGTTTCTATTGTTTAATAATTTAAGTCACACTCATGTCAATTTATAAGGCCACCTTTGATTAACTAACTAGATAGGCCTCGAATTACAGGAAAATTTACTTTTACTGTCACATCATAAAATGTACGTTACATTAGTGTCACATAGACATGAGCTATTCCTTACCGTATTTCACCTTTAATGTGTAATGGTTTTGCAATATTTCACTTCCTACTACTCACTAAAATAACAAATGCAAGGATTTGACTGGTTGAATACATTGGGGCCCACCAAACATCCTCCTTCACAGGTGTGAACCGACTAACGCTTCATCCTTTCATGCCCTCTAACGCCACCACCATACTGATGGTAACGCTGACCACTCATGCTTTCATCCTTTCACGCCCTTTAACGAGGTAACGCCGACCGCCACATATGTCGGTTACGGATGGCCTAATGTACAAGAGTTCGACCATGTATTTAGTTTATTTTCTTTTATAATCTTTTTTCTTTACTTTAAATCATGAAGATTTGAATATTCAAGAGAACAAGGTGGGTAAATAGTGTTGCATTTGCCCTATTCGTATAGTGTAACAAAGTAACCCCATTAAAATGGTGTGGGATCAAATCACATAATGTGACAATAGGTAGATTGAGGTGTGTATAGTCACTATTAAAAAAAGTGGGTAAGTAGTTTAATATCACCCTTGCTTCATGTAAAGACTAATTCGGTCCAGAATTAAACGACAAAATACCCAACGTTAAACTCCAGTGTTTATGAGCCCATACGAATTAAGGCCCATTAAATGCAAGGAGGTAGTATGACAGGCCCAGACCAGAACAATTATTCATAATCACGTTATGATACGATACGGATATCACAGTGCAACCTAAATTAGTAGTTAACTGGATACAAATAAGTAACATCTGAACCATATTTTTTTGAGTAGTTTCTAATAATTATTAATAGACATATAAATTCATGTAAAGTGATCGCGATCTTACAAAAAACAACAAATGCTGCAGGAAACAGAAAAACGAAAACAGGACAGAATTATTGCTACTTGGTGACATTATATTTTATTAACGTTACTTTGCCATCAATAAATAAATTCTTTCTAATAGAGTGGCTTTAAGAAAACTTGTTAAAAATAGTTATTTTTTGATGAGCATGCAGATTTACAACAAAAGGTACCCTACGTAATCAAAAGAAGAAGCGCTTACATGTAAATAAAATAAAATAAAATACACATGAAAAAGAAAACCATAAAATGAACATAGGTGCTGGTCTCAAATTGCTTCGTTCTTTATCGGTTCATTTCGATTTGGTATGGTATTAGTAACCGACTTGTACAGAAACTGAAAATCATACAAAATAATACATGTATCGTTGATCTTACTATGGCAATGACTAATATTGAGGTGGTGGTAATATCGTAAATAATAGTAAGTTAGAAAAGTTATATCAATCAATGGCGAACAAGTTCTTCCATCAGTTTTTTAAACGTAAAAACAAAATTTATATGTCTATTATTTCTATCGATACTTTAATTTTCCTTTTAATCTATATCTATACTATATAATAAAAGAAACCATTTATGGATATTCGTTATCATATTTTATGGATAATTATTATTTTAGTTTAATCTCTTCTAATTAATTATAGATAATCTTCTACTAAATAATATTTTGTTTAATCTCTTCTACTTAACCATAGATAATTATTATTTAATTTAAATTTAATGTATACTTCTGATTTATAATATTATTTGTTTGATTTTCTATATCATATGACAAACATCTACTTTTTATTTGTAATATACAAATTTACTATTATTATTTTTGATGATATAATTATATGTATAAAGTGCACTTTTTAATAAAATAATACCAAACAAAATTACGAATATGAAATCACTGATATTACTAATAGTAACAAAGTTTTCATTTTTTAAAAAATTATTCATAAAATATATAACTAAAAACATATGACATTATAATACAGTTAACACATTTATCATCATACAACCTCCCAACTATTCAATCATATTTTTTCTATCTTCTATTACTAAGTAAATAAATATTAATATTAAATCTTATCCTACTTTAAATGTCAACTAGAATACTTCTGTTTTTCTAATAAAATTTTATCCTTAAATTTAAATTGTTAATTTAAGATATTTCTATATAACCAAATTATTTATCACCAAAACCAAACTTTATATTAATATATTATTTATTTTAATTTTCATCATTAAAAATTTATTATATCGATTTTGTTACATAAATTTTAAACAAATTGTATATAAATTTCAATATTACTTTATATATAAAATTAGACTTGTTACGGTTTTTTAAATATAATTTATATTTTATCACTCAAATGGCTACATATTTGGTTCTTGAATAACATGTTTGAACACTATCTTCTTTTCAATAATCATCTCCGCAATCACCATATCTATGCGTACCGAGTATATTCATTAGTTTTTTAAATATAATTTTCTTATTATTTGGTATATGAAATCATATTTATTCAAGCTGTGTAATACACGAGGGTTATTAAAAATATAATTTTTTATTATTTGGTAAAAAATATTACATTAATTCAACCTGTGTAAACACGTAGTTTTAAAGATATAATTTTTTTATTGTTTGGTATTAAAATTACATTTATTCAAACTGTACAATATAGTTCTTATAATTATAAGTTTTTTATTATTTAATATATAAAATTATATTTATTCAACTTGTGTAATAAAGGAGGTTTTTAAAAATATATTGTTTTATTATTTAATATATAAAATTCATTTATTCAATCCGTATAATACACACTATTATAACCTAGTTTGACTATATAGTATTGGTTTATTCTTTTCATTAAAAATAACGGTTTTTTTAATGTTGAACTACTAATCTGACATTGAATAGGAACGTTTTTTTAAGACACTAATTTGACTTTACATGGAAATTTACATCACATAATTCATTAAAAAATTCTAAATAACAAAATACTTCCGATTAGAATTTTAAATTACCTCCTACATATAATAAACCTAGGGTGTTAAAAACGAAAATAAAACTCGCAACAATATCATAATTTATTTTAAAAAAACTTACTAATATAAGTGTGCTCTAATTTATGGTTACTTGAACGTCATTTAGATCTCAATGGTATATATCTAAATGTTGAGGTATTGCGATTTAAATAGGGTGTCCAACATAACAATGGTGTGTCCAAATTCTCGTGATCTGATGCATGAAGTGATTATGCGATATGATGATGCGTCTTGTAACATCCAAAACTTTTTTTTGAGTAATTACTAATTAGATAATAAAGACACTAATGGGCTTAATATTATTTAAAATGTGATTATGAGCTAAAAGCCCAAAATGGAGGAACAAGAAAGCCCACAAGGTAAAAACATGTAAAAGCCCTCATGTTTTCATGGATCCATGTATGTTATGATGTTATGGTATGATTTCGAATTGTTTTTCATCATAAAGTAAGAATCTTAACGTTAAACTTAGCACCTATACTTGAACTGCCTCCGTGGGTGAGTTTTAGGGTTCCTGCGCTAGATTGCGTATCATTAGTCATGAGCAACCTACAGTGCGCTTCATTGTTTAAGAGCAACCTACATTATGTGTCACTGTCCAGGAACAATCTATGTTCCACATTATTGTTCATGAGCAACTTGTGTTTCGTGAGAAAGTAATTTGTGATACGTAATAGTTGACTTTTTTCTATTGCGAACGTTTAACCAGGCCAGTTGACATTGTCATAGGGTTAAGAGAGTTCATTAATTGGTAAAGTTTAAGCATTGGATCACAAGTGAGTTCTATAAGCTCTCTTTTATAGTTTTTACTATTTTAGGCTGGTATGCATGCTACCTTAAATGGTTATACACCCAAAAATGATTATTAGTTATTACATGTTATATATCAATGATATACATGTAATAATGTTATTAAAGTTTGAAATATAGATGAATGATGATTGGCGATTTGATGATTGAGGTAAATGATCGATGATTAGCATTTGTTGCTAGTATTTGTCTGATGGAACCTATGAGTGTCACGACGTAGCAGTTATGGATAAATTCTTATATTGGTATAAGCTTGTTTAGCTTTGTGTTAAGCAGTTGACTTGAAGCTTGCTTCAACGTTTAATGATCTAATTTAGGATTGAACTTGACGTGAATGATTGATGTTAAAATGTGGTTTGATGATAATTACTTATTGTTTTACTTAAAATGTCAACTCTTGTTTTATTAAAAAATTTGGATTCTGTTAGCGTAGCTGTCTTTTTAGCATACATGTCAGGTTGACAAATATTGGGATTGAAGGTTACCCTACACAATGGGTTGAAATCCTATCGACCATAGATGAGCTATTATGTTATTTGATTGTTTTATTTGAACTCAATGATATGATGTACTTGATATTTTATGTTTCCTTTGAAAGTTATCGTATTTATCAGTTTAAGAAGTATGCTTTTGATACTTAAGATTCAATTGTGAGGTTTGGGTTTTACATGTCCACAATATTATAGTGATGCTTGAAACTATTTCAATAGTACATGTGTCAAGCTTCACACACATAAATCATTCTACACATTAACATGCCTAGCATAAATCGCCTTTTTATCATAAATTGTTGATCTGCTCTTACTTGTCAGATAAGTGTTTGTTCACAAAAATTTAAAACACATATACATGCTAAAAGCTCAGAGAGTCAGAGTTGTAAAAGCTTTAACAACTTGCAACTTATATACTTCACATTTGTGTCACTAATCTGACTTTACATGGAAATTTACATAACATAAAACATATACTTAAGATTAATTTCTAAAATAGCATAATGCGTCCAATTAGAATTTTAAATTAACTCTTAAAGATATAATAAATAAAACTAGGGTGTTACAAAGAAAGAACTCAAAACAATATCATATTTTCCAAAAAAAAAAAAAAAAAAATCTTACTCATATAAGCGTGCACCTCAAACTTTAATTTATGGTTAATTGAATGTTGGAAGCATATTTAGATTTTATTTCAAAGAAGTACTTGTAAAGAGTTGGTCATTTCATGAATCGATGATTAATTAGTTGTAGTTATATATTTATTCATATGCTTTGATTACACAGTTCGATTTAAAAACAATTTCGATTACTTAATTAGATTTAAAAACAATTAATGAACGCAACTTGGGTTTTCGTTACTGGAACTCTTTTGATGTTTTTATGAGGACATGAAGTGTGTTTGTGAGTACTACAAATCTTAACACACATGTAACATGTATAAATAGTAGTCCAAATACTGATAATAAAAACCCTAATCCCCTGAGCTTATGTGTTATACTACAAGATCATCAAGAAACCTAGCTAGATGTATTGGAAATTTAGATCGAACTGAAGAAGTTTATAAAATAAAAAAGAGTATTACCCGATTCAGAATACTTGAATATCACATCAGAAAGTGGTGATGAACATACGGAAACATCAATCTAATGATTTAAGTTGCATAGTACAACTTGTTCATTTGTCCACTTAAAGATTCTCTCTGTGAATGTGTGTGTGTGTGTGAGAGAGAGAGAGAGAGAGTCAAATCTCGATTCTTAAACAGCTGGCAAGAAAATCAAGAAAATGTTAGGATAAAACAATTTATTTCAAGAACACACCTGCTAGTCCGTACTGAGGAAACCCTAATTAAGCATACCAACGCACACTTATCCAAATACGAATATTTATTAATTCTGGAAGTGAAAATTAGTATAAACCAAAAGCAACAAACGTATATAAAGTTACTGATAAACAAGTTATTAATTAATTAAATAGTAAAAATTAATTAAAGCTTTGCTTACCTGCGTCCACTTGGAAGATAAACACTCAACAAAACAATATTAAAATGGAAAAATTAGCCATTAATTGTTGCTGCAGCATCATCAAGATTCTCAAACAAATAACAGATCCATAGAGCCGTTGGACCAGTAAAATTATTTTGTGAAACAAGATTGATCAAGATAAACATCAAAGATTTTGTAGAAACTAAGAGAGATATTATAAATCACTCTAATGATAATTCTTTTTTTTTTGTGAATCTTGAGGATGCTGCAAGAGCAAGAACTGACTGTCAAACTTTTCTTGATGAAGAACCCAAAAGAAGCAAATATCAGTGGTGGGTAATGATCGAGAGAAAGGGAACCCTAAAAGATCTAAAAGTAATTAAAACAAGTAGCTAGACAGGGGGAAAAGATTAGAAAAAAAGAATAATTTTGGTCAATTACATGATGATGAAAATGAACAAATTAAACAAAGAGATTGAGAATATAGGAGGAAGATCAATAATGCATGTCTTGATCAAAGTAGATGAAGATGAGGCTTAGAATTAAAGATCTTAGGATTTTCTTGAAATACCATGAGAGGGGTTAAGGTATTTATAGAGATAATTAGTATGAAATAATACATAAGTTCTAATCCCACTGTTTGTATACACGAGTTCATGAATTAATGAACATACAAGTGCGGATCTAGTGTATAACAAGGGGTAGCCTCCGCTACCCCTTGATGCTTCGGCGGTAGTGTAAATTTTGAAAAAAATTAACGTTTTTTCGATTTCTTACCCCTTTATTTTAAAACGTTACCCCTTGACGCTCCGGCTAGATCCGCCACTGTGAACATGAATAAGTGAGTTAACTACAGAATATTCACCCCCTTGCATTTTTTTCTGATGTCTTATTACTTAAATAAAATATAAAAGATGTAATATTTGCCTTTGTATATACTTTTTTTTTCAAGGGCAATTTACAGAACAAAATCAGAACTTTAAAAATTTAGAAACCTTTAACTCGAAAATGTATTAAAGAATCATCAAACCTTTAACCTGGAAAATCTTTCTGATGTTTATGGATCAGATTGGTTACCGAAAATCCTAATTTCCTCTTATACAATGTTAGGGTCAAGCCTAACCTAGTCTTTTAGGAGCATAGCAAGGCCTACCTTGGTATATAGTTAGCATAACTCTTTAATTAAAAGATAAATATCTCAATTACTTTTTAATATAAGATTTAGGTAATGTAGTGTATATAATTAAGTAACCCCCAATATTATATATTATATACTAATACAATTAGCAACTTAAGGCATCATTACATGCCTTTTCAAACCGTGCCTTTTCAACGCGTCGGTTCGGGGAAGCAATTTAAATATTGTTTTAAACATCACCCGCCCTCAATTAACACACTGCCAACCCTAAATTCATTCAATCAACCTCTTCCTCTTCAATGACAAACCCGATCTTCAGTCCCCCACCCTCGCCTGAAAACATAGTACCGCTGCGAAACAGAGGGGGGAGAGAGAATAATTTTCACCGCCAACCACCACTGGTGGCGCCATGGAATCAGCAGGATGTTAGATACGCAAGAAAAGAGCGATTGAGGGCGATGGCGGAACCACAGGACCGTTGACACAAAGATAAAGTTTGGATTTAGTTATATGGATTTTCCATAATTGCCTTTCTTTTCTCTGAATTGCCTTTAGGATAAAAATTCCGATTCAAATGCTTAAATTATATGCCGTTACCATGTTTATCGTTATGTTAAAATTGTGTTCATTCGATTCGCTCATATGTGTTTTCTATAATTGTCGTTCTTTTTTCACTTGAATTGCAATTGGGGTGACAATTCTAATTTAGATGATTAAATTTTACGCAATTACCATATTTATCGTATTTTTTTCCGGCATTTCTTATTCAGAGTGATATTGTGTTAACTTTTTATAACATTTGAGTTTTCAACTTTGTTCAATGGCTTCAAGCACATGATGTTACACCTTTGCCATCTTATTTCTTTTGAATCGCGACAAATTGATACCAAATTTTGTCACTCTCGATATGTTGTTTGTTGACATATTTTAATCAGAGAATAAATAATGATCTTAAATTCTAACCAATATTTGGTTGTTTCATCCCGTTTTTGTTATCTCCCGAACACTTGAAATTGGTGATTCTTTTTAATAAATTATAATTAGACAATTTCAAGTTTTAGCCTGTGTTTAAATGCAAAGTTTTAGCCAAACACATGTTATGGACCCATCTTTTGATATGCTGCCTTTAAGTTTTAAGTTTTTTTCCCTTCCAGGATACATGTTCGATCTGTTTTATTGTTTCTACGAACTACGGGTGCTATTCGATGTGTAAAAAATCTGAATGATATACCTGTCGCTGAAACGTTGAACGTGATCCAGAGGTACAGTTCTTCAAGTTGCATGATCACTTCATTTGTGTTTAAACGCATGTTTGTTTACATTAAACATATCACCAATGTTCCTTTATTTTTGGTTTTGTTTGCTATAAATGCGAAATTGCCAACATGGAAAACAGAACAAACAAAGTTATAACTAAAGCCAAAATTAGCAAAAGACGATAAACATAAACAGATATGTATCGCTTTGTTTAGTAGATATACCATTAACTTGATGTTTCATAATTTTGGGGATAGGGGTTTTCCCTCTGCTTATAAATGTGTTGAATATGTTTTTTTAAGGGCTTCTTTCACTAAATTCGGTAACGTAATACAAGATCTGGATTCCTTTTCCATTGCTGATAAAAAAGGGTACAAATTTTATGATGATTTATATATAGTTTCTTTTTTGTTTTTTTTTTATTTCGAGAACTTGGTTTTGTATGAAGTCCGGCTGTTTGTGGGATTTTTTTATAAAGCTTTTGAGGATCAAAAGAAGTTATTTGAAATAGAATTACAACTGTGCATTGAAAACTTGCAGCCGATTGATGGTCAAGGCTGAACAGCAATGGCTTGACGCGACGGAATAACACAGTCAGAACAGAGGAGATACTGATGGTGTAGCTTGAATACGACGATCGAATTAGGAGCCGATTGAGGTGTTAGGATGCGAGGTTGCAAAGGTTTAAGAAGACGACGATCGCGAACCCGGCCCCTTTATTTAGTGTAAATAATGATTCAAACTTTGAATGTGAGAAGGCTTTGACACCGCTAATAGGGTGAGAAATTTAATAAGATAGGAATTGAAGGAAATTAGGACCAGATGTATTTTTGATTGGTCTACCGATCTTGAATTGCTGGGTAGGCAATTTTTATACATGTTTCATTATTTATATTTTTCCTTAAGTAAGACATGGATTTAATTTATTTCACATAGGAAAAAAACAACGAAAAAGGATTGAAAATATTCATATGCATTCGATTTTTTTGGAACATCATGCTTTTTTTGTATTAGAATGATTGTAAAAACAAAACAAAAGACACATTAAACGATCCTATGGTACGTTTGTTATTTGCCCAACGCTTTGACCAACACCATTTAAGCCAGTAAAACAACTCTTGCCAAAATTATATCAAGTAACCATTCTTCTTACCAAATATATCATCCTGTTCAATTTAAGTTTAGGCTGCCAACATTGGGAGTCCTAAAACCGTTTTGTGACATTTGAAGTACATAAGTTTAGCAAAATAGTGCGGTAAACTTATGCTTGGTTTAAATTTATGCGGCAAAGTTCCGCCATTCCTAAAGCTTGAGTGTGTTATTGTAGGCTCTGAATTAAAGAAAATTAAAAAAGATGTTTTTTTATATACTTTATAATTTTTTGCATCTCATGTAATGATACTAATAAATACATTATCAACTTCCCGCCGCAACGCGCGGGTTGACGTCACCTCGTTATATATAACTATTAAACGGCAAACTATTAATCGGTTGATTTCTGTTTGTAGTATTAAATATTCATGACCTCTTGATAGTAATAGTAATATACTCATAGTTAAGGGTCTAAGTAATTAATTCCAGATTCTATATATAAACTTAGGAAGATAATGTGTTATATACGGATTTAAGAACTAAAAATATATTCTTTATGTTGTATCTATATAATATTATACAAAGATCATATACTAATTAATTAGGTATATGTTAATGTCACCATCAAAACGTAAACATATATAACCATAAAAAAATAGATTGTTTTAAATAAGTTTTCGTACATAATACCAACCACCTAATGCAAGATCTTCACTATAGAACGAACTCAATTGATGATATGTTTAAGATATTTTAGCACTAACATAGTAAACATGTAGGAGTTTTTAGATAATAAAATAAGGTATAAGGTTTGTATATGTATGAAAACTAGCTAGTGGGTGATTGTAGTACTCGTTTGTTTACTTCACAATTGTTTACAAGTAAGTTTGTTTTCTCGTGTGTTACGGTTAGTACTTTTAAATCATTAAGATTAAGCCATTTTGATTTTTTTAATTTAATTTAATACTAAATCATAGGCTACGAGGCTACTATTATTTACTAATAATAACGTACAACAAAATATTAAATAATAACAAAGAAAAATATTAACAACTAGATGTTGATCCGCCGCGGTGCGGTAGGGTATTTCATTTCTATTAGGTTGATAACATGTATAAAAGCATCTAATAAAAAAATTACAAGTAGCTATGATCTAAAGTTGGGATTCAAGATTGCTGCATTGCTCAAGTTTTTTAGCCCTATGACAAGATATGAAGCTTTATCATCGTCTATAAAGTGTTCTTTATTTAAATAACAAAATATTCAATATCAAACTGGGTTCTTATCCAAACCATAATTCCAAGTTCTGTTTTCGAATTGAATTCAAATCTTATAAATTCTAACCTAACTGATCCAATTATTCGAATAATATATGTGTGTATATATATATATATTATTTATTCTATTTTTTCTCATTATTTGGATCATTTGAATCATACAGAACTCAGATTCACTTTAATAATCTTCAAATTTGAATAATCTGAAAACCGCCTCAATAAACACCCTTACATTTGCTATAAAAGCAAGTAGAATTAAGCCATGTTACTATTGAATATAAAATATATATCTTAAGTAAAGTCACCTGCAATATCATGTTTGTTACTTTAATAATTTGTAAATTAGGTGTTTAAGTGGCTAATGTATACATATGCCAATCTCATTAAGTTATAGCTCTAGCTAAGAGAAACGATGTATTTAAATTTGTATGATCAAATAAAGTTATGTTATTAGAAACATTGGAAGACTCCGAATGACCAACAATGTGTTGTGAGACGACATAATACGCCAATGTTGTCATGCATCTTTGACTGAAATCGACTTTTAAAGTTGACCTTATTCCACTACCAACCCTATTCATTTGGTAACATTCGATTTGTATGTTAAGTAAAACGTTTTGTCACTTGAATAAACCAAGTTAGGAACATTTCACATCATAAGATGTTATTTTTCTCCCATTAATTTCTTCAAAGATTAGATAGGGATAAAAGAAAAAAGATTTAAGGAGATGGAATCTTTATGGGCTGGAAACTACTGGGCCAATGGACTGGGCCCATCTGCTACAGTAAACATGACCTATGATTACGAAGGCCGACATGACAGTTTTCACACTTTTAAGTCCAACATCGAAAGAATCTGCTAGCACTTTTTGTTCCTTTATATATTTCTCATAGATATTAAATTTTTGGTTTGAAAAAAAAAACATTATTTATAGAAAGATATATCTTCTTCCTTTAAAAAAAATATGATTGCAAATCAATGTCTTCTGGTTGTTTTTTATTTTTATTTGCCTAAGGGAAGACTTTGAGCTGCGAGTTTTTTTTAACAACCTCGATGGTGGCGGGGTGCAGGAGTGACGGTGATGGTTGTGGACGTGTGGGGGTGGCCAAAAGACTCCTTATTGAAATGTTGTACACTCAAAATAAATTTACTACCTAAGTCGACGACCAACCAGTGCAAAGTGTCTCCGAATCCCGATGGTAGTGGCCATAAAAATAATAGTAGTCATAGTCCTGGTCATTATAATGGTACTGAGTAGTAACTCTCAATAAGTGGTAGTGGTTGTAACACCTACGATAGCAACCTCAACATCACTATTACTACTTGGTATCATTAAGTACATGCAGAATGTTCATAATTTCAATTAACTTTGGAGCAGTGAAATATCAAATAATTAAATTACGTGACATTTGAATAGTTAGGTGCCAGTCTTCATGAAATTAGACTCGTAGATCAAAACTTCGACTATGCGAAAAACAAACTGAATGAAAGAAGATACTAAGTACCTTTATAAGAAACGGGTTCATACCATGACTACTACTTATCTAATTATAAGAATCGGTTTAAAAGCTGTAAGCTAATATTTCATATAGCCTGCTACACTTATTTATGTCAGAATTTTTTTTAAACTTGCAAATTCTATGGTTGGTTTGTTATTTTATTTTTCTTTTCTTTATGTCAGAATGTTTTTTAAACTTGCAAATTCTATGGCTGGTTTATTATTTTATTTTTCTTTTCAGAAAACGTGGGTTCAAAATTCTTTTTTCAGGAAGTCAGGAACGCATTTGTTAGTGGGCTAGGCTACTCTTCAACATTTGAAGGGCCTTCTTACTTTACATTGAGCCAAAAAGCCCATGGTCCAATTTGTCGTTAAATAATGGGCAACTTAATTTTAGAAGTCATTTTATATATTATTAATATAACCTAATGGTCCTAATGTATTAAATTATAATTTTATGTTTCGCTTCATTTCGAAATGTTAAAAGATTTCGAGCATTTCATTGATATCTTCATCAAGTGTTATAAAGATTTTATAGAGTCCTGCTCGCTGGTAAACAAAATGCTAAAACTTATTTGATTCATATTCATACGAATTCACATACATAATGCAAACTATACGAATAAATCTGATGGAATCATGCTTTTTGGTGTCACAACCACTCCCCCTCTTGCCACCTCCGCTCGTCGCCATGATAAAATGTGGCGGGAGAACTCATTTAGATATAAGTGTAGTGAGAACGTTCTTTTTAGATCAATAATATATTGAGAATCATACTTACCCTCTACCCTTGTACTACTTGTTATATAAATTTGCGAAAATGCATGTTAGTTTTAGTATGTTTGGTTTATACTTAAAAATACGGTATCGATAGATTTTTTGTCTGAGTGCATATATGTATGTGTATTATACGTTCATGTATGTGTATTTCTATACTTTAAAAAATATATAAAATCTAAGGAGTGAGAAATGATATGCATGCGTGCGTGCGTACATGGTTCTGAACATTTGAAAGAAAAAAAAAAGAACTCTCCTGATATATGTTTTGTATACATAGTAAACAAACCCATTTAAAACACAATTAAATTTATTCTAGACATGAAATCTAAAACACCATATAAAGAAAGTAAACAGTGTGTTTTAAATTAAATGCCTAGAATACATATGACTGTCTTATAAATTGTTGTGTTTAATGTTTTTCTATGTTAAACCATAACCAAAAAAATATAAAACACCATGCAAACATAAATTTTTTACACTTTATAGAAAAAATGTCCTTTTAACACTAACCTTGTCCTGTATTTTCCTATTATTAATAGTCTTCATGCTTGATTTCTAGAATTATATATTCACTTATATTCTATTTGTGTTTTATTAATACCCGTAGGAATAATGGAACTCGTCAAAAAAGCCTACAATTATAGGTATGGATTTATCATGATACAATTGAATTTTTAAAATCATTATTTTTAACTTCGAGTAGACGGTTAGCTAGCTGTCCTGAGACTTTTGTTAAGAATAAAGGCTATTTCACCCTCCTTTTGAAAGAATAATCGGCTTACCAAAAGGCCTTTATGTTTCAATTTTCCAAAATTTATTTTAACTTCAAAAAGATTCAACAAAAAATGCCATTTCTTTTCTTTGAAACCCAAATCATCTGCTCCCAAAATAAAAACCATTGTAGCCTTACTTGTAATTTAAGAAAATCATTCAATCAGTGACGGATCAAGTAAAAATTCAAATGTATTCTGATTTATTCTTATTTTAAATTTATAGGTATCCTAATTTTTGTTTAGGAGTAAAACATACATAAAATGAAAAAAAAAATACACTAATACTATACTTCTCTGACAAAGTTGAGTACCCCTCGTTACATGATAGATCCGCCTCTGCATCCACTAATGAAACGCAAATGAAATAACAAAAAAAACGGGCGCTACAATCAAATAACGAGAGTCAAGCGGTTGCTAAAACTTGTACACAATTACAAATCTAACTTATTACAAACTATCAATTCAAGAAATATGAACAACGATGAAGTAAACATAATACCAGAGTCGATCAATGACAAAACCAGAACTTCTTAACTCGGAGTCCTCATAAGGTCGGTCTTCTTTTCTATCCACTACAACTAAACGGTCCAAATCATGTTTTCTTTTCGAGAAATCTCAGATATTTTATATATAAAAATCCAACTAATCCCTCCTCAAAGTCAACGGACCCTCTTGACCGTCTTTGGTTCGGCCACTTACTCACGCACAAGCTCCTCTTCTGCATGCCATTGAAAAGAAAATCTCAATATCTGGTGACTGAAAAAACCCACTTGCGGGAGGCTTCTTCTGCTTCGATTGAACCGTTCTTTTCTTTGGCGCCGCCGGGCATTTCATCGGCACACGAAACCCACTGCGTTTGGGTGTCCGGCAACCGTCATCCGCCGACAAATAACCGCCGTCAACCTCCATATGTTATCAACAATATAAGAAAAACAAGATTTAAGATAGAAGCCAAGATGAAAAGGGGTTTTGAAGTTTTGTTCCGGAAGCCGCTATTAAATTTGAGTCTGATCCTACGTGGAGAATAAAAAAAGGAATATATTTTACGGGATGGTGACACGTGTCGTGTTGTCATAAACGGAATGGTAGACGGAATTTATTCGAATCTGGGCCACAATCTTCTTTTCCCGCTTCTTTTCATTGGGATAAAATCACCGTACCTTGTAAAACAAGTTTTTACTTAAAAAAGATAACATTTTTTATGCCGGTTTATTCTCAAAATATCTTTTATACAATTTTTTCTTTAGTTAATATACTAAACACCAGCTGAATAAAACAATGTGTTATTTTTTATATAATTACATAAATAATATAGTTTGTAATTGATCTAAATTTGCTATTAAAAAATTAGATATATTAAATAATATGAATTATTACTGTTATTTTTGGAATTAAGATATATAAAACAGATGTATGAAATAAAAGATAGAATAAAATAATTTTATGGTTATAGCTGTATGGAATGTGATACAACCGGTTATCTATTTATTAGCTATAGATATAAATAGATAAATAGATTGATATAGATTCTTGCATGTTTACTCTTCTTACAAAGATATTTGTTTTTTTGAAAAGAATACAGAAAAAACAAGGTGATAAATAATTTGTTGAGTTGCCTTTTAATTTTATTCTATTAGTGTGGCCCATGCATAATGTGGTTTGGGTCCCTTGACAGTGATTGTGGCTTTATTTGGTTTTACCCTCTGCAGATAAGGGTGATCAGGAAATTCTATCGATGGGTTTATTTGATTCTCTAACGTCAGAAGCTATCCACTTCTTGATGAGGGTCTAACGAGTCATCCACAGCAATTGTTCAACCCCAGGGAGGCAGGGGTTTGTCTTTGGAAGATTAGGGTTTGCAATTCAGAAAGGGTTGGCGGCGCAGCTTGTTGCCCGTCTACCTTTTGTTTTGCTCTAACTTGGCAAGTTTTCTGGTTTATATAATAAAAGGTTTTTGGTTCTCATGTGTTAGAACTTTTTCGTTGCGAATTTAAAATCGAATTGAATTCAAATGTGAAAACCAAAAAAATTAGGATAAATAGTTATTAAATAAGAACATGTGTCATCATGTATAAACCAAATTCGGCTTTTGGTTTCATTTGAAAATCACAGATTCATAAATCAATTTGAAAACCAAAATTCGAATCGGCTTGAACTTCACACCTAACCCAAAAAGGTTTGAATTTACTAATAGTCCAATTTAAATACATGATCAATATTTAGAAGAGAGTTGTTGAATACATAATCAATTTTAAGAAGAAAGCGACGGAAAACACATAAGCACTTGTAACATGTGATTGGTGGCTACAATGAGAGGGAGACTGGGATTGTTATGCACTAAGAACATAACCTTTTTTTGTATCATACCTCAAGTAATAGATACATATGCTTATAATTCTAGTTCTCTATTGAAAATCGATTTGTACTGAACTTACACAAATTTTAATTGCTAAACTGAGTAACATTGAATATGTGTCATTCGATTTAAGTGCAACTTTACAACCAAACATGATTATGTTTTGTACCATCATGTTAATTACAGCAAGATAAAACACAGTATAATTATAAACATAATATGTGTTATCCAGTTTCGGATATACCTATGCTGATTACAGCAAGTTAAAACACAGTATATTTATAAACATAATATGTGTTGTTCAGTTTCGGATATACCTATATTATAAAGATAAATAAAAGCACGTAAGAAAAGGTTTTTTAATATTCTTTGCAAGGTTATTCGCTTTATTAGCTTGGCTAAAATATATTCGCATAACCCACTTAGTGGGCCCGCAACTAAAACTTGGAAAACATAGTTGAAAAAAACAATCACTGTTCTTCAGTTTTTCAAAAACGTGATATTGAAAATATAACAATATCCATTTAATTAGAAAATGTTAGGAAAATTAGAATAATGTGGACGGAAATTAATTTAGTAATAATTAATGGGATTTTTAATGGTGACAAACTCTTGAGTAGAGTTTTTTATATTACTTTATTAGCTTTTATTAGAGTTTTTATATCTTTAATTAAATCACTAATTAAGTGAAACTTTTCACCACCCACAACTCTTGTAAAAATGGTAGGCTATGTGCTTCATTGGTTTTATGAGAAAACTACAAGAGAAAGATAATATGTATGAAGAATTCTTTGAGAAGTTGTGAAGACTTGAACATCCATATGTTGAGAATTATAGAGAGATAAGTTTTCTCTACTCGATTCCATCACTTTCGTATCATTATTTTTCCACAAGTTCAAATACTTTAACTTTATCCGGCGTAACCTCGGGCGTGTGAGCCATCTCCGGCAGTACATACTGCTTCGGCTGTTGTACCCTGGGAAACAGACACGTCGTCTATAGTAGAGGCGCGAAATCTGTTTTAAGAGGAGCGTGTTGAACACGTGCCTCAGCTACAACCGTCAACACTTGATTGTTCATTTTGTATAAGAATATGTGGTTCCACACATCGTTGAAGCCCACCACAACAATTAGACACCATCCCCCGCCATTACCACCACCACAACAATCAGACACCATCTGTAACACCCTGTAAAAATCGTGTCCAATAGTATAGTGACACGTGTTGTATTTTAAAATAGTCTGTTAAAGATCATAAGGACTAAGGGCGTCAACAAGCTCAAACCGAGCCTCTGAGTGATCCTTTACGAAGTCCTAACTCTCATATGTGCCATTTATTGGACGAGAGAGTTCAATTTTGTAAATATGTGAAAGTTGGATGATAGAGGGATTAAAAGTGTCAACATGTTAATTTATACCTCTGAGTGACCTTTTAACGAACCGAGAGCTCGACAATGTCCGGGCATAATCCCGGGTATGCCAAGTATTGGCTACGGAGGGCTAAAAGTGCCAAAAAGGTGTTTAAATAGGTTTATAAGCTTTTATAAGTTAAGAGGCTAAAGTGTCAAAGTTTGAAACTGCCTTTGGGGCGCTCGCGGGGCGCGAGAGGCAGGGCTTGTGCCTCTCGCGGCCCGCCAGAGGACATTTGACGCAGAAAATTGTTTGGCAGCCAAGCAAAACTCCACAAAACCATTAAATCGAAACCATGGCTTCCCAAACTGCTATGCCACGTTTTGGGACACTTGTAAGCTTCCTCTTACACCCCTAAACACCTGGCTTCACCTCCTTTGAGCTCTCCAACTATAAATAGGTGTTCAAGTGCTTCATTCCAACTTGCACCTTTCTCATTAAACCACTCTTCTCCCTCCTCTGGAAGTTCATATCTTAAAGGAGCAATCCAACATAGTTCTTTTGGATCTAGGAATCACTGGTAAGTTTTCCTTCTTTGTGCATTTTCGTTTATAGGCTTTTATAACCAAAAGTCAAGCGTTTTTCGAAAAACGCCTTGACTTTCCGGTTAAGACCATTATGGTCCAGCCATTGTTCGTAATGAACATGGCTAAGTGATCGTAATAAGGTAGGTGTTAGTCCCTATAAAGGGCACCTCCTGAAGTTCACGTTTGCTAGACCAATTGACGGGTCAAAGTTATGATATTAAAAAGTCAAGCAGGCCATTTTTCGGAAAAATCATAAATTGATATTATATATGTTATGAAACCTGTTTTAACACTTAAACAAGTTGGTAATAATTATTAGAACATGTATAAACATGTTCGGCTCATCAATTTCAGTTCTAGGGTCGGTTCGCAACCGAAAGTCGCAAAGTTTGACTTCTGCTTTGACTTTCGATTCTGACCCGATATAGATTAGTTAGCTACTGATCTAAAGTTGAATTATGATCATAATATAATGTATCATAACCCTCTGAGATTATATTACATGATCATAATTAGAATATGAGTTTATGCGCAAGTTCCGTAATTATGCCATTTTGACTAAAATGCCCTTTTCACATAAAACAAGGTTTTAATGATAATAAACTTGAAAATAAGTTTACTACTGATGTAATATTATAAGTAGGATGAATTGGGATATTAAACAAAGTTATGAACTGAGTTTCCAAGCAAGTCCTTAAACTATGTCAATAAATGACGGTTTTAGTCCCTGTGACTCATAAAATAGTTTTAATCAAATCTTTTCAAGGTAAATCAATTACCTACTGATATGTTATATTAAATAACATATTTAAAACATTCTAACCTGACCATAACATCAGTTTTCATAAAACATCACATAATCGTCATTTTACGACATAAACGCCGTTTCGGTGCATAGTATGGTTTTAAACCATATTTAAGGACCAAGACTTGTTACCTACTGATATTAATACTTATTTTAAACATATTTACAGTAGGTACATGTTATAAACTCATAATCCCAAATAAATTATAAATTACATATGAAATTACCAAAATGCCCTTACGAGGCATAGTTTCATTTAAAAAAAAAAACTTAACGGGCATGTAAGTTGATATCCTACTGATATTCCCAACTTATTTAAAATATAATGGCATATAGAACTTGTCCTTATCCGGTTACCCGATATCGCTAATATGCGCATAGTTACGTATATGTAACTATTTTACGGAAATTAACCGAAACGGGTTTAACCTTATCATTTTTATCTCAAAATCCAGAATGTTTATATTTCACCCATATTATACAAGTCAAGGTACTTGTCGGGTTTAAACTACATTCTATCTGATCATCGTTTAATCAAGCGTTATACGTATTGATCATGTACACTATTCAGTCTAAGTCTATGACTTAAATAAGACCGTTAGTATTTAATTGGTTAGTTTATGCCATAATACAGACTAGAGACTTGCCGGTAAATGCTATCTGCACTTAGTACTTTTAAATACGGCTGAGTTATTAAAATATAAGAAGAAGACTAGCTCAGGTAAATACTCTTGACTTATTTCCCCTATACGGGCTTGGGTACGGTAAATTATTACCGCTTGGTCGGAAATGAGATTAATTGAACGCCGGTTTGGAATAGATGTTTTAATCAGTTTTGTTTGATAAATTAAACATCGGGGGTTAACTACCGTGTCCTGGATATCCTCGGCTCATTACAATAGAAATGGCCACGATCTTAGCGCGGGTGTAGGCATACACCCGATAGACACTCAATTATGCATTCCCACAAGGTTGGGAGGAATTGACTCCTTCGTGAGTCCAAAGTGGTGTGTACGTTAATTGTGTCTCGGTTAAAGTACCGAGCCCCGCATGTATGACAAACATATAAATCTGTTAACAAGGTTGGACGGTTAATTAACCCAAGTTATAAAATGAATTTGTGCTGATACACACTCAAAACATTTTTGAAATGTTTTCATAATGAGTCGGTTTGGTGTATTTACCAGCGTAAGCTGACGTATTTTCAAAGGACAAACTGCAGGTACAATACGAAAATAGGCCGGAGGTGCTCGGTAGTGATAGAGGATCTTGCAAATCCTAAATCTGCCCAAAGTCTGTTTTGTATTCTTTCTTGTACATTTTAATGATCCGCCTGTGGATCTTCTATTACGAGCCTGTATATTATTTTATTTTTGAACTTCAAACATTCGGTTTGTAATAGTAATTTTACTCCAAGACTTCCGCTGTGCTATGTTTAATTGACAATGATGTTATCAACTGACATCACGATACTCCCCACCCGGACCCACCGGTGTAAGGATTTCAAGGTTGGAAATCCAGGGCGTGACAAGGTTGGTATCAGAGCCAACGTTTGAGAGAATTAAACACTAGCCTTTTGTGTTTAATCTCAAAAAATACACGAGCACATTCCTTAGACTTCCGAGTCTAGGCATTGACCTAGGATTACTCATTACATTATTAAGTTATTAGTATTGTTTTTGAATTGATTTTTAACAGGAAAATGCCACCACGTGTACGAGTACAAAGTGGAAGAGGAAAAGGTCCAATGAGGGGAGGACCATCGGGGCGTAATCCTCCTCAACCTCATAACTTAGATGCTTACCAAGAATCAGGAGATTCATCTCCTTGGCAACCAGCGAGACGTTCAGTCTCTAATAGACACGCCCCCTCACACTCCCAAAATTCCTACCACTCTCACCACTCCTATCATTCACACCATTCTCACCATACCCATTCTCACCACTCATACCATGAAGAATTCAACCCAAACCAATACCTAAATACACTTCCAGCTGATCAGAATTTGAATCAGCCTAATCCTATGGACGAGGACTCCGACCCGGAGATGCCGCCATCGGGATCAAATATGCATCCCATTGAAATTTCGAGCGATTCAAACTCATATGCTGGATCGCCCTACCAAGGTCCTAATGAGTGGGACCAATACTGGAATCAATTTACCTTCGCCCACACTCCTTCTCATCACTCTCAACCACCCCTAATACAAGAAGATGTCCACATGGAACCGGTGGACCAACCTCAACCACCACCTGAACCACCAAGAAGGAAGCATGGAGCACGTATGTCGGTACGTGCCGGACAAAGGTCGGGATCGCTGCCACCTTTTCCCAATTCCTACCCTACAATTCAAGAGGACCCACAAATGGGTGGACCCTCTAATATTTCATCTATAGTGGAACCAACACAAACCCCAACACCTACAGTCCAACCACCACCATTGGGTTATACTAACCCAATCCCCACATACCCAGACACGTCTGGATATGATCCTTTTAACCCGTCTACACTGGTAGACTATCAAGCATGGTCACAAGACCCTTACATGCAGGCGGTTATGCACAATGCACTTTACCCATCTCCCTTCCCACCTGCTTTTCCACCAACTGGATATCCAACTTACGGATACCAATATCCGGCTATGTCACAGCCACAACCACAACCTCCGCCACCACTTGAGGCCATTAATGAGGCCTTAGAAAGGATGAAGGAATTGCAACAGCAAGCGGAGAAGACGGAAAATAAGACAAATAAGTTCTTCAAGAAACTTTCCAAGCTAGTTAAAGGGAAGAAGGACGAGTGAAGTCTCTTCTAATTATATGTAGTCCCTGTGAGGACATTGTTGTTTCTTTAGTCCCTGCGTGGACATTTTTATTTATTTAAAGTCCTTGCATGAACAGTTTATTTCATTTTCTAGTATTATAATTTCTATTTGAAGGTTAATGAAGTATTTTGGAATTATATAAATATGTATTCATTCTCTTGAAAACGAGCGTCTCGATTTTATTCAAAATTTATGCTCTGCTGTATAATTCCAAAAGATCTTAATGGATTGATTATGCCAAGCGGCATAGACCACATATTGGCCAAGAAATGATAGTTAAGTACGAAGGGGTCTTCTATCAGGATAGTTAAGGGAAGTTATCCTTCTATCCAGGGGTAAGGGACTAGGTCCAAACCTCCAAGGTCGTTAAGGTCGAAGGTGACCAGGACCGTTAATCAATCATTAAGGTGCTCTTATGTAACATTAAAAAATGTTCATAGTCTTGGTCGTGTGGCTTGAGGAACCACATTCGCCGTAGGCCAATGTGCCCAATTATCCGAAGGGATAGGTTGATATGCCATGTACATCTGTTATGATGTAAGCCATTGTGCCCAATTATCCGAAGGGATAGGCTTATATGCCATGTACATTTGTTATGATGTAGGCCAATGTGCCCAATTATCCGAAGGGATAGGCTGATATGCCATGTACATCTGTTATGATGTAGGCCAATGTGCCCAATTGTCCGAAGGGACAGGCTGATATGCCATGGTACATCTGTTATGATGTAGGTTAATGTGCCCAATTGTCCGAAGGGACAGGCTGATATGCCATTGTACATCTGTTATGATGTAGGCCAAGGTGCCCAATCTATGTCCATGGTGACAGGCCAATATGCCCAATTAATATGTCCACTAAGGGACAAGATTATGACTTATGTATAATTGTCAATATGACAATGACAGTTGTGACATTACTATCCGCTGTCCAATAATATATATGGACTACGTCTAAATTGTAATTTGCCTATGATGGTTCTATTAAGACCTAGGCCAAATATAGATATGTTAAGCCTAAGAGTTGTGATGTTATTCACACTAGTGTAGGCAATGGATTGTTATATCCAATGTTTAAAGCCGATATGGTTAGTATACCATGGCTAAGACAAATTTTATTGGTATATAGAAATCAAGACTTAAAGATGGCTAATTCAAATGAAGCCCAAAGTAGCCACCGGAATGTGGAATCTAACAAAGCTAAAAATATAGATGATGACAATTTCCAAGCTCGCATAGATGCGCCAGTGGGAAAGGCCATGGAAAAGGCCTTAGAAAAGCTTAGGGAGTCGAGTGCTACTCGCTCCAGACCATTATCTATTGCCCCATCTTTGGCTCATAGAGAGAGCTCTGTTCACTCTTCAAGTGCGAAGAGTGAGCCAAAGAAGATACATTATGTCGATACGACACGTTCTTCTAAGGACGGATGCACTTACAAGTAAAACGGTCTCATGTAAGCCCCGAGACTTTAACGGGGAGAAAGGAGCTGCGGAAGCCTTGAAATGGCTTGATGAAATGGAAACAATTGTAGACATCAGCAACTGTGCTGATAAGGATGTGGTTAAGTATGTGCCACAATCCTTCAAGGGCGATGCCCTAATATGGTGGAAAGCCATGATCCAATCTACGGGTAAAGTATACCTGTACAACTTAGGATGGTCCAAGTTTGTGGACCTAGTTAAGGAAACTTACTGCCCAACCCATGAGGTAGAGAAATTAGAGACAGACTTTTTGTCTCTTTCAATGAAAAACCTAGACTGTCGGAAATATGTCTCCGACTTCAACTCTCTATCTAGGTTAGTTTCCTATTTAATCACTCCCGAATCCAAACGCATTGCGCGTTTTATAAATGGATTGGCGCCTGAAATAAAATGCATGGTAAAGGTTGCTCAGCCTAGTACCTATAGGTCCGCTGTTGACCTATCCCTCTCCCTCACCTTAGATGTGGTGAGGCAAAAGTCAGTCAAGCCTGAGACTGACGGGAAAAGGAAACGAGAGGATGACAACTCCCAGAATTCAAGAAGAAAGGAAATTTTGGGTTCAAGAAGAACCAACACGCGTCTAATGACAAACCCCTGTGCAAGAATTGTAAATATAGGCATTGGGGAGGCATAAATCAACAAACCAAACCCTGTGGTATCTGCAAAAAAAAGGGCAAAAGACCCTAGATTGTAAAGATCTTAAGGATGCAGTTTGCTACAACTGCAATGAAAAAGGCCACATAACGTACAACTGCCCCAAGAAACCCAAAAGTAATGATGCAAAGCCTGGAGAGACCAAGAAGGGGAATGCACATGCCTTTCGGCTAACTGCTAAGGAAGCTGTTCATGACAACTACGTCATAACAGGTACTTCCCCATTAACAATATTTATGCTAGAGTTCTCTTTGATTCGGGTGCGGATAAATCATTTGTTGATCATAAGCTTTGTAAACTGTTAAATTTACCCCTAAGAACTATAGACAAAACCTATGAGATAGAACTTGCTGATGGAACGATAGAATCCACATCTTCCATTCTTGATGGATGCTCCATATCCATTAAGAATCATTCCATCCATATCTCTCTTCTGCCAATGAAATTGGCAGGGTTCGATGTTGTCTTAGGCATGGATTGGTTATCTCATAACCAAGCCCGCATTGCCTGTGATAAGAAGCTCATCGAAATTAAGACCCCATCTGGTGAAGTGATCACCATTCCTGGAGACTCACACTATGGATTGCCAGACAAGGTGTCGTTATTTAAGGCATCCAAGTGTTTGAGAAAAGGCTGTGTCATCTACTTGGCACAAGTAACCATAAATGAACCAAAACGAACATTGAAGATCTTCTTGTTATTTCGAAGTATCCTGATGTTTTCCCTGAAGAACAGCCAGGCCTACCCCAAGACAGACAAGTGGAGTTTAAAATAGATATCCTACCAGGATCAGCACCAGTGGCTAGAGCTCCATATAGGCTAGCATCAACGGAGATGAAGGAATTAAGGACACAACTAGACGAACTCTTAGAGAAAGGCTTTATTCAGCCTAGTTCCTCGCCTTGGGGAGCTCCTATCCTCTTCGTTAAAAAGAAAGATGGTTCGATGTGGATGTGCATTGATTACCGAGAGCTAAACAAGTTTGCCCAGGATTGATGACTTATTCGACCAACTTCAAGGGGCTAGCTACTTCTCCAAAATCGTTTTAAGATCAGGATATCACCAACTAAAGGTTAGGAGTGAGGATGTTCCTAAGACTGCTTTCAGGACCCGCTATGGTCATTTCGAATTTTTGGTGATGCCTTTTGGGCTCACCAATGCACCAGCAGCATTCATGGATCTCATGAATAGAGTCTGCAAACCGTATTTAGATAAGTTTGTCATCGTCTTCATAGACGACATACTTATTTATTCTCGTAATCAATCTGATCATGAGAAACATCTACGGTGCATTTTGGAACTGCTAAGATAAGAGAAACTTTACGCAAAGTTCTCCAAGTGTGAATTTTGGCTTAGAGAAGTCCAATTCCTTGGACATATGGTAAGTGAGCGTGGTATCCAAGTGGATTCCGCCAAAATTGATTCCATAATAAATTGGGAAGTACCCAAAACCCCAACGGAGGTTCGTAGTTTCTTAGGATTGGCTGGTTACTATAGAAGGTTCATTGAGAACTTTTCAAGAATAGCCACTCCTTTAACTTCCTTGACCCGTAAGAATATTAAGTATGATTTTGGTCCAAAACAAAAAGAATCTTTTGAGATTCTTAAACACAAGTTGAGCAACGCTCCTGTGTTATCTCTACCTGAGGGTATTGAAGACTTTGTTGTTTACTGTGATACTTTGCACACTGACATGGGCTGTGTGTTAATGCAAAAAAGCAAGGTGATTGCCTATGCATCATGACAACTAAAGGTGCACGAAAAGAATTATACCACCAACGATATGGAATTGGGTGCCGTTTTATTTGCACTAAAACTATGGAGACATTACTTATATGGCACAAAGTGTGTTATATACACTGACCATAAAAGTCTCCAGCATTTGTTCAATCAGAAGGAATTGAACACACGACAACATCGATGGATGGAAACACTTAATGATTATGACTGCGAGATTCGCTACCATCCAGGCAAAGCAAATGTAGTTGCTGATGCCTTAAGTCGCAAGGAACGGGTTAAACCAATAAGGATTAACGCCAAGAGCATCAAGCTCAGAAGTAGCTTAAATGAGAAGCTACTAGATGCACAGAAGCAAGCTCTATTAGAGGTTAATATCCCTAATGAGGGATTGGGCGGAACTGTTGATCAGTTAGCGCCAGGAAAAGATGGAATCCTTAAATTCAATGGAAGAATTTGGGTTCCAGTATTTGGAGGACTTAGAGATTTAATCCTTCAAGAAACTCATAGTTCAAGATACTCGGTCCACCCGGGAGGTGACAAGATGTATCAGGATCTAAAGAAGAAGTACAGTTTGCCGTGTGTGAAGAATGTGGTGACCTTGGTTACCGGGCCGAGAATTGTCAAGTTAGTATGGCACACACTACCGAAGAGGTGAGCCAAGTGTATGGAGATAGAAAACAGTTTGACATGAACTCCAACACTTACCATCCGAGTTTGAGAAATCATCCCAATTTTTGGTATGGTAATGCTTCGAATCAAATGAGCCCGAATTTCCAATCGGGAAATCAAGGTGATGGTCAAGGCGATTCGACGTACCAAAACCACCAAACTGGTAATTCGGGCGGTTATCAAAGAAACTACAACCAAGGTGGTGGCCAAGGGTATCACAATCGTGAAGGTAATTACCAACGGGGCTACAACCAAGGCGGTAATGGGGGTGGTAACTCAAACCCTCAAATGGGTGGTGAAGACTCCTTGAACTCTAAATTGGATGCAATCATGAATGCCATCACTACTTCGAATCAAGAGATAAAGTTGGAGATGAAGAAAGAGTTCGAGGTACGTGAAAAATCGCACAAGGCATTGGAAAAGCAGGTGGGTCAACTTACGGAAGAAATGACCCAAATGAGAGGAAGTGGAGGAAGACTCCCAAGTGACACCACTATGAACCCGAAGCATCAAAGTTCAAGCACGAATAATGTGAGGAATGTGCACATTAACGCAGTAAGTCTTCTTTCAAATGATGAGGTTTGTAGTGTTGAAAGCACTCTACCACCACACCTTGTTGAGGGTGTAGTGGAAGATGTAGGAAATGAGTCGGGAAGTGAAAATGAGCAAGAAACGATTTCACACATTAATCGAAAAAGTAACTAAAAATTCTTTTTGTGAAAGTTGTTTAAATGACTTGCATACTAGGGCCAATGATATGGGTGTGGAGTTTAATACCATCCCATACCCGTTGGCTCTATTAAAACCAATTGATGTATCAAAGTTTGAAAAAGGGAGCCCACCAAAAGACGAGATGTGGGAAAATTTTAAACAAGCAAAAATTAATTTTCCATTACTTGATGACATTAAAAAGGTCCCCGCTCATGTAGAGTGTTTAAAAGAGTTGAGCACCGAGAGACGGCACAATAAGATACCGAAACAATTTGACTTAATCTCACATGTTAGTGCCGTTTTATCGAGTGCCCTCCCCCAAAAAGCTCAAGATCCGGGAGATCCTCTTATTCCAATCCAAATAGGTAAATTTAAAATAAAGAGGGCGCTCCTAGATCTTGGAGCTTGCGTGAGCATCTTGCCTGTGAGTCTATACGACCCATATGATTTTAGTCCTTTGAAAAAGTTTGACACCCCTGTTGTGTTGGCCGATCAGACTCCCACGCATCCAAGGGGG
Source organism: Scalesia atractyloides (assembly GCA_947069175.1). Lineage (NCBI taxonomy): Eukaryota > Viridiplantae > Streptophyta > Magnoliopsida > Asterales > Asteraceae > Scalesia > Scalesia atractyloides. The sequence continues at coordinate 84,097,839 of CAMTDV010000116.1, read as the reverse complement.
ATGGTGGAAGATGTAATAGTGAAGGTTGAAGATTGCTATTACCCAGTTGACTTTTTGGTAGTTGACTATGTTGGGTGTGTTGAGGACACACAACCGATAGTCATACTGGGTAGACCGTTCCTGGCAACTACTAATGCTATAATAAATTGTGCAACGAGAACGGTAAGCATGCAATTTGGGGACCAGGAACTAAATTTGAATGTTTTTCCTAAATTTACTAACTCGATTAGTGAGGATAAGTGTCCTAAGGTGGACATGAATCCGAACAAAAATATGTGTGCTATGGTTGGTAGGTTTGGAGAATCAAGGAAGAAACCGGTCAAGAAGAAGAAGGTGAAGAAGTCACCTCAAGAGAAGAAGGTAGACGAAGAATTAAGGAGGTTTAGCCCGTTTGGAAATAAATGGTATGAGTCACCGGTCGGTGATGTGGAAGAGTTCGTGGGCGACAAACACTCCGTTCGACCACCATGAGGTGGTATGTTATTTTTTGTTGTATATTTTTGTGTAATTATTCTTTTTGTGTTTCGTTTATTGTTAGTAGTTAAATGAACTTTGTGGGTGTGTTCCCTAGATAACCCTCACTAGACCTACTCGTCCTTCCGAGCTATAGGAAGGTTTAAAAGGGCTTGTTGCATACGCTAAATGCAACTGTGATTCCTATGAAAGTGAGCCAGGTTTGTTGTTGCTGTAAAATATTTTTCCACAAAGTCAAAGTTGAATAAAATTATATGACTTGGTAATTTTTTTAGTAAAAATGGTAGAACTAAGTAACTAACAAATTTTTAATGGTTGTGAGAAGCTCGCTTCTACACGAAGGTTGAAATTTGTAGGTAATCTGTGTTCGTGAGACAACCATTTTTGTTGAAGATGAAGAGCACGCGAAGAATGAGCGAAAAACCAGGTGCATACATTTCCTCTAGCTTTGATTTGTTGTTGTTTAATAAGTGGATTGTACTTTATATTTTATTCTCCGGGGTGGAATTTTGAGAAAGTCGGTCGTGTCACGTCCCTTGTGCGTTTTAAAAACTCCATTTCTACACATTGAGGACAATGTTGACCTCAAGTGTGGGGATGGGGAGAAAAAGTTTTTAAATTTTGACCCGTTCGTTTATACACTATACATTGAGGACAATGTTGACCTCAAGTGTGGGGATAAGGGAAAATTTCAAAAAAATTTCAAAATATCATTGTTTAAAGCGATCTAAAAACCACAAGTAACTAAGTTAATGAGGGATGACACAACCCATGTGGTCTTTTATCATGATTAAGTTCAAATAAATAACATGACGGGTATTTAACGGATGGTTATTTGAGAATAATCCGCCTAAAAAACTTGCACTTTATATATATCGCATACCATACCTTTTATACATGAGATTTTGAGCCACTTTTACATATCACATATGCATATATTTCTTTGGTTGGGTGGACCATTAGTCATGTATTGTAGAACTTGTAACTTTTAATACGTTTGAGACCATAGACCGAATATGAGCACAAGAATGATTGAGGCATTAGGTAAACCTTTTTACTTTACACCATTTATATATCCTTACCCAAATTCAATCCCTTAGTCGCCAATTTTGAGGCTAAACCTTTCATTTGACCAACCCATTTAGCCCTTGACCTTTGAACATATATTTTAATCCATGTGATGAAAACTTGAAAAAAAAAAAAGAAGAAGAAATTGATGAAAAATCGTTGAGAAAAGAAAAAAATATGTATTGATAGTTTGTTGAATAAAAGGCGTAAATTGTGCCTTGTAGTTATTGTTTCATGATTGTTATGTGAGTATAGTGATTGTGTAATAAAAATCGAGTTTTCATCGTCTTAGCCACTTTCAAAGCATTCCCTTCTATACCCTTAGCCTAGCCCTAATTCAACCCGTTCAAGACCTTTTGACTTGTGTTCAATATTTGTGTTCAGTGGTGGAGAATGATTGAGTTGCAAGCTTATGCGGGCATATGTTCTAATCGGTTTGTGTGTTTACATCAAAAGTGCTAATGTATTACTTATTAGCCAAATTTTAAGCCGAGTGGAGAGAACATAGTGAGGGATATGTATGAAATGTGAGTTTTAAAGGCGGGTTAATCTTGGATAACCATTTTTGTATGTGTTAATCATATTAACGTTAGATAATTTGAAAAATGATAAAATTTTTGAACCGAGTATGACATTAGACCTTAATTCATGTCTCGAGAATGGAGAATGTGTTCCTTATTCAACCCATGTGAAAATGAAAGAGAGATTTGCTTGAGGGCAAGCAAAAGACAAGTGTGAGGATGTGATATGTGGTTGAAAACCGTTGCTTTTATTGAGTTTAAATTAACGTTTTACGTAACTTTTAGTCTCGAATAGCCTACTTTTGATTGGATTTGTATTTTGCAGGTTTACGAAGTTTAAGGAGCTATTTGGGAGCGTTTCGGAGCATCGGGACGGAAATCAGAGCAACCGGGAGCGAAAAATGGGAAAACAGAAAAATGTAGTTTGGGGAGGCCGTCGCCGACGCCCATATGGACTGTCGGCGACGCCCCACAGATAACCCCGTTGGCAAATTTTGTTTGTAAACAGTGGATTAAGGCGTCGGAGGAAAACATGAAATTCTAGAGGCCGTCGGCGACGCCTTCCCTGTTATGTTGTTGCTGAAATTCAATTTTGAACGGGTTTTAATGTTGGTGTTGACCCATTTGCGAGGAGTTACAGGATTTGAACCAAAAACAAGTATCATGGAGCCAAGAACACTATCACCTTAAATTCTAATCCATCTTGTTCATCCATCTTCAACCGAATCAATCATTCACCATTCCTAACCCTAATCCATCATCATCATCCTCACCAATCCACCAATTCTTCCACCATAATCGTCCATTCCCAAACCCTAATCCTCACCATCACCACCATCAAAGCTCAAGATGTTCGTGTTTGAGTTTCAATCCTCCACTGATCAAGTTCCGTTCACCATGTGCGGCTAATTTCTGAAGGTTTCACCCCGGTATAGGTTTTGTAAGTTCTAGGGTTTAACATTGTGTTGGGTTTTGATTTGTGACAAATTGCAATTTGATTTGAAAACTTATGATAATTGTCTCGCATTGGTATTGTATTTGTGAATTGTCGAATGAGTTATGAAATTTGACTTTGCGAAATGTTTATGTGCGATTATACCTTATCTAGGTTAGAGGTTACATGTTCTTGGTAATGAAGTTGAAGAAACCCTAGATCAACTAGACCAGAGTCGAAGTAGATCTATAGAATGGGCTCTGCATAAAAAGGTTAACTCTCTGTTTGGTTTCACGATGGATGATGAGTAGAACAATATTCCGGCTGATCCTGCAAAACAGAACACCGTTAGCACGCCACGGGGAGAAGGGGGGTCCTCTCCGTGACCACCCTCCGGCGTGAGAACAAGTACTGGTAGTCACAAGTAAGTACTGTAAGTGAGAGAGTAGTTGAGAGTAAATACCTTTCCTTGAACTCTAAGTTACTTATTTATAGCCGGTGTTTGGCGCCAAAAAGAGAGATTGTTAACTTTAAAGGAATCTTTTGTTATTCCGTTAACGTTTGTTGGCAATCCGTTAGTGCACACGGATCGTGAGCTCATCAGCGGTTAGGGAGGTGCCACGTGTCAACATGAGATCACTCCATCTTATAAATGTGAGCATGCCATCACCGTGATCTTCCTCAGCCGTCCAGATGCTGCAACGTGGCAATTGGTTATAATCGAAAAAATGCTTGCACGATTGGGTGTTAATGGCTTCTAGAAGGTTTCACAGCTGTTACCCATCTATTATTCGCCACGTGTACATTCTGTTACAACAGAAAAGATTCCCTTTGCTTTTGCACCAAGTCAAGGACTTTGCTAAGGGAAAGTTTCTCAGGATTTACTGTTTCCTTGCGCGAGAAGCGCAAGTTAGTTAACTGATCTTCCTTCTTCTCCTTGCTGCTTAGTGCACGTTTGGTGGATGCTTGCTTTGATATAAATATTTGCGCAAGGTTTATATATGGAGCATTATCAAACAAGAATGTTCAAGGTTAACTTTGAACCTTGCGCGAGCCCGCGCAAGGTAGTTAAATGAAGCATTATCAAACAATAATGTTAAAGGTTAACTTTGAACCTTGCACGAGCCCGCGCAAGGTAGTTAAATGAAGCATTATCAAACAAGAATGTTCAAGGTTAACTTTGAACCTTGCGCGAGCCCGCACAAGGTAGTTAAATGAAGCATTTATCCAAAGAAAGTGTTCATGGTTAACTTTGAACCTTGCGCGAGCCCGCGCAAGTTAGTTAAATGACGCTTTCCTCTCTTCGATATTTGGCGCAGAGTTCTAATAAATCTTATTTTGGCAAAGAAGTCTGCGCGCAGTTTTCTTAGAAGTTATTAATGGGTATGGTTTCCTTGATTGGCGCAAGGTTTTTGGGACCATACCCCTTCAAGTCCCCCCAGTCCAGTGTTGCTCCTATGTAAGAATAAAATGTAGGTGGAGCACTGGACTTAAGATAAATGTGCTGCGCTAGGTAAGGACTCGCTTTTTGTTGCTTTATGCATCTTGATGACGTGTCGTAAGTGAATTTTGAAAAAGTATTTGAATTTCAAATATGCTTAGACACGTGTCACTTATCTGGATGGTGTAGTTGGTGACGACGCACGTTCTTGAGACGTGGTGGTACTGTTGACAGGCTGTCAACAGTACATGTCTTACCGTATTTAATGCTTTTCGGCGATATTCGCGCGCGTGGGGTGGTTACTATTCTCCACTCGCCCTTGCAGTTACCTGGGGATACGTGATGGTCCCAAAAGTCGCTGCAGTCAAATCGTGCATTAATTGCGGTTAGTATATAAAGGGATCAACGATCCATTTACTTCCTCACCCAATTATAACTTGAGAGAAATTTGTGTTCAAAAATTCCGGCGACCTTCAAAGTTTTCTACGTTTTCTTCAAAGTTCGAGTTATGGCCACCGGTGCAAGTTCTGCTGAGATGTCGTCGTCAAGTTTGCCACCGCTAAAGTGGTCGAAAAAAGATTTCGATAATCTTGCCACTAACTTCCTTTTTGCTCCGTCCTGGAGAGCGTTCTTTTCGGAGGCGAATGCCACGGCGGCTGATGCGCCGGCCGGCTATATTACATTATTTTACGATTATTTTGCTGAAGTGAACTTCCGGCTGCCGGTGACCCATTTCTTGCTGGAAATTCTTGGTTTTTACAAGATTCACATTTCTCAGTTGAGCCCGATGGGAATGGTGAGGATCCGGCATTTTGAGTTCGTTTGCCGATCGATGCAGATCGTGCTGTCGGTCGAGAAGTTTAGAGTTTTCTACCAGCTGCACTGCTCGTTGGGTTTTTATTCGTTCCAACAGCGTGTGCAAGCCAAACGATTGCTGTTGGTGCCGCCGAAGTTCTACCACGACTGGAAGCAGAAGTTCTTCTTTATCAAGGCGGCGGTGATCCCGATGAAGAGGACACTCCGGGCCGGTGATGAGATCGATCTGGAGACCCTTCCCATACCTGCCGACGAGGTATGGTATCAAGATATTAAAGATGTGCCCAGTATTGTTTTGCCGGAGAGGGCCCTCATCGCTGCTGGGATGAGTATCTTCTGGAAGAAGGAACGCCGGGAAAAACCGGTGTATACCGAAGATGGAACTGGTATGTAACCCTTTAACTTCCTAGCAATATCTTTCAATAGATATGTACTGATGCAAAAATGTTTGTTATGTTGCTGCGCCTCTCTACTTGGTCTCTTTCAAGAGAGAGAAGAGAAAAATGGTCGTCGTGCCTATTTCTGATGGTGAGGACACTTGGTTCTCACAAATCTTGGGGAACTATGAGTTGCCCAAGCAGGAGGATCTGGAGGCGCAACCATGTTCGAAGACTGGTAAATAAGTCCATACAAAGCCTAAGTTGATATTGCAATATAACTTAATGGCGCAACCTTTACTCAATATGATTGATTATGTAGGTGATTTGCTAAACTTGGGCGTAGGCCCTGATTCGAGGAAGAAGAAGAAACCAACTGCTGTTGCAGCTGCTGCGCCTCCCCCTTCCAAACCAGAGCAAAAAACCAAGCCATCAGCTGTTGCGAAAGCTGAGGGCAAGAAAGGTACACTTCCCGTATCTGACTCTTGGTGCAATTATGTGGTGGTGTCGGACTCACTGGAGGGTCTTACGCCTATAGGTTTGAAGAAACCGAAGCCAGAACCTGTTGACACCTCATCTCTTCCTGCTGCAAACCCAGATGATCCTTTGGAAATACCTTCTAGCCCGGAAGAGGCGTTGAAGCATACTTCTAAGAAGAGGAAGGAGGCGGAGACTAAAATTCCTGCGCCAACCAAGGTTGCGCACCCGCGCATTGGTAAGAAGGGCAATCTGGATGCCTTTGCAAAGAAGTTCTCACCTGGTATGTTTAATTTGTTGCACACTTCTGTCTTAAAAGTTGCGCAGAGTCTGATACTTGGTATTTGTTGATATGCTTTGCAGAGAAAATGGTGAAGGCTGCGCCGGCCACCTCATCTGCTATACCATCGCCGCGCAGGCCTGAGAAAGTTGAGGGAGATGCGGGGCAAGAAACTCCTGTTCCTGAAGCCGACCCCATCGTCCCGGAACATATTGAGAAAGTGGCTCCAGAAGAAGAGCCCAAAAATTTTGATCCTGAGAATCCTGTTGGCGAGCATGTTAAAGATACGGCTACAGATGCTGGTGAATCGTTAACGTTGATATCCAAGGGAGCCGGACCTTCAACATAAAGCGAAGGCTTTGTGTTTGTTGAGGATTCGGAGGGGGAATCGCCTATTCGCCCAGAAGAGACGCATGGGGATTATTATTATTGCTCTTATTCTGAGAGGCGGGCCTCTGCGATTCATCAGCCCGTGTGGAAGATTAAGCCGGGCGATGTTTTTACTAATTGGTACTCCTGTAGTGAGTGGTATAAATGCATCTTCCCGCCGGCAAAAGTGAAGCGCCAGGAGGAAAAAGACCATGAGACTACTTACGAGTCATATCTGCAAGAGTCTGCCCTTGCCTCGTCCACCATAAATAGAATTGTGCGCGAATGGCGCAGTATGAACAAGGAGTGGGACGAGGTTGAGCTTGAGAAGGCAAAAGTCAAGCTTGAGAAAGAGAAGACGTTGAAGATGCTTGTTGATTTTGAGGCGAAAAAGGCCCAATTCGAGAAAGAGAAGAAGACTGAAGAATGGACTGTGCTATCTTGGAATCCCAAGTGTGAGGCTTCTGCTGCGCAATATGCGGATGAACGCAAGCGCTTTGTGGAGGCTTGCGAGCGTGACAACAAAGAAAAAGCTTCTCTGCGCAATGAAATTGAGAAACTCAAAAAAAGAGAAAGCTGATGCAGTTGCGGCAGCTGAAGAGGCGCGCTCACATAGAGAAAGGAGCGAGCAGAATGAGGTATCAACCAAAATGACTCTTCTTCTTAAGAATAAAGAAATTGATGATCTAACTGCTATGCTCTTTGACCAAGAGCGGCTGCAAGCTAAGGTTGACAGTTCGAAAAAAGATGTCAACCTTCACTGAACAGAGAAAGCCGAGTTGATCTGCCGTTTGACTGAAGGCGAACAAAAACTTAACGACACGGAGGTCGCTCGCACTACTGCAGAAAGCTTGACCGAATCCCTCATGAACCAGCTTACCTGGTTGCGGGAGTACGGGATTGTGGAGGTAATATTCACTTTTCTTTATACATGTCTGGTTTGATTGTCGTATCATATACTGATTGTTATTGTGTACAGATCGCAAATGCCATCCTGAACTCTACGGAGTTGGATGAGAGAGTGGCAGAATTGATGATCGCGGCGCGCAATGACGGGCATGCCGAGGGCTATAGAGAGTGCACTTTGCATGTGGCCCATGCGCTGAATACCGAATCGGATTCAAGCCGTGCTGCCACGCATGGGCTAAATACGGCCGCCATTTATTCTGCTGCCAAAGAAAAATATGATCTATTGCAAATTCCGATTATGGACCTTGTGGACGCTGCGCTGCAACAAGACGACTTTGTTGATAAGTCAAAGGAGATCTTTTCTTCAGCAGAGAAGCAGGCGGGAACCAAGTCCATAGAATAGGAAATTTGTAATTTTTCTGTATGATAACTTGTAACGTTGCGCTTCTACGCAAGTATTGTGAATATAACATATTTCAGTTTTACAATGTTTGCATGGAACCAATTACTTATGTAGGATAGACAAATGAACAATTTCTTCTCATGTGTGAGCGTAAGTATTAAAGTAGCTTGTGGCTCATGAGTTTGTGTTTTTGTTTATCAAAAGGAATTGCATGCATTTGTAAATGAACATATATAAGACTGTAAGTAGTGGCAAAGTATTTTATTCATACTGACAAAGCGCAGGCTATGGCTGCCACTAAGATTACATAACAAAATAAAGTAAGCAGTCTTGTTACGCAACGCTCAGAAGTTGCTTAGAGGACTGATATTACCTATAACATCGGTGTAGTTGTTGGGCGTTCCAGGTTCGAGGAACGCTGGATCCGTCCATACGCTTCAGAGTGTACGCGCCTTTTCCCAATACTTCATTAGGGCTAACTTCCCTGGTTTTTCGGCATTCGACGCTTCATTATCGCGCAGAACAAAGTCACTGGGCAAAAAGGAACAGATGCGCACCTTTTTGTTGTAATATTTTTCAAGCTGGGACTTGTATTTAGCTTCGCGAATCGCTGCATTTTCTCGTCGTTCTTCCAATAAGTCTAGATCGATGTGCCGTTCTTCGTTATCTTGTTTTTCCAAAGCTAGCATTCTTGGAGATGGTAACCCAATTTCAGCAGGAATCACAGCTTCCGTGCCGTACAAAAGGCTAAAAGGAATTTCTCCAGTGCTAGTCTTGGGCATAGTTCGGTGTGCCCACAAGATGCTAGGCAATTCGTCAACCCACCCCCGACGTGCCGTGCCAAGGAGGGCCTTGATACCGTCGACCAACTGTTTGTTTATGCTTTCAACTTGACCATTTGCTTGTGGGTGTGCAACGGAAGCAAAAAACATGTTGGATTCCCATTTCGGTCATCCATGTTTGCAACTCTTTAGCCATTAAATTTGTACCGTTGTCTGTAATAATGCGCATGGGCAGACCAAAACGGAAAATAATGTATTCCAAGATGAATTTGCGAATTACCATCGCTGTAGTAGAAGCTAAAGGTTTGGCTTCAACCCTTTTGGTGAAGTAATCGACCGAAAGAATGATAAACTTTACTGCGCCGGGCGCGTCCGGAAATGGTCCCACTAAATCAATGGCCCATTGTTGAAATAGCCAAGTTGTTGTGACGGGTACCAAAGGATTCTTTGGGCGCAATGTTTTAGGGGCATGCCTTTGGCAAGACATGCACTTACGCAAGATCTCTACCGCGTCAACGTACATTCCGGGCCAATAATACCCTGCGCTTTTTTATTTTGGCTACGACCATGCGCGGCCCAGAATGTATGCCACATAGCCCTTCATGAATCTCCCTGATCAGGTATTGCACGTCATGTTTGTCAACACAGCGGAGCGAAGGACCCATGTAAGAGCGTCGGTACAGAATACCGTCAATCATTTCATAATTGAGGGCTTTGCACCGTAATTTTCGTGCCTGCGCTCTATCTTCTGGTAAAGAACCATGCAACAGATACATCATTATTGGAGACATCCATGATGGATCTCCTACTTCAACCATTGTTACTTGCCTGAGAGGGACTAATGGATTACTTAAAACCTCGATGCGAACCTCTTTTGCCAAATGCTTGAAACTAGTTGCAGCAAGTTTACTTAGAGCGTCAGCATGTTTGTTTTCGCTTCGCTTGACGTGTGTGATTTTAAATTGTTGAAACTGTGCTATAAGAGCCTTGGGTTGCGCCAAGTATATAGCCATGATATCTCCCTTTGTATCGAACGTTCCAACTACTTGCTCAGCAACTAGTAATGAATCAACATGGGCTTCTAAATTTGTTGCACCCATTTTGATAGCGAGGCGTAAGCCTGCTAGGAAAGCTTCATATTCGGCTTCGTTGTTGGTGCTTTTAAAATCCAACTGAATTGCATATGTGAACTCTGCTCCCTCTGGACTCATTAATCGAAGACCTGCTCCAGCCCCATCACTGTTTGATGTGCCATCTATAAACAATGTCCAGGCTCTGTTGTCGATGACTAGGGCTGGGTTTTGGATTGCTTGGCATTCTTCAAGTTTATCGGCGGGAATTTCAGCGATGAAATCTGCCAAAATTTGGCCCTTGATAGCTGGTCTAGGTTTATAATAGATGTTATAACCTCCCAATTCTATTTCCCATTTCACAAGTCGTCCCGAAATGTCTGGTTTGGCCAGGACTTGGCCAATGTGAAAATTTGTTAAAACTGTTATAACATGTCCTGAAAAGTATCTTCGCAACCTGCGGGAAGCATGGACCAATGCTAAAACTAATTTTTCCATGATTGAATACCTTGTCTCTGGATCGTTCAACATCTTGCTGATATAATAAATTGGAGACTGGGCCCCTTCGCGTTCTACCAACAAGACAGCACCTACTGCTACCTCAGATGCAGCAAGATATAAGACCATGGGTTCTTTTTCTCGAGGAGCAGTAAGTGTGGGAAGTTGAACTAAACAATCTTTCATCTGCTGGAAAGCTTGATCAGCTTCAGGAGTCCATTCGAACTCTTTGCTCTTCGTACAATTGCGCAAGGTTCGAATAAATGGATAAGATTTTGCAGCATGATTGGTGAGGAAGCGGTTTAGCGCAGCTAACCTTCCAGCCAAACGTTGCATTTCTTTGATGGTAGTAGGAGAAGACATTTTTTATATTGCATCAACATTTTCGGGATTAACTTTGAACCGTCTTTGGTGACGATGAAACCCAAAAATTTGCTCTCCTCCATGCCGAATGAGCATTTGCTGGGATTTAACTTTAGATTTACCTCGCGCAGAGAATCAAAAGTTCTTTGGATGTTGTCTAGCATAGTGTCTTCTGAATTACTCATAATGACCAAATCATCAATGTAGACTTCCACAGTTTTCCCAATGTCATCTCCAAACACTGCATCCATCAATCTTTGATAAGTAGCTCCCGCATTGCGGAGACCGATGTCACACCCCGACCCGCAGCGGAAAAAAGTGATCGGGGCATGATTGGGTTTTCATCAAAGCTCATGACATTTATTATAATGTTTCATATTTATTATTACAATTTAAAGGAGATCATACAATCAAATCATACAAGTACAACATGTTCTATACATCCTTCTAGACTTCATTATTTTTCTTCTAAGGCAATTTCCTATGTGTTCCTTGCTTCATCCTGTCCACCTGTATCATGTGTAAAAATGGTTTTTGGGTCAACAAAAAGTTGGCGAGTGAATCCTATGAAAACATTTAAACGTGTTTATTGTATAGATTATAAAATAAAGTGCATAACCACATATGAGTAAATATAGATGTAAATTTATTCACAAATACATAATATTAAATATTGCACACACATACAACAAATGATTGTTTTGAGGCACGCGTTGTTCAACTCGTCTCCCACGAGGAACTGATGGGCCTAATGAATGAGTTTTGAGGCACGCGTTGTTCAACGAACTGATGGGCCTAATGAATGAGTTTTGAGGCGCGCGTTGTTCAACTCGTCTCCCACGAGGAACTGATGGGCCTAACAAATAATTTGCATACAACTTGACAATATGTAATACATCGCAAACAAACAATATTTACATTCTAAGTTTAGATCATATAATGGTATAGCACGAGTTTGAATAAGCGAATTAATTTAAGTGACACATGATACACCCCAAAACATGAATAAAAAGGGGAATTTGTAAGAATTCACTCACAGTGGTTGCGTTTCTTGGATTGATGATGAATGCGCACGAATTTGGATTTAACCACGAGAGGAACTAACCTAAATAATAACATAGTGGTTCGGTAAATAACTGGATTTCATTTGAGATTAATAATTTTAATTCATAACCTTAATAGGATTTCTAGATTTATTTTTTGTGAGTTTAAGGACATTTTCTAACTTTTAAAAATATTATTTTTAAGTATTTTTAATTGATTTTTAGATTAAATAAATAAAAATAAATAAAAAATATATATATATATATATATATAAATGTTGACTTTTTGACTTTGACCGTTGACCGGACCGTTGACCGGTCGGACGGTGTTTATTATATGCGCTGAGTGAGGTTCGAACTCGTGACCTCCCGTACGCGTGCACGCAGCTCTACCAACTGAGCTACGTGTCTAACCCGAAATATTTATGTTTTTAATTATATTTATATACTACTTAGATTATTCAGACTTTTATTTAATTAAAAAGGTTTTTAAACTAGTCGAACCGGTGCGCATGATGAGTTTCGAACCCGTGACCTGTGGTTTAACTTTGCACACAGTCCACCGCTGGACTGTGTGTCTAACCTGGTTAAAATACTTGTTTTTATTAATCTTATATACTAACTGAAAGGTTCCGTATTTGGGTTTTATAAAAAGGTTTGAATATTGTGACGAATCGGAACAAGGACAGACTCGAACTCGGTATCTCTATGTTTCAAATGCACACAGTCCACCGCTGGACTGTGTGTCTAACCCGAGATATAACCCGATTTATATTAAATATATACACAACCTAAACTTCATCTTCTTCGTTAAAACAACCCAGAACTCCCAATCCCGACTGTTAGCCCACATAATTTCGATTCCCAGTTTTAAACAAATGCATATAAACAGTATTGAAGAAAGTTAAATGTTTGTACCGATTGGGCGAGGTGTTCTTGCTGAATAGGGACTTGCAGAGAGGTTAGCGAGAGTGTTGAGAGTTGATTCGAGTAAACAAGCGAGTTAGTTTCCTGACTGAAAGTATTTATAAGTAGAGGTGAATTTCAAGTTTTCGGTTATGAATTTCACGGTTCATGAATGAAATTGATTTGAGTTTTCGGTTATAACTGATGTTTCTCATCAGTTACACTCGTTTAATCATAAGGATATCGTCAATTTGAGTTGATTGCAAACGTTTAGTTTTCATCAATTACCGGTATTTTTTTTGCGAATTTGAACTTGCAGGTTTTTATGTTTGTTTCTATATAAAACAAAATTGCTTTCTGGTTATTACCAAATGTGTGTGTAGCGCAGTGGTGTGTGTTGCGTGTGGGTTCGATGGAGACCCGGGTTCGAAACCCAGCTATCCCATTTATTTTTTTATTCAGTATTTCTTAGAAATTTTAAATTCTAGTTTTTAAATTCTAATATATTTGTTAATTATGTATCGTTTAGAATTAATTTGGGTGATAAATATACAACGAAAAATTTTAACTGGGTATTCGATTAATAACGAAGCGGGTTTGGATAACCCGGTTTTTTACGGATGTTACAACCGAAAGGCATCTTGGTATAACAAAAAATGCCCTTCTCCGTGCGAAAAGCGGTTTTATCTTCGTCTTCTTTTTTCATCAAGACTTGATGATAACCTTTATAACAATCTAGAAAACATTTCCAGCGAAAGGAAGCTAATGAGTCAACCTTTTTGTCAATCTCAGGAAGAGAATAACAATCTTTTGGACACGCCTTGTTTAGATCTTTAAAATCTACGCACATCAGCCATCCGCCATTATGTTTCTTTACCATGACTGGGTTGCCACCCAGGTCTGGTATTTGACTTCGCGCAGAATACCAGCATTTAATAACTCGGTGACTTGTTCGTTCATTGCCTTTGTCTTTTCTGACCCGAGGCTGCGCTTTTTCTGCACAATTGGTTCTGCTGATGGAAATACATTTAGGCAATGTTCCGCAACGTCGCGCGGGACACCAACCATGTCGGCAGGTGTCCAGGCGAAAATGTCTTTGTTGCGAAACAACAGTAGTTTAAGCTTTGCGCGGATTTCAATACTGACTGCAGGCCCTAATAAGATTGTTTGCTCAGGGTACTTATTGTTGAGTACCCACTTTTCTGGTTCATTGCTTGGTAATGTCTTGCCAGCCTTCATAACTGGTTCCTCAATTGACATAATTTCTTTTCGCGCATAAAGTATAGCTACACCATTTGGTGTCGGAAAACCACAAGCAGCATGCGGAGCGGAGGTATTCATACTAAAATCACGTTGCACGCGGCGTCCCAATAGTACATCGTGACGGGAATTTACCGGCATCACCATGAAGTTGACGTTACTCGTTCGAGAACACCTCCCATCAGATAAAGTAACAGGAAAGAGGATTTTTCCTAGAGGAAAGACAGCCTCATTGCTGAACCTAGTTAATGGAAAATCAACTGGTTCCAAGCGTGCCTTATCCTCAGGATCTAGTTGCTTGAAGCACTGCTCATACATGATATCCATGGAACTACCCAGAGCTATAAACATATAGTCTGTTTGGTAGTGCACAAAGATACCGGTGATAACTACTGGCCGGTCTTCTTGAGGACCTCCTGGAACGATAGGAAAAATGAATTGTTGTTCGCGCCAAGTGTTGTTTTGAAAATGTTGAAGGCAACGCTTGCGCGATGATCCACCTTGAATCATGGAAACGTGCTGTTTCATTTTCTTGTTGCTAGGCCCTTCGTTCTCGCGCGTGATCTGCTTAATCTCTTTGCGCACATTCTGGACTAGATGTGTCAGCTTCCCACTTTTTAATGCTTTCTCAATCTCCGTGCGCAGACTGATGCAGTTATCTGTTGTGTAGCCTGTGTCTCTATGATAGTCACAGAACAAATTTGGGTCTTGCCCCTTTTTGTTTTTCATTGGTTGCGGTTGTTTAAACTGATAATTCTCAGTGCTGAGAACATCAGCCGGAGATTTCATTAAGGGAGTCCACTGATGTTCCCTATTCTCCTGCTTAATTGCTTTTTGAGTTGTTATCTTGTTGATTGTTGCTCGCGCATCAATTGGTGAGTAAGGAGAATACGAATTCTGACTTGACTCTTTCCAATTTCTCTTATACTTGCGACTACCTCTGCTCAAGTCTTGCGGGCGATTCTGAGGCAGAGGTGGCCGGTTAGAACTTAAGTTGCGCTCAGTCTGGGCGTAAACCTTGGCTGCCGCCATGAGTTTATCCCAGTTTTTTGGAAGGCCAGTTGTACCGGACTACACTTTAATCATTTCGTCGCACCTTACCGCATACTTGAACTGCGCGCGTATAAGATCTTCATGGACATCTCGAATCTCCAACACCTCTTTATTGTAACGTGTTATAAAAATCTTTGAGGCTTTCATCGTCCCTCCGCCAGATGTTCATTACATCTGAGGAGTCGCGCACGTATCCCCGTTACTGACTAAAGTGTGTAAGAAATTTTTCTTTTAAGTCATTCCAAGAGGAAAGTTTGCCTGCCGGCAAATTATCAAACCACAGGCGCGCAGCGCCAGTAAGAGTTTGTACAAATAAGTGACACCACATTGGCAGTGTCCAGCACCTAAGTAACCCTGCACCGGTAAAGAGGCGCATGAGATCATCGGGATCGGTCAAACCGTTAAACTTTCCAACGTTGGATGGTAATTTCGCTCGCTCCAACGGAGCCAATGCTATCTCTCTGGTAAACTTTGATTGTTTAGCTGCTTCGGTTGGGAGATACACCAAATTGTAATCATGCTCAGCTTCTGGATTGTATACTGCGCGTACTTTTGGCCTGTAATTAGCATGATCTGCAGATATTCGGTTAAAAATACTTGCACTATCCCCTTCCTGATAGGTTCTGTTGAGCTCATCGTTTTGGGTGTCCCGTTTCTACGAAGACCGCAGGCCCAAACGAGAGTGGACAGATGCGCGACGTTGAACGTTGTCTTCTTGCCTTCTATTACTAGAATGAACAGGGTCATTCCTGGTTTTAGAATACATTTATGTTCCATCTTTAGGCATGCGCGAAAGGGAACGAGCATGACTTTGAGTATCATAACTCAAAACTCGAGGTGCCGGCGAAGCACGGACCTGAGGAGAGTTAACCGAAGCTTAAAAAGCTGGAGTTCCAGTTTGGGCATATAACTGAGCATACATAGCGTTTAGAGTCGCTTGAGATTTGATTAACCACGATAATGGAGTCTCTCCAGGTGGTAAAATCGACGTAACATCAACCTGAGGAGCCGCCGACGTTACAGGAATACTCGCATGATTAGGATCATACTGAGCATTAGCTTCGCCGAAAGTATCCTCAACTATTTGTCCGTCGACCTGAGGTCCGACAACAACGCGTCGAATCCCTGATCGAGGACCTTGAAAAGATGATCCGTCAGCCATGACGCTGCAGATCTAAGTGAAACGAAACGAAAGGTGAGAGAATCGAAATTGGTGGGCGCCAATGAAGAAACCCCAGATCAACTAGACCAGAGTCGAAGTAGATCTATAGAATGGGCTCTGCATAAAAGGGTTAACCCTCCGTTTGGTTTCACGATGGATGATGAATAGAACAATATTCCGGCTGATCCTGCAAAAAAGAACACCGTTAGCTCGCCACAGGGAGAAGGGGGTTCTCTCCGTGACCACCCTCCGGCGTGAGAATAAGTACAGGTAGTCGGAAGTAAGTATTGTAAGTGAGAGAGTTGTTGAGAGTGAATACCTTTCCTTGAACTCCAAGTTACTTATTTATAGCCGGTGTTTGGCGCCAAAAAGAGAGATTGTTAACTTTAACGGAATCTTTTATTATTCCGTTAACGTTTGTTGGCAATCCGTTAGTGCACACGGATCGTGAGCTCATCAGCGGTAGGGAGGTGCCATGTGTCAACATGAGATCGCTACATCTTATAAATGTGAGCATGCCATCCCGTGATCTTCCTCAGCCGTCCAGATGCTGCCATGTGGCAATTGGTTATAACCGAAAAAGATGCTTGCACGATTGGGTGTTAATGGCTTCTAGAAGGTTTCACAGCTGTTACCCATCTATTATTCGCCACGTGTACATTCTGTTACAACAGAAAAGATTCCATTTGCTTTTGCACCAAGTCAAGGATTTTGCTAAGGGAAAGTTTCTCAGGATTTAATGTTTCCTTGCGCGAGAAGCGCAAGTTAGTTAACTGATCTTCCTTCTTCTCCTTACTGCTTAGCGCACGTTTGGTGGATGCTTGCTTTGATATAAATATCTGCGCAAGGTTTATGTATGGAGCATTATCAAACAAGAATGTTCAAGGTTAACTTTGAACCTTGCGCGAGCCCGCGCAAGGTAGTTAAATGAAGCATTATCAAACAAGAATGTTCAAGGTTAACTTTGAACCTTGCGCGAGCCTGCGCAAGGTAGTTAAATGAAGCATTAACAAACAAGAATGTTCAAGGTTAACTTTGAACCTTGCGCGAGCCCGCACAAGGTAGTTAAATGAAGCATTAAAGAGAGTGTTCAAGGTTAACTTTGAACCTTGCGCGAGCCCGCACAAGGTAGTTAAATGAAGCATTTATCCAAAGAGAGTGTTCAAGGTTAACTTTGAACCTTGCGCGAGCCCGCGCAAGGTAGTTAAATGACGCTTTCCTCTCTTGGATATTTGGCGCAGAGTTCTAATAAATATTATTTTGTCAACGAAGTCTGCGCGCAGTTTTCTTAGAAGTTATTAATGGGTATGGTTTCCTTGATTGGCGCAAGGTTTTTGGGACCATACCCCTTCAGAAGTGTATTGTAGTCCATTGTCTATGATGTTGATAGCTTTTGACACCTAAACTATGCAATACTAAATTCGTTGATCATTGTTTGCAATTGAGTTAAAGCCAAAACGTGTAGAAACCCTAGAAGTTGCATTACCGAACCGGGTGTGAACCTTGTTTCCAACCCATTATTTTAATCAAGTGATATAGTTTTATGCAATCGTTTTAAGTTAGTAATTAGATAATTAAATCAAATTCGTCGGATCATTCCGACATTCTTTCAAACCAAATAACTAAACTAAACAACCAAAATAGCAAACTTCATAAAAAGTGACAATCTTATTGAAAATCAATCACATCCGAACACAAACCACAAACTCTTCGTGGTTCGACCCCTTACTACCACTAACGCATTGTTAAGGGTAATTTGGGCATATAAATTTTATCTTTGACCGGGGTGCGACACTCCGATCAAATTTTGTTCTCGCAGAAAATTTTCTGCGTCAGACCTGTTCTCGCGCCCCGCGAGAGACCCAGGCCTGGTCCCTCGCGGCCCGCGACCGCCCCGATGCCAGTTTCAAATTTTGACACTTTAGCCCCTTAACTTTTAAAAAGCTTCTAAAAACTTTTTAAACACCTTTTTGGCACTTTTAGCCTTCCGTAGCCAATACTTGGCATACCCGGGATTATGCCCGGATATTGTCGAGCTATCGGTTCGTTAAAAGGTCACTCAGAGGTATAAATTAACATGTTGACGCTTTTAAATCCCTCCATCATCCAACTTTCACATATTTACAAAATTGAACCTTCTCGTCCAACAAATGACACATATGAGAGTTAGGACTTCGTAAAGGATCACTCAGAGGCTTATTATAAGTTTGTTGATTCTGATGTCACTCAGAGGCTAGGCATGTTGACATATCAGTCACTCAGAGGCCAAATTTCAAGCATGTTGACATATCAGTCACTCAGAGGCTAATGAATCAAGAATGTTGACATATCAGTCACTCAGAGGCTGTTATTTATGCATGTTGACATCGGACCGTCACTCAGAGGCTCAGATTGAGCATGTTGACGTCTTTAGTCCTTATTGGTCTTTCACAGACTATATTCAAAATACAACACGTGTCACTATACTATTGGACACGATTTTACAGAGTGTTACAACGACCCACCAGCTCCCACCACCACCGCAGCCCCTACCGCCATTACCACCCCCACCATCACCGTCGCCGCCGCCATTACCACCACCACAGACACCATCTCTTAGTCGACCTCGCTCAAATCTGAAAGGAGGCAGCAAACCTACCTAAGCACTCGAAGGTTAGAAACGACGGCAACAGGTACGATCGGCACTCGGAGGTTAGAAACGGTCGCCGTTCTTTAGGTTTCTTTTTCTTTTCCACTTTTGTTGTGTTGAACTTGTTAAAGCATTGATTGAGCTTTCATTTGCTCGTAAGGGTAGGCGATGGTGGTCGTGGTTTGGTGGTCGTTAGTGGAGTAAGTTGGGTAGCAGGTGACTGGTCTGGATTGATCCGCCATTGAAGAGGTAGAGTGAAATTAGGGCAAATTGTTAATGATGAATTGATGACTGGTGGTTGGGAAAAGTATGTAGGTCAAGTTGGGGACAGATTGTTATGAATGTGTCTTTCACTGTAACTGTAATTGGTTCTTACCAGGTAGTGGTGGGATGGTGGTTATGGTAGGTTAGGGTGATTTGGAGTTTTTTGGTTAAGTTTATGGTGGTGGCAGGTTTGACTGGTTTCAGATCTTGCTTGTGGGTTAGCAGTTTATTTGGTTCGATTTTATGGTGGTGGCAAGCTGCTGGTAGTGGTGGTTGTTGGTAGACAGAGAGTGGGCGGGTAGAGAGAGATGGGGTAGAAAGGTGATGATGGTGGTCGGGTGACAGACGGCGTTAGCGTTATGGTGGTGGCGGCTGAGGTGATAAGGAGAGAGAGAAAGGGATAAGAGAAGGTGGTGGATATATGTATAAATCTTGAATTTAATGAATTAATATCAAATAAATAAACCTTATATATAAAATTACCGAAATACCCCTACCCTTAATTGAATCATTTAACTAAGTTAAGAGCTGGAGAACAAAATTAGAAAAACATAGTAAGCTATTGGAGGAAAATGACTATTTTTCAATAATCGAGGCAAACACTTAAAACGACTAAACTAAAAAAGCAAAATAGAAGTTTACTCTTAAGTATATTTTAGTTACCTGTGACCTATCTGTAGTCCTTTTCTAGTCGGCTATGCCTCTCAATTCTCAAATATGCATACAAATATAATCCACATATTTTTTACTTAATTTTTTGACTTTTAATCTCGAACTATCTTTCAAACATCACAAACTCAAATCAAAACTAAAAAATGATAATCATATAATGGTTAATTAAACATAATATAAGCATAATGATTGATGATCTGATAGTTAAAGTATGAAAAATAATAAAAGAAAATGACATTTGTGTTTGTAAACTAGCATAAAAGGGAAGATGCCATTCTTTACGGTTGTCTATTTATCAAATAGGAGTACAACTACAACCATTTTTTTATTTATTAAACACGTTGATGTGATCATGTAGATCAATTATTTAAAGTTGATGAATTTGATTTGACCTTTTTTTATTTAATGAACTTTTGTAAAATAACCAAAAAGACTTTAGAGGTACATGAAAACTTCACAAGGTAACCAGATTTAGCAAGTAAAGTTTCATCAGGTGTTTTAATCTTGTAACTTTTGAAATAGAAAATTTATTTTTTTTTAAATTAAGTGATCCAAATAAAGCATATATGAATCTTTAAAATTCTGAATATTAATCAACCTTCATATATGTCTCATTTGTCTCACAAATAATAATTAATTACATCTTTGTTCTGGTGTTTTTCAGTGGTTGTATACAATTGGTTTACAAACTAATGAAGATCTTTATGCCGGAACTCTTTTTCTATTGTTCATTTATGTTATATCTTTAATAGCGGGTTGGTTACACCTACAACCGAAATGAAATCAAATTTACATGCTACTCATGAAACCAAAATTAAAGTCGATTTCAATTCTCTTTCCGTTCAACTAGTGAGTGCTTTATGATGAATTAGCCTGATTGATCTATTCTTGCCCCTACGGTGGATGGGATTGATTGATGTACCACAGTAAATGACTAAATGTGGTAGTTAGGGAATGAGGGTCAATACAACAAAGTAAGGGTATGTAAGAATACAGATGATATAAATCATATCACTTGTGTAGGTGGGACCTGTCTTGCGAGGACACTATACGTAATAATTTTCTCTTATTTTTTCTTACTTCTTTTATAAATTTTCAGAATTTATAAATAAAATCTGATTAGATAAAGTATGCTGATTCATCATTTTCCCCGCATAAATAACAAGTCTTCGAGCCGTGGTGAATGTTTCCTTTTGCTAAATATTATAAAACTGATTTTAGTGTGTGTATATATATAATGGTAACCTTATTATAAAATATCAATTTTTGAAGTTTCAATTTCATCGTCTTGTGAATTATATAACACATGTATTTAACCAATTTATTTTCCTTCTATTTTGGTTTTCTTTAATAACTAGTGTTACTTAACTATTTAAAAAAAACTAAATACGTAGAAGCATTTTTTTCTTGACATTCGGTATAAATTTTGTTAAAATTGAGTTGTATTCAAATTTGATATTGTAAATTTAGAAAGAAATTTTTAATTTGTTAATATATTAGAGGGGTAAACTTTATATTATTAGCTAAAATAATAAGTTATATTTAAATATATTTCATACAGAAAATTTTATTTATTTTTATTATAGTAGAGGGGTAAACTTTATATTATTAGTTGAAATAACAAGTTATATTTAAATATATTTCATAATACTATATACTAAGAAAATAATATGATTATAACAAAGTTTCTTAGACTATCTTCACGGGTAAACGTGGGAGGTTTGGCCGTAGCCGAACCACCTGCTGGAAGGGCTTGACTGGAACGGAAGGCAGGTTGAGGTATCGCCTTTTTGCAAGAATGTGAACGGACAGATTATGAGTTGGGAGTTTACAGACAGATTATGAGTTAGGAGGAGGCAGAAAAGAAAGAGTTTTTTTTTTCTTTTTTTTTGAACGGTGGAAACTTCTATATATTATTAATATTGTAAATCGGGCCAGCAAGAAACTGTAACCCGAAAAGATTACAAAATAGTGTCAAGAACATCAAACTCTAACCAACTAGGCCAATCGATGTTACAATACTTTGACCTATTCGAAATCCAAATCAAAGAGTTTTCTTTTATGATATCCGCCGTTTTATTAAAATGGGCATGGTGGTCGTTAAAGATCTTCTTACTTCGTGCTTTCCAAATCTCCTCATCGTAGCCATTATAACTGCCCCGATCATTTTCTTCCATTCTTTCGACCACTTATATTGGCCACCATTCCTATTAGAAAGGAAGGAGTTACGTGTTAAATATGCAGGAGAGATGAGAGGTTAGGTACCCGACATTTAGGCCATATAGGACCATGTCCCCTTCTCACCATTGGAGATGGTGGACATCTTTCACGGGATTTCTCACAAGAATGAACCCCTTTTCAGACGATGGGGTGTGGGCTCGGCACACGAATCGAGGAGCTGGCCCAGAAAACAAAGTTGCTCAAAGCCATTCCGCAAAGAATCATCACGCCGATGATGTTAAATATTTTGTTGTTTTGCCAATTGTAAACTTTGTTTTTTGGCAAATTGGAAATAATTAATCCGATCTTTTTAACTTTGGCCGATGATAATCCCAACGATAGAACTGGTCAAGTTTTTTTTTGTAAAATAGTTTGCCGTTAAAATAGCTTAACGGAGTGAAGTTTATTTCCGAATTACAAACTGATGTTTTAGGGCTTTTGATCAGAACAATGATACGAGTCGATTGATGTAAAACTTACCTCGAAATTGTGCTCGAAATGGCTTGATTTTTTGTTAATGTGAAGTATAAACACCCGAATTGAAGCACCGGTTTCGTGGGTTTGGGGCAGTATTTTAAGGTAAGTTTTACATTAATCGACTCGTATCCTCGTTTTGATCAAAAGCTCTAAAACATCAGTTTGTAATTCGGAAATAAACTTAACTCCGTTAAGCTATTTAACGGCAGACTATTTTACCAAAAAAAAAAAACTGACCAGTTTGGATTATTATCGGCTAATAACTGACTTGAGATTATTATTGGTCAAATTGAGAAAGTTGGGATCATTTAAAGCCAATTTGTCTTTTTTTAATATTCAACTATTGATCTCTTTTTTCCCTTTTGGCAAAATCATAATAGAATTTTTAAAAGTTCAATATATCATCAAGTTACCAGCTGATTTTCGGATCTTTTTTACAAATAAAAGGTAGGATAACTTGTGACCACGACCTGATCTGCTTGAAGTAATTACTTGAGTATACACCAGACACACATACCTAACGATATACAACCCCCTTTTTACTTAAACAACAATTCAAAAGTTTCAGAACATTGAAGATGTTGATGAGGTCACTCTGTCCCTGCGCCATAGTTAACTGTCAACTGCATTTGGTTCAATTCCTGTTGTGCGGTTTCTCTGATTTACATCCTCCATGTTAGCCGTTAGACCGATCAATGAGTCCTCAATAACTACATAACAGATTGGATACAATTAGGTAACTCGTATTTATTGAAATCATTGATCAAACCAAAATGTCTTGTACATTTGTTTACATGATACGTTAATTAATTAAATCATGTAAAAATCATAGCATGATGTATATGCATGATATAAACATAAACCCAAACCAATGACAGGAAACATAAGATTACTCATGGAATGATTCGAGGAGCATAGAAGCAATTTTATTCCTAGCCTATATATGAAAAAAAAAGGGGGGAAACATTATATTAAAAAGTCAATTGGCATTAGTATATCCTAATAAGTTGGAAATCCCACACAATCTTATAATACAAATATCTTGACTATAATATTAGAGAATTAAAGATATCGTCATAAGGGCATATCAGATAATAGACTATAAATAGATAAATAATACGCATTCTCCAAGTCCCAATGGTATATTATATATGCAGATACATTTAACTGAATTCTATAAATAGTAATCCATGACGTTGCTACCTTATGAATCACAATCACCCCATGTGACATTATTAAAAAAAGGATTTCATATTTTAAAAACTTAAATTGGTTTTCATAATTTCAAGATCTTGTAGTCAATCATAAGAGGCCTAAATGGTTGTCAAAAATTTAATATATTTGACCGATTTCAGCTGTGTATGAAGTCAGTAACAGTGAATACTGTGCATATGAACGATGACAGATCATTCTCTATAAAAATGATTTTCCCTTTTTTAGGGTTGTAAACGAACCAAAGAACCAAACGAACAATTCGTTTATTAAATAATAAACATGTTCATGAACGGTTCACGAACACTTACCGAACAATATTTCTTGTTCATGTTCGTTCATTAAGCATGAACATGTTCCTGAACACTTACCAAATGTAAACGAACGCAAAAGAACACAAACAAACGTTATATATACATTTTAAAATAAAAGATGCATTTTTCATTAGAAAAATTACGAAGAATACACCAAAAATAAATAAGTACTTAGCTTAACTATCCAAACATAGTTGACATAACTATTATAATCATAGTTGACACAAAAATAAAAATTTTTGTCAAGCTTTAACACAAACCAAAATTGAAATGCTCAAATGAGGGATGTTGGCAAAGACGCCTAGTATAACTAGGGTTTATAATTTTAGAAACCAAAAGTAATAAAATAAATATATGACATAAAAACCTTTAAATAAACGAACAGAAATGAACATAAACGAACTAACATAAATGAAAACATTACAAGTGTTCAGAAACATAAACGAAGGAACGCAGCCTCAGTTCATGTTCGTTTGTTTAACTTATCAAACGAAATTTCTTGTTCGTATTTGTTCATTTATTAAACGAACGAACATAAAAGAACTTCCCACCGAACAGTTCATGGACTGTTCGCTGAGCGTCGGGTTGTTTCCAACACTACCTATTTTTACAAATGTCGGTATTGATGTAATATGATGAATGCGTATGGAAGTTGATATACATACCCCAGAGAAACAAACATGGATGCTACATTTGTCAAATCTCCATTTAATTCAATATTGCTGGTTTGGCGAACTCAGGAGCAGGCAACTAACTTCTTACATACCCTGCTTGCCAAACACATAATATATCATTTTCCTTCATCTTAATTTCACATTGATAATAAAAAAAATAAAAATGTAAACCAAAAGATAAAAAAGTACCATATAACTTCATGACAAATCAAACGCATGAGTTGTAGAAGCATTCCATAAGTTGTTATTAAACAGGCTTCCATGAAGAGAACGCATATATAATGCGACCTTTCCAGCCTTGCAACAACCAATGACCATCCTCATCAATCCCGAAATCTTTATGGTAGCATGATTTTACTCTCTCTTTAGCCATCTTCAAGATCTCTCGATTAAGCGGTAGCTGACGAAATCCAGCTCTTAAATTCCGAACCTGCCACTGTTTATACGTTTCCGGTCTTTCAATTCTCTCGCCACCTTCACAAGCAATGACATTCATCGCTTCACGACCCCAAAAGTTTTTCTCAATAAGCGCTCTCTCAGGTGTCTCACGAGTCGCATTAGCGTCAATCATGTCAAACAGAGACGAGAAGAAAAATAAAGCTTCCCTAAACCTCGTGATAAAAAAAGGGGCGTTGTAAGCCCCGTTAATAACACCTTGAATAAACATGTCGGGTTTAATTTTCATAATAAGGTTCATAACTTTATTCCTCGGACTATCCACCATTACCGTCTCGTCAAGCAAGTATCTAAACCTATACGCACAATTTACAACTAACGTTTCATCGCTATCAAGCTCGAGATCATCGATTGTTATTGTTTCCCACGTTTGAGCTATCGCTTTGAACTTAAACGGAACATTAAAAGTTTCTGCGTAATTTGCTAGCCGACTTCCGGTCTCCTCAACCCGTTCAGATGGTCTAAAACCGGGACAGGGAAAGTCAATGCCGGTAATTCTAAGTTCCGGGGGCCCACCAGGCCTTTTAGAGAGACGTTGAATAAAACAAGGCCATTGGAAGCCATAAATAATACCAAAATCTATTATATGTAGCTTCTTCTTATTCTCCGCAACATGCAAAATGGTTTTATTAGATAAAAAGTTCGAGATTTTCAGGAACGGGCAACAACTAAGAAACAAATGGTACGCTTTCAATACATCTACGGCTGATGTATGTCGGGAAAGGAGAGCTTTGTATACTTCTGTTCCCGAGCCAGCCATTCGGGCTTCAAGCCCACCAGAAAAGTAATGGGCCAATCTTTGCATACCGTCACCTGTCGGTGAAGCGTGTTCTCTTATCTGTTTCAGTAAATCGACTGCACTCCTTCGGTCATTAGCTGCAACAGCTTGTGCACAGAGGCTTAAAAGCGTTCTCAAATCCACCACATCTTTTTTCACACCTTTTTTACCGCGTCCTTTACCCGTGCTACCCTTCTGTTGCACTCTATTGACCCCGCTGTGGACAAAACTACCTTGCGGTAGGTTTTTTCCTCCGCCGCAAAGCAGCACATCATCAAACATCTTAGATCTCACACTCGGGTCGTTATAAACTGCAGATTGCTTGAAAATCCTCCCGTCTTCATCAAGATCTTTGGGATAAAGGTTTTTCTTTCCTATTGATTCTTCTGTGATGGATGAACTGACTTCGTGTTTCTTCTCAGCCTTTGGAACCACACTTTTCATCACCGGTTGATCTATAGTCCTATCACTGCTGCGAGAAAAACTTCTTGATTCTCCAATAGCTTTTTGAAAGTGTATATCAGATACACTTTGAAAACTCACAGGTGAATCAGCAAAATCATCAGTAACACAACTATTACCACTTGACGAGCAGTAAGAAGACTGAAATCCGGGTGGGGAATCATGATTAACAAAATCAGTTGGTACAAAAGGGGAACCATAATCACTAACATCACAGCTAAAACCTGTACTACTAACGGATGTATCACCGGCAACATAACTGTAGTCCCTAATCGTAGTACCACTATTATCATACGGAGGTACTGTCGGCTGGGAACTAGAGAATGGAGGCTCGTTTACCATAAGAGCATCGTAAAACGATTTCTCTGCAGCTTGCAGAGCAGAAGACTCATGAAGCATAGAAGTCTTCTCCTCTATGTTCTCTTCCATGAGCATCTGGTTTATGTACTTAAAAACCACATCACTAAGGTCAAAATCCTCATGTAGCTCACCTTCATGATTTGAGCTAGACGGTGGACTAGACCTTCTAAGGCTCCAATCAGGCACCTCTCGAATATGATTCACAGAGTTTCGACATAACAACGTTTCGTCAAGATTCATTGCGTTAAGCAACTTTGGATCCGACAAAACCGCCGGAGTTCCGTTGTAATTTAACGCGTTCAGATTCAATACCGCAGCGTAATCCTCCATGATCATCTATTTACCACATAAAAAATCATTCAACATAAAAAAATCACACCAAACAAATCATATGTTTTAATACAAATTTTAAACATAACAATCAGATAATCTCAGAAGTCACACCAAACAGGTTACATGTTTTTATATAAATAACTTATTATTCTTCGTATACTAGACGACTGAATTTGTGAACGTATAGGAAACGAAATTGGGTGTTCGATTCAAAGCTACTTATACAGATCATCAACAGGTGCTAAAATGAAAGCGACAACAAGTAATTAACATGAAATTGTGATGTTCGAGAGATCATTAGTTCACAGCGTTACATATTGTAGGAAATTGAAGTTATCATGGAATCTAACAAGGAGCAAAATCATGCAGATATATAGAAAGAATCAATTGAGAAATAAGGGGAGATGTACCTGATCGAGAAAACCCTAGAACGGTGCAATGTGTAGAATATGGGGGAAGACTCACAGTTTATAGGGAAAATCTCCACCGCTCAATGTTACGATATCTCACACAGACTTGCTTTGAAGAGTCAATCCGATAGGAATATTCATATTCATATTCATTTAAATGTCTAAAAACATAACTCTCATGATTTAACATAACATCCCGTTATATCAGCGTCACGTAGGTAATGAGATTTACCCACTCATTAACTATCATGGTATAATTTAACCAACAATTGAATAAAAGAAAGTATGTGATTGGTAATACGGGTTGCCCCACCTCTTTCTCCCTCTTGCATCCTAGGCGGTGTTGAGGGGTTTAAAGCGTTGAGCCGGACGGAGGCGATAGCCCACACCATCTAGCCTTATAGAGGGTTTTGTCCTCGAGTTAACAAATTTAACCTGCTTAGTTAAATGAGTGTTATTTTGGATTGACTCATCTAACTTGTTTAATTGATAACATTATTTGTCATCACGTGTAATTAAAAAGATGAAACGTCAACCTGCATAATTATTACAGCTTGTCAAATTATTTACAATTTATTGCAACCCGTCAACTCATTTGTTGGTAGATAAGTGGGTTATATTCGAGTTTCACGGTTCAATCTTGTCAGTTTACACACGATTACCATATATGTATGTTTGTTATTTAATATTTAAAGTAAGTATGAAAATTCAATTCGTTCCTAATTAGTTATTCGAATATTCTTGTTTAATTTGCTAATCATTCATTTCACATATGGACTCTGGTCAACATACTATTTATAAAATTAAAACAAAGTGGTCTATGATAGAGTTGAAATTGAAAAAAAATATGATAGCTTTTGCAACAGTTATTGATGTAACTGTTTCAAATTTGATAAGTACCAAACATTTGTTGTATGGTAAAAGTCTTGGTGACTTGGATTTTAAATTGAAAGTTTCGAATTTGATAATTACCAAACAATTGTTGTACTGTATAAGTCTTGGTGACTTGGATTTTAAATTGAAAAATTTATTGTTAGCGATTATTACAATAATTAATATAACTTGCTTCATCGTAAAAGATAAATTTGTTTTAACTTTAATATATATATATATATAGAGAGAGAGAGAGAGAGAGAGGTAGAGGATCTTGTAAAAAGGGTCTAAATTGTGAAAAGTATGAGAAATATTGTGAATACGATATGTGTCCTTAATCTGAAATAATTCAAAAGGGTAAACAAGTAATTTTCTCAATGATTCAATTAATTGATAATCTTTCATAACCGTCACCCATTATTATAGAAATACGGATTTGTAACAGGTCTACGATGGATGTATAGTGTTATGTATTCTGTAACAGGTCTATGATGAATGTATGGTGTTATATAGTGTTATAGTATTATATTTTTCTGGTAGCAGGTCCATGATGGATGTATAGTTTATATATTTCTGGTAGCTGATCTATGATGAATGTATAGTGTTATATAATGTTATATATTTTCTGGTAGCAGGTCTATGATGGATTTATATTGTTATAGTATTATTTATTCTGTAACAGTATGATGAATGTTTAGTGTTATGTGTTTCTGGTAGCAGGTCTATGATGGATGTATAGTGTTATACAATGTTATAATGTTATTTCAGGTAACAGGTCATTATTTGCAATTCTATGGTGTCTTATTTTACGTTCATGGTGTTTTACTGTAAAACACAACGTCTTAAATCACAATACAATTAAAACACCATTGTATGAACATAGAAAAAACAACATGGACTAAAACATACAATCGAAACGTAATTTTTTTCTATATATAAGTATAACAATATGGTACTCATATTAAAGATAACAAAACACTTGTATTTTGTGGTGTAATTTTTTTTAAAAAGAGTTACGTATAAAAGTTATTGACGTTTAAAAAGAAAGGGAACTTGCATGTGACTTTATAAAATTAAAAATGTTAAATTTACCTTTATATTCTTAATCTAGAAAATTAATTATTTTAGTGGTATACACTATTTATAAGATTGTCATCAAGATATCATCATAATGTTTAGATTCTTTCTTATCCTTTTCACAAAAAACACATTTTTTATAATAATCTCACCATAATATATATATATATATATATGAAAGTTATTATGATGGATAAAATGGTTGTTATTTGGTACAACTTGAAGTACTAACTATCCGGGGCATACGACAGACATTACATTCATATATTTGCAAAGCTGGTTGTTTGTTACTTAAAAGACACTATACCTAAATCACATCAAATAAGTTTCTACATGAGCTAAACAAACGTCGGTTGCCTTGCAAGTTGCAAGACAAAGCCACATGACCCAACACAAACGCCTACTGTGAGGCCATGTTCGTAAATTACTACTAACAATAAAAACCCCATTTGAGAAACAAATCATTAACTATCCATTATTCAGCTAACAACTCGTATAGACAACAATGACAATTCAATAACATCTAATTGTAATGATACATTATTTCATCACTTTGTAATTAAAAGATGAAACGTCAACATGTATAATTTCATACAGCTTGTCAATTATTACAATTGATTGCAACCTGTCAACTCATTTGTAGATAATTAGTTGTATAATTCGAGTTTCAACGTTCAATCTTGTCATTACTCACGATTACCAATATGTATATTGTTATTAATCATTAAATTAAAAGTAAGTTATATAAAATTAAAAATCAATTCGTTCCTAATTCGGTATTCGAATATTCTTGTTTAATTTGCTAATCATTCATTTCACATATGGACTCTGGTCAACATACTATTTATAAAATTAAAACAAAGTGGTCTATGATAGAGTTGAAATTGAAAAAAATATGATAGCTTTTGCAACAGTTATTGATGTAACTTTTCAAATTTGATAAGCACCAAACATTTGTTGTATGGTAAAAGTCTTGGTGACTTGGATTTTAAATTGAAAGTTTCGAATTTGATAATTACCAAACAATTGTTGTACTGTATAAGTCTTGGTGACTTGGATTTTAAATTGAAAAATTTATTGTTAGCGATTATTACAATAATTAATATAATTTGCTTCATCGTAAAAGATAAATTGGTTTTAACTTTAATATATATATATATATATATATAGAGGATCTTGTAAAAAGGGTCTAAATTGTGAAAAGTATGAGAAAAATATTGTGAAGATGATATGTGTTCTTAATCTAAAATAATTCAAAAGGGTAAACAAGTAATTTTCTCAATGATTCAATTAATTGATAATCTTTCATCGTCACCCATTATTTTAGAAATACGGATTTGTAACAGGTCTACGATGGATGTATAGTGTTACGTATTCTGTAACAGGTCTATGATGAATGTATGGTGTTATATATGTTTATAGTATTATATTTTTCTGGTAGCAGGTCCATGATGGATGTATAGTTTATATATTTCTGGTAGCTGATCTATGATGGATGTATAGTGTTATATATTTTCTGGTAGCAGGTCTATGATGGATTTATATTGTTATAATATTATGTATTCTGTAACAGGTCTATGATGAATGTTTAGTGTTATGTGTTTCTGGTAGCAGATCTATGATGGATGTATAGTGTTATATAATGTTATAATGTTATTTCAGGTAACAGGTCATTATTTGCAATGCTATGGTGTCTTATTTTACGTTCAAGGTGTTTTACTGTAAACACAACGTCTTAAATCACTATACAATTAAAACACCATTGTATGAACATAGAAAAAACAACATGGACTAAAACATACAATCGAAACTTTTTCTATATATTAGTATAACAATATGGTACTCATATTAAAGATAACAAAACACTTGTATTTATGGTGTAATTTTTTTTTTTTTAAAAAGTTACGTATAAAAGTTATTGACGTTTAAAAAAGAAGGGGGAACTTGCATGTGACTTTATAAAATTAAAAATGTTAAATTTACCTTTATATTCTTAATCTAGAAAATTAATTATTTTAATGGTAGACATTATTTATAAGATTGTCATCAATATATCATCATAATGTTTAGATTCTTTCTTATTCTTCTCACAAAAAACACTTTTTTATAATAATCTCACCATATATATATATATATATATATATGAAAGTTATTATGATGGATAAATGGTTGTTATTTGGTACAACTAGAAGTACTTACTATCCGGGGCAATACGACAGACATTACATTCATATATTTGCAAAGCTGGTTGTTTGTTACTTAAAAGACACTTTACCTGAGTCACATCAAATAAGTTTCTACATGAGCTAAACAAACGTCGGTTGCCTTGCAAAGTTGCAAGACAAAGCCACATGACCACAACACAAACGCCTGTTGTGAGGCCATGTTCGTAAATTACTACTAACAATAAAAACCCCATTTGAGAAACAAATCATTAACTATCCATTATTCAGCTAACAACTCGTATAGTCAACAATGACAATATACAATAGATCAATTACCAAGTGCATTTTGCTTGTTTACAACCCTAACTTAACCTTTGATCCCTTGTTTGTCCTTGCCAAGACATTCCCCTTCTTCCCATCTATGCAAAACACAAATATGATGTATCATGCATCAATTAATGCATGTTAGTTTTGACCCAAAATCTATTCCCTAAGAGTTACTTGGATGTGATGTAACACTGAAATATAATCAGTTTTACTTGATGTTCAAGAGTAAATAGAAGAAAAATCAAGAGGTTGTTGAGGACATCATATCATCTAAGTCAACACTTACTTGGATCCAAAAAGCAGAAAAAAACATCAATTATTTTCAGGATACAAAAAAACAGTTGGGCGGGCGGGTGGACAAGTTATTTTACGGTTCAAAACCGAGTTGAGTGACCCACAAACACTTTATTTTAATCAGAAACAAAATATCTTCAATAATCAGAAACAAGAGTTACTCAAAAGATCTATCATGAAAAAAATGGTAAGTTGGATAACTGGTCACAAGTGGTAAATGTTTGAAAACAGTCATAACATGGTAAGTAGTTTGTGTAAAAAGTGAAACATACCCATGATGAAACAAATTCGATATAATGAAGCAGGAAATTAGTACCCTCTAAATATCGCCCATAATTTACATAAATTACATAAAGTTGGAACAAAGATGTAGGGCTTGATATAGACCCAGCCATGCCCCATCAACCCTGCCATAGATTGAATATAAAGCTCATTAACATCAATTTACCTTTATGTTATGATTCATGTATAGTTGTTAAATTGAATTTGGAAAGTTGTTCAAATATATGCTTCTCTCACAAATAAATTACTATTTGTATTTCAATCCAGGAATTTAGTTTGAAATAAAGAAATGAACACAATATATATATATATATATATATATATATATTATCAACCAGACCTATTTCAAAAGGAACCATAAATTTACACGTTCCTGTTACCCAACCCACCCATTTAGTCACCTTAATAATATAAATATATGCTTCTTTATGTTATGATTGTTGTCGTTTATCTGCAGGATTTTGATTTTTTATTTCACGGTCCATGTTCGTTTACCTGCGCCACTCGATTCTGTTTGATTTATGTCGTTCACGATTCTGTTGGATTTGTGTTGTTCGATATCGTGGTTCTCTATTATGTAGTTGTGATTTTGAAAATATGGCCGACCTATGTGCTCAAATTAAAGATTTAGCGATTGGTGATTCTTTTTTTCAACTATGACCGACATAGTGTCCTTGCTGTCATTCTTTTATCTTTTTTTTTTTCTAAATACTATCATGATAATATAACATACAAGATTAACAATACACTATCAACATTAGAGTTTACAAGATTATTATTATGTATTCTCATCAAAATATTCAAGATTATAAGATACTATCACAATGTTTCAAGACCTCTCAGTTTTCTTTTGTTTTTCTTAACCAGAATGCATTAGATTAACACAGTGCGAAACAGTGGCGGAGCTTGAACGAAAACTCGGTGGAGGTCAGACTCTAAAAATCCAGATTGGTGGGCGCCGGACTCTTAAAAATCCAATATTCTACGTTACAAAAACCAATTTTTCAGAAATTTTTAATAAAAATAACAGTACGCACGAAAAATTGACGGGTGCCGGGGCACCCCAGCCTCCACTATCCTCCGCCAATGGTGCGGAATTGGTTTAAAACAGAGTCAACAAAATGTGTCAGTTCACGGTTGTGAATAATAATAACATCGATAATGTTTTAGAAGAACACATCTTATTGCAAATCAAATAGTTAAAACATATACATGAAAACACCCATTTTAGTAATTATTTTTTAAATAACTCATTTTGATAAATAATTTTCTCAATTACACCTACTTGGGAAAAAGAAGTCTCTTTTCACATGCCTTCCAAAGCCCACGACCATTCGATGATGGAGCTAAACTTGCGATGATCTGAGATATTACAAAGTGTATCCAAACACTTTCAAACTTCACATTTATTTAATTTAGAAAAAAAAAGATTTTTGTTGCAAGAATAGTTCATGAAATCATATTTTTGAACACATTAATTATTATTTATATAATTCCAAAACGCTGGACCAAAAAGTATTTGTAGATCAAACAATGACACCACCCGCCAACATGCGGCATTAACATTGGCATCTCTATATCACATAATCACTTTCAAAACACATCCAAACACCCCCAAAGTCACTTGATCAACAAATAAATGTATTTACCCGCCAAGAATCATTGGTTGTATTGAGGAGGACTTCTGAGATTCGAGATAATGTTTTACGGGAAAAAGCACTGAAAACCGAGAACAATAAAGCTTTAGAATGAAAACCAGTGCGCCACACCTTGAAGGTTATCAAGATGATAACTTTCTCTTATAGATTTAACTCAAACTGAAAAAGAAACACTTACAGAAGTTGGATCAAGGTGGCTGGTGAACGTTCTTGGCAAGATTTTACCATCCCCCTTTACAAGTAATTTAACACAAATTCAAAATCAAGCCGTGTCTCATAGGCAACTTTCAACATGTTTGACCCGTTCCCATTTAGATGGAGTTTCATTATTTGACATGTTTGACCATTTTTAATCATAATATCAAATCATTTAATTAAGATTCTAATAATTTATATTTTTAAAAGCCGAATTTTTAAGTATTTGATTTTATATGCCCCATCAATATATAAAAAAAAACCACCACAAACAACGTTTGCTGTGACTGGCGAAATTTTTGAGAAATTTGATCATGCAATTATATGTTCTCATGGCTACTAAACTTATGAGAAAGTTGATAATACATATTTTCTAATCGATGGAGCAAATGCTTTCATATATATAAACTTGCTAAACATCACACATTTCTGATCATACACGTCATAAAATTTGCACGGGCATTTGAAAAGCGTCTCGAAAATATCACTTCATAATTCTTAAGTTTTCATTATTGATTTTTTTAACTTAGATTCGTGTAAAAGACAAGGTTATAACCTAATACATAAATTATACATAAAACAATGGTGACTATGAAATTTAATATCATCCGTATATAAAATAGAAAAAGTTTGCAGTGATAGAATATTTAAACGACTTAAAAACGTTCAGAATTATGTGATTGGATCTCAAAAATATTTATTAAAATATGGGGTAGTCAGTAGAGTGCTAAACTCTAATAGCTAATAAGCAATTTATGTTGACTGCTGGTGTTATTATCCTATGGCATTATACGCTTGTCTTTTTCTCTGAATTGACAAGGTTACAATTAAAATCAAATTGAATAAGTAAGCTATGGAGTATGGACTTAAACCAACTTGAGTGGTGACTACCTACTAAAGTTGGATCGTTGAATCGAATTGAAGTCTAAGCTCAAGCATATAGCTTATTCAATAAACGAGTGTGTGACCGGATTTTATATTTTAAATCTATAAAGACTCACGAGCCTAAATGAGTATAATAATTTTATTTAATATGGTAAATATGGATTACATAATAAATATTATATATAGATAACCATGATTAAAATAACTAACTTACATGTTCTATGTCTATATATTATACCTTTAAATAAATAAAAACAAAAGCTAATTATATATGTATATAAACAATATTATTAGACCTTCTCGGTTAACTAGCAAAGTTTTCACAAGCCACATTAGCATATTAACCGCTGGCACACCGCGCCGGCCCATTAACAACTTTAGCTAATGGCGAATTTGTCAACACATTGGTGGAGTTGAGAGAGAGGGAGAGAGATAGGTGTCAGCCATTAATATACGTGACGAATCACAAGGCAACCCTCATCTTCTTTTTCTTTTTAATGGTATTGGGTGTTAGTTAACCCACAAGACAATGTTAGGGGGTATTTAGTTAAATGGTCAAGTTGTGATGTGGCGGTGATGTGGTAATGGGTTAACAGATATTTAGTTAATCCACAGCACATAATCTTAACAAACAAGTTAGAGCTCAAACTTCAAAACTTTCTCACATGATGAACTTAAGTTTTAAATATAAAGCTCGAAATGAAACTTGCTCAAACTCTTTTAAGTTAAAGGGAGTTGTGCTCGAGTTTAAGTGAGCTTTGTATTTTACTCGACTCATTTATACCTCTAGTATAGCTATCTGTATTATTATTATTATTATTATTATTATTATTATTATTATTATTATTATTATTATTATTATTATTATTACTACTACTACTAATTCATAGTTTTAGTCACGAACACGTCATAATAGACGTAACAATCGATCATGATTCATGAAATAGTATATGAATTATATAGGAAAGGAAATTAAATGGAGCCTATATTACGTCTAAAACTCAAATCCAAGGTAAATACTTGATCTTTCAAATTTAAGTAGACTGTATAATACATTCAGTATTTGTAAATTTGTGTGCGTTCGTATATATATGTCACCTTACAATGATTTTGATTACAAGAAAGGATTATTGTGTACCGAACTAGGGGCGTGCATTTGTTGGCTTGGGCAGGTTTCGGCTTAAAGCAAAACAAAAACTCGGCTTTTTAAGTTTTTAAAAGCTGATCGATTTCAGTTTTTGGTTTGGGTTTAGTTTAGTTGAGTTTCAGGTTTCATTTGGCCCAAAATATAGAGTTTAGGCCTAATATGTTTACTAATTAGTATAACTTCGGCCCAGAATATTGTATCCGTATTTATTAAATTCTTACAAATCAAAAGGTATTTTTGGTTTTAATTACATGCAAAACCAAACCGAAAATTCAGAATTTACGAAAATATAAAACTAAATTGTCGGTTTTTCACACCCATATCGAACTCATAATAAAGAAAAAGATGGTATTAAGGGAGGAGGGGCGCTCACTGAAGATATATGTAACGCTTCACATTTTCATACTTTCCCATTTAAAAAGCATATTCGTATTTCTATTTATGAAAACTTGTATCCGTATCATGTTCGTATTTCATTTCCAACTTTTTATTCCGAGATCTTGATCATAATGAAATTCTTATTTTATACATACGTGTTATACTCGCAATCAATCGCTAAAATACATGTTTACTTACAAATCGACACTTTTTATAGGTGCAAATACTCGTATATACAGTCATGATACTTGAATTATACTTACTTACATGTTATATACTTAAAACATGCAAAAATTCCAAGTTTTAGCTTAAAATAAGGAAAAATGAAAGTTCAAGGGCCAAACTGCAAAAAAATGAAAGTTTCCTGAATAAATGAGGCTTCGCGCTATGCGACCGCAAACTCAGTTAGGCGTCGCGTAGCGCGACCCCCCATAATCTGCAGAAACACGTTTCTTGGCTACGAGTTGTCAACTTTTCCACCTCCAAACTCACCCAATCACCTTATAACTCTATTAAAACACAAACCCTAATCCACCACTATATAAACAAGCTTCCTACCTCCCATTTTCACTTTCCTAAATCATTTACACTCGCAAATTACTCTCAAATATGCTGCAGATATAAGTTCTTGGCAGATTACCCCAAGTACTAAAAGTGAGTCTAACCTCACATATCTTCAACTTTCTTCACTTCTTCTTCATCTACAAAGCTTGGAACACCTATAGGAGTGTTTCTACAAGTTTACCATGGTAAAACAAGGTGGAACATCACCATTTTAAGGTCCAAACTTTCTGTTTTGGAAGATTACTTGTTAACTTTTATAAAACTTTACTTTTCTTATTGAATCTTGTACCTACTTGTTCTTGAACCTGCCTAAGGTTATGAGACTTGTTAGGAGTTGATTCTTATGAGTTTAAGAGGTGCAAACACCTCTAAAGTTTCTGTTTTGCTAGGGGTTAGACAACCAACAAGTGATGAAACCATCCAAGTTCCCCATAGTTCTTATGGCAAGACTTGTGTTTTGATAAAAGTGTGAATCTAGGAAGCCTTGGCTATCCTAACATATTTCCACTACCTCACTTGATGTTTTCTATGTTTATATCCCTAAAACTTGTTCCCCCCA
The DNA here is from genome assembly GCA_947069175.1 of Scalesia atractyloides. NCBI lineage: Eukaryota > Viridiplantae > Streptophyta > Magnoliopsida > Asterales > Asteraceae > Scalesia > Scalesia atractyloides. Next base: position 84,059,968 of record CAMTDV010000116.1, on the reverse strand, counting down.
CAAGTGATGGAACTATCCAAGTTCACCATAGTTCTTATGGCAAGACTTGTGTTTTGGTAAAAGTGTGAATCTTGTAAGCCTTGGTTATCCTAACATATTTCCACTACTTCACTTGATGTTTTCTATGTTATATCCCTAAAACTTGTTCAACTTTCATTTGAGTAACAAAGCTACGACACGTCCCCAAACGTTGCCATGTTCGGGATCCACGCACTTAGCTTGCTTACTTGGTTGTTCATAGTTTTAGTTGAGTTAGTAGTATTTTCTTTTCATTCATGACAATCCGAATCATCCTTGTGGTGATTTGTGCATTGATGAATTATACAATGAGGTTTAATGGATGTTTATCGTCCTACCTCCATGCATGACTTATATGAATTATAGAATAATCTATGTTGGACAAATATAAAATATACTATGATATATAATTATATAACTTAACCGAAATCTTGATGTTAACCAACTTATGGATACATGTCACGGAAATAGGTTATATTATCCATGTTTTAAATCTTTTATCACGATTCTGATGGGCAATTTCGACCCATGAAATCACATAAAATATTAGTATCAAGAACGAGTATTTAAGGCTAGATAATTATTTTCATATACATACTTTAATACATTTTTAAATTCCGAATCCAAACTCTCTACCAAATCCAAATACTTACACACCTCCGTTTCCCTAATGTAGGGTAACTTCGGTGTTCTCGACTCTCCATGCCCAACTCACGTACGCGGAATTTCTACGCAAAACCATGAGTATATTCGATCCTATTTTCCGTTTTATTAACTTTGGGTGCAACATGTACACTTGTATTATTCTTGTTATTGCATGCTATGTATACTTGTGTTTATATGCCCATTAACTTTGCTAGCCTCCTTAACAATTATAGCACTATAGGATTAACGCATCACCCGTATTCTTGTGGTATTGTTAAGTAAACTATTTTACAACCTTATCACATCGGCGTCAATGGTATGCACGATTGCGTTAGACTTTGGTTTGACATATAGTTAGCACATGTTAGTAACATAATATGCAAATTACCATGTTGGATATGAGACAACTTTTTCACTATTATGCTATGTATAAAATTTGTATATTCGCCAACTTTTGTTGATCATTATTTTAATACATGTTGCAGGAAACTAGTTGATACCGATGAAGAAATATATTTAGGGTGGCTTAGAAACACACATAGATTTAAATCTATGTATTTTGCCTTCGTGTTGTATCGTTAGTTGTTACTTGTTGTATTTCCTTTCAAGACAATGTATTGCCATTTGGTATCAATGAAATTTTGAATTATTGAATATTGTCATAAAGAGTGTTATGAAATCTCTTGCAATCTCGTTTTCGTCCCGCCCTGATATTTTCACCATCGGTTGGGGTGTGACAATACCCTCCCACCAACCAATACAATGGCGCCACATCAACTATTTGGAGATCATAACCCACATACCGCTCCACCAGTGGTGCTATTCCCACCTAGAAAAACACATACCTGCAATTCTCTCTCTCCTCGGCAAAGACATCACACAACATACCCGCTACGGTGACTACAACCTGCATCTTCAACCCGCGACATCGGCGACAATGTTATCGCACGGTGGATCCTACGTGGACACGGATACCCACAGACGCCCCTCTTCCTACTTGCAACATTATATGCAAAAAAAAACGCTAACAACACTAGCAAATAAGCTATAAACACTTTGTATCCATCATTGTATATGTGAATTTTGTATACAACCACACACAAATGTACTAAGTCATTGTATCCATGAGTAATGTACATCCTGATATTCATGGTCAATGTACATCCTCATATTCATAAAACACGTTCAGCCTAGGAGGAAAATCAAGCAAATGTTGGTGCGTAAGTAAAGAAAAGTTTTTTTTTTACTTTGGAGAGATCGGTGTTAAAAATGGACGCAATTTTATAGTTCTTTATCTTATGGGATTTTTATTTACAGATATATTATAACCATATGATCTAAATCATATTTTCTTTACGATCACAGATGTTCCCTAACTTTTCAAAAGTACACACAGAGTACCTATGGTTTACACTTTGTAATGTGTTTATATCATCACCATATGATCTAAATGCGTTATAAAGTACAAAACCATATGAAGAATCTGTATACTTTTAGAAAGTTAGGGATGGAATCCAAAATTTTAATAGACTATAGAAACCATCTATAGGAACCATCCTTATACTTTACTCTTACTCAAGATGATGTATCTATACAAGTATATAAGCATATGTTGTGACATTAGATGATTTAATTGATTATCCATATTACCTAAATAAATAATTGTGACCACAAACATGAAAATCCTATGCCCTCGAAACATTTTTTAATATTATTGTGATAATGTAGTATCAATAATTTTGATTATGATGTGTACATATTTTTGTTAATATGTCTACTTCTTGGTAAAAATAAGTTTACACCAACAATTTTGTTAATAACTTTAAAACTGTAATTTCACAAAACAATATCGAAATCTTAATTCTAATCAAAGACTTCAGTTAATGCCACATGACATATTCTCCTTCAATCTTAAATTTTTTAATTATAATTTATTATATTTTTTTTAATAATACATGAATATCAATTATCCTTATCCTTATTCTAATAAATAATTTCAAATAACACTTTGATAAGGTTTAGTTAAAAAAATCATTACCATTATCATTGTAAATTATAATTTAAAAATCTACAAATTAACCCAAATTAGAAATTAGTTGATTACATGTACATGGTTTGATATGCAAATTTCCTAAACGGATTTTTACCCCTATGCTAAATTATTATTTAGTCCAACATTATCCCTATTTTAATAAACTAATCTAAAAATTATCACATGTCAATACCTAATTAATTTGATATATTACATGTAATATTGATTTTTTAACTAACTTTTATGTTAAATCAAATATATAATATAAAAAGATGTGGTCTTTTGTGTTAAAAGGATTGTCTTAAATAAAAAGAAAACAAGAATAATTATATTTTTATATAACATTAAAAGAATAATTTATAAAATCTTAAAGCTTGCTCAATTCTTTTCGTTACTAATTCTATCCTTTTATTTTTTTTAAATTATCATAAATAAAATTTCAAAACGAACCCAAATAAAAGTTCAATAGGCTCTTAACAATGAAATCAACATTTTTTTATTTTCAAATTTCATTTCAATATCATTAATTTACAAGGTTCTTTTGTGTTTCATATGCTTCATACTCTATTTTTAGGTTTTCCTTTTTTCTTTTTTTAAGTTGATTTCTGACTTTAATAAAAAAATATCTTTTGTAATTTAACCTCTTTTTTATATTAAATGCAAAACTTTTCATCTTTTATAATTTAAGCTCAACATTTTTTTGTATTTTTAACTTTGTTTCCTCGTACTTTTCATCATTCGCAAATTTTTCGTTTTATGTTTCGTTCTAAATTTTGCAACTTAACACACCACAACATACATGTGGAGTTTAACTTTTTTTCGTCTATTTTATCCGTTTGACAGGCCTACCGCAATGCGTATATTTTTCCCATTTGACAGGTTCGTTGCAACGTGTGAGTCATGGATCGACTTAGTTATTATCTTTTTACGTTTTACGTTTTGGTCTACTTTCTTCATAATAACATGCCGCAACGGTCGTGCGTGGTTTAACGATTTAACGTCTGTTTTTCGTTCGGTGTTCTTTTTTCCTTTTTTTATTTATTTTATTTTTACGAGTTTCTCTGGTGTTGACGGTCGCTGACTGTGATATGGCATTGGTGCTACTTGGCACGTTTGTACGCCCCTTGCCACAACGCAGGGGCTTAATACTAGTAAATTATGTACAAAAATCTTGAAAAAAAAAACCCAAAACAAACTTGTAAAAAATAATAGAAAGAAAGCATGGCAATGCTTTGAGAATATCACGTATCTTGGACCTTGGTCAGCACTTTGGCTAATTCATATATTGCATCAATGGTGGCCTCCATTTGTGAGATATGCGATTCCTGAGATCTTGTTTCTTATTTACATTTTCTATTTTGAGTGACGTCGGTTTCACATGAGAAGATATATCTCAAGAAACTCATTTGGATTCAAGACTACGTATCACTCTACACCAACTATATGGATATCATGTGGTTTACGTATAGATGTTAAAAGTGTCCATATCCCAAACAATAGTTTTGTTTAAACTATATGTTGTTGCAGGGTGAAAGATGAAAAAAAGATGATTGTTACATAGGCGTCATATGTGGAGGGATGGTTTCACCATATTGTGTTATGGTAATATGAAATATGGTGGGATGAGTAATAAAAAATTAAAAAATGAAATACTTAGTTAGAGCGAAATGATTGTTTTGAATATTAATTCGAAAAAAGCACCATCTTCGACCCCACGTCCACTAGAGCCATTGCTAGTGCCTTGACACCCGACCACACCCTGCTTGTGACGCTGTGCATCGTCCAAACTGCCTACGTGATAGTTCCTTCACGCCCCTGAGTGGTGCCACAATACATATCCTTAGATAGGGGTGTGCACGATTTGATTCGGTGTGCCACAATAGAAGTTTGTGGAAATTCTTCGCAAACCGTAAGTTCATACTTAACCCTTTTACGCTTTAAACATTATTTGGGTTGCAATATATATCTATATTAAACACACATACACACACATACAAACTTATTTAAACACTCAATCCGTATACATGCTTATTTATTATCCTAATTGTGATTCATGCTATATTAATCTTATGCGTAGCTATTATCATTAACCTTGCAAGCATTCGTTAACATATATAGCGCTATATGATTAGCACACCATCCGTTTTATGGGTCATTGTTAAATTATTCTTTACGGCCTTATTTACTTCGGTGATAAGGTTACGTTAGTGTCAAACTTTGGATTGGTATTTAGTCTATTGCATGCTAGTATGTTACATGATTAGATATGCTATAAACATGTGGATTTGAGACTCATTCTTACTTATGATATGTAACCAAACTACTATGCTCACCGACATATTTTGTGTCGATGGATATTTTATACATGTTGTAGGAAATATTTGATGATGCTATTACAACAAAACTACTTAGGGTGGATTTAGATACTCACCAAATTTACTTATGAATTTGATGTTTCAGTTATGAAATTTTCAATTGTTGTACTTCTTTTCTTTGAACATTGTAATGTTTGATTCAATATATGAAAATGAAATTTTCAATTTTAATATATTATTGCAAATTAGTGTTATAATGTCTTTGAGCAATTTGTTACGTATCGCCTCGATGTTTATGCCACCGGTTGAGGTATGACATAAAACCAGTTTAGAACCAACATAACAGATTTCTACCTCCATGCATCTAGAGGTGCACATCAATACCGGTTTTAAGAACCGAATCCGGGTCCAGAACTGTATTCAGTTTGAAATCGCCATACCTGTAAAACCAGTTTGGAACCAACATAACCTATAGGTTTCTAACAAGTTTTTATTCCTCTACTTGAACCTGGTTAAACTCAAACCAAACCGATCAAAACTGCCTAAACCTGAATACGTTTCAAACCAAAATCAATTTTGACTTTTTATTAACCAATCTGAACCGATTTAGAGTTTCAACTTGACTTATAACCCTCAACAAACTGTAAGACCCTATCTTTATTTACTGAATTTCTATTAAAGGTTTCGCATTTTAAACATGTAATTACGAATCCACGTCACTCAAATATTGTAGTTTATTAAAACTTTTTCAACTTATTTAAATAATTTATCATGTTATCATTGTCTAGTTTTGATATAATCAAAACCAAGTGCGGAAGCTTGAACTTTGATCGTGTTCGGTTCTTCATATAGCTTGATCCACCTCCGGTGCTCCCAAACATCACCTATATTTCATAATTTATGAAATACATTAGTTATAAATAAATTATAACATAACCAAATAAACATGCAGTCTTAAAACAATAAAAACAAAAACTTTATTTCAGATCCCACCGTAAGCTACGGTGGCCACCGTAGCTTACGGTCCAGCATTACGGTCCTAGCTCACTGTCTTACGGCTAAGACTTCCAATTTCAATCAGCATACCGTAAGCTACGGTAGGCCACCGTAGCTTACGGTGGGCTGCTGCAGCTTTTCTCTTGTTTGTAGTTTTAGTTACGACCTTTTCCGTAACTCACTCATTTTTCATCCGTTTTACTCGAAACTTGTTTCTAAATATCCGTAATTTGTTTATCTACATATTTAGCTTGAAATCCTTAACCCGGATTCTTAATTCTTATGAATTACGCATTCACTCTTGGTTTATGCGTATATTCATTTTGACCCATTAAGAGATTTAAGCGCATAAGCATAAATCCCACTTCCTCTTACCTTATTTCTCTTTTTAATACATAATATATATTTATCTTCTACCACAACTATACTTGAGGTGGATTGGTTATTGAAAATGTTATATTTTCAAATTCTACCCTTCGGTTGACATATTATGAAAAAGACCAATATGAGGCATTAAGCCAAAACGGCTTATGCCATTTGCTATTACACTACCCCGCAAAGGTAAACCTTCTTATAAAACTCATTTCTAAACTACCCTCAAGGTCGTTTACTTGTTTTATTACTTGAGGGTATTTTGGTCAACTTAGACCTCTCTTTTACGACGAAGGACATTTGATAGCATAATTTGACCAAAAAGAGCACATTTAAATTGTAATCCTATTTAAAACGAATAGGTTCCTATGAACCCGATATCTACCATTTAGATTATACGGTTTACCTTGCTTTGGGTAATCCGATATTCATTCATGACTCGTTTAACTCTCATCGGACCTTAAATTCCTAAATGAGAGTTTGACCCCTAATACATACCTGGCTCGGGTCATAGTATCGACCCGTTTAAATACCTTGTACTACTAATTACCAATTAATAGCGATGCGAACCAAACGCCATTTCCCTGTGATTACAAAACTCAACAAACGTTCATTAGATATTATTGTCAAATGGCGATATCATCACCATTTGATCCATTTGGCCAAAATGACTACTTATCATTATAAGATGGCATTTATTTGTCATCTCACTCTTTAGCCCATTTCATTTTACTACGTAATCATGATACATTAAAATATCGTTTCTTAATTCGGTTAACCATTATGACTTACGTCATATGGTGTCTTTTTCAGAACTCTTTAGTTATTTGTCAATTTGTGACTGGATTACCATTTTACCCCCCTTATTATCCATTATGGTTTACACCATAAGGTAATGTTTCAATGCTCCTTATTTATTCGTCATCACATGACTAATTTACCGTTTTACCCTTTTTACCATAAATCATGGTTTAATACCATATTCACTTGTCCCAACCCGCATCTGTCCATATTGGAACTTTTATATTTCGGAATCTTATTCCGAATAACTAAGACGCTTTATTCAACTACATAAGTAATTCTACTATTTTAAAGATGTAAGCTTTACTTACCTTGAAGTATGATTATGCCTTTTCCTACGTACTCGATCCGTTTAACCCGCTTCTCTCCAAGCTTCCTCCTAGCTTGTCAAGCGTCAAACTACCTTTTATCATTTCGCAAGATGGTTAGATTGTCATTATTAATCAAGACCATTCCATCTTACGGATTTTATATCAAAATCATCATTTGATCTTATTATAGGTCGGTTTGACTTTTGAAAGTCAATTACCTATTAACATACACGAATACGCAATTAATTTTAACAACTTATTTAAACTACTTATCAAATTCTCGGTAGTCATTATTCGTAAGCTACCATTTTAACTACTTTTCTCAACTAAGCTATATCAATTTCTTTCACTTAAACAAGTTCGAGCAATTGTTAACATAAGGTTAACTTAGCTTTCGATTATCAATACTAATTTATCCCTTCATTGTACTAGGACTAAGAGTTTTCATCTTTATGTAATTCCACCATATTACTTAGATATTCATCCGAATACTTAATATAATCAAGTTTTATATACAGCTAGCATACAACTTGATCTCAAATACTTGCTAACATTATCTCTACATCTATTTCATCATTTTGTATAAAACCATTTCATAGCAAGTATGAATATGTACTCAAACTCATCAATTGTTCAAGTACCTTTCTTATTATTACTATGCATGATGATCCTAAACATAGGTATATCATCAATCTTCATCATATTATCAAAACCCACTTCAAAATCTACTTGTTAATTTCTTAAAAGTGATCTTACATCAACTAGTGCATAATTTCTTTATATCTAACGAAATCAAGCATACACATACACTCAATTTCATCTTTGGATTATCATCCAACAATCTAATTGCAAGTAATCTACTTGTCTCAAATCGCAACTTTCACCAAATCTAGTTTTTAAGACATACCTTCTGATCCCCTTGTCTAGGTGATCGTTAAAATGGGTTCATGCAGTGATTTGGGTCTCGAATTGATCTTCAATTTGATAGATTTAGCAAGAACAAGGGTTTACCCCTTGTCTTGCTCCTGGCCGCTACACACACACACACCTTTGTGTGTGTGATGTTTTGTTATTATTATTTTTTTATATATTCAAGTTTCAACCTTTTCCCTTTTTGGTCCCTCATATTTGAGGTCTTATTTATTAAGAGCTACAACTCATTGTTTCATTGTTATTTTCATATTACTAACTAGGTTAATTTGCTCCTAGTTATTTTGTTTACGGCTTCACTTTTACCACTAACGGTCTTTTACCCGCTCTTTAATATTAACGAGGTTTAATTATCAAACACGTTTTTGAGGTGTTACACAAACGCCCTTAGAGTTGATCCACTCATCTTTTATAAAGAAAGCTTCCTTCAAAACATCCTCCTCTATATCTACTAGCATAGCTTACATATCTCACTAGATTATATTAGCTCTTATACTTAAAACATATAAGGTAAGGATCATCATAAAAAGCTTAGTTATTGTGTTTAAAAAAATAAATCTAAATCGTATAAATTTTTATCAATAGTTTATATTTTTTCGATTTAGTTTTTATTACATAGACACACGTAACTTATGTACTTGAAAGATCATCAAACTAAATTGATCATATGTGTATTAGCTTTAACATAACTTACACATGTGTAAATTATGTACATCAAAAATAATTAAACTAATTTGGTCATGTTTATTTTTAAAAATTTTGAGCAAAGAATTAAAGGAGTGAGAAACAACAACTATTACATTTATACCATAGTTTTTTTAAGATTGGAAAAATATATTACAAATACACATGCTTACACACGAGATCCTAAATATACGTATAATAACTTGAATGTCAGATGATCAATGATGATTCTTAATACTACAACTTACAAACATCCTCCTCTGCATCTACTAGCATAACTTACATCTCTCACTAGACCATTCAGGGGCTGACCTACCTTAGGGGAAGGGGTAGCTGACGCTCCGACGGTAGTGTAAACTTTGGAAAAGTTTGACTTTTTTTTACGTTTTTTCGATTTCGTTACCCCTTTTTAATAAAACGTTACCTCTACGAAGATTTTCTAAATCCGTCACCGAGACCATTACCTTTCATACTCAAACATACAAGGCAAGGATCATCTTAAAACGTTTAGTTATTCTGATAGGCCCAAAAAAAAACAAATCCCAAAACGTGTATGTGTATAGATATTTTTACAAAGGTTTGTATTTTGTCTACATTTTGCGCTTCTTATAATATAATATTATATATAACCTACACACAAGCAGTATTACACACGACATCCTTAATATACATATAATGACTTGATTGTTAGATAACCATTCTTGATATTACAACTTCAGAACCTATTATAACGAGTTCGTATTGTGTATACAACCAACTCCTAGTGCAGAAAATCAAAGAGCGACCCAACACGACCGCCGATATCACTCCGAACCAAAAAGCCTTATTCATTACACCCAAACAATGAACTAAAAGGGGTGCTAAACGGGTCGTGTTCGCGGGTTGGCGGGTTCAACCCGACCTGAACCCGAAAATTTTATACGAACCCGAACCTGATCCAAACCCGAAAATCGTATAATACAAAAGAACCTGAACATGACCCGAAGTTTTGTGGGTTGACCAGAACACGACCCCGTTCAACCCGAATTTTAATTTTTTCTGAAATTAATATATTAAAATTACAATTTGTTTAAAAAAACACAAATGCATATAACCCAATTACATTTAGATTATAAAATCTTATGTTGACTTCTTTTTTTAAATTATAATTATGACATAAAATACACACCCAATTTAATTTCTATAATAAAATTTATTCTAAAAAAATATAATATAATATAAATGTGTTAAATGGAGTTCAATCTAAAACTTACCCGAATCCGTTTACACTAAACCCAAACCCGCAAATTTTGTGTTAGTTTCGGCTCGTGTCATAGATTCACACCCCTACGAACCAACAATTTCTACGTGGATCTTGGCAGCCAAACAGACATTGTTAGTCATACCAAACATAGTGCATGTCCCTCTCCTTTCTATAGTGTATATACACTACGTGTCTAGTTTTCATCCATTAAGTGAGATTCAACCTTACATCTGTATGTGAAGTTAGCTTTGAATTTTAGTGGTATGGATGAATTTTGATTCAGTTTGGTTTGGATGAATTTGTAGAAAAGTCTAATTCAACCCATAAAATATGAGACGAATGAAAAAAATAATAATAAAAAAATAATTTATGATTGAAGCCATATATGGCTCTAAACGAACCGAATGAACACGAACAATGCCTTGTTCGTGTTCGTTCGTTAAGGAAATAAATGTGTTCACTAACACTTATCGAACGAGAATTTATGTTCGGTTCGTTCGTTAAGAAAATAAATGTGTTCACGAACGGGTCACGAACACAAATGAACACAAATAAATTTGACGAACGCGATGAAGGATAAATGTGGATGGCCCAGAGAGTATCACTGAAACTTGAATCCCTTATTGTGAAATGGAGGTCAATCGTATTCGTCGATGTAAATATTGAAAAACGAAAGGAAAATGGTGCATAAACAAGATGAAATAGAGTTTACTAGTTTAATTGTTAGGATAATAAAATAAATAAAAGTTTTTATAATATAAAAAGTATAGATAAAATATATGAAAGTACAAAAATCTTTAAGCGGACGAAAATGAACGAATGTTTACGAACACCTTACCGAACGTTCACGAACACAACTGAACGAACGAGACCTTTGTTCATATTCATTCATTTAACAAATCGAACGAAATTTCGTGTTCATATTTGTTCGCTTATTAAACGGACGAACATAAAAGAGTTTTCCGCCAAACAGTTTACGAACTGTCCACTCAATTCGTTTACAGCTCTAAAGCGATATATAATAAATCAAAAGCCTAAGTTATTGTTTGAGTTTTGGTTTTTAGTTAAAAAGGACCGAAGCACACCTACCTTTCAAACAATAAAACCTATACCCTATAATGCGACAACACGAGTCTAAATTATTTGCTATTGTTAATTCAACAATTTAAAAAAAGTTGTTGTCACAAATCAGTCAATCATGTTACCATATATTTGAAATTGTGATAATTGATAAATCACTCATTTCTTAGATGTCTTGGTTCTCCAAAAATCATTATCGTTGAGTATTTCGTCAAACTTTAAAAGTTGACACCACAAAACAAGTAACATACTAATAAATTGATGGTTTGATTGAATATGACAAACTAATTTTTACAAAGTAATAACTATCTTATAGTTTTCATTTTTCATCATAAGAAACAACCAAGTCATACACCTACTATTCTATACATTTGTCTTTCATATGATTAGAATTTTTAATTTACAAAAATATATTTTTTACACACGCTTTAATATTGCTAAAATACAAGTCCTTATAAATAATACTTAAAAGTACAACTAGCAAATGGAATAATTTATTACTTATCAATCACCAACCTATTACTAACTGGTAATATTGATTTATGTTTTAAATATCTTCCAGTTTTATTTTTTTCATTTTTAAATCGAAGGTTTGTTGACGTAACGTATTAACCTTTCAATTTTTATTTCCATAAGGACGTTGCTTTTTTATTTTTTTATGGCAAATTTCATTTTTCAATTTTTATTTCCATAAGGATGTTACTTTTTTATTTTTTAATGGCAAATTTCATTTTTTTTTTGTTTTAGAAGCTTTATCTCATCATGTGTTTGCATGTCATTTTTATCTTTTTAGCAATTAAACTTTATAGAAAAACACATTGAGAAATTGCTAATCAGAATAATAAGGAAACTTTGAAGACTAAGCCATTAATAACTTACTTTATTATTATTATAGACTTGACCGATGACTTAAAGAGTTAAAAGTTTCAAATAAAAATAATATACAAATTTATACTTGTGATATTGGGTAATTGGAAACTGAAATAAGTTGAAAAAGGTCAGCGTCATATGCTATGGGGGGCCAAAATTCATCTGGGCCCTACCAAATCCAAGTTCATTTCACATACGCCTCATTTTAGTTGGGCCAATCTTTCTGCTCTCTCGTAAAGATGCTTAGCTACATAATTCTAGAGATGGGCTAGAGATGGGCATAAAAACCGGTTCGGAATCTGAACCAGTAGAACCGAACCGGAACCGGGTCCAGTTCCTATCCGACAGTAAGTAAAACCGGTTCCGAGTTCAAAATACCCGTTGGTTCCAACCCGGTTCCACAATTTTACCATTTGAATCGGGTCGTACCCGGTTCCTACCCGTACCCGGTTCCTACCAGTATCCGGAAATTCAGTTCTAGAAGGAACCGGTTATACCCGTTAAAATGTTACCGTTGAAACCGGTTATACCCGTTATAATGTTACCGTTGGAACCGGTTATAGCCGTTAAAATGTTACCGTTGAAACCGGTTCCTGACCGTTGGAACCGATTCTATATATATTGTTTAGAAATCTATTGTTTAGCACACAATTTCTCATATCTATTCTTCTTGTTATATTTCTTTCTTGTTCTTTTCACATTCTAATCAACAAATGGCCTCAAAGAGTTCAAAAAACGCAAATTCCCAATCCGTTAACAATATTCCTCAAGATCAATCGGTTCCATATGTGGTTGGAACATTGTCTCATAATCGCAGTAAGGAAGTTTGGAGCAATTGGGAGTTGGTCGAGATGAGTGACGGCTCGCAAAAAGCTCAATGTAAACATTGTGGATCATTATTAGCCAAGGAATCAAACTCAACGTTAACAAAGCATATTAATAAGTATTGCAAAGCTTTAAAAGAAATGACATCCGGTCAAGTTCCACTATCCAAAGATGGTACCATTTTTCGTTATGAGCAAAAATTAGCTCGCGATCGGATTGCGAAGTTGGTGATACAAAAAGTGTTGCCGTTTGGACACTTCGACGACCCCGATCTTACTAATCTTATTCGGGAGACGCTACAACCTCGCTATAAACATGTAAGTCGTCGCACTTTAAAACGTCTTTGTTTAAGTTTATGGGAAAATGCAAAAAAAAAGATTTAATTGTTTTTTTTAAGAATTTAAAAATTAGTGTAAACCTAACTAGTGATGTGTGGTCGGCTCCACATGGTTTACCGGAATCGTACATATGTGTCACCGCTCATTGGGTTGATCCCGATACATAGCAAATGATGAAGCGTACGATTGCGTTTGACGAGTTTCCTTCTCCTCATACGGGAGAAAATATTTATAAAATTATAAATGGCACAATAATTAAATATGGTTTAAAAGATAAAATTTTTTCAATATCCTTTGATAACGCTTCAAACAACACAACGGCGATTGAAAAATTAAAGTTGAAGTACAAACCAATACTTGATGGTGTTTTTTTTCACACACGATGTGTTGCACATATTATTAACTTAGTAGTGCAAACCGGTTTAAAAGATCAATTTGTATCGGATTTTATTATAGCATTTAGAGCTATGCTCCAAGATGTTTTCAAAAGTGGAAAAGAAAGATATCAAGAATATAAAAACTTTGTAAAGATGTCAACCAAAAAATTATTGGACCGAATTGGGATATACCGACTCGTTGGAATTCAACTTGTCATATGTTTGAAATGGCTATAAAGCAAATGGGCGCTTTAAAATCTTTTCATACAACTTTAAGTGATGAGTACCTAGTCGTCCCCTTTCCCGACACGGCTTGGGAAAATATTCATAACCTAAGTACTTTTTTACAAGTTTTTAAAACTACAACGACTTTGATTTCCGGTATTTATTATCCTACTAGTTCTAAAATTGTGGATCAATTGTATTTGATAACAACTAATTTTAAAAAGTTTGAAAATTCTAGTGACATGTTAAGGAATATGACGAGACCAATGATTCAAAAATTTTAAAAATATTTTTTAGAATTACCACCCGTTTTTCTATGTGCAGCTGCTTTAAATCCAGCTTTAAACGTACCGGGTGTTGAAGCTTTAATTGATGAAATTTATGACAAGTTGGATATGCATGAGGAGGATCCAACTTTAAAAGCAAAAACAAAAAAAATATTCAATGAGTGTATGGCCAAACTTTATGATCATTATTTTAAAAAATATGATGAAAAAGTCTCGGTCCACGGCCTCTAACGATGAAACAAGCGGGGATCCACTTATAACCATGTTGAATGTCGTTAGAGACGAGACCGCTAGACAACAAAGGGGTAGTGAACCAACAAGTGAACTTGGGAGATATAAAAAAATCAGTATTCGCTTACTATGACCACCGAGGAGTATAGGAAATTTGATGTTTTGGCATGGTGGAAATCGAAAGAATCCGAATACCCGATTCTAGCCACCATGGCTCGTGATATACTAACGGTCCAAGCTTCCACGGTAGCTTCGGAAAGTGTGTTTTCTCTTAGTGGCAGGGTTTTGTCAATTAGAAGAACAAGACTAACTCCGAAATCGCTAGAGATGGCAATATGCTTAAAGGACCATTTGGATGCCGTTGATCGTGTTCAACATAAAACTAGTCTAGAAGATGAAGTTGAGTTAGAGCATAAAATTGTTGACGAAGAGGAGGACGAAGAAGTGGAGACTAACGATTCGGACGACGATTGTACCGAGGTACCCGCACCTAAGAGAAACTCATCGGAAAGTGTTGCACCTGCCGCTAGTAAACGATCAAAGAAATAAAATCTTACTGGAACCGGTTCTGAGTAATTTTTTATTTGTAACCGGTTAATTTTTTTATATTGTAACCGATTAATTTGTTTTTTAATTTAAACCGATTATTGTTACTATTTTTATTTATCAAGGAACCGGTTCCAACGGTAACATTTTATCAGGAACCGGTTCTGAACAGTAAATGGCAGGTTTGACTGTCAGGAACCGGTTCCCAACACTATCAGAAACCGGTTCCGCACCATACCCGGTTCCATAATACCCGTACCCGGTTCTACACGGTTCCATATTCTTGGGTGTGAACCCGGGTAGGAACTGGACCCGGTTCCACACCATACCCGGTTCCAATGACATCCAAGCAGAACCGGGTCCGGGTTGGAACCGGTTCCGGGTATGGGCATAATCGGTTCCTTTTTATACCTGGAACCGGTTCCTAACCAGACCCGGTTCCTGAATGTGTGTCAATGAAACCGGTTCTTGTTGTAACCGGGTCCGGTTCCTACCCGGGTTTTAACCATTAAAACTAGAACCGAGTGTACCCGGTTCGGGTCGGGTTGGAACCGGTTCCAGTTCCTTAGAAGAACCGGTTCCTAATGTTACAATTAAATGGAAAAGACTGCAAAGACTATTAGAAACCTATTCATTCGGTCAATTCAATGAAAAAAGCTGCAAAACTATTAGAAACCGATTGTAAATTCCTTGCCTTCTTGCCTCCTTGCATCCCAATATCAATAACTTACACTTTCAAACTTCCACAATTAAAATGGCGTGCAACGACGAGGTTGTGATGGTTTATATCTTGTAGGTGTAAGTTAACGGTAGAGATGGGCATATCGGGTTTTTTTTTGTCCTTTCGGGTAGGAACCGGGTTCAGGGTACGCACCGGGTCCGGGTAGGAACCGAGTACGAACCGTTTTTATTTATAAAATGTGGAACCGGGTTGGAACCACCGGGTTTTTTGAACCCGGAACCGGTTCTACTATTAGCCGGGTAGGAACCGGAACCGGTTCCAGGTCGGTTCCACCGGGTCGGGTTTGGAACCGGTTATTATGCCCATCTCTACATAATTCTAGAAGAAATATGATGCTTGTGGGCCCAAAACGGGCCACGATAAATCGATGTGTTCCTTTTAATCCAGCACATCTACGGACGATGTGAAATTTATGTAAGGTGTTACATACATCCCCTCATTGGGACTCGTTATAAAATGAAGTTTGTCTTCCCATCCCAAATGATAAACGAGTTACTCGAATCCCATATTGTAACACGCCCACAACACCCATGATAATGTGCTAGTTACCCAACTAGCTCACTTTCTTAATTCCAGTGCATGAGCAAAGGTTTTCGATGAAGACACCCATCATAATAGTACTACCATCCACAACGCTTAACTACATGGCTTTAATGTGATCCGATGTTCTTTGTGACCCCAAAATGCGGCATACGTTTAATAATCTTGAAGAGACAAATGAGATCTCATAGAAGTTATAATTTCAAATAAGAAATAATGGATTTTAATAATTCAAACTATTAGCCGTTTGCCGACAATGATCCCAACTTAAAAAATAACCAGTGATGGTCCCACCTTTTCACATATTGTAAACTAATAGACCTTTAGTAACATAACCTTAATTTCTTTTTGTGCACTTATCCTTTTCTGTTTAGTAAAGGTTCATTGGTTTACAATATATGAAAAGGTGAGACCACCACTGGTTATTTTTTAAGTTGAGACCGTTGTCGACCAACGGCTAATAGTTAAGGTTATTAAATTCCATTATTTCTTCAAATAATAAAAAGTGTTTTTATCATCTAACATCACAACTGATATAAATAAAAACACACACATAGCATAATTTTCATACATGAGAGAATGTTAGAAATAAAATACTTTGTTAATTTTAACAAAATATCTAAATTTTTATCAACGTGTTTTGGAACAGTTTATAAGTTCGGTTTATATACTCGTCAAATATACATTAATCAGTTTACATACCATATTCCTGATTCGAAATTGAGTTTGTGTAATGTGTCGTATTTTCATATTTTATACATTTGGTTCGACTGTGCAATCATATTACTGATTTGGAATTGGGAATTGAGATTGTGTAATGTGTCTTATTTTCATATTTTATACATTTGGTTCGATTTTGCAACTAATAAATGATGCAAACATGTCAGTTACATATATTTTGTTATCCATGGTTTTAATAAAAGTACGAAACTGATGGGTTTGTCATATTGGATGCAAGACAAATATCGAGATTCGAGCTCACATATTGAGAATTAAAAAAGAAAACACATATATAAACGAATAAAATCAACATGATATGACCAACTGAACTGACCATTAATTTGTTGGGCCATAGAAAATCAAGTGAAAGCCCAACTTGGTTACTCCAACTCTCTAAGGCCTCAGCCCAGGCTACACAAAATAAGGGAAAGTTTTGCACTTTAGAGTTGAGTTAATTCCGTTTTTTTGTCGTTATTGTTTGTTAAAAATAACTATTATAGTTTATTGGTTTAGAAATTGCTAAGACTGTTTTAGTACTTTTGCTTTTGTAACAATTACAGTCTACCCTCACTAACGCCATCTAGCTATTTTGTTAGTTTATTTGAAATGACTATATCTGGATGACGATAATGAAGGTGGATTGTAATTGTTACAAAAGTGAAAGTACAAGGACCGTTTTATCAATTTTTAAACTAATTAACAGTAGTGGCTATTTTTAACAAGCCACAAGGACGAAAAACGTAATTAACTCCTTTAGAGTTTATACTTTATTTCATTTACAATCGTGTTAATTCAATTGTACAAGAAGAAGATGCTAGGTTTTTCTAGTAACCAGTCCACAACATAAATTAAAAAATGCCTGTTCATCATAAGGTTAGAAGAGTAATTTAAGTATGTGGTAGTTTTCTTATAACTTAACACTTCCCATAAAGTAGTTGCAACAAAGGTATGTTATAAGCTATATTGTTATAACCCTTTCAAAAGTCTATTGAAAGATTTGAAGTATTGATTATGTTATTTTGGATATATATAAACTAAATTAATATCTAGTCTAAAGTAAAAGATAATGTGACTTTCATTTTAAGAAAAAGTGAAAATGTAGAAGGTAAAGGATGAGTTGGCGTGTGAATTGGACAAATAGAAATGCTTATTAAAGCGTTTGTTGAGTATGCAGGATTCTTTGGGTGATTTAATAACAGTTAAATAAGCAATTAATCTTCGCAAGATTTATGCCCCTCTTTTAAGGTTGGATCTATATAATCACACATATTTTAATTGGCTACAGTTTTATATTTAGAGTAGATCCTCTATTATATCTGCCAATATTTTATATTAAATAGAAAAAAGTTAAAAAGAGAATCTTTATCAATTCGTATTTACTTTTTAGAAGACGAAAGAGACCCCAGTCTAAATGAGCATGTCACCTCCCTCAAATTTATTATCTTAGCAACGAGATCTACGTTGCGAATAATAATATTCCCACCAATCTCTTTATTTTCGTCAGCTTTTAATAAGCTCTTGTTATTTATAAAATCTTATCCTTTTGTTTTGATATTAAATCCAACATTTAATTTAACTAATGATTGCTAGCCCCATGACCTTCTAACGTGGAGGTTATAGGTTTGAGTTTCATCTAGAGCAACTTTGGGTAATGGGTTTTCTCTGGAATGGTGACGGGCTGTGTCATCTGCGTGCCTTTTGACATTGGGTTACCCTGACGATTGAGATTTTATTTGTCGTTCAAAAAGAACTAATTATTAATTAACAACTTTTCAGTTATCAATCTTTTAATATAACAACAAAGAATGGTATGAAATTCTTAACTGCAAACAAATAACAGACTAGATAAGAAAGAAAACAAGAATCAATTACATAAGGAAAAAAATGTTTACAGATTGCATACAAACAGTACAATGTGCAAAAGAATGGTATGAAACTGACAATTTCTAAAACATGTTAAAAACACCCTTATTTCCTCTCCACCAGCCACTTTAAGAGAGGACTCTTTACTCTTTAGTAAAGTAAAAATCTGAGATATTACAGTAATTTAAACAAGTTAAACTTTGTACACGCCATCCCCAACTCATTTCCGCCTTCAGACTTTAACCGCTGGCGGAATTTGAATGGGTTCGGTCTGATGTTTCCCATGTGGCTTAAGTTGATTCTGAGTCCAGAAAGAATGTGCTGCCAAAACTCGGTCCAGTAGAGCTTGTGGTACTGGTTCCCCCCTTCTTTGCTGAGGGGATATACTTGCTGTGTGAACCAATGTTTTCCATTTATCCTGTGTATATATTGAAATTTTAATGACAAACTTAAAACAACTTAAAAAAACTAAAAAATATACCTTCAAGTCCACATAAGTTCGGTGGTTTGCATCATCGAATGCACGGATTTTAACATCGCGCCATCTACAAATATAATAAAAACAAGCATTGGAACTATTATTTACTGATATAATATTTTCGTTAAGTAATATTTGAAAATTGTGGGATATACACACCTTCCAGTTCCTAGTGTTTCAACAGCTTCTACAAGTGCTTCTACTTCAGAAACAGAAAATGGTCTTCTAGTTCTACGTTGTGAAAGTTCGGTTTTTTTGCTCACTTTGTGGTTTAGCGGGACCATTGCGAGTGCCTCTGGATTCAGTTGTCTGATTGGCACGATAGCTTTAGTATCCACCGTTTCTTCTATCAATACCTGTTTACTTTCTTGATTATTCTCAGTTATGTTCTCCAAACAAGTTACTACAGGAGGATCTACATCTACCAAAGACTTCAAGAAACCGACATCCATAATAGGACTAGCTGGAGAACTGAATATATATTAACAAAAAAGTCAAATGATAATTAGTGGAAGTCAACTAATGAAATAGTATTTATGTAAAAGGGGAATTATATATATTACATGGGTAGTGGTGGTGGTGGTTCATGATTGTCACATGGTGGCAATGATGGAGGTTCGAATTGTTCGATCTGAGAAGCTTCCGGAAGATTAGGCTCTAATATAAATCCCAAACTGTCACTGTTTAAAGAAACGCCTGTTTGTTGTAGCGTTGTGTTGTCATCGTTAATCTTTTCGCCTTGAAGAAGTACCCCTAAGTGTAATTCACCTCCTAGAATTGCTGTTAGCGCTTCCATAACCGTCCTCTGTGGAAAGAGATTTCAACACAAACCACAATTCGAAATTCGAAATCAATAACTAATCAAATGATACTTGATCAATAAGAAACATAATGCTTGTGTTAAAAGCAAATGTACCTTTAAAGAACCTATTGTAGATGTCTCGGGAATCTCGATGTACAGTTCTGGCACTTTAAAGGACTTTATGCTAAATTTCACTGAATGAAGTAACATCATGCATGTGAGAAATTTGTCCAATGAAAATATAAACTATGTATACATGAGAGGTCAGAGGAGTACCCTGACCATCCTTAGATTGAAAGGGACTTTGATGGTTGATAACCGAAGACGTCACTGATTTTGCTGTATGGCAAATATATAGCCCAATTGGTTAACCACATGTTTAAACTTTAAATCCATGATATGTATTAATAACAGGAAAATCGAAGAAAATTAAAGACCTTTAGGTGTGTTAGATATACTTTCACTGCTCATCTCCTGAACATAATCCGGTTTTGAGTTATGATGAAACAGCTTCCTTCTCTTAGCATCAGTCGCTTCTTGACAACGTTCTCTCATGTATACGTTTTTCCTGTCTTGGTCAAATGCTTTGACCCCACGACCTAAATGAACCATACAGTGACCAGATAAGAAAAAGAATCACACGGCATGAAATTGCAGAAACATTTCACTTACTGTTAGCATTAGACGGTTCATAATTTTTCAGCTTCGGAGCTGATTTCCGGTGCCTAGTAGTAGTCAACAACTTCCGTATTCTTCTACATCCGGCACGTGACTGCCATCTCAGTGCCCTCATTTTGGCGATATGCTGATTAAAACTAAAATAATTTTCGTCATCATCTCTAATACCTATCTTTACATTATTCCTATGCAGATGTGCATTGTTACATGAATTACTTAATACACGATGATTGACACACGATTTAACTGCGGTAGAATCTTCACTTAGTTTTTCTACTGCATTTGTTTGTACTTTGGTTTCCTTAGTATCCATCATACCATCACATAAATCATTTGAGGTTTCTAATTTCACATTAGCGCTAACTTCCTTCGAGATATCTGAACTGCTAATTATAGAAGCATGTTCTAAAGCGGAATCGTTGTCGGACTGTGGCAGATCCTTCACTGCGGGTTCTAATTTTAACTCTAAATTAGAGGGTACCGGAACAAACTCATTCTCACCACAGCATCCCTGATCAAGATAATCCAATCTTAACGGGTCGATTTTGACTTCAAGTGGTTCCTGCTTAACACCTTCATCAGGAACGGTAATCTGTTCTTTTCTTTCCGGACCAGTGCTAGAAACAGAACTTTCACTCTCCTGCAATAGCTTGCCAGCTACAGCTGCCAATAGCTCAAAGGGGCATATTTTGCTACACGCTGATGATTTCTTATGTGAAATCCTCTAGGAAAATGAAGAATATTGTCAGTTATAAGTTCTCATGAAAATTTTGATTAAGGAAACTCAATGATATACTCACTCTTGAAGACCTTGGAGCCTTAGGTACCACAGGGGCGAGAAAACCGTCAAATCCTCCATTACAAAGTCTCTTCTTTGACACCATCTTTTAGGCATACATGCCAAATTCTGCTATTAGATAGTAAAAGAAACAGAATTTTCACATCAGGTCATCTCTTAAGCAAACCGCGCCTTGAAAGTTAAAGATTTCAAGTCTCGAAATATAGCAATAATTTAACGAGACTTCACATTCCATACTAGGTGGAGGTGAGCCACAATAATAGCAATTACACAACATAAGCTCAAAGTAACATGTAATGGGATGCATCTGATGCACATCAATAAAAGATAAAAGCTTAAAGAGACAACAACACTGATCTTTAACAACAACAATTCCCTCATTCTTAATAAAAATACAACTCGTTAGATTCAAATTGCTGATCCAAACACTGATTTAATTTCCGTTTTCATTCCAAAATCCAAACCGAAACAACTTACAATGAATTAACTCAGCCGTTTAAGGAAAATAAGCAGAGAACTGATCCCATAGTTTGGGAGGTAAGATTAAGATTTAAAAGTGACAAAAAAATAAATAAAAAATATTAAGACAGATCTACAGAAAGCTGGCTTAAGTCCCCGCATAGAAATCACCGCCGTCATTAGTCAAACACTTTCAACCAAAATGAACAAATATAGAAATCAAGATGAACATTGAAAAAGGTTAAGGTACTTAACACCATGTAATATCAAATTACTATTAGAAAAAACCTCATCCACAATAACATAAACCATAAACCTCATAATTAATTAATTATCTAACTCACATTTAATCTAAATTCCAACGAAACATAATTTCACCTTCAATTAGATCTTATAACCGATAATTACGAAATTAAAACTCAATATCCGACACAATTCAATAAATTATCTCGATTAAACCTAGATTTCCGAAATCCGATCCGATCTCTGCAATCAAATTCAACAACTGAGCTAAAATTCCGATGGAGATCGTACCAAATCTCGAAATAAAACACGAATTCACGCGAATCGGAATACAGATATTCAAATTCTTCAATACTCATAACTTAATCGATCGGAAAATTACCTTACGTAGATAAAAACCAATTGATCTGGTAAGTTAAACGTGATTGACTGAACAAGAATTTGGAGTCCGTTTGATAGATTCGTGCAATTATAAAAACGAATAGTGAGACAGAAAATGTGATAAATATAATTATGGAGGGAGAAGTTTAGATCAACAACTGAATAGAAAACATAAACCACAAGTGGTTTTGTAGAGAGAGAAAGGGGAGGAGAGAGAGGGTTAAACCCTTGGTTTATATATTTTTTGGGAAGAAGGGTATAATGGTAATTATACAGGGGTGTGGGATGAGGGATGAGAGATGAAAGACCACCCATAAACCTGTGTGATCTGTTGGGGAGAGTTTTTAGGACCACTTCAACCTTACCTTCTTTTCCCAAGTTTGCGTGGATATGTGGATAGCTTTTGACACGTGGTCGGGTTTTACAAGCCTCCACTTTTGTTTTCCCTTTTTTTTTCTTTTGTTTTCTAATTTATTGCATATTTGGTTGTGGGCTTGTGGCCCTCTGGGTTATGTATTTAAATCTAAGATTCATTTACACTATTAAATTAAGTGTATATCTGTATAAATGTTGACAGATAACAATGAAACGATTTGTTGCCATAATTAAAAAACATCGTAAAGAAAATAAAATGTCAAATGAGAGTTATTGGTATAGTCTTGAAAGGATAGAATGGAACGGCGGACCTAGGTAGAGTTCAAGTTGACAGGTGTACCATTTGAAAAAAAAAAGTTTTAGTATATATTTTTAGGCAAAACCCCTATTGCATCGCTTGAAAATATACTTAAACCACTCATCCGTACCCCCAACAAATAATTCATGCATCCACCACATGTTTTCCTATCATTGGCGATAGACGTTGTTTTAGCTGAGATCTTCGGTTTAAAAAACATTACTTTTATTACATTTTTGAGTAAATTATCATTTTAGTTCCTTAGGTTTGCCTTAAATTGCCATTTTAGTCTAAATAGTTTTCTTTTTCTCCTATGAATCCTGAGTTTTTATATTTTTTGTCATTTTGTATCATATTGTTTAACTCCATTAAAAACCTAGTTATAACCAAGAGTATTTTTGACATTAACAAAAAAAGGTTTTTAAATTACCATTTTCATCAAAAACCATTTTTATAATTTTTTTCTTTTAATCATTATATATAATAATTATAATAACATTTTACTATAGTTATATATATAAACACACACATTACTAAATCCACAATACACACAGATGTTTCGTCCGCCACCACCCCATTCATCTCCACCAACACCACACCTCCACCGTTCCCCAATCAAAATCACCATCATCCCCATTGTTCCGGATCACAAGTCCATTTCTCTGATGTCGCTGGAACCCACCACCGCACACCTCCATCAGCGTCACCCACCTCCGCATTCACCTCCCCCGCCACATAATCTGAATCACTACCATCACCTCCACCGGAAACAACCTAAAAAGCGCCTGAGACAGTTGATACTCACGTTGGTGCTCTACCGACTCGCTAGAAACGTGGTTTGCCGGGAAACACAGCTCGTCGGAAAGTGGAATCGCGGGTAAAACGTGGCTCGTCGGAAACGAACCAGATTTTTGAAAACCCTAGTCGCCTTATCTCTATCAATATTTTGTTCCTCAAAATGCATTCCTCTGTTTGAATTTGCAAATGTTTTGGGTGTGTATATTAAAGGGTTTTGGAATTAAAGATGGTGTTGTGGTGTCCTTGTTTGGAATTTGGTTAATGGAATAAAAAGTGAGATGGGAATTTAGGTTTAGGGTTCGATGTCCAGATACACTAAGGAAGAAACAGGGTGGGTGGTGGTGGGTTGGTTTTGTATGTGTGTGTATATAATAAATAAATAAATGTGTAAAAAGGGGTACACTTATATTTTTTTTATAAAAACTATAAACAATTTAAATTTTTATCTTTTATATAAAGAGTAAAAAAAATGATTTGAATGAAAATAGCAAATACCAAACTATTTTAGTTAATTGACAAAACTGCCCCTGACTTAACTAAGATTTTTAGATTGAGTTAGTTATTGTGATCAAAATATAGCAAAAAAAAAAGGAAAACTCAGGGACTCAGAGGAGAAAAAAAGCTATTTGGACTAAAATGACAATTTAAAACAAATCTAATAGACTAAAATAACAATTTACTCTTACCTTTTTAGTGTATGATGTATCTAGACGATGTTTTTTCTGAGATTTTCAGTTTCAAAAACATTGCTTTTATTTTTTTTTAGTGTACGATATAGTATCAACATAAAATGTAGTTAAGAGAATTAGATCAATCATACAAAGTGCTAATAGGAAGAGTGGAGGGGTATTTAAGGTGTTTTTGTTTTTTTAAATAATTAGAGGTAAATTGAAATTTTTATATGAGATTTAACATATTATTTATATCAACTTAATAGATTAACTAACGTGTTAGTAAAAAGATCAAATGTGTTACTAGAGAGCAAACAATTGAAACCAAATGTGTATTTTTATTTTTTTAGAAAAAAAATAAATTATGACATTATCACAAGATCATTCTTGTAATTATATAATGAACCGTTTAAAAAAGGATAATAAAATTGTAGTTGATACAAGAGTCACGTTGTTGACAGATATTATAGTAATATTCCTAATTATAGTTAGTATTATAAAATGATGACTTGTTCTGGTATCAGTGAATTAAGTATTTGTAAATATTAAATAGTTTTTAATAGACGATGATTATTATATTTCTGAGTGAGAGGTCCAATAAGATCTAAATAGAGATGTCATGTGATTTTTATTTATCAAAAGTGTTAGGATATCAGATTAGCATGTATTAGTTAGAGTATTAGATAAGATTTTTTTTGTAATTAAGAGTTATGATTTGATTATATTGTTTTTAATGCTTATTCAGAACCGATTAACTGAAACCATCACAATACCCGTTATGATTATCATTAATCGTTAACCATTACTCGTTAATCGACATGTCAATTATGGTTATAGTTTTATGTCAAAATCGAATGATTCTATAATCTAGGGTGGAGAACACTGCATCCCCTGAGAGAATTGAAGTGGGGTATAACACCTAGTTAAATGTAGAGTGACCCAAGGTATGGACCCAATGGAATGTTTTACTTTTGGGGCTTATTGGGCTTTATGCCTTGAAGAATCAGCCTTAATGTGTATATGTTGTCCATTAATTTGATTATTTGATCATAGATGTGTTTTATCGGCAAGCTGAAAAATATAAAATATAGAATAAGGGTCAAGCTGAAAATTTTAATCGAATGATACATTTTTGGATTATCTTTTATTTCAAATGTTTTTAATATAAAATCATTTGTTCTCAAAAATTGGAGGTGAGAGAACTTGCTTTAATTGTGGCATTTTTAAGTCGCTAAGTTCGGATATAAAGTTCTAACTGGAGTTAATTTTGAATAAAGACGTAAAATATTGTTCCATGACTAGTTTTTTAGATACTTTCTTACATATGTGTATATTGCTCCATGAATAGTTTTATAGATACTTTCTTAAATATGTGTTATTAGCAATAAAATATTAAAAACACCCAAATCTATAGACAAGTGATACTTTTCAAATACTATTTTCTATGTCTATATGTTTTTTTTAAATAAACCTAATAATAATGTAACACTAATTGTTTATCTCTCTCTTTGGATTGTAAATAGGATAGCAAGTCACGACACATAAAACAAACAGGACATAAATCAGACATACCACTAAGGTTGGAACCTTACGTGTTCATGTCATAAACGAGTTAATACAACTAATCTGTTTTATAGCCGGATTTTGGTTAAGTTGAGCAACCTATTTTCATTCTACCAGCTTTTTAGGTTATATAAAAAAATAAAAAGGTAAAAGAAGATTACGGTGATATTTATGTGTATTTGTTGTCTAGTTTTGCCCTTTTAAAGTTTGTTATTTACAAATTCTATTTAGCTTGTTGCTAGCCTTTGTTAATCTCTTTCATTCCTATTCAAGTTGTTACACTCACAAACACTTGCACCCTTCTAAATGTCACGTGACACATGATGGTGTTCTCATTAGCCTCATAGGCCATAGCTAGCGTTAAGGTTTGAGTCCTGTATTGTCTCTTGCCATCCTATATCACAATTAATTAACTAGTTATGTTAAAAAAATGTTATACATTTAAACACGTTGTTGACCGTTATGTGAGTTTAAAACTTCCAACATTAAAAACACATTGGTGGTCGCTGAACCATTTACACAACCCTGGCGGTTGACGTAACATTTTAGCCTAAAGAGGTAACGTGCCTAGTCCCTAAGGTGACATGGCCCACAAATCCGTACAAACATAGTCATGTAACCGGAATTCTTACAGACTTAGTACATGCGTATCTTTAAAAGTTAAAAGGGCTAATCACGAAACTAGCCCTTTTCACGCCGTTTTTGCGAAAATAGCTCACTGACACGGCTTAAAGAGCCGTTTCCGTTAACAGAAGCGGCTCAACACCAGTCTTCACCGATAACCAATGGCAAATTGACACATGTCCGACAACCCTGAAACGGCTTTGAGCCGTGTCAGGTAAGGAAACGTCTTAGCCGAGCCGTTTCATGTGAAGCTGACATCGAAGCTGGGTAACGATCCGGCTCGTCCCTTAGTCGGGTACCTACCAACGAGCCGAGATGGGTTTAGGCGGCTCAGAGCCGTTTCCTTACAAGTTGACGTGGCTTAAAGCCTTTCTAGGCGGCTTAGAGTCGTTTCCGTACGGTTTGTTGAGTTTAATTAAATCTGGATTCACTTAATGAGTGTATATGTATAATGAAAATCCAGCATCTAACGGGTTAGACACGTAGCTCAGTTGGAAGAGTTGCGTGCACGCAAAATAGAGGTCACGAGTTCGAATCCCATCACACGCTGCCAATAACATGCTTAAACCGGTCAGAACCCTCCCCTTGTCAGTTTGACAAGGTTTTAAATTTTTTTATTATTTTATCTTGTTTTAATACTCACATGTAAGAGTATAAATATAAAAAAAATCGTTTGTATATTGCCGGTTTGTTAAGTTTAAAAAAAATTTGAAAACCGTTTTTTTTTTATTAAATCAGGATTCACTTGATGAGTATATATGTATAATGATAATCCAGCATCTAACGGGTTAGACACGTAGCTCAGTTGAAAGAGCTGCGTGCACGCAAAGTAGAGGTCACGAGTTCGAATCCCATCACACGCTGCCAATGACATGCTTAAACCGGTCAGACCCCTCCCCTTGTCAGTCTGACAAGGTTTTTAATTTTTTTTATTATGTAGGTGGCTCAGAGCCGTTTCAAGGCACTGTTCAAGCCGTTTCAGTTCGAATATAAGCCGGTTACGATTACGGTTTACGCCTTACGTTTTACGTTTAAAGTAAAATCAGATTTTCCAACAAGAAGCTTTGTTTTATTGTATACAGTGGTGGAAAGTGGAAGATTGTTAATGGAAACTTGAAGTATGTTGCTGATGCCGATGCAAGTAGACGTGGTTTAGAAATTGAAACCAATCTTTCGTACATTGGTCTTTTAAGTAATGTTTCGAAGTTGTGTGGAATTCCAAACATTAAAAAGCTACCGTACCGGATGTCTTCGTTTACTGATCCGATCGATATAACTGATGATGGTGATCTCGCTTTTTTATTTAATTTTGCCATGCAAAATCCTTTTGAATTATATAAGTTGTACGTCATTCAGAAGTCGTGTGTTGGGTCATCTAGTTTTCCTTCAGATCAAGATACATTTAAAGTTCCTGATTTAAATGTTCCTTTTAATGAAGTTAATGATAATGTTTTAAAGGACTATACAACGACTTTCGATAATTTACATGGTACAACACTGTAACATTTGTAAAAATCGGGTCTCCAAAACCCGCTCCGTTTTGTAATCAAGTACCAAGTTATGAAAGTACATTAATTATTTATGATTATTTTGAGTTTAAACGTTACATAATTAATAAATAAACTAAACTATAAAAATTATATTTGATAAAAAGTTAAAATAAAATAAATAAAAAACATGTGTAGCTGCCGGGACTCGAACCCGGGTCAGCTGGGTCTCAAACGACTCAACTTTCTTTCACTAAACCACTCCGCCACAATGTGTTTTCTGTTAACACTAGGCAAGCAATTGGATCTTATACGCGAACTCAAATCAACCGTTGATGCCATCTGAATAACGGAAATCGGCAAACCGATCGCCAAATCATTTCGAATTCATCTGGCCAACTTATAACCGATGTATTTCAGTTTCTAATTAAGTCAGTAATGAATGAACTTAAAAGTTTCATCATTTTCGGTATTTGAAACCGAAAATTTATCAAATTCTGATTTAATTCAAGTTTCTAATCATTTGCACGATTCAGAACTATCACAACAATATCCAATTTCATTTTCGTCGCATTTGTGAACCTTAAGATCATCTGAAACAGTTCGCCGGAAATTTTCTGCAAGTTACCGGAAAACCGGGACTCACATTCTCACGGTAATTCCTTCGACTCTTTTTGTTTAGAACATGTGTTTAGTCAATCTCTAACACAACTCCATCATCAGAATCAATCTTAGCCAACGTTCATCGGAAATCTTATCTTCGCCGGAAAGTTTCTGAGACTGCCGGAATCCAACTGTGAACTGGTAAGATATCCAAAACTTCTTTTAAACCTTGTTTAAGTGACACAACGTTATGAGTAATCGATCAACGCTGTTAATTGGTTCAACAGTCGGAGTTCATTTCCAATACCGACGAACCTTCGCCGGATTTCTGTGAATATCTTCAATCGGTAAATTCTGTTCCTTAAACTCTCTCCATTCCTTAACCTTGATTTACTGTTAATGTCTAAGAACTTTGTAAATCACAAAATCAAACTTAACCAGTCGAATTATGCTGACCGTGTAATTCGACGAAGAAGATGAAGTTATATCAGAGTATAAGAGTAATTAAAATCCGGATTATAAACGGGTTAGACACACAGTCCAGCGGTGGACTGTGTGCAAATTTCATATTCACGTCCCGAGTTCGATCCTTGCTACGCGCACGTTTGTGTAATAACATTCATTTTTAATCATGAACTAACCCGGGTTAAAAAAGGTAGTTGTTAAGTATAATATAAATCAAGAATATAACCGGGTTAGACACACAGTCCAGCGGTGGACTGTGTGCAAAATGAACTTCACGTCGCGCGTTCGAATCTGGTCACGAGCAACGGTCAATTGAATTAAAACGTTTTTGTAAATAAAGGAATTTTCGGTTAATTCAAATAAGTATATAAATATAATTAAAACTGAGTTTCTAACGGGTTAGTCACGTAGCTCAGTTGGTAGAGCTACGTGCACGTGAACGGAAGGTCGCCGGTTCGAATCCCGCTTTGCGCAGCATTTACCGCTGACCGAACCGGTCAACGGTCAACGGTCAACAGTAAAAAAAAATAATATTTTTTTTTATATATTTATTTGTTATTTTAATTTAAAAATCAATTAAAAATACTTAAAAATAACATTTTTAAAGATAGAAAATAGCCATAAACTCACAAAAAATATATCTAAAAAGCCCATTAAAATCCTTAATAAAATCCATCCATTTAATATATTTTTCCATTATTATCTAGGTTAGTATTCCTCGTCGATCCGCTCATCTAAATCGTGCGCATCTCACCATCTTCAATTCATCGCACCCAATGTGAGTGAACCTCTCAAATTCCCCGTTTTAATCACGTTTTTGGGGTGTATCATGTGTCTTTGTTTATTTACATGTTATAACGAACTATTGTGCATACATCATATTATGACATGTGTATTAGTTTGTTGCTGTTAAGTAGTTATTATTGGATGCAAATTATTATTTCAGTACATGCATTTGCCGAGGCCGCAGCTCCCCATCCATGAGGTTGAGCTTGATCCCCATTTTATTATGTGGTTGATCTGTGGCGTGCCCGCACGATCGGCTCCGTTTGATTGAGCCTTGATCGGTCATTTCATTTTACATTTCAATACATGCAATACGCTCGGCTCCGTTTGATTGAGCCTTGAGTGCACAGTTCAATTTACATTTCCAGTTCATGCAATACGCTCGGCTCCGTTTGATTGAGCCTTGAGTGTACAGTTCAATTTACATTTCCAGTTCATGCAATACGATCGGCTCCGTTTGATTGAGCCTTGATCGCACAGTTCATTTATGTTAGTTATCGTATGATATTGGTATATTCATGTATGCTACCAAGTGTTATTGTATGTTATAACTGTAACTGCTATTTGCCAATGTTTGATTACTTACATTTGCTCTTTTATGATTATGCATAATATTTTATTGATAAACTAACCATAAAATCATTATCAAATGTTTATCTAATAAGGTTCACTCGCCAACTTATGTTGACCCAAAACCTCCCATTTTACACATGATACAGGTGAACCAGCAGCAGCTAGGAACACATAGGACCTGGATTAAAAGAATAAAATGATTTAGTTTTTGGATTGTTATGTTTGGTTATTTTCCCTTGTATTGAATGAACATGTTTGGATAATGTAACTTTGACTTCATTTAATTATGAAACATAATAGTAAATGTCATGTGCTTTGGTGATAACCCAATTATGCCCCGACTCTTATTTCCGCTGCGGGTCGGGGTGTGACAAACACAAACACTGTCTCCATCAATTAAGTTTGAGCCAGGCTACGTATTCACTAACAAAGAATAAATGAAACTTGAGCTAGGGAAAAAATGTTTGTTGGAACATTTTGAGTTTAAAGTAGATAGATCGTCTAAAACCAGGTTTGATGTGTCATGTTTGGTGGATGGGTGCGCATGGCGTTTTAGGGCACATAGTATTGCTGGTTGTGCCATGTTTGTTGTGAAGTATACGAACGATAAACACACGTGCTCAAAGACGCTAACGTACCCCCATCTTCGTCAGGCAAACCCAATGGTTGTGGTTCACTATTTAAAGGAATCACTAAAAGATAATGGTAGACAATATCGGTCCAGGGATATTGTCAAAGATTTTAAACAAAGATTCCAAGTGGACATAAGTTATAGTCAAGCTTGGCGTGGAAAAAGTCACGCGCTAGAGATTCTACAAGGAACAAGCACTGATTCCTTTGCTGAACTACCGTTTTACTGCTACAATTTAGAGCGGGCAAACCCCGGTACTGTCACTCGCATCAAGACTGACGAAGAGAATCGGTTTAAGATGGTCTTTGTTGCCATCGGTGCTGCTGTAAGTTATGCGTTGTACCTTTTATTTAGTTATCTGAAATTAAAACGCGGTTGACCTCTTACGAATTTTTACTTTCAGATTCGTGCCTTTATGTGTAATCTCAGGCCGGTGGTTATCATCGATGCAGCACACCTAAAAGGTGAATTTAAAGGTACGCTGTTTTTAGCAGTTGGCATGGATGGAAACAACCATATTTTACCAGTTTACTATGGAATAGGAAAATCAGAGGATGGAGAATCCTGAACATGGTTTCTTCCTAAGCTTAGAGAGTGTTAAAACAAGATAAAATAACAAAAAAAAAATTTAAAACCTTGTCAGACTGACAAGGGAAGGGGTCTGACCGGTTTAAGCATGTTATTGGCAGCGTGTGATGGGATTCGAACTCGTGACCTCTAGTTTCCGTGCACGTAGCTCTTCCAACTGAGCTAATTGTCTAACCCATTAGATGCTGGATTTTCATTATACATATACACTCATTAAGTGAATCCTGATTTAATTAAACTCAACAAACTGTACGGCTCTAAGCCGCCTAGATAAAGGCTTTAAGCCGCGTCAACCTGTAAGGAAACGGCTCTGAGCCGCCTAAACCCACCTCGGCTCGTTGGTAGTTATCCGGCTAAGGGACGAGCCGGGTCCTTACCCGGCTTCGATGTCAGCTCCACGTGAAACGGCTCGGCTGAGACGTTTCCTTACCTGACACGGCTCGAAGCCGTTTCAGGGTTGTCGGACACGTGTCAATTTGCCATTGGTTCTCGGTGAAGACTGTTGTTGAGCCGCTTCCGTTAACGGAAACGGCTCTGTAAGCCGTGTCAGTGAGCCATTTTCGCAAAAACGGTATGAAAAGGGGCTAGTTTCGTGATTTCCCCAAGTTAAAAAGTCAATGTTTGATTTGAAACCCTTGACTATTCATATGTTTATTTTAGTTTTCGGATTTTATAAATGGATAATTCTGTATAAACCACTTGGTACATATTACTATAAAAATTTATTTAATAAGTAAAAAGATAGATAACTTGAAAGGATCAAGTAGGGACCTATTAATAGATGTTTTACTCAATTTTGGCCTCAAGTATCGATTTTTTTTAACATATCTTAAACTTCCTCATCAACTTCGATATATGAGGTACTTCATTTAAGATATTGAAGAAAAATAAACGACTTTATCTTTGTATAATTCAGTCATAACAAAATATATAACTTTTTCTTTAATTCCATCTAAAAAAATGGTCGAGTTATATAAGAATAAATTTTTCTCTTTTTGATTTTAATAGACATAAAATGTTGGAGGGACCATACTTGCTCACTCTGACTTGCTCTGTCCCATTGAGCTTTATTGTACACGAAAGCAACTTCCAAACCAACTAACACCAACTACCTTGGATGGTAATTATGTCTATCGAGCATCCCTCTCCCCTTTCAGTTTTTTGTTTAATGTAATAAGTTTAACAAATATAGAAAAAAAAAACTATTGATTGTTTACAAGTAACTAATTTCATTGATCATGGTTTATATTAAGCTCTTTTCTTTCATCAAGAAGAAGAAGTTAATTAATACTATTATTTCTAATATTTTAAGTAAGCTATACGATTTATAAAACACTAATGCTTATTTCAAAAGAAGATTAATTTTGATCTTTGTACTACTAGCAAGAAGGATGCGAATTTAACTCAATTTTATTTGATAAAATATATATATTTTTGAGTAAATTACATTTTTTTTGTTCTGTATGTATATAGAAACTTATATTTGGTCTTTAATCGTCATTAATTACATTAATCATCATATTAGAGTTTGTTATGGATTTTGTCCTTTTGATGGATGGATGTTAATTTTATTTGTTAAGTTTGCAAGACACATAATGAAAATATGGTATTTGTATGCTTTTATAAACTATTTGTGTAAGTAACTAAAATATTTGAAATGGAATATTAATCTTGAACACTTATGTTTGGGTTGTGATTTGGTCTACACGATATATCTACATCACATTGTTTGGTTATTAAAATTATTGGACATTCTGATTTAAGAAAAATGTGAAGGCATATGTATATAGTCATAGGAATTTGGTGGGTTGTAAAGTTTATTACAAATGGGCCAAATTCATATACCTTCCTCCTAACTTCTAAAATTACATATTTATTACAAATAATGGTTCAAAAGGAGTGTACATTATACATTGAAAAGTTATATTTTGAGAAAATATGTAAATTTATTTTATAATGTTTAGGCTTAAATAAGTTTGTTGCTAAATAGACTTAAAAATAAAAAAATGCGATCACGGTGGGACTCGAACCCACAATCTCCCGCTCCGGAGGCGAGCGCCTTATCCATTAGGCCACGCGATCATTACATGTTGATAGCCCTTTCATTATAGTAATTATCACGAATTTAGAGGTCCAAATAAATATCTTAAATGGTAATTTATTTATCATATAAACATGGGCTAAAAACGGTATGTATACATAATGAACGAATTATTGATAAAATTTCTATGAAGTTAAGGATATAAGTTCATCGCGTGTTATAAACATGAACTAAAAATGTTCTAAATAAATATGGACGAATTAATGATAGCCAACAAAAAATGGTCTACGAACGAATTATTGATAGCCAATAATTACAAGTTATTTAAATTTAATGATATATGTTATTTACCATTCATTATAAACATGGACTAAAAACAGTCTAAATTGACTTAAAACAGTCTAAATTAATAATGAAAGAACATTTGATAGCCATTAAATAAAAATTATTTGACGTTTTGATAGCCATTAAATAAAAATATCTGACGTTAAAGATATCACTTATCGTAACAATTTTTTTTGTTTATATAGCTTTTTGTATATAATTCGTACCTAAATATACACAAATTTATGAAAAAATAGACATAAAAGTGAAAAAATATATACAATGTTTTATAACAGTATTATCTACATTGTTTTGTAATTTGTTGATGCTGTAAGGAATAAGTATAACAAATCTATCAATGTAAGAAAAAGTAATGTTTTATAACGATATGTTGTGGGATTTGGCTTATTGAATAAATATTATTGATTGACTTTTATTTGGAGGGTTCTGAGCAAGCGATGGATGTGGTGGGTGTTCAGCAGTCAGCCGCCTCTGCTGTCCAGTCGTTGGTGAACATGTAGGTGCTGTTGCAGGGGTCTCGTTTGACTCAGAGATGGAGGATGGTTTGGCGGGTAAATCAGGAGGTCTCATGGGGTTAGGCTCAGATGAACACGCTGCTGTTAATGCAGCTGAAGAGGCTGTGCAGAGTCAAAACCCAAAAATTGGAAGGAACGACATAGCTGTCAACAATGGAGGGTTGAAGCTATGGTGGTTTTGGAGGTCGAAGATAAAGAAAGTGGAAAGAGAGAGATGAAAAGATGGTTTTACCCTCACATGCTATGCATGTGAGGCCATTTAACATGGATTAGTAACTGTGTTAGTGATAAAGGATGAAACATGCAACAAAATTAATCTTAAAGACTGGTTTTGGCAACTTTTAAAGATTAAGGCTGAAACCAGCAAGATTAGTGGAACAAAGGACGTTTTGTGCAATTTACTCTAAACATAATGAACTTGTTTTTCTTCATTAGTGAACTACTATTAAAATAATATAAAAATAGAGTATTGAGAAAGTAAGATCTACATATGGGCCATATGATGCAAAAAGAAAAAAGTGGTGGGTACAAACTCTAAAATCTTGGAATGCAAGATAAGAAAAAGTAGCCTCTTACAAGTTCTATTTATGGAAAATCAATTTGTTTAAATTATTCCTTCTTTCATAATGGCTTAAGCTTTCATTCAAGTGTTCTGCTCTTCACATCTACAATGCTTCCTCTATATATCACTCACATATTTTAGGGTGTTTGTAAATTAAATTATTATTGGTGATGGTAAATTATGGGTAAAACTAGATGTAAACCCTGCCAACGCGGCAGGATTTGTTGGCAGGATTTGTTATCGGTTATGTTAATTTGTCGACTTTGTTACTGGCTATGCTAATTTGTCGACATAGTGTAAAAAGTACAATCGTAAACATTAGATTATATCGTTGATTGTTAATACAAAATCTACAATAAATGATTACAAAAAAACTAGTATATCTAAACATATTTACTTTTATTAACATTGTTTGACTAAGCATAACGTACGTAAAGCGCGTTTATTTCAAGCTGTAGCTCAACTTGTTTTTCGCGTATCTTCGACATTCGCTCGATTAGCTCGGCTAGTTTTTTTATTAATCATATGGTCGGACTCAATCACTTCTTTGAGTACGCGCCTAAACAAATTAAAGAGTCATTTATCTTTCTCATTAATATGATCTACATACATGGCTCAAGCATGGATTGTCGTAATATATCATCATTTACAATACTCCTTGAGGAACTTAGTAATCGTCTACGGTTTAAATAAAAGATTTTTATCAACGCGTACAATGCTTTATAGCCGTCAAGATAACACGCGCTTAGAAGAGTCGTGGAAATCAAGTTCTTGATCTTACAACCTAATCTACTGGCTACCAAGTTGCTATTGATCAGTAGTATTAGTTTACCATATTAGTTTATCACTATTGACCATTTGCAACTAATAAACCAAATTATCGTTGAACTCACTTACCATGGATGATCAATACCAATTTACTACTGATGATCTGTTTCGACTTACACTCAATTTCCTATGACTTTTTACCTATCATGCAAATCCGAAACAACTTCAAACAGGTTTTCATCAAGGTAAAATTTCATGAAACTTTTACATCTCGACCCTCACCAGGGATTTTGTCCGCATGTAATCAACACCTCCTAATTTGTATCAATATTAATTCAGAGATCTACTTTCGTCTTAAATAAACGTCGATTAATCCAAATGGCTTGATGACATAAAATCACCAACATTTTTTCAAGACTATATGTACAACACACAAATTTTAATTTCGCAACTTAAAAATCAAGGCTAGAGGCACCAAGCTTTATACGACATAACATGCCTAAGTTACACGATTGGCTAAACCTCCCAAATGTTTTAATAATTTTGTATATAAAAGTGGTTGAATTCATGTTTGATGTGATATATAAAACACGTTTTTATCAAAAAGAATATATGATGAAAGAGTGACATTTTGATCCTTTCTTGCTTTTTAAATTGAACATATGTGAACGTTTTCTATACGTGGTGTTTCATTATTAAAAAATAAATATATTCGTCTAATCTTACACATACCATCGGTTACATTGAGGTTGGAGACGAACCCGATACCAAACGTAGAGCATTAAGTAGAAATTTTGTTGATGGAAAGATTAATAATTTTAGATACTTATGAAGTGCCTTTTCATAATCTTATTGATTTAACTTTGCTTAGAGTTTTAGAATTAATGGAGTAGGATTCCATTCAATACCCCATTTTAGCATCACTAAATAAACCCAAAACAACGGCAAATTTCTCAATAACCCATTTAGCATCACTTTAATTTGTGTTACATGTGGAACTTGAATTCAAGATTTTATTTCGTAAGGTGTTTAAAGGTTTTGCTTTTACTAATTGACCACCATCCCATTGGTCACTGATATAGTATATGTTATTACAAATACCGATTAAAACAACTAATATAATTAAAAAATCGTTCCGGCTATGTTTTAAAATAAAGGATGACAATAGTAAAAAAAATCAAGCCTTTTAAAATTCCACTAACCGTTATTTTGATGTAAAAGAATCAAGTTGATTTTAAAAGAACTTGACTATGTTATAATTTAGATGTCGGGGGATATTCTAGTGCTTAAATCAAAATATTTGGAGATTAAATTCTGTAAAATGCAAGTTATGATATATTTATTTTAGAAAATTTAGAAACTGTTGTTTAAAAAAGTGTTATATTTTGGAAAAAAAAAAAACAAGTTGTAATGTATTAAGTTTTGTCAATTTTATTAATTTTTGTATCAAATAGTTTGGTTTACGATTTATGCTTGAAATTGGTCGAAAATAAAGGGTTTATATGATATATAACTTTTACTTAATCTTGATTGTATCTTATGCATTTAACTTTTTATATGAAAAAATTGATTTTTGGAGATAAGTTCTCATTGAAAGAAGTCTCTTCATCCCTTAGAATACCAGGGGTAATGCTTTTCTACATCAATTCTTCCAAACTCAATAGCTTGGCTATAGGTGATCTTCTATTGGATATGGGTGTTTGTATTGTATGTGTATCTTTTTATAAAGGCCAAATAAAATCAAATCCTAAAACCAAATCGAAGCCAAACCGGTAGTAAGAATACATTTGCTACTTTTTAATTTTCATTGGTTTGGTTTCAGTTGCCAATGAACAATGAAATGAAATTGATCATTCCATTTCTATTGTGATGTCAGGTTACTCATATGTAAATAGAATGAGTCATTACTTTGTACAGTCTGATGCACAAAAAAAGTCAAAGTAACGAAACACAATTTATTAAAAGCGCAAAAATATAATTGCATCAATGACAATAATAATAATAATAATTGTAAAAAAATAATAAAAAATATTAATATTAAATTAATAATAATATTATTATTATTATTATGTTTGTTTCCATTCCTTGAATGAATGAAAAAAAAACACCACCTTGTTAAGGAATGAAAATTCTTACATTTGTAAGGAGTTACATTCCTTGTGAAATGCTCTATTCCATTACCAATGACAACCAAACATGTTTTTTTTTCATTCCATCACAATAATCCATATTTTTCCGCCTTTAATTTCTTGGTACCAAACACCAGAGGTGGAAATGAGAACCATAAAATAACTTTATATATTTACTAATATATTGCTTGAAACTAAATAGGCCCTTTAATACAGATGCTACATCCATCTCAAACAAAAAGCACGATTCTGATTTGGTCAGTGTGAGATGAAAACAAACGTATAACTATCAATGTATATGGACGATCGTTAATTAAGAAACAAAGATACAAGGTTTTGGTAATGCATGAAGAATAGACATGCAATATTATAGCATCAAATATATTCCATTCCAACTTTAATATGCTTATCACAAATTTAATACGTGTTTGATGGTTATCCATCCACACAATCTTTATGTCATGTTGCTCCTTGTGTATTCTTTTTGTTTCATATATATTCATCGATCATACTAGATTATTGTTATGTTCTCTTACAACGATGTTACACTTAAAATGATAAACAAAATAATACTAATAATACAACTATAATATATAGAATATATTATTAATCCTGAAAGCACAACTTCATTTTCAAGCAAAGCAGCAAACCTGTGGCCCTTTTTCACACTTGCATTCTTTTTTTTTTCAAATCCAAACACTAGATATTATTTCAATTTGATGTTAGCTGTAAAATTACGGTGTTACCCCTAACATTATGAGAAAAGATTCTTCACGCGTTTGTTGAAATGGAAGGGTAGTTTAGACAAGGTATGGAAAGTACAATAAGGGCTTCTTTGAGAAGATGTTATATGATAAATCAGAATTTAAGATTTCCATTCCCCACCGCCAAAACTATACTAAAATCTTTCTAATCACTAGAAAGGAATAGGGTAAATATGCGTGCGTTGCGGCAGATATTGAAGTGTTAAAGTACGTAAATAGAATCGTAAGAAGTTGTTGTTGCTCTGTTTTAATTTTTAAATATCAAAACATACATAAAAAATGTGTTGCGGCGGTATTTAAAAGAAGCACGCCAAAAAGCTAAAAAAGCGTCAAATCCGGAAATAAGGTGTAATAGGAATACAAAATAAAAAACCCCGTAAAAGACGAAACCTTAAAGTAGCTTTGACGGTTTGTATGTTTGTGTTACGATGACTTAAACATTATTACGAGCAACTACGCTTTGATTTAAGTTTACACCGAAATGTATGTAAGAATAAGTATGTCATAACGTTATATCTGAAAATTTATAAAGTGGGCCACTGACAAATTCCGGATAGACATAAATAGAGAAATATTATTGAAAGTTTAAATGACAAGTCCAATTAAAGTTGAGTTGTCATATTATAACTTTAGTCACTTATAGTCTGTAATTAGATATTGTGAATAGTTCTTTGTCAGAGTTCACAGCGACGTTCACAAATAATTGTTTAAAGGTTATTTTAGTAAAACATCTAGCATATTAGTCTTAGTAATCATATATCGTGAATAATGCTTTGTGAGAGGTTAGTGACCTTCACAAGTTATTGTTAAAGGTTATTTTAGTAAAACTATCACGTTATTCTAAGTAGTTATATATAATGGAGGGGATATCGTAATGCAGGGGAGAATACAACAACTAGGTTGATCTAACTAAACTCAGAGTTGTATAGGAGTTGTGCTCAACATTTATAGACCGCTTAGCTCAAGCTCATAATTGAGCTATTTTGAGGCTTAGACATAACTCAAATAAAATCTGAGTCAGCTTAGCGCAGTTTGATTTAGCTTGATTTAGTTTTGAGACATAACCAAACCAAAATTTTCAGTTTGATTCAGTTTTGAACCGGCCTATTGATTATTAATAATAGGCCCATTAACTAAAAATTGTTAAATTTAAACAAGCCAAACGTGCAGCTAGCCGCTAAGGAACTTTGTTGAATTACCATTCTCTATTTATAAGGGTTTTCTTTGCAATGTTTATTTAGGCGGATGATGTGCGACAAAATCTGTTTTTATATGCACTAATATATAGGTTAAGTAGAAGAACGCCATTATGAGACTCTAAACTCCCTTAAGTGTCTTAAAATGGGGTTAAATTACCTTATTGTTCTAAAGAGTTCCTGCATAGTGTAGTATAAATAATCGAACTCATATGATTTTGCCTCCCCCTCCACCTTCTTAATTCAAACTACGAACACATATTTATATCTCTCTTAAATGATTCTGCCTCTCATACGATCTTCAGCAGATTTTCAAACGATTGTTCATGAGAAAACCTACAATTAGCTTCAACAAAAGAATACTACTTCAAACGCCAACATATTACATATGTCAAATGATTGTTTAGTCATATGATGTAACCGACTTCAAACTCATTATTTCCAATGACTTCTTCTTCGATACAATGAATACGAAGAACATGGAAATCCTGTTAACTTGTCCATTGATTTATTAATATTTATGTATATTTTTTTAAAATTAATTCAATTGAAATGAAGATGTCGATGGAGAAAGGTAGGATGTGGTGTCGAGTTTCACACAATGATTGAAAGCTCGATTCTCTTCTCAACAAATGGCGGAGTTGATTAATGAGATGAACTAAATGGTACATCAGCTATATATATACAAAAGCATCACTAGTAGTAGATATAAACCGTAAATTAAACACAATTAAGGACGAAAAATGACTTTCTTAGCTTTCTTAAAGGTAAAAAATTTTCTTTAAAACCCTCCCCAATACTCTATATTATATAAAATGGTAAATACTTACATTTGTGTATGTGGATGAAGAAGTATGTATTCGTAGTGTTATGGTCTAGACATTGGTGAATGTTGCTCATAAATATAGTATGAGTAAGTGGTAATTAAGAGTTAAAAAAAATCTTGTTAAAAAAGTTACCTGAATTCGAACATTTTCTTGTTAGATAATGGCTCCTGACGTGGTGTATAGGCAATATTGTTTTGTGGAGGTGAATATGATCAGGTGGTGGCATAATAATACTTCAGTGGTCCGTCAGTGATTCAAATTTGTCATTAAAAAAATAATAATCTTTAAATAATATAACACCAACAAAGTGTCAATGTGAATCCATAACCCATAAATTCCTCTCAATTCACATCTATTAATAAATATTTAAATCCCTTTTTCTTGTCTCTCCTCAATAAGAAGCGGTTCCAATTTCATAGTCTTCACACTCACAACTCCAACTTCTAAACTCTCTTCATGTTTTGTGAAAATGGTGGTCAGTGGTCATGTGGCTTACTTGCTACTTGTGTCTACAATTTTAACGTCCGTCAACGCTCGTATACCCGGAGTTTACATCGGTGGCCAATGGGAAAGTGCTCACGCCACCTTCTACGGTGGCAGTGATGCCTCCGGCACCATGGGTACGTCACCATTTCAACTTTAATAAATAAAAAATAATATGCTACAAGTTCATTATCATGTTTTTCCGTTACATCTAAAATTTAAATATTTAAATAGAAGGCTAACAACGCAGCAAGTTACGTCGTTTT
This sequence comes from Scalesia atractyloides, assembly GCA_947069175.1. Lineage (NCBI taxonomy): Eukaryota > Viridiplantae > Streptophyta > Magnoliopsida > Asterales > Asteraceae > Scalesia > Scalesia atractyloides. The sequence goes on along the minus strand of CAMTDV010000116.1, from coordinate 84,017,779 downwards.
TTTTTTAATAGCAAAGCTAAGTCTTGTAAATTAGTTTATTTACGGAAGTTGATGTGATTGTGGTACAGGTGGAGCATGTGGGTACGGGAACTTGTACAGCCAAGGGTACGGCGTCAACAAAGCAGCGTTAAGCACTGCTTTGTTTAACAATGGGCTGAGCTGTGGGGCTTGTTTTGAGATAAAGTGTGTGAATGACCCACAATGGTGTCATCCTGGCAGCCCATCGATTTTCATCACGGCCACTAATTTTTGTCCGCCTAATTTCGCTCAGCCGAGTGATAATGGTGGGTGGTGCAACCCTCCTTGAACCCATTTCGATCTTGCCATGCCTATGTTTCTCAAAATTGCGGAATATCGTGCTGGTATAGTCCCCGTTTCTTATCGCCGGTGAGCCTTCTTTTCCTTCTTGTCTTCCTATTTAAGTAGAGCAGACACTAGTATCTGAAGATTTATGGTTATTAGCAAACATATTGATTAGTGTTCAGCCGTAGATAGGATATGGGGAGGGTGAGACAAAGGGTAAGGTGACACAATTTTAAATAACAACATATGTTATATTTGACCAGATACTAGAGTGAAAACAAAGCTCAATCACTCGCAAGCTATTTAAGATTATCTTGATAAAACTCGAATTGCGTCGAACTTAAACGAACTCGAGTTTTTATCGATGCTCATTTAACAAACGAGCTTAAGCGATCAAACCCGAGCCACTCACAAGCCTAAATGAACCTTTTATTTAATTTATTTAATATATATTTGTACAATACTTATTATTATATTTAGAATTATAATAAAAATAATTAGATAATATAAATTATTTTATATATAAAACTTAAAGTTTAAAATATGCATCTAGATAATTATAAAATAAACAGTTAACTAAAAATAAACGAGTCAAACTAAAACTTGAAAATTCAAGATCCGAGTTCAAACTTAAAAAATTGAACTCTAAAAGAGTCGAGCTCGAAAACAAGCTCTCTTAAAGTAAAACATATTGAGCTCGAGCATTAACGAGTTCAGGCTCGGTTCGACTCATTTACACACTACCAAAAACTTATTTAATAGAGCTACAAAAAGTTTAAACCTTTAAATAGTTTTAAAAATTTATATTTGCTATATTCAGTGATTAATAGAGCTAGAATTTAAAGTTTAAACCTTTAAGATTTAAAAAAATATATACTTACTATATTTAGTGATCGATGTATTGAATTTTCCAACATCTTAAAGACTTCCCCACCGGAAAAACCGGCACGCGTGACCTTACCCTCAAAACCGTGTTTACCATTTACCAATTTACCCTTGTACAACTACTAAATACAAAAAAAAAAACATTGTGTTCATATAGGGTGCCATGCCGAAAACAAGGAGGTGTAAGATTCACCATCAATGGATTCCGTTACTTCAACTTGGTTCTCATCACCAATGTTGCCGGGGCAGGGGACATAACTCGAGCATGGGTGAAAGGTTCAAGGACCGGATGGATGAGCCTTAGCCGTAACTGGGGTCAAAACTGGCAGTCAAATGCAGTGCTTGTTGGTCACTCACTTTCGTTTAGGGTCACAGGTAGTGATCGACGCACTTCCACCTCTTGGAACATTGTTCCTGCTAATTGGAAGTTTGGACAAACGTTTGTTGGCAAAAATTTCCGAGTTTAACCACTTGGTTATTAAATCGGTTAAGTAAACATTTACTAAAATTACACAAGCTTTATAATAAAGAATTTGTGTACTAGGGTTGATCTTATTTGAGGTTAGGTTTGAAAGATAAAGAGTTATACCTATAAGAGCAAGTTTAGAAAGAGTGATTGGGAGGTCTGAAGTGGCTATAAACTACAAAGTCATGCTTCGATTCATGATGGCCCGCAACTTTCTGTTTCTTAAATATTTTTATGTTATCACCATTATGAGAAATGAGCATACATTTATGGTATTGATATAGTATTTTTGGAATTTTAGACATTTATTTGCTTGATTTATCCATAAGAAAACACATAACAATTAAGAGTCATTTTCATCTATCTTTTGCTTGATTTATCCATAAGAAAACACATACATGCTTCAAACGATTAAGGGTCATTTTCATCTATCTTTTGTTATAACAACGAACACATTACACACGCATCTTAAAATCTACTCCTAAAATCCATCTACTGTTCGCTTTGTTGGACTTGGACCCACATCACTTTGGTGAGGACAAACACGTGCCACCAAGCCACTAGGCCAAGAGGCCATCGACCCAAAGGATGAAACCACAAGAACTCATGAATAGTGAAATTTTCATCAGAAACTTATTTGCACATAGCACTAATAAGTCAAATTTTAGATTGCTGTCAATTAGATCATGTTGTTCTAAGGTTCAAAGAAGTGTTTGGGAACTTTTTATAGTGAAACAAGTTTTTTTTAGTTTGAAAAGCATTCAAATCAGTTCAGATGCATTTAGATTCTTTTGATGATAATTTAAGAAGCTATGAAAGGTGCATGTATGAAGTCCAAACTCCAAACATACCCCATGAATCTATGACCATTGTAAACAACCCAAATTTGTATGAACTGTCATAGGCATACGGTATACGGTGTAGTTTTTCAGAATTCTGTCAAAAATCATATAAATAAATGCTAACTTTGTTTGATGTGTGCCACCCATTGTTTAAAAGGTTGGATAGTCTATTTTGATTATGTTATGGTTTCATTGGCTAAATTGGACTCTAAAATTTAGTTAAACTGGGTTAATTACGACAATTAGACGGATTGACCACACCCCGTAATATTTTAGTAGATACTCAATATTAGCTCGAGACCTCAAAGAAAATTTAACATCAACTTCCATGAAACTTTGGTACGGACCCTACACAATTTTTGACACCGACTCCGAGAAAAAAAAAATTTAGATTTTAAAATATTTACAAAAAAATATTAAAATTATAAATTAAAAAAAACAACTAAACCCAACAACCCAATAAGTAGTTCAACCCATTTTAAAAATTATTAAGCCCATAAACAACTTAACCCAACAAACTAATCAAACCCAATTAACATTTTTTTGCCTAAACTAATGAAATCATCACCTGCCACTCCCGTCGGTATCATTGATTTGAACATCATATTCGAGTAGTACTCGTAACAGTCTTTCAAGATCGAACAGCACAGCCACCCCAGAATTGAGGAAAAATTTTAAATTTTTCTCTAAATTGTACTTCATTAGTTGATCATATTCGGATTATTGATTATCGGTTTAGATAATATGATTTGGTTATGTGTGTTGTGGATTTACAGTGTGTTAAAACTTGTTGTAGATTAAATGGTTTTGGACTTTATGTTGTTTAATCTTGTTTCTTAACGTCTACTTCAGGAAATACGAATCCCATAATGTAACTATTTTTTTTTAAAGTTGAAAAATCATCTTCTAAGACTCCAGAATATATTGACATATTGACGTACTTTTGTTATGTATATGAAATTTAGGTTGTTTTTGTCGTTTCATCATGTTACACAAACTTCTGACCCCATGAAAAAAGTTTACGGGTCCAAGGTGATTTCAAGGTGGAATTCCTGAATGGGGGAACACATCAAAATTCAAAAGTTATTTTTTGGGTAGGATGCATAACTAATGGTGTGGTGATATAGAAATTAAATGTTAAATGTGGTTTATATTTGCAAATGTAGTTAATGCTTAACGTATTGTTCTATGTTCTATGTGACATACATATTTAACAAAGGGAAGAGGCTCAAACCAATTGTTGTGACGGTCAAGCCATGTTCGATGGCAATGTGTATGTGACGTTTAAGCTATGTTCAATAACAGTATATATGTTACGGTTAAGCCATGTTCGATAACAATGTATGTGTGACGATTAAGCCATGTGTTAAGGCATCATATGTTTTCTGATCTTTTAATCCTTGTTTTGATTTTTTTTCACCATGACACTATCACATTTTAAGATGTATTTTTTTAGTTATCATTTTATTTAAAATCTAAGATATTTCGATACAAATGAGCTTAACATGAATGAATTTTTGGACATTTGTATTCATTGTTCATTCAACAGTACATGAAGGGGTCTATGATCATGATACCTCATGAAACTTAGTATATATTGCTGTCTCCTTTAACAAGAACATAAAGAATAATGCATGGTGTTGACTTAACTGCAGGATGTTAAGCCCTTTTGACTCTCTTCGAAGACTAATTTTATTTTCATGTTTTTTTTCATGAAGGCAGCAAGTATCTGAACTCATAGACATACGGCTGAATTTCTATCATTTTAGCAGGATTTGATTTCGTTTCACCATTAAGACACTCCATTATTAACCTTTTAAGCAAGCCCGATTGTGGCAACTGGCTGTAAATCCATTCCAAAAGTGACTCCAGGTCATCTGCAAAATCCTTCATGTGCCAGTGTAAAAGCTTCGGTACCATAATCTTTTTCTTGCTAATAACCCCAACCGACGCGTCTAGATACTCCAGTCTCGCTCTTGCTAGTTCATTCACTATATCCTCAGCTGTATACACCCTCAGCTGCAAATAACAATACAACCACCATACGTAATCATGCTTTAAAACATACTAGTCACATGCATAAAGCTAGCTTACCGCTGGCGAGGACCAACTCCCTCTACAAAGAGCAAATGTCACATTGGGCTCCGGGAACCCTAACCCATACGCGTGTCGTAGTAGTATTTCCCTCTCATCTGCTAGACCCTTGTAGGATTAAGCAACAAATATGTATGTCAGGTTAATTTATATCTTAGAAGTTATAAAGATTTTAAGTTTTTTGTGGTGTCAACCAATGTTGTATTGTAAAACATGGTCTACAAGGCTGAGTACTCGCTACGAGGTAGATTTTCTTCAACTCCGCCTAATTAGTTGGAATTGATCAAACGTTGTCAACCTTGGCCAGAATCGGATCTAGTTTTTCAACTCGGGTCAACTTTGACTTAAAATAAATAGAACATAATTCTTTTGTCTATCATATTAATAAGTGAATATCATTTTTAAGGAATGAACATCAGTTTTTGAACATGTATTTTTTTTATTTGTATTGATATTTACGTATTTTGTTATAAATATTAGTAAACTAATGATATTCGACATATATATAATTTCCTCTAAACTAATTTCTTTATAATTTAACATGTTAGATTACTCGCAAATCCCAGTCGACCGACATGGGAGCGCCTAACGACTTCTGCAGCCATACTATCAACTTACACGATTTGAGTTTGATGAATGCCTAAGAATGAAGTGCTCGATGGCGAGTGCATTAACGACAATACCACCCACATTGATTACTGCCTTATTCATTAGAACTAGTTGCTTCTCTTGTGTTGATGGCAATCCATGTTGTAAAAACGCCTGAAACCAATTAATATTAACTATGCACCTCATGTTTATTCAGGGATTTTCTATACTAGTTTAAGATTTCTTACAGTACATGCATTATGCAGGCATTGTATATGTTGATCCAGAATGCTAACTTCTGCTTATATGTCAACAAGTTCAACTTCACACTGCAAAGTTTCTGCATCAAAACCCTGAACAAAGTAACATGTAATTATTTAATTACTTACATAACTATGCATAAACATTTTCTAAAAAACATCAGCAAGTTAGTTAGTTAGTTACCTTAGTTTTCCGACTTCTGTGGAACATTCAGAAATGCGCGTATGGTCGAGGGTAGTTCGTGTAATTTGGGTGAAAGTTGTGTATGGACCAATGTCTCTAACAGCACCATCAAAGTCAAGTGATATGGAATACGGGTCGAAATTTGACCCGTTATTATTGTAGAAAAATGTGGGTGCTGTACAGTTAAAACTTGTTTTAGAGATAAAGCTTTTGGAACTCATGCACGAGACTTGCTTGTGTGTGATATCCGACCCTTCTTCGCTGTCTGGAAACGGCTGATTCAGATCTAGAAATATTCCTATTAAGCACTTGATAAGATCTTCGGATAACTTATTAGGATTTCTCGTATGATTATGATTTACTTCCAATACCGAAAGCCCAAGTTTAGCGTATTTGAAGTCAACTGAAGAACCAAATGAAGATCGTCTTCTCTGCGTGTCGAAATCTTGTAATTCATGATTATTGTTGATGAATTTTAGTCTACTTTGCTGTCGCCTATGTGGTTTTATTCGTGTTCGTTGGTGACGTGGATGCAGGTTCTTTAGCTGCTGCAGTTCCCATTCTCTGGTTTGTTTTTTCTCCAAGTATAAGCTGAGGTTCAACTTGTGGACCTTTTTTTCAAGCCACATGATTTCTTCCTCCACTGTAGCCAGTTCTGTAAGCAGTTCTTTTATCTGTACACATTAGTTGTTATGTTAAAGCAGTTGACCATCACCTTTTGCAGTATGATCATGTTAAATTATACTTTTTATTCTGTATTCATACCTTAAAGGGAAGGTGAGTTTGAGTAGATAAACAAGGACAACATGGACCATCCAATGCATACTGCAAGACTTTGCTAAGTTTCAACTCCTCTTCTAATTCCTCTTCAAGTTGCTCAACCTTTTCATCATACATAATCCTTTTATGAGACTCAAATTGACTATACATGTACTAATAAAGTGTATAATAATCCAACAAAGAAAAACATATCCAATGTAAAGTGTATTATAAAAAAAATGATAGAAGAAAGTTAGAAAAAGATTAAAAAAAAGACCTCTTGCTGAAGAGCTAATGTTTTTTGATTCTGCTGAGTCTCCTGCATGATGAGCTCTTCAAATTTCATTCTATTGAAATATTAGAGAAGCACAAAGACAGAGAGATATGATGATGGTGCACAGGTGTGATTTGGAGGGGAATGTAGGGATCTATAATAAAGGTCAGGCAACATCTAAATAAATGTTCATCATTTTTACTCTCTTTCTTCTAGAACCATATAAACTTCATTTAGACTTGGTTTATGTTCAAGGAGTTCTGTCTTTATTTATGCAGGGTTGTAAACGAGCCGGGCCGAGCCCAAACTCAGCTCATGTTTTTATGAAGCTCGAGCTCGGCTCGATTCAAGTCTACTTATTTGAGTTCGAGCTCGGCTCGTGAGTAAAACCAAAAGCTCGGGCCTGGCTCGACTCTGCTCGAGTTATTTTGAGAACAACCTCAAACGAGCTAAAAGCTCGGCTCGGGCTCGCTTCAGTATCACTTAAACGAGCCAAAGCTCGACTCGAACTCGACTCGCCAATATTATCATCATTATATATATATATAGATATAGATATAGATATCACTAAAATTTTGTTTGGGCTCGTTTAGGCTCACGAGCTTAGTATTTCAGGCTCGAGCTCAGGCTTGATAACTAAACGAGCTCTATTTTAAACTCGAAGTCGGGGTCGTTAAGGCCTGGCTCGTTCGAGAACAATATTCAAGTAATTATATATATATTTTTTCAAATAATACACAAAATCTTTTTTAATAGACCATGTCTAACATGAATTTTCAACCATCATTCTTTCCAATATTATTCCTTGTTCATTCATTTGTAGTATGAATCTAGACTAGACTAGACTAGTTTGTTTTATTTATTATTTCCGTATTGTATTCAAAATTACGAATATTTGTCAAAATTCCTTTTTTAATCCTATTTTTACATAGAAAAAGTATGATCTATGTATATACAAAAAAAACATAATAAGAAAACGCTTAATTTCAATCAAATATATTTTAGCAGAAACAATAAAGTTAAATTGTTATTGGATTTAATATAAGCAATTAATAGTAATGAAAATGTGAATCTTGAATTGAAAGCGGTGGCGACATGAAACCCATGAACATTATAAAAACTTCTTCTTGTGTAGCTACTCACCGAAACTTTTTTTTGGCACGGGTCAATGCTCCATGATGCATCCTTATCGCCCGTGATACTAGCCATTTTAATTTTTCTTGTAGGATTTCGATTATTTATTTGATTCTTGCAAATACAATACATATTTCATGTTATTAATTATCATCAAAATGTAATATTTTTTTATTTTTTATTTGTAACGCCTCAAAACCCGAAATTTGACTCACTAGTATGGTTTCATAAGATATGGAATGAAAGGTGATAACTAAGTTATTTAACTTAGTTAGAACTATAGTCTTATGGTAAAATACAAAGATTTGTGGCAAAAAGAGATAAATGGCAAACTAGAGGGACTAATGGTGAGGATTTGGATTGAAGTTTCATCTAAATAGAATGTGCAGGGATTTGGTGTGTGTATGTGTGTGTATCAACACACATAGAAGGAGAAAAGGGGGTTCTTCCCTAAAATCTCATAAATTGAAGAAATTGATGGTGAAAATGGAAGCTAATCTCTTGCATGTGTGAAGAATTATCATCATCTCAACCTAACAAACGTGTGGTAAGTTGTAATTTGAGATTTGATGATCATTGATGAAATGGGTTGTGTTTAATCCATGAGTTTGTGTAAAATTAGAATGATAGTGAATTAGAATCATCTCATGAAACATGAATCATGCACGAATTTCTGATTATTTTGATGTTCTAATGAAGACCCACTTTTAGTCATAATTGGATGTTGTAGACTATTGTTAAATGGGGTTGATTTAGAAGGAAAGTTATGTGAAACTAGTGAAATTTGATGATCTTGATATGAGCTAGTAAGATTATACATAAAATACTTGTACAACATGCTTAGATAGTGGTACGAAAACTATTGCTTGATGAAATGCACGAGTGAGATTATTAGATGAGATTTTTATGCGAATAATAGGTGAACATGTATAGAAAGTGATAATGATATACTTGCTAGTAAAACAAGTTTAGGAATGTTTTTGATAAGTATATGTGAAACGTAGTTGATGATGTGATTCGGTAGAAGGATGCTTTAGGAACTAGTATCCTATGTTTGAATGGTGGTGTACACCATAAGCTGGATTAGTGACTTAACGATAATTAGAAACGGATGTGTATGAAATGTACATAGTGTCATTAATATAGCCTAATATGATGACACAAATATATGAGGTTATGTCGAAAGTTCATATGATAAACGTTGACTTCTGAAAGTCAACTTCACATAGGAATGCATGCTAGACTTCTTGTCACAATGGTAAGACTATAGAAAATTATATGGTACGTGTTACATCAATATGTGTTATATAGACGATATGATGAATTATATAAGTTGAAAGGATGTGATTTTGGGTATATGCATTTATGCTTGTTAGAATTGACTAATGAAAATCAAATGCGAGATATGCAATTGGTATAATCGTTATTATGTACAATCGTGTATGCTAACAAGAATGTGATTTGCGATGACATTAAAGTATAGGAATCATGTCATAATGGATGAAAGCATGGAAGGCTAATGGGTCGGAAAGAGGCAAGGTAACGGATGCAAATGCGGACGCTAAGGTAAGTGACTTCTTGAATTCACTTCGTATTTAAGTGTATGAAGATGTTATTGTATTCGAATAATTGAAATTAAAGTAGAACGTATAAATAAATAAGAAATTTTATAATAAGACTTCTTGAAAGGGATTGGTATGTCATTAAACCGTGAAACCTCAATATAGGGGTAAACGGGTTGTGAATTTCGTAGAAAGGTTATTAGATGAAAAGAGTGGGAATTTAATATAGTAATCGGAAGGTTTTGAAAAGAGATAACATATGCTAAGTTAATGGAAATGGTGTGTTCGGAAGGCCCGGGGTTGGCCTAGATAATCAGGAAAATCGAATTGGATCAGAAACAAGCTGCAAATTGACAGCAACAGCAGGTGACCGTAAGCTACGGTACTCGACCGTAGCTTACGGTAGGGAATATCTGTTTGGCAGAAAGTCATGACCGTAAGCTACGGTACCCGACCGTAGCTTACGGTAGGGAATTTCTGTTTTTGTAGAAAGTCCTCACCGTAAGCTACGTTGAGTGGACCGTAGCTTACGGCGAGAATGGGCACCAAATGTCAATTTTGATTGTTATGTATATAGATTGCTTTTCGTACCTTCGTATCTTTTAAGGCTTACGCAAAAGCTTCGGTAAACTTCCGAAAGATAGTATAATCTATGAATAGTTCGTAAGGGTTTTAATTATGTAATACGAATACAAATAATGACTTTCGGGCTCGTAAAGGATAAATAGAAATATATATATATATATATATATATATATATGTTTGAGATTCGGATCTCGTGGAAATATATATATATATATGTTTGAGATTCAGATCTCGTGGAAATGAATGTGTAAGAATGTATTGCACGAATGGGGAGATGAAGCTTGTTTTTAAGTATGTTTATAAGTAAATTATTAGGCATAATTAAAGTTCGACGATTGAACACGGATAAGTGAATATGACTCGAACGCATATATAAATGTATATAGATGTAGAATGAAAGAGATAGATGTCGATGTCAATGTGAGATGTATGTATGAAACCTGTATGTAAGTATGTGTAAATATATGAAAATGCTTATACGTGATGTAGCCCAATGAATGTCGTTTGATGTTATGTGCTTATATAAAGATGCTAACTGATTGTTGTTGAGGATGAATTTAGGAATGTAGGAAAGTAAAAGTTGGGTTTTCGAAGGTTTGAGGCTCGGTATAAGGAATAAGTTCGAAGAACATCCTACTGGAGTTCTATATAATGTTTGATGGATATGTAGATTTATGATTATGATTTTAATTAAAATATATGATGTCACCAATTACTGAGACGTTGGTTATATTTATATGGTGACCGCAGATTAGTCAGACCATCATGGAGACATGTGGACGAAGAACGAGTCAAAGAGCAAGGATTATACGGGAAGAGCGGTTTCATAGCTTGCTTTATGTATTACATTTGGCAAGTTAAGCAAAATGAACGTAGTAAATCTTTTTAAGAATGTGTCCAATTAATTATAAATGAACCCTTAAGTATGTTATACAGTCAATAAAGAAAGAATTTTTAAGTCGGTACTTCCGCTGCGTCGTTTTGGGTCAAAACGCATTTAGGGTGTTATATTATTTTTGTATAAAATAGAGAGTAAAATATAAATATAATATCGACGGATAAAGCATTGGACCGTATTGTACGAAGCAACGCTATATTGTGCTAATCGACTAAGCCCAACGAGGATATCATGGATTTGTTTTTTCTATTGTCTGGATGGAGACTTCCTAGAAGGTCACTCATCCTGTTCTACTCCCACACGAGCACGCTTAAAGGTGGAGTTCTCTCATACAAAGCCAGTGTGTCCAAATACATGTTGACAAATACATGAGAATGATCTGGGATTAGCTAAGAAGTTACAAAAGTAGTCTTTTTAATCTATACAGCTTTGGTGTTAATAAAATAAAAGAGAGCGTTTTGTAATTATTACATAAAAACAACTTCCATAACTTTTATGAACCGTATTCACCTTACAACTATTATATTAAGCGTCAATTTAGCATCTTTTAACTTCATCTCCTTTCTACCCATCTTTTCCCTCCATGCTCCTGAAAGTTTAAACCTACTTTTGTCAAGTGCGCTTGAGCGTGTTTGACTGAAATGGTTGGAACGTCTTCATACCGCCTTTTGCGCAAGGCGTTTCTGGAGCCATGAAGTATTGTAATTGGATTATCCAAACTTATAATAAGAATGTGTGGATTCTCTTGGGTTGTGAATTGTGATCATAATAAAAATTTATAAACAAAAAATACCGCCATCCGTGGGACTCGAACCCACGACCACGTGGTTAAAAGCCACGCGCTCTACCAACTGAGCTAGAACGGCTGACGATAATACTTTCCTTAAAGAAATATAAGAATATTCGAATACTAAGTTCTCTTCCTTATACTCCGGACAAAACATGGTTGCAGAACATGCTTTTCGATTTGTATCAAACAAAAATTCGTATGTATTATAAACGAAAGATACTATGAACATTCAAGGAGGTAAACAAAGAATCCATGAAATATGCAAAGCAATAGATATTAGAAAATAGAAACATATACATGCACATAATAAGTAGCAACTTGACTCGGAATAACTTAACCCCACGGAGGTACGGGTAGTGACATATCAGCAGATTGAGACCTAAATCCCGCCATAGACCTATGCTAATGACATGTAGTACCAGTGGTGGATCTAGAAGAAAAATTCACAAGTATCCTATAAATTTTTCTTTGCTCACGATAAATAAAACGGAGAAAAAATTGATGTTTTTTGCACTAATTTTGTACTTCACCAACAAGGTTGAGGGTAGCCCGGGCAACCCCTATTGGATCCGTATTAGATCCGCCGGGGCTCTACCTCCATCCGATTTATGTGTAGACCTCCTACCACCTATTCATATAATGACATCACCTCCTATACTAATTATAAACAACACAAATAAACATTACTAGCTCTGACATACCTATCAACATTTGGGCCAGAAGAAGCCTTCATCAACCATACCCCCTGACATATCATATCAAAACATAACTCTCCATAGCTAAAGTCTTTCCGTATAATCTTTAATTTTGTAAGGTAAATATTATGAGTGCTAACAATTAAAAAGTTGTTCATGTTATAATCAATCTTTCAAGTTATTGGACACATAAAGGGTTGATTTATTAGTACACACTTACCCAGTGTAATAATTTTGGGTTCAATCTCTACAACTAAACTGTATTTCAACTTGTATGTGTATAGAAAAACTTCAATATTTCGACGAGACCATGTTTTGTAGTTAGTACGGGATATTACTTCATTTTCAAGGATTATATGATGGTTTATTTTTCACATTAAGATCAATTTGTTCATGATAACATATTTCTTTGCTATAATGTTCATGATGAAAATCCCCAACGACTTGCCGGCATTTATCATCTTCTAACTGTTGCATTTTAACCGATCGATTGTTCTAGAAGACAGTATAATTGATCACACTCAAAATCTAGGCATGAAAAGAACAGAAAAAACACACGAATTGCTTAAGTTGAGGTTATGTAGGACCAACAGTTGTTTTATAAACTCTTTGGCGGAAAAACTAGAGAAAATGGTTGGCAGGAAACTGCTTAACTTTTTATGCAATTTGCACATTTCCTTAAACCATCTTTTTTCTTTGTTACACCTTCTGAAATTACAAATCATGACTGTACAAGGACTCTATGGTCTCTCACTCTTTCAAACACTACCACCTCTAGAAGCCACCTGCCTAGCGTTACCAACATTTTTGTTGCCATTATGTTTCCAACCCGTTTCTTTCCTACAACTATCCCACCCTTTTTGTAATTCTTGAAGTTGTTCCAACGCATTGACCAACTCATCAGCAGTCGGTCTGCACTTTGGTTCTCTCTAGAGACACTTCATTGCAAGAACTGCAGCTCTCGTGGCTACTTCCGAAGAGTACTGACCAACGATCCGCTGGTCCATGATGTGAAGAACCCTTCTTTTGCTTGTCAAATAAGGCTTAGCATAGTCTACCAACACTTGTTCGTTAGATGGACGGTTTTTGTCAATGCATCGTCTTCCCGTCATGATTTCAAGAAGAACCACCCCAAAGCTGTAGATATCACTTCGTTCAGTTAAGTGACCTTCATAAAGAAATGAGAGTTTTAAATCATAGATATCTTTAAGCTAAAAAGGATTCCAAAAAATTAGTCCATAATTGAATTGTCAAAATGGGCTACCCTAATGGGTTGGGTTCACACTAAAAAGAGTATTTTTTTTAAGTGTGGGTGGATACAGATTGGGCTGACCCACAAACCCATTTTGTTTTATTTCTAAATTTAAGTGAACTATGTGCTGGATATACTATATTACTATAATAATAATTAATATTTGTCAAAATAGTTTACCTGTTGCCATATACTCAGGAGCTGCATATCCATAAGTACCCATGACCCTTGTGGATACATGACTTTTCCCATCCAACGGCCCGTCCTTAGCCAACCCGAAGTCAGAAAGTTTTGCATTGTAGTCCTGAAAAACAAAATACAAGCAAAACTAGTCAAATATAGTGTAAAAAAAGCTAAACATAGAAAAAAAAATTTGTTATGCCACGAATCTGAGACATACAGAATCAATCAAGATATTTGAACACTTGAAATCATGATATATCACATTCGCTTCCGGGCTATGAAGATACGCAAGCCCCTTGGCTGCACCGAGAGCAGCCTTTAAACGTAGGTTCCACGAAAGAGGTTGAAAGTAAGAACTTCCTGTTTCAAATTCAAATACCATCAGTTACCAATTTTTAAGCACAACGAAAAATTAACAATGGAAAGAACCCTTACTCCGAAAAAGATGGTTTTCCAAGCTGCCACGAGACATAAACTCATACACAAGGAGCCTTTGGTCATCCTCTAGGCAGTAACCAATTAACTGTACCAGATTCGGATGATATAGCTGCCCCAAATAATTAATTTCCGTCTGTAACATTAACAATTTAACATATTAGATGTAATTAGTTTACTCAAGCTACCGATTTATAATCAAAATATCAAACTGCATAGAGTGACACTTACCAACCATTCTTGGTGACCTTGAAGACCATCTTGATTCAATCTTCTTACAGCAATAACAGTTCATGTGCCTGGTTTGGCTGCTGTAAGTGACAGCTCATCGATCCAACCTTTAAAAACTAAACCGAAACCACCTTCACCCAACACACTATCAGGCCGGAAGTTCCTGGTGGCTGTTTTAAGTACTTGGAAACTAAACGATTTTAAATTCGCTGACCGCAAAATCTCATCTTGACTTCGCGGGCTAGGTGGTACTGTTGCAGATGTAACCTTAACTGTCAAAACACATAAAAAGAATACTTATTGACGTGATTGTAATTAAAATTAAAAAGAACACTTCTTGATGTGACTGTGATTATTATGCACTCACCTTCATGACAAGAACTTTCCATTTTCAAGCTGACACTGAAACAAGAACCCATTTGAATCTTTTTTCTTGTGATTCAAATTACACGTTGTATGAGCTCAAAAAGAAAAGACAATGAGAGAATATATGTGTTGTTATGTTTCTGTATGAATCAGTAATTAGACTGTGAAAACAACTCATTGAGGAATTATATCAAACAGTTGGTGGGTGTGAACAATGCATGAAAGTCTATTTGTATACGGTTGGCATCACGAGAACCTTTCTTGAATAAAGCCAATGACAGAAGGGTTGACTTATAATCCATTAATTCATCACTGCAACTTGCTTCCTCTATGAAAAATACGTCAAATACCATCTATAATTTTCAATTAAAGTATTAAACAAGTGTCTAATTTGTCAATTTGAATAAGGAAATAGATTGTTTAAGGCTGAATTGTTGGTGGAAAATGAAGGAATCGAAGGAAGAGTTCAATCATCGGATTAAATTAGTAACATTTTTAAACCTTAAATTATAAAACCGGGAAAACGACAAGGGTTGAGGCCATGAGGGTCAACAACTTGCTTAAAACCCTTTCAAGATACATTGAGTCGGGTCGCTCGGATTCAAGTTCGAACACATCCTTATCTTAAATTATTTACTAAAATGATAAAGATTTTCGTTTCAGAACAAATTAAGTAGTTGAAATATACATTCTTTGACTGTGTTCTTCGTCAAAATAGTCCTTCGGCACAAAATAACGTATGTTAAATTACTAGTATATCTCCCCATGTGGCGGGTCCAATTGTAAAGAAATTTGAATTTGTGCAGTAAAGACATGAATCGTTTCCAAACAAAAATTACATCAAAACATAGATAAACTGAATATGTACATAAAAATAAGCACAGAAACGTATTATACATGGCTCGACTTTTTTGCGAAAGAAATTTACGTTGAACATCAACCTGATCTTATACCGATACGTACATAAAATAAATAAAAATTACTTTTTTTTAAGTTAAAAAGGTACCACGTGTTGCAGTGGGACCGAAGCGTAAAGTAAGCCGAAATTATAAAGTCTAATGAAAACATATTATATTTGACTTAACTTGTTTTAAAACTAAATTTATACCAAAACGTAAACTGAAAACGTACCAAAAAAGCGAAAAGACATATTACATCTGAGCCTACCAATTTCCAAAGAAACGTAATCAACTTGAATTTATACCGATACGTATATAAATATAAACACGTAAAAAATAATTATAAAGTTTCTAGAAAGTTGAATGGTTGTACTGCCAGTGCTAAATGTTAAAAGGTAAAGGCTAAAATAAAAAAATTACTAAAGATAAAAAGAAAATTGTAATCAACCTGAATTTATACTGACACATACATAAATATAAGCACGTCAAAAATAAAAAATGATTATATAAATTTTAAAAAGTTAAAGGACTATAAGTATAAATACTAAATATTAAAGATTAAAAATAAAAATAAATAAAAACTTATTAAAAACAAGAAAAAAAGCTAACCAATAGCAAGCTGTCATGTAATAGCCTGCTAACCAAAGTTATAATTTGGAGCAAATATCATAAAACATATTTTCTGATTTTTATAGTGAAGTTTTTACACAAAAAATACTATATTTTTTTAGTTCTTCTCATAAAAATTACTTCACAATTTTTTTTACCTAAAATCACTCCACGTGTGCAGTATTGCTACTAGGGCTGTAAACGAATCGAACGTTCAGCGAACAGTTCGTGAACCGTTCGGCGGAAAGTTCGTTTATGTCCGTTCGATTAGCTTAACGAACGAACACGAACACAAAATTTTGTTTGGTTAGCTTAACAAACGAACACGAACACAGGTCTCGTTCGTTCGACTGCGTTCGTGAACGTTCGGTAAGATGTTCGGTTACGTTCGTGAATGTTCGGTAAGATGTTCGATACGTTCGTTTATGTTCGTTTGATTATTTTAATAATATAATAAATGATAAGCCTTTTATTTATACATATTGAAAACATGAAACCCTGTTTTTTCTAATTTAGCTAAAATTTGAACATTCTAAGACATTTTTGAGATAATTATGTGTAGGTTAGTTAGACTTGATTCATCGTTTGGTGGTGTAGTAAGCTTCTTGTGTTTTAATTTATCATTTAATGGTTGTATTTAACTACTTATATCTAACGTTTAAGGATAACAATGTTTTTATATTTTTTTATTTTCTAGTTAAACGTTCGTTTGGGTTTGTTTTTATTTGCTTGCGTTCGTCTGTATTCGAGCCCATTGTTCACGGACTGTTCGTGAACAACTGAATTTCTTAACGAACGAACACGAACATAAACTTATGTTCGGTATACGTTCGTGAACAGTTCACGAACATATTAATTTCCTTAACAAACGAACACGAACATGACCTCGTTCGTATTCGTTCGGTTCGTTTACAGCCTAATTGCTACAAAAGGTCGACTCGCATCATGGACCCTAGTCACAAGCCAATTCATTGTTGTGGACTTGGTTTGCTCATTTTAGGATTAGCTTTACTACAACTTGGAACTTTAGAAAGAAATAAATTTTAGAGTGAAACTACAACTTGGAACTTTAGAAAGAGAAATATTATAAAAAAAATTATTTCACTATAAAAAAAATATTTTACAAAAACTATATACTCTCCACTAATGAGTGAAAAGTTTAGAAGGTTAGCCGCCTCCTCCTGCCCTACTTAAGTTGTGCCCATGGTGGCAATAAAGTTTAGAACTAGGCCTCTCTGGAGGTCGCTAGTTCGAAACTGAGCCGAACTGGGTTTTACCGCAGTCGGCCTTCGAACGGTCGAGTTTTCCCCAGAACTGGTGGCTCAAGTATGCATCCAACTCTAACTGTTATGGAGAAAGAGATGCAATTACTCGATTGAGGACATTCAAGGATGGTCATCCAGTGATTTACTTGACCATTAAAAAAATAATTGAAAATGAAATAACATAATAATAATAATAATAATACCTTATATGTTATGAATGTATCCATTATCTAGTGACTTTTCACATGTATAACCTATCTATGAATGCATCCATTATGTAGTGATTTTCCACATGTATAACCCCTTTCTCTTATTTACTATTATAATAATGTGAGTGCCTATATATAATGGCATTTGTATATGATGTTAGATCAATGAATGAGAATTCTCCATGTTATATTCTCTACATGATTTCATAGTCTAGCTCTCATGTTTATATACATCTATATTAGTTGCTAAAGACCGTTGTTTCACAACACGTTATCAGCACGAGCGTGCTCTATGTGTTTTGCCATCCTTGGTATCCCTTTTTCCTTGCCTTTGATGTGCATTATTTTCCAGTCTAACTCAATCTCCCACGTTGAGAAAGCAACCCAATAATTATGCAACTATCTCTACTAATAAAGGTATGATTCTTCGTATGATTATTTCATATTATATTTGATGATGATACATCATTCTTACTGGTAACACTTATTAATATACATACAAATTCTAGGATGTAGTCTCACGATTGAACTCTTATCTATATATATTTTTTCATTTGCTTTTATAAGTTATTATATATATATTAGCATGTTGGTATTCATCAGCATTTAGATGTTACATCATAAATTGTGACGTTACAATTGACTAATTCATCTTTTTCGAATACTCATTATTAATTAAATAACTTTAGTTTTCCTTGACGACGACGATATTACGTATATTTATTTTAATTTTTCTCTTTTACAAATGATCCCTTCTATTATTCTAAATTGGCTGGATTATCATTTAATCAGTTAATTTAATATATGTTGTTTAGGACTCTTGCAATCTAGTGATGCTCATCTACATATTCTTTGAGCCACCATAATCATGTATTTATGCTTCTTTATTAACCTTGTTAAGTTATAAATAAAATTGTTAAATTGTTATGATTTGAGGAAGTTAATTTACAATCTAGAGAATATTATATGTGTTTTTAGAATCCATGAAAAACAATTAAATTCACTATTCAATATTACAAAGTATGAAACTCAATATTTATGGACTAAACAATGCAATTGTATTAGGTATATATGCTTGTATTGGTGGTAAAATATACATGATGTATGTACTAGAGAAGTTTATTTATAAGGGAAATCAGACAAAACAAATTTTGTTTGTCAAACCTCAAATATACTTCTGAAATAGCAATATCTTTTAAAGGGTATAAACGGTTTGAAACAACTGTATATCTATATGTTCGAGAAAATAATGGAAAACCATTGGTTTTACTCTGATTCATGAAGTGAATATATATTGATGATTGTAATCATGGCATCATTGAGAAAATTGTAATAATGATCATATTAATAATAAGATTGACCATCAGAAGTGCAACAATCATCATGTTAATAAGAGATCAAACTATCAGAAATTATAAGATAGCCAAGCTAATAATGAGATCGAATATCAGTATTATAATGATAGCCATGATGAGATCGACCACCAAAAGTGGTAAACTAGTGATTACATAACACGATGGTTTGAACTTTGAAGTTCTAATACATTCTTTCATATCTTATGTTTTGTATTACATACGTGCAAGTAATACATATATAATATCATAAACCATAAGTTTATGGATCTTAATTATATATTGGCGTGACTGGTTAACCTAACCGAGCCAATAATGATGTGAAACTTAATGAATAATCAGAAGATTCTTCATGATAATTAAACATGTCATAGTTGCTCTCAACAAAAGTTAATTATTTACCAACCAAAGTAGGGTGTGAATCCCTAAAATATTATGGGATGAATGAAGGATGTATATATCCAAACATGATTCCGTTTAGTGTTTTTAAATCGATGCATCGTCTAAATGGTCATCAAATTTACAACTTGAAGTTGTGTGTAGCTTAGCTAATGAGATAGCAAGCATATTATTCCATATTATCATATTTATGGTGGTTATAACATTGAATTTAGTATCCATGTTACTAATGATTATTGGAATACATATTGAACTTTCTAAATGCTTAAGACACAAATTGCTTTTGTTGAAGACGATGATCAAGCGCCTACAAATTAATTGCAAAGCCAATAATCAAGAGAGCAAAAGTTCATATTTGAGCACATGTGATTTTACATGCGGTAACATTATTTCACATCAAGCCAATATGTTGTAATAGTTTCTCCCCATTATAGTTGGTTTTGGTCAGGAACCAAATATTTCCCATCAAACCTTTTATTGTGTGGTATACATTGGATTTGATCCACCACAACGCATAAAGATTGAAACTCAAATAATGTTGGGAATATATGTTGGATGAAAATAATATTTATGATTACATACTTAGAGCAATTAACGAGAGATTTATTTATGGCTCGTTAAATCTTACTTTAAGTAAATTAACATTTTCAACATTAGGGGGAGATTAATGGCAGTTGAAAAATGAATGGGTATGCATGAATTATCATTGATCCTCAAACTAAATTGTGTGAACAAGAAGTTCAAAAGATAATTCGTTATCTAGATTAAAGAATCAATCACCAGACATGTTAACTGACCTAAATACAGTGACTAAGTAAGTCACGTAGTCAACTGCTAATGCTCCAATTAAGTTAATTGTCCTAGTAGGGCAAATCATATATTAATGAGTCTATTGCACACTTGAAGCGTGGTAGACTAGTCGATTCCAAGAAAATAAAAGTTCCTTGAAAAATTGGAGCAAGTAATAAATAAGATGGTCAAGTCGATGTTATATTGAAGAGACATTAGACATGATGGTTCTGGAAGAACCTCATGTACCTGAAAATAAAGAGCTCTTAGTAAATTATATCATGTCTAGAAGTGTATGGAATCGAAACAAAATCGACGTCGTTATACTTTTGTATATATAGCGCTTGAAAAGATGAAATGATGAGGATCAAAATTTAAAATATGCCTATGAATAAATACAAAGAAATGATTGGCCAAAATGGAACGACGTAAATGAGGCAGAGTTGAATTCTCTATTGAAATGGAAAGCTTACGGGCCAGTAGTCCATAAAAAAAGTTGTAAAATATATTTAATATAATTAGGTCTTTTATGTGGATCAACAATTGATGGCACAAGGATTTCGCAAAGACCTGTGATTAATTATGAGGAGACGTATTCTCCAATGGTGGATGCAATAGCTTTCCAATATTTAATTAGTCTGGTAATATAAAGAGAGAATTGATATGCGTCTTATAAGTGTTATGTATCATTTAGATACTAAAGTTTACATGCAAGTCCTTAAAGGTTTTAAATTATGTAATTAATGTAAAGTAAGTTCTTGAGAACAATATGATCGTTGTATACATATTCATTTTTGAATACGATTGAACTCCTGATGAGTTTCTTAAAGCAATTGAGTTATTTAAAAGTGAATCAAAACATCTTAACGATGTAATTCTTGTGCACCAATAAACATACATTGAAAACTTGTACCCAGTGATTGTGATATCTCAATAAATAGTGTACACGCATGGTACAATATGGATTTTGAAGATAAAAGCAAGTGTTCATGACACTTTTACATGATATAGATATCTGTTTGTTAAATGGGCAAATTTATATAGCAAAACTCCTGAAGAGTGAAAGCACATGCATATATGGAAAGATGAAACGAATTCCCCCATGGATTGAAAATGCTAGAAGCATTGATGTCAAAACCTCAAGAACATACTATATGAAGTTGACAAAATATGTGTGGACTAAAATAGTCGAGTCAAATATGATATAATTGACTCACCAGTGAGCTCGAAAACGAGAAATACATATGGTGAAGTGGGTCCATTTGTTTTAATTAAAAGAACGATATGAGGTTTACAAGTATTGCAATATATGTTGACAATGTCATTGAATATCCCGTAGAGAAAAAAAAACTCAAATATTTAAGCAAGAATTTGCAAATGAAATACAATATTGCAAATTTATGGCTTGATACGTAGGACATACGTTTATATTATAATCCATCAATCATAATACATCTAGAAAATATAGGACATTTTCATATGAACAAAGCTGTCACACCCCGACCCGCAGCGGAATAAAAGTCGGGGCATAATTGGGTTATCACCAAAGCTCATGATGTTTACTAAGATGTTTCATATTTATTAAATTCAAATTACAACTTAAATATCCAAAACAAAATTCATACAATTACAAGAATATGAAACTACATAATTATTCCAAAGCATAAACTTGTTTATTCTTCAAGGCCTTCCTAAGTGTTTCCTGTCTCAGCTGGATCACCTGTATCATGTGTAAAACGGGGGATATTTTGGGTCAACAAAAGTTGGCGAGTGAACCTTGATAAAACATTGTTACTAATTTCTTGTTTTATTTAATAAGGAAAATTTGTGCAATAATCACATGTGAGCAAACATATATAGATAAACAATCACAAACCACTTTGGATGAGTATATGACATGAATGATGATGTATGTGAGATCAAGGCTCAATCAAACGGAGCCGATCTAATGAGGCTCCTGATGCTCAACCCGTATCCCACGGGGAACTGATGGGCCTAATGAAATGCGTGTACTGAAAATGATAAATCTACATATAATTCACACAACAATTGATACACATTTGATCACGGATATGATGTATGCACGAGTGTTTAAATAACATAAAGGAATCATACGACACAGGATACATCCCAAAACATGATTAAAACGGGGAATTGGTAGAGATTCACTCACAATGGATGCGTTCTTTGATGACGTTGGATGCGCACGAATTTAGGATTCAATCGACGAGGGAAAAACTAACCTAGATAATAACAAAATGATTCGGTAAATAAATAAATTTTATTTGAGATTAATATTTTTAATTTGTGCTCTTAATGGGATTTTTAGGTTTATTTTTGTGAGTTTAATGAAATTTTCTAACTTTAAAAATCCTATTTTTAAGTATTTTTAATTAATTTTCCAATTAAATAAATAAATAAAAATGAAATAAAAAGGTTGACTTTTATCAGGTTTGACCGGGTCTTGACCGGTCAGACTGTGTTCATTTTATGCGGCTTGTGAGGTTCGAACTCGGGACCTCTCGTATGCGTGCACGTAGCTCTACCAACTGAGCTACGTGTCTAACCTGAAATATTCTTTGTTTTAATTATATATATATATATATATATATATATATATATATATATATATATATACTAATTAACTTTTACCTTATTTGGTTTTTATTAAAAATGATTTATATGGCCGAACCGGTTGCAGAGACCCGGAGTCGAACTCGGGACCTTCGGTTCGAGTGCGCACAGCCCAACCAGTTGGGCTGTGTGTCTAATCTGTTTAACTACTGGATTATATTCCTTTTATGTATATACTGTGACTTGATCTGATTAGGTTTTAAAAATGTTGGTTTTATTTCTGAAAGTCGGTAACGTGTGCGATTCGAACTCGGGACATGCATATTGTATTTGCACACAGTCCACCGCTGGACTGTGTGTCTAACCCGTTTGAATATCCGGTTTTAATTATATTAATACATATATTCGACTTCGTCTTCTTCACTTTGAAGAACACAGAACAGTAACACCGACTGTTTTGTTTAATCGACCAACAAAACTTATAATTGATTGAAATGAAATAGAAAAAGAAGATTACGGAATAAGATGTACCAAAACAGAGTGTTTTCTTCAGATTTCTGGCAAGTGTCGTCGGCTCTGATTTGTGATTTCCGGCTGAGTGAACTGTTTAAAAAAACAGTTTTGATTATTGTGTTGAGCAATTAGATCACTAAGCAAGAGATAGCAAGAAGGTATAGATGATTATACCGATCGACAGTGAGGCTTCGGTTCTCCAGTGATATTCCGGCGAGTGCGAGAATTTTCGGCGACGTTGTCTGAGACAGATTCTGGTTGAACGATTAAGGTTAATACATGCCGAATAATGGATTACAAAGAAAAGAGTTGAGCATTATACCTATTAGGGGTAAAGCCTCGGTTTTCTGGTGGAATTCCGGCAAATGCGAAAATCTCCGGCGACGTGTTTTGGAAGGAATAAAGCTTCGGAAACGAATGTGGTTCTGAGCGAAAGGTTTTCAGGAAGTTCAAGTGGGTATTTATAGTAGAAACAGGCTGAATTGGGTTTGAATTGAGGTCAACAATCGCGATCAGTGATTTCCGTCGGTTTTTTACTGAAATTGATTGCCGGCAACGGTTATAACTGATGTCGAAATCAATTTGTGCGTTTCAGTCAAAAGAAAAGTAGCCAAAATCGCGGAGTATCGGTTTTTCCAGCGATTTCGCGTTCTGAGCGCGCGTTGATTTCCGGTTTTGATTTCGGGTTTTACTTTAAGTGTTATTTGATTCAGTGTTTATCACAAGTGGAGTGTTTGGCGGAGTGGTGTGGTGTGTGTTTGTGTTTGTGGGTGACCCGGGTTCGAAACCCGGCAGCTCCATTTTATTTTTTTATTCTCATCTTATTATTATTTATCAATTATGGTTTTTAAATTCTAAAATGTTTATTAATTATGTATTATTTAAAATAATCTGAACAATAAATACGCAACGAAAATTTATAACTGAATACTTGATTATTAAACGAAGCGGGTTTGGAAACCCGTTTTTCGACGAATGTTACAAAAGCTTTTGGTGTAAGTACATTTAATGATGTTCAATATTTGATATAGATAAAAATGACTTTATCATCTTTATGACGTGACAAATGATGTAGCAGATGACATGGCCTTTTCGATGACGTGGAAGCTGGCATGAAATTTATATGACGTGGAAGCTGACATAAGCTAA
Organism: Scalesia atractyloides; assembly: GCA_947069175.1. Lineage (NCBI taxonomy): Eukaryota > Viridiplantae > Streptophyta > Magnoliopsida > Asterales > Asteraceae > Scalesia > Scalesia atractyloides. Next base: position 83,993,235 of record CAMTDV010000116.1, on the reverse strand, counting down.
CTGAGTTAGGGTCAGTCAATTAAGGAGTGCTATCGGCCAGTAAGTTGAGAGTTGGGAGTGTTGGTGTATAAATTGAAAGTTGGGAGTGTTAACGGCCAATTGGTGAAAGTTGAGGTTATTTAAATCCAATACTCCTTGAATTAAATGAACCTGTTGTTTGAGATCCTAAATTACATGTTTGATGACCCAATGTATAAAAGTGTGCATTAATAATAATCAAAGTGAACATGTTGTTTGAGATCCTAAATTACATGTTTGATGACCCAAATTATAAAAGTGTGTATTAATAAATAATAATAATAATAATCAAAGTTACAAAAGATCCATTGTGTTATTTGATACATAATGCATTTATTTATAATTTATACTCACAATTGTTTTGATGATAGTTATTTCTCTGTGTTCGAGTATATAAAACTAGTTTGTAACATATATTATGTTTAAACATCACCAATTTGGTGGTTTTTGTGTATGTGTGATAGTATCTCGAGCTCGACTCACTTACATCCTTGCATACATTTGAGATATAAGTGGAATTTAGATGAATTTTACATGACCTACAAACATTTCAGATGCATAGGTGACATTAGTGACAAATTGAAATCAACATTTAAATTTACTAACATACCACAGGTTAGAAGAAAGACTAAAAAATCAAATGGTGAGTTGTAGTGAAGTGAGTCGCAAGAGAAAAGTCAAACAAACCTTCGGTGTGCTTTGTTCTTTCGAGCAACTATACAATTTTAAATTTCACTATAAATGAAAAAAATAAAAAAACTGTGGCAAAGATATAATATATTATAAAAACTTTAAGACTTTGAGAGAATATTATTTAAGCGAAACTTTGTGGTTAATGTCTATAATATTGACTTGTATGGGTTCGTAGTGTAAAAGGAATTGTAATTTTATTACATTTTTTAAACAAAATAACATTGAAAATAATCAAAATAGAATTGTGAAACAACGGTCTATTAGCAACTAATATATATGTATATAAACATGAGAGCTAGACTATGAAATCATGTAGAGAATATAAATGGAGAATTCTTCATCATATGCCATGTCAGCAAAAATGGTCGCATCAGATGCCACATCAACAAAAACTAACTGGGTTAGGGTTCAGTCAGTTACGGAGTGTTATCAACCAATAAGTTGAAAGTTGGGAGTGCCGGTATACAAATCGAATGTTGAGAGTGTTATCGGCCAATTGATAAAAGTCAGAGTTATTTAAATCCAATAGCCCTATAATTCAAAAGGATGACGAGAATTACCATTCATGACATGTGATGTTAATGAATAAGGATGCGAGAAAGTTGCATTGGAGGCGCGTTGGTTGGTTGCGTCTTTCCATAATCTCGGAAACATGGTTCATCGAAGATCTAGTAGATGATAAAGGTGGGAGAGAAGTGTAGAAAAGTGGACAATTCACTAAATACTAATGGATGATAATGGGTGGACGAGAAGAGTAGAAGACTTTTACTCTCAAGGGGGCTCAATGTTACATACTTACGACTTTTTGTAGTGCATAAAGAAACCATGGGGTGTACTGCTGGGGGTTTGGGGGAGGGGGGGTGTGTTGATTTTTTTGGGTTATCGCTAGTTCTCGAACATGTTAAGCTATTGAAACTAAATAAATAATATCGTTTTGTGAACTTTTATGTTAGTTTTCCACGTCGTATAAGCGGTCATATGTTATAATACCAAGATTCGAGACTAACAAATTACTACACATGAGATTATGATGCATTGGTTAACTCCACTCACATGTTTGGCCAATTGTTAGTTCCACGAGACATGTTTGACGCTGTTCAATTTGCCGACGATACAATAAACCTTACCATACATAGTGAGATGTGATTTTGTGTGTATAATCTTCAGTATAGTGTCCCAAGATACATGTTTGTTCCGTATGACGACAAAACACTAAGCCTTATCCTGTGTTTTAGGATATTGATAATGTACGTGTATTTTGTAGTAAGTTTTTTTTGTTTATGTGATAAAGTGAATGTATAATACTGACTTTAAAAATGTATTAACACATAACGAACTTGAACATCTGCTTGTTTGAACTTGTCATTTTTTGCAACAATACAAGAAGTATTAAGAAGGTAGAAACATATCATATGATAAAACGTTGGTCGCTTTGTCTCACAAGCTTATATATACAATCAGTTATTATGAAAATTAAGATGCAATACCAAAGTAAACCCGACTATTGACTTTGCAGAAAAAAACGTGCATAAGGAGAAACATGGGTTAAATGATTACAATGCATTTATTTATTGTTTTTTAGATGAAACAAGTAAATTAGAAGTAGAAAATAAACAACTATATAATGATCTAAAATAGCATTTGAATTCAATTCCATTGAAACAATTGCACATGATTGTCCCTCTTTGTTGGCCATCTTATCCAATCTTTTATCCCCAAGGATCCATCTTCTCTTTCTTTCCTCTGTATCAGTTGTCACGTCCCTCCTCTCCTCCAAGCGTGGAGCTCATGAACGTTTTTCACTGATATCCGTTACAGATGCTCTAATGATAAGTTATAATACTTAATTATTAAATCATATCACTAAGTATTTATGTTTTGTAAAAGTAATATCCGCTTTCAACTTGGAAAGAAAATAAGACATCATTAAAAGTGGATGAGTTATGTTTCATTTTTGTGTCTTCTGTTTATTCCATATACATTTTTAATTGCCATATTAAAAGGTATGACATAATATGCTGATTTTTAATTGCCCTACTAAAAGGTATGACATAATATGCTGATATTATACAATACATCACGCATGCCCTTTGACAACTCACCATTAAAATTGCGTTAACAAACCTTCAATTTATCTGTCACTACCCAATATGTTTATTTGTACAACTTGCCCACATGAATTTACTATATTTTATAGTCACTCAGCATAAATGTCTATTTTATATTTTATTCTATTTAAATTGACGGAATAAAACTATTTTTTTTACAAATATGTGTTTATGATCAGGTGGACGTGGACGCGGTCATATGAATTATTTTGATTTTGCACATATAATATTATCTGATTAAAGTAGAGTTTCCATGTTAAACATTTTATTTCCATTATAGTTATTGATTTATTTCACTTGTTAACTTGTACGTTTAACATTTAAGTAAGTTTTTTAGTTTATATTATTATTATTATTATTATTATTATTATTATTATTATTATTATTATTATTATTATTATTATTCATCAACATTAGGGATGAGCCTTTTTTTCTCAAATACTCGTATCTGTATCCGTATCGATTTTAGGTATTCGATACATGTATCGGTACCTAGTTTTATTGATTTCGTTATTCGGTATCGGTACAGGTAAAAAAAGTGTACCGGTACCGAATTTTATATAGAACTTTAAAAGTTTTTTTATATTATGTTATATTTGGTATTATGGTATTTATGGTACTCAAATCGATTTTATATATTTGGTACCCGTATCATATTGGTAATCGTACCGATTTTACCTATTTGGTACTCGTGCCGATTTTACTCATTTAGCACCCGTACTAGTGCTGAAAAATAAAAGTAAAATAAAGTCATACCAAAGCGGGCACTGTACCAAAATACTTGTACCCGTACCATACCAATATATTTAGTATGGTATTTGGTATCCAGTTTTGTTTAAATTGATACCGGCACGAGTATAGGTACGGTACCAATTCAATCTCTTAAAAAAACGACATGAAAACCAGTGATGTCAAAGTTAGTTTCATAAAAAAAATATTCTCACGAAATAATTTGTTTTTAAATGTTTATATTTGCAAAACTAAACATAAAAACATGATTTAATGATATACACACCAAAATACTTTATTATTGTATGCTTGCAAATTCTAGTATAAATATACACGAGACAATCTATATATACAGTGGTGTATAATAAAATAGTTTCTTTTAGATATTATATAATTATTCGAAAAATAAAATGAATATAGTTACACCTTCAAGTTGGCACGCATTGACACTACAAGTTGCTATACCACAAGTCGCTATATTGACTTGTGAGATTACTAAGTGGCAAATATAGATATCAGCATCCAATGTGGCAAATATAGATGCTGAATATTGATATCAGCATCCAATGTTATTTCCGTTTAAAAACAATGTGTTTGACTTTGACATATGAGATTACTTTTTAACAACCAATAAAAGCCCGTTCAATCGGGGAAACCCACGCCTACAAATGCAACAGTGTTGGTGATCTGACCCGTCACCATTCCAGAGAAAATTCGCCATCTGAAAGCCATTGTAGTAAGAACCCTGTCTCAACCTAAAACTTTTTTTTTTGCTCCACTTAAGACTCAAACCCAGGACCTTCGAGCCAATGGTAGCTCGCTCGTTTTGGCTCGAGTAACTCACTTGTTAGCTCATATAAGTTAAGCTTATTTTCTTGTATACTGATAGTTTAGAACTACTTTGTTTGCAGGGACAGCTGAACTTCATAAGCATTCAACATTTTTGTTTATTGTTGTCCTGTTGGGACTATATTAGCAAGCTTAAATTCAAGTAAGTCACCGATCATTATAATATATATATACACACACTTTCGGAAAGGGCCTTAACTTTGAAATTCGCTTTGGCCCCCAAAAAGATTGAGCCACCCTTGTTTGTTTGGTACATGTATAATCGAGTTGTGGGCCAACCGGATACGGGCTCAACTTCTCGCTCGGATGGAAATAGTATGTCGCAATCGCTTGGTTCGTGTTATTACTAGCTAAAGCTCGAGTTGGTTGCTTGGTGCAGTGGTGCTGGTTTAACACCCTGCTTTTAATGATAAGAAAACTTTGATGCTATTAACTTTACCAAAAGTATATTACTAAAACCATCCTTCTTCATTTTTTCATCTTTTGGAATTACACATTCATGACTGTAAAAACAGTGAAAAGGGATATTTTGTCTCACTCAACACTACCACCTTTAGTCTTTAGAAGCCACCTGCCAGTGGTAACCAAGTAACCAACATTCTTGTGCCACTATGTTTCCGAACAGTTTCTTATTTTCTACGAATACAAGACCCTTTTTGAGGTTCTTGAAGCTGTTCCAACGCTTCGACCAACTCATTAGCAGTCGGCCTGTCTTTAGGTTTTACTGCAAGACACTTCTTTGCAAGAGCTGCAACTCTCATGGCGACATCCGAAGTGTACTGACCATCAATCCTACGGTCCATAATGTGAAGAATCCTTCTGCTGGTCAAATAAGGCTTAGCAAAGTCAACCAAGTTTTTTTCGTTAGATGGACGGTTTTTGTCAACGCATGGTCTTCCTGTCAAAATTCAAGAAGAACCACCCCGAAACTGTAGATGTCGTTTCGTTCACTCAAGTGACCTTCATCATGAAATAAGAGTAGGTTGTAAACGAACCAAGCCACTTGTGAGCTACTCAAGATCGGCTAGCTAAAAGCTTGAATCGAGCCGGGCTTAAACTAAACTAGCTCAAGCCTAAAAATAAGTTTGTTTAATAAACAAGCCCAAGCTTCATTATCAAGCTCAAGCCGGCTTATGAGCCTAAACAAACCTATTATTTATGTAATTTTTTATTTATATATAAAATTATGATAAAAATGGCTAAATAATATATATTTTGTTATATATGAAAACTATAACTATAATGTATATTAAAAATAAACTATAAATGTATATAAATTAATTAATAAATAATATACGAGTCAAGCCCGGAGAGAGCTCGAGTTTGAAAAACTACTCATGCATCAAGCTCGAGTTTTAGAAATAGACCTCGAGCTATCGTAAATTAAACAAGCTCGAGCGTGATCCTAGTTAAAGTTTGGCTCGACTCATTTGCACCCAAAATGAATTGAATTCAAGAAATCTTTAGCTGAAAATAATTCCCAAATTTCAGTGCATATAAAGAAGAGGTGTCAAAATGGGCTAGATGGATCATGAATGGGTTGGGCTCACATAAAAAGGGTAACTTTGAAGTGCATGTGAAAATAGATTGGGCTAACCCACAAACCCATTTTGTTTATTTTTTCAATTTCTAACTAAATAATCTGCTAGACATGATTAAAAATTAAAAAAAAGACAATATTCCTACAAAAGTGATCTCTGTTATGCCAAAATAGTTTACCTGATGCCATGTACTCAGGAGCTGCATATCCATAAGTGCCCATGACCCTTGTGGTTACATGGCTTTTCCCATCCACTGGCCCATCCTTAGCCAACCCGAAATCAGAAAGTTTTGCATTGTCCTTAAAAACAAGATATAAGCAAAACTAGTAAAATATCGCGCAAAAAAGGCCAAGCATAGAACTAAATGTGTTATGCGACGAATTTGAGACGTACATTATCAATCAAGATATTTGAACACTTGAAATCACGATATATCACATTTGCTTCCGGGCTATGAAGGTATGCAAGCCCCTTGGCAGCACCAAGAGCAACCTTTAAACGTAGGCTCCAAGAAAGAGGCCGACAACCCCCTGGTTCATTTTGAAATATCATCAGTGACCGAATTTTAAGCAGATAAATTGGAAAGAAACCTCACTTTTAAAAAGATGGTTTTCTAAGCTGCCATGCGACACAAACTCGTACACAAGGAGTCTTTTGTCACCCTCTATGCAGTAACCGATTAGTTGTACCAAATTCGGGTGATGCAGCTGTCCTAAATAATTAATTTCCGTCTGTAACATTATTATTTCAAGAAATTAGTTTACTCAAAGTACGAGTTTCGTAGTCAGACTGCAGTCAGAGAGTGACACTTAGTCACTTACCAACCATTCTCGGTGACCTTGAAGACCGTTTTGGTTTAATATCTTTACAGCACTAACGGTGCGTGTGCCAGGCTTAGCTGCGGTAACATTTTGCTCATCTATGAAACCTTTAAAAACCATACCAAAACCACCTTCACCCAACACACTACCCGGACGGAAACTCCTCGTAGCTGTTTTAAGTACGTTGAAGCTAAACGATTTTAAATTCGTTGATCGCAAAATCTCATCTTGGCTTAGAGGTCTAGGTGGTGTTGTTGCAGATGCAACCTTAACTGCCAGAACACACAAAAAAAAAAAACAAATATTGAATAACATTAAAAAAAAAAGAATACTCAACTCAAAACATATGACTAATGTGATCATGTACTTACCAACATGACAAGAACTTCCTAACGGAGCACTGACACAAGAACCCATATGAATCTTTTGTTCTTTTATTCAAGTTGGAGAGGCTCTAAAAGGAAATACAACAAGAAATAACGTGGGTGGTTTTGCTTATGTATGGATTGGTAATGAGTCCATGAAAAGAAGTCGTTGTGGAGTTAAATCAAACAGTTGGTGGGTCAGGTGTGAACATGCATACTGAGCCTGCCCAGTCAGAACTTTCTTGGATAAAACAAGTGAGTCTCCATTAAATTCTTTTTAATATAGTGAAGAAGGGAGAGTTCAATGAACGGATTAAGATAGTGACATTTTTGGTATGTAATGCTAAAACCTGGAACAAGACTTTTAATTATTGTTAATGTAGTGAGCGAAGAGTTAAATAATTGATTAAAATAGTGACATTTTTTTATTAAATTCTAAAACCAAAAATAAGTACCAAACATATAGACACTGGCTAGCTAGAAGACGGCTTGTAGTCTAGCTAGGTACCAAGGTGGATGAAAATCGTGGTCTTTCTCATGAGGTTAATGGTGCAAATCCTGTTGTAGATAAATATGTAGATTTAGGAGTTATGCATGACTTAGTCAGTTTAAAAACCCGGTCGCATTCTTTGAAAATATGGTTGAACCTCTCATCCGCACCCTCAGAAAAAAAAAACTATGAGTTTGTCACTGAACCGAAGAGTGATAAAACGAGTAGCTAATATCCATGTGGCCACTAGATCCACAAGTCTTGTTTGAAGTGCGAATCAATCTCTCTATGTATGCCTATGAAAAATTGGATTAGCTGCTCATAAAAAAAATCTTTTTTTTTTTCATATTAGGCTAGCTATGATAGCGAGCGCTCCTTCCTGCTAGAGGTATGAATTTCTGACACGACCTGAAAACATGACCCGAACCTAACACGAATTTTGCAAGTTCGGGTCAACCCACGAATATTCGAGGCGTGCTCGGGTTCATATGTATGACACGATTTTTGGGTTCGAGTCATGTTCGGGTTCGTCTAAAAGTTGCGGGTTCGGGTCGGATTAAACCCGTCAACTCGTTTAGCACCCCTACCTCCCACGCCCTAACGCCCACAGCCAAAAAAAATATAAAAAGATGGGCCGTTGCATGAAGTAACTAGAGTACCAGGCTGGAGATTTTCGGTCATTTAGTGGGCTGGCCCATTTTAGTTTGAGGATTAAGGGTACGCTTTTTAAAAAAGTTGAAATGAAAAAAAGTAAAAAACCCCGCGGTTTATGCTATCCTTTCCCTCCAATTCCCCTTTCATTTCGGTCACCCACTCCCCACCGGTTCGTTACTGCCGACCGCCGCCAGCCTGCTCCTCCGCAGCATCCCCTGCAGAAACTTAATTGCATCTATTCCCCATTGCACCACGACTGCCGGCTACCCGCTGTCCAGAAACCCTAATAAATTTGTAAGAATTCATCTATAATTTCTAGCTATCTTTGTTACATGAATACATTACATGATTTCACTGATTTGTAGAGCGGTCAGTATGATTGTGATTATGGATCTTTCGTCTCATCTAGATCAAACGAACTAACTAGATATTTGGATCGTTGTGATATATATCCCTTAGTTGTTCAAACATAATTTGTAAAGTGTAGTTAAGGGTGAGCAAAGTGATGAGACCGGGCCGGACCCGATCCGACAGGAGTGATGAGTCCAAATTATTGTAGAATACATAACCCAGAACCGGTTTCTGTTGATTGGTTTGGGTTTGGGTTTCAGACCACACGTTATACAAATCCCTCTTGGAATTATGCATTTAAGCACAAGAAATCATAGTTTGTGGGCAACATATATGAACACGCTTATAGTTGATCAGACGAAAGCCCAAGAACCAACCACATGTGCTTCGGTTCCTTGCTATAGGTTTATATAATTTCTTCTTGTGTATTAATTGTAATGGTAATTTGAGTTGGTACAATTAGTTTAGTTTATGAATTGCAATAGAAGAGGGGCAATTAATTGGGCAAAAGTAGGTTATCAATTGCAATGTACAATTGTGCACACCAAGGGTTTGCTTATATGCCTGTGTGAGTTTTTTTGGCCAAGTTTGACCCGTTTGCAGCATTTATATAGATTAGATTTGGTGAACTCTCACTGATTACATGTCTGCAGTCTGCACTTTGTTTTCTAGTTTTTAATATGTAACGAAACAAATAAGAAGTGTTTAAAGGGGATCTGCACTTTGATTCTTGGATACGTCATTGTTGCTGATAATAGCTGCCTTTCCTTGGTATGTTTCTTGGATGTAATCAAATTCTTTAAACATTTGAATGGCCTATTCAATCAGACTCTTTGGTCATGAAAAATAGCAAGAATTCATTGAAGTCAAAAGAGACATACATAGAAAGACAAATTTCAGTGCGTCACAATTCCGTTTATTTCCAATAATTCCTTTATTTAGGTGCTGAGATTAAGGGTGTGCTTTCTAGAGAAATAGCCAACTAAGAAGATAATATTTTTAGAGTTTATCTTTGATGAAACACATGTTGATAAACTAAAAACCTTATATTTGGTATTTCCCAATCTGACAAACAGACAGTATAATTTGGTACCTACCTTATCTTAATGGTTTTATATGACAACATTTTCTCACATCAACTATAAAACTCCACCAATATCATATGTGCAGTGTCGAAGATAAAATAAAAAAAAAAAACAAAAAACGGGTGGTACCAGACTTTAACAGGTGACCTCTTTGTTTGTAAGTAAGGGATTCACCACTCCACCAGCATTCGTCTCAATACGATGGGTTCATCTTATTATTCTTATGGGGTCCTTGAAAAATTTAAAATAACGGTTCTACTATTTTTTTTAAAAACATTGGGTTCCGAGGACCCCGACCCACCCTATGTGGGTCCGCCGTCCGCCCCTGCAATTAAGCCCTTATTTCATTAGTTTTTTTTCTGCTTTATTATTATTTTAGGATTTTGATTTGGGTCATAGATTCAAATTATACAAGAAGAAACTTTGATGCGAGACAAAAGTACGAAAGATACCAATCATGAGTGAACGATTTGTGTTAGATGAACTTGAACAAAGCCTATCTTTTTGTTAAGTTTTATTGCTCAATCTTTATGTTTTTGTTTACTTTATTGTTAAACAAACAAAAACTCCTCTACCTAGAATCCTAGATATTGACAAATCAAACTATTGTCTTTGAAAAGATTAAAAAATCCAATGTATAAACCAATCAGCAGTGTTCAAGTGATAAAACACATGCTCATTCTATGCCACCTTATTTCAGTTTTAACAGACTTGGAACTCAAACAAAATTCTATTTTCCAGACATTTCTCATAAACTCACTCAATTCTCTTTGCCATATAATCATCGTTAGATTGATTCTATACGAGTTCTACGTACTAACTGTATCTACATCTGTAACAGCTCTAGATCTGTTGAAGTTTGATCAGAAAACATGTCTGGCCAATCGGACCCTCGTGGTTCTACATTTTCAGCTGCTGAGGTAGTTTAAATTATTATAAACATATTTAATTGTGTGTAAAGTTTCAGCTGTTTTGAACGACCTATGACTTGTGTATTGAATCATTCAGTTGGAGTTTTTAGCAGAAGATGAAATGATTGAGATAGTTCCAAACCTAAGAATAAAGCCTCTAAGTTTGATTTGTGTAATTTTCTATCCCTTTACGGATTTCAACTCATTTTATGATGTATTGTTAAAATTAGTTCCATCTTATGAATTTTTTTTCACATATGGCAGGGTGACTTTGGTCCATTTCAGCCACAAATACCTACTCAAGTTCCAATATGGTTGGCTGTGGCTTTGAAAAAGAGAGGGAAATGCACTATCCGCCCTCCAGATTGGATGTCTGTTGGTAAAATTTTACCCTGTGATATTTAAACACGCACACTCAGGCACACACATGTATGTATATGTAATTTGGCTGTTACTTTTTAACTTCTAACCTCTGATGAATTCAAAAGTCCAGTGATAGCTATATCGATCTGATAAAAAGTTAAAAACGCCACAATTTAAAATTGTTATTCGTTGTTACAATCGGGTCAGAGATAGTCATATGGGTTGAGTTTGATAAACCGGTCGACAACAACGTGGGTCAATCGGGTCAGACTGGAGACCCATATTGGTTTTTGAAACGGATCATGCAAACTCATGCACAACCCACGTCCACAACTCCACATCTAGTATCAACATTCATTTTCTAATATTGCTCCCATGTATCGAGTAGTTAGTATGCTTCATTTTGTAGTACTTTAGGCATTTGTAGCAGTACCTACGTTTTCACTTTCTCTAAAGTTAGGAAATAGTTAGTGGTAGTTTTCTATTATTTCCTTTATGTATCTTCGCAACTCATCATTGAAGGCAGATGATTATGTTTTGAGAAAACTTTTGTGTGTTAATTTATTTATGTGAGGTAATATTCAACCTTTGCTAGCTCGGTTTTGGCATATTGAGTGGTGATTATAGGATCCGAAATTGATTCAAGTGGTGTATCTGTATGTTGAATTAATTTTGGAATCACCCTACGTGAATCTTGAGTGGTGAATCTGTGTCTTGAGTGACCCGTAGCCTATCCATTTCGTTTGAATTTTAAATATTCTAGTTGTTTGATACATTGGTTCCTATTCATCCAGTTTCAGGATAAACGAACAAACAGTTTATAAAAAAAATGTTTAGAAACAGGCTATGACATTTACAACTAATTATGGAAGTAACATTTTAAACTGTTAAGCAGATATTAGTGGGTTAATCTAAACTTGTGTTTTAATAATTGGAGTTAGTCATTTACAAAAGTAATTGCATCAAAATAAGGTATCAATTGTTTTATATGTGTTCACATAATCATAATCTATTGGCAATTATAGTTTATGTATTAAGCTGAACTTTATATGCATCCACTTAATTCTAATTAGTAACTGGTTTCTTTCTGAACCTTTTCTTTTCCCCACTAGAAAAGTTGACCCAGGTTTTAGAGGCAGAGCGTGACTCAGCAAGTTCTTTTGAAGCATTGCCGTTTCATTATGTTGAGATCTCAAGGCTTCTTTTTGACCAGTGAGTCGCTTTTACATGTTTATCTAGTTGTTATTCTTTAGCAGTTTACTATTGAAAAAGCTTTTTAACAAGTTTTCATTGATGCAGTGCTCGAGATGACATTCCTGAAGTATATATGGTTAGTCTAAAGATACTTGTGTAAATATAGCCTCTGAAATTCTTCTATATAAAAAAAACAAATGTTTAAAAACTATTTTTTTAAATATTGGATAGGTAAGATCGCTTATTGAAGACATCAAAGATGTAAGGTTTCATAAAATTGGTACTGGATTGGAGAAGCTTTCATCTCGGACATACGCAATGAAGGTAAAATAGTTTGTTCACGCTTTACATTTAAATGCGAATATTAACATGAGGCCGTCAGGGATGTTTATGTCGACTCATGTATCCTTTTATACATACCAATTTTTGCTTATATCAAACACTGAAACTTGCAGTTAAATTTATCTGCAATGGAAGTAAATGTAATACGACCATTTGTTACTGGAAGTCTAGAAACGTTTTATGAACTTCCCGCTCCAGAGATTATTCAAGAATCACAGAGAGAGGAATATAGACGGCCCCAAACAGCTGATCGTGGACCTAGGGTAAGCTTTTCTATATATTCAAAATATATATGTAGTCATTTCATATGATAATCACACACACAGATATATACATGTGTTAAGTTATCAATCATTTTTTATTTCTTTTCCAGCGTGAATTGAGACGGTAAAAGGCCTCAGCAACGCAGACATCTTCTGAAATCACCTGCATATTCATCTGAAGTGATTTGCCAAACTCCTTTAATTCCTTTCAGTCAAATTATCTTATTTTAATTATGGCTTTAAATCTATATTTGTTTAAATTTGTGTGCAACTATTTTAGTTTTTGAAGTGTAATATTTGTGCAATTGCGCTTTTGTAGGTCTGTTTCTGAATTTCTAGTAATCTTGGTAGTCGAGTTTTTTTTAGTTGCTAGCTTAATAACAATACTTAAAACTAATGGCTGTAAAATGTTAATTTAGTTGCATATGTTTTAGAAGTCATGTTAGTATACTGACAAATGTTACACTGAAATGTGCATGGAGGCTAGAAGCAGGCCTTAGTACAAGTTCAATTCAGGCACAAAATCAGACTGTTTCACATAGGATAGGTTCATGTAAATATCTAATGTGTTTAGTGGTATGCTAAAGTCGTTAAATGCATCTTGGTGGTTAGCATTTTTTTTATTTGCTCTTAAGCTATTATAGGCTATAGGATCTGACTAAAGTATATGAGCTGTTTGATGTCGCATGTGTAACAGGTTCGTGACAAATACAGAAACAATAATAAGTGTCACGAATGGGTCAAGGGTGTCTTATGGATGCAAAATCTGAGATGCAAAGGGTTTGCTTTTGTATCTTGTTGATAATAACATGCCATTTGTCCTTTCTTCTATCATTGGCTTTTTAAAAAAGTTGTAGTGGGGTATACAATAACATTAGCTGTTTTATATAATTCATCAATAATGTATGCTATTCTGGCATGTTTATCTTTGCTAATTGATGCTATAAAATCTGTTATCTTAATGTTGTACTTAGATTCTAATGAGATTTTGAATATTCTAAAACACTTTTTCTTCCCTTGGGTTGAAGGGAAAAAAACTTATTATAAATATTATTGTTGTTATTATTGTGCTGTTCTTTAATCTTTCTTAATATAAAATGTGCAATGAATGTAATATTCTAATGAGCTGTTTCAGGCTAATAACATGTGGGGAAGCTTAGGTCAACCAGCAGCCCATGTGTTAGTCCTAATTTAAATGTAGAGATGGGCATAAAAACCGGTTCCGAACCCGAACCGGTAGAACTGAACTGGACCCGGTTCCAGTTCCTACCCGACATTAAGTAGAACCGGTTCTGGGTTCAAAATACCCGTTGGTTCCAACCTGGTTCCACAATTTTACCATTTGAATCGGGTCGTACCCGTACCCGGTTTCACTAGTACCCGGTTCCACCAGTACCCGGAAATGCAGTTCTAGAAGGAACCGGTTATAGCCGTTATAATGTTACCGTTGGAACCGGTTATAGCCTTTATAATGTTACCGTTGGAACCGGTTCCTGACTGTTGGAACCGGTTCTGAACAGTAAATGGCAGGTTTGACTGTCAGGAACCGGTTCCCAATAGTAAAATGGCAGGTTTGACTGTCAGGAACCGGTTCTGAACAGTAAAATGGCAAGTTTGACTGTCAGGAACCGGTTCCCAATACTATCAGAAACCGGTTCCGCACCATACCCGGTTCCATAATACCCGTACCCGGTTCTACACGGTTCCATATTCTTGGGTGTGAACCCGGGTAGGAACTGGACCCGGTTCTACACCATACCCGGTTCCAATGACATCCAAGCAGAACCGGGTCCGGGTTGGAAGCGGTTCCGGGTAATAATAAAACCCGATTATGCTCATCTCTATTTAAATGTTTAATCTATGATTTTAGGCCACTTGGTGTGGGGGTCGTCCAGGCCCGGCCTGAACCGGCGACGCCCCCCAACACTGCCCCGGGTGGTCCGGCGTCGTCGCGGAAGTCCTCTAGGAGACGTTGAAGACGGAGCTAATATTAACCCCACCTCCACTGCGGCCTTCACCAACTGCAACCACCACCGCTCCGCTCACCACCCACCTCCACCGTGAACATCACCACTCGCTACCACCCCACAACCACCACACCAAACAAATCTTTCTGGTAGTTGTGGTTCACAATAGAGACGCCGGCAATGGTTTCTGTCGAAAACTCGACGAGAATCAACGAGAGCGGCAAATGAAACGATAATAGTTCGAGGTAGCGACGTAGATAAAGGTTGACGGTGAACCGGAGGTGGAGCTGATGGTGGTGTTGGTGATTATGACGGTTACCGGAGATGAAGACGATGATGAGATTGGTGGCCGGAGGTGGAGCTGATGGTGGTGGTGTGGTGGACGGCTATAATATTAAAAAAAAATAGGTGTGGTCGGGTCGTCACCCATTTCCTTGGTTCCATCCTTGGAGGGGCGTCCTCCAAGGACTCTGACGTGGATGCTGACGTGGCGGATCATCCTCCAGGGAGGCCCGTCACCCACACCGAGTAGCCTTAGACCCTGTTACATCTATTAAAGCTAAAGGCTACTTGTGCCATCATTTTTTTAATCATATTTATATTTGTCGGAGATAAGGTTTTAAACACTTGCATATCCAAGGCCCAAAGATAGCTTGAAAAAGATATCGATATAAATAAAAAAAAGTATGTTTCCACAATTATTGGAATGGGAAAGTTTAGGTTGCAACTTACGAGTTTAATGTTACATGCATGCACCAATTATCCAATTTATGCTCGGCCCCACAACACCATAACGTAAAATTCTAAATCAATTCTTTCACTAATTGGTAAAGGAAAAAAAGTTTTATTGAGCTATTATTTATGAAAAGTTTTAATTTATTTTGATAGTGCAAAAGAACAAGGGTAACAATGATATAATGATGCTAGTGAAATCAACATATTTTAATGATTTATATTACGTAACTAAACTTAAAATGAATAAGACTTGGTTTAAAATAATGTTTTTAATCAATAATTAGATATTCTCTTTTTAATCATACACATTATTACAAACAAAATGATTAGACACCGTCCTAAATAAGTGATCACTTTGTTTCCTTTAACTAAACAAGATTACACACAATATTATTAATTAATATTCTTTTTTATACATGGATAAAAATATAAGTTAAAATATTTTTCATAATTTTATTAAAGTTCTCGAAAGCTTAACTAAAAGAAACAGCAACTAGAACACATAATCGATTTCGTTTCACATTCTAAATTAATTGTAAGTTACGTCTACCCATCTTATCTATTAATTAAAAAGTAATTTTTGTCTTCAAACTTGTGAAAATATACAAAATTCTGTCTATTAAAGAACATTAATATTTATTATTTTAAGGCTAAGAAATGTCCGTCTAGTCCACGTCGAAGAATAAATATTTGGTTTTGTAATTAAAAATTGAATCTTTGAATTCATCAAAATATAAACAAAATTTGGTTCGATACTAATATCATTGATTTGGACATTTAACCATTAATTATATATTTTCTGTCAAGTTGATGCATCTAGAGTTACATTAATTATTATGGCAATATCACAATAACTATTATTGTCATTATTTATAATATTAACATTATTATTATATTCTCATTTTGTTATTATATAATTACATCATTTTGTAAAAAAAATAATAAATTTCAGATGTTATAAATTTTGATTGTTTAATTAAACTATTGGCTTTGTTATTACCAATAAGTTTACACGACTTTAATGTCATAATTCAGTAACAACATTATTATGATTACCACAATGCCCTCCTACAATTATTATTCTTTTCAATCAATAAATTATTGGAAACCTAATAAGTAGAGTCTGTGCCTAATGTATTTAGATAAATATCAAAAGTAAGATTATTGTAATAATGTTTTTTTTTTAACTTCAGGTTATGTACTTCGAACTTGAAGCAATCATGAATGAACAAATTGCAAAAACTTTGCTTAGAAAAATAATATGTTGCACAAATGATATGAAGACGATTGATCTGGACATTTAAGGGCAATTTTTTTTATTTAATATTATTTGTAAGACTTGTATCTAAGACCCCTTTCTCTCATACTGTTTAAAATCTTTATGTTTATCAATAGACCACCACCCTATTAATCTAGACATTTAACTAATATTCTAGATATTTTGACATGATGATATTGTCTATAAAGTATATAAAAAGACATTTTATTCATCATGTAAATCCGGTAAATTATTTTAGCATCATAAATGTTTATTTCCTTTTAAATACATTTTAAGCTCTTGGACCACGGGGTGTGGGCTTGGGTTGGGGGTATGGGTAGCCAAGCAGCGTGGGTAGCGGCGTTGCCCCAATAGCGTGACTAGGTGTCTGGCGTGAGGCGGGTTAGGGCGATGAGGTGGTTGGCTAGAGATGTATAAGAATTTTTACATCTTTTAAACGTCAAATATCCCTCATTAATGCGGAAATTCGTTGTGTTTTCATTGATTTAGATACTCATTTGAGTTATTTGTGAAAATGCAGGTCCGGGCTTCGGCCCGGTAAAGAAACAAAGGCTTTTGAAGCAAATTGGAGCAAAATGAAACATTTCTGCCAAACTGCCAGATATGGCACGACCGTGCCAAGCATCAAGAAGTTGGCACTATCACAAGCACTATCATAAGACTGCACAATCCTAGCCAAATCAACACTTGGCACGACCGTGCCAACCCTAATCACGACCGTGCACGTGCAATCACAGGCTCTGATCAGCTAGTTTCCGAGTTCAACTTAGTCATTTCTGAGTGCGATATCGATAAGCACGACCGTGCCAAATGGTGGCACGGTCGTGCCAACTCGGGGGAATTTTAGCGGGATCTTTCCGGATTTGGCATCAAACTTGGTCAACAACTCAGAAAGGCACCTGACACTTACCAAGCACGACCGTGCCAAATGGTGGCATGGTCGTGCCAAATGCCCAGTAGCTTAAATACGTGAATTCAGCTCATTTGAAGGGGAGTTGGAGCATTTGGGTG
This sequence comes from Scalesia atractyloides, assembly GCA_947069175.1. Taxonomy (NCBI): domain Eukaryota; kingdom Viridiplantae; phylum Streptophyta; class Magnoliopsida; order Asterales; family Asteraceae; genus Scalesia; species Scalesia atractyloides. The sequence continues at coordinate 83,975,466 of CAMTDV010000116.1, read as the reverse complement.
GATTTCTCTCTCAAGAAGCTGATCTTGGAAGCTTGGAGATTGAAGAAGGAACCTTTAGGAGGTTGTATCACTTGATAATCCAACTCATTTAGTTAATTACCTTGTCTTAAACACTAGTATTTCACTTACTTTATGTTTGTCTTAGTTATCATGAGCCTTATAGGCTAAACATTTGGTGTTGTCTAAACTAGTTGAAGCTTATGGATATGTGATAATCATGGAAGTTGATGTGGTGATTGTTTTTGTTAATCTTCATAGTAGTGCTTGAATCTTGTTCTTGGAGTTCTTATACATGCTTAAAGTCCTTGTTCTTGAATGTTTGGTCATAAGTATTTACATGTTGTGTTGGAAAGCCCATGCAAAGATTATGATTATTGAATCTTAGTAACTTGTTAGCATGATTCATAACATGAAACTAGGAATGGTAATTGTTAACATTACTTGAATGATGATTTGAACATGTGTAGGAATTCTTGCATTTAGATTTGGAAAAATCATAATAATGTTTACTTGGATTCTATAGTTGTGTTTGTGTTAGATTGATGATTTTTGGCCAAGATTGTTATCTAGCATGACCATGCTTGTGGTTTTTTTGTCAAGAATATGATGATAGTGCTACTTACTTGAAAGCAAGTTAGGGTGATTGTTATGTTGTTCATGGTAATTTTCCCAAACTTGTAGAGTTAGGAGTTTTGACAAACAAATAACTCTTGTTTAAAGGTTAACATTAACTAAGCAAGTGAGCTTCAAATAATAATTTTTAGGTGATTCGAGTGATTATTTCATTTTAGTTTTCCTAAGGTTTATTAAACTAGGAAACCTTGATTGGAGACTTAGTTAACTTAGAGCTTGCATCACCATTGATCGTCCACTTAGTTGTCACATGTTTGTTTGTGGATACTTAGTTTAGGCAACCCCTTTCTTAGATATTGTCATTCTCTAGTTTAGTAGTAGTTTACTATTTTGCATGATAAATTAGGAACAAAACAAACTCATCAATTGGAAAGGTTTAAAAGTAACGAAAATTTAGTACTGAGACACCGAGTCCACGGATTGATATCCTGTTCTTACCAGCGAACTATACTACCACCTGACGGGTACACTTGCCCTATGTGTGTGTAGTTGGTTTTAAGTAAAAACTATTTTAAAACCTAATCTGTGTGAACGAAAATTATAATAATAAAAATATATTTAATTCACGCACATCAGCTAGGATTGGGTGGCTGGATCAGACCGTTTGGGCTAGTCATTGTGGATGGCGGTTTTAACTAGCCAAAATCAAATTTTAAAATTTTTTCACAATTTTAGCTATAAATACCCACCCAAAACATAATTTTTTTTCACGTCTATTTTCTTCAAACACAAATTCAAGTCTACTTTCTTCAATCCACAAATCCACAAAAAAATGGTTACTTGGACCGAAGAGGAGGATAGCGCACTTGTGACGTCAATCGTTGACGCACAACGTGCGCTAAGTCGTGGTCAACAGCGTACTGGATACAAGCGTTTAGTCAATAGCAACAACATGTTGGAACTCTCGTCACAACTTGAACGCGCATCAACATAAGTGGCGTGAGCTAAAACTGAAGTTGGATCAGTTTAAAGCAGACTTGGGAGTAGACCGTCATCTTCAGATGGGTGAAATAGGTTTGGTCAGATACTTGGATTATATGAGGAGGATGAGATCGAATCCGAGTTATTTCACGGCAGTCTGCAAGAATGGGAGGCTGATACGGATAAAGCAGCATTCTGGGATCAGATCAGTGTACCGGGCTGGTCCTGGGATCTACGCCGAGCTAAAGCCACATGGATTCTTGACCCGTTGCACCGCATCATAAAGCGAGCCATCTTCCACGCAATCGGCGGTCGGGGTGATACACTGGAAACATCACCACCCGCGACCTTTTCCACCTCTATTGCATCATATCGGGGTCCAACTGCAATGTCGCAGTTAGTGTTGCAGAGTCCATCCAAAGGGGTATTGGGTCGACCCCCACATCGAGGATCTGTGGTGGTGCATTCGCCACCAGGTTAGCTAGGCACTACAGGGTGCGGTTGGATGATCTTACCGTAGCTTGTGATTATGGATTACTTGATGTGGCACAGATGACTGCCATGCATATGATTCGCAAGGTTAATGGCATCCCGAAGTTGGTGGATCGATTGGGTAGGATTTGGGAACCACTCCCTGAGGGACAAAGTGATCCAGAAGAGGGCGATGTTGGTGGAGCCGAGGACGTCCACATGCAGGATGCTCCAGGATTCGGGCCAGGTGAGGCTGCGGGGGGAGTAGACCCTCATCTTCAGATGGGTGAAATAGGCCAGGGTTTTGGAAGCCCAAGTTGGGAGCACTTGTTTGGTGGTTTTGGTGGTGGTTACGAGCAGGGTGCGTATGGTCCGCATGAACCGTCTACAGTGGATCTTTGGAGAAGAATGGATGGGCTAGCATTGGAGCAGCAAGCTGTACGACACGACGTGGACTTGATTCGCGCTGAGCAGCATCGTCAGGGTAGTTTTATGGAAGATATGTACGAGCAAAGTAGGCGTAGCTTCGACTGGTTATCCGGGTCTCAGCAACATCTAGCAAGCTCGCTCGATTATCCGTACACACAGCCGCTGCCGCACTTCACTAGGAGATCCCGGTTTGACCGCCGGGACGATACCGGTCCTTCAGATCTGGCGGCCGACCCTGATCTTACAGCTCCTGTCGTACTTTCATTTGCATTTCTATGATTGAGGGGTGTACCATTTTGGACTGTCCGTACACTCCTCCGTTGTTGCTTTAAATTTCGTACATTTTTTTATTTTTATTTAGTGGTTTAATTTTTGAACTATGATAAGGGATTGTTGGGTTGGGTTGTTTATGGTAATCTTGATCAGGTTTGCAAGTGTGCAGTTTTGAAATTGATGATATGCCAGTCGCTGGATCGTGCAGTGGTGTGTTGGAATGTTTCATATTACCTTCTTTCGCTCCATTTCTAGCCTTTGCAAAACAGGGAAGTTTTCGTATTCCCGCTTCCTCCACTGCTATACTATTGCATTGCATTATGCTCATTTTTTTGTATATCGTGGGCGATGTACAATTCAAGTGTGGGGAGGTGGTTAAGCTTGTTTATGGTTGTCTGAAAAAAAATTATAATAATAATAATATTAATAATAACAAAACTCTCTTGAATAATCAGCTCAACACAAATTTCCTATAATCTAAAAGTTTTTGATAAATTCACAAAGGTGAACAAAAAGGATTTGCTCGAAAAAAGTTACCATTTAGTAATCTTTTTTGTATAAAATTGAGTGTGAGAAATCAAGCAAAATTCTTACCTGTTTGCTTGCATAATTACCCAATACGCACGTTTCCGTGAGTTATTTGCTTTATAGCTTTAGAATTATTTTTGCTCATGTTTTTACGGGCAAAGATTGAGTGCGCCGGATGACTTTCGCGATTTAGAACTTGTGTTAGGCATGCATTTTGAGAACACAAAGCAAGCAAATAACATAAAAATAATTGAGGTAGTAGGAAACCTTTTATTTTTAACCAATTTCAATTATCCTTACACCCAAATCACACCCTTAGTTAAACCAATTTGAGCCTCTCCCTTTCATTTCATATAAACCACTAAATATCACCAATCAGCCAATTCAGCCTTTTCTTCTTGAAACCACATTTTTTTTGGTTTAAAGTCCGATCCGGTTAAGACTAACTTGTAAGCTTTCTTGTATAGTTTATCAATTTATTAGTCATAACACATAGCTTGGAGTTTTTATCTAAGTAGACGTACTTAGTTCCCTCTAAAGTGGTGAATAAAAAAAAAGCCGCGTCAATTGGCTTTGCTAGAGCAATTTTGCGGATACATCCAAGCGGTTTGCTAGCTCTCGGTTAGTTATTTGGATAGTTTTATCTTTCTTCACTTCAAGTTAGTCGAGCCTTCGGTCTTTAGCCATTTTAGCCACTTTTATAAATTCATTTCTACACCCTTGACCCTAGCCAAATTACAACCCACACAAGACCTGTCACACCCCGACCCGCAGCGGAAAAGGTGATCGGGGCATGATTGGGTTATCATCAAAGCTCATGACATTTATTTTAACGTTTCATATTCATTAATACAATTTAATGGAAATTTACAATCATAATTACATCATGACCTAAACATCAATCTAAGCTTCTTTGTTTTCTTCTAAGGCATTTCCTATGTTTTCCTTGCTTCATCCTGTTCACCTGTATCATGTGTAAAAAGGGTTTTTGGATCAACAAAAAGTTGGCGAGTGAATAACATTTGAACAAGTTTATTTAATTGATTATGAAATAAAGTGCACAACCACACATGAGTAAAAATAGATGTAAACTTATTCACCAATCAATTTAATATTAAACAATACACACATGAACAAAAATGGATCGTTTAGAGGCACGCGTTGCTCAACTCGTCTCTCACGAGTAACTGATGGGCCTAATGAATGAATTACATAAACTTGACAATATGAAATACATACTACAAACAATATAAACTCAATAATACGCACATGAACAATAATGGATTTGTTTTGAGGCACGCGTTGCTCAACTCGTCTCTCACGAGGAACTAATGGGCTTAATGAATGACTTTCATATAAGTTGACAAAATGAAATACATAACCACAACAATATAAACAATCTAAGTTTAAATCACAATATGGTATGGCACAAGTTTAAATAAACGAGTTAATTATTTTGTGACACATGACACACCCAAAAACGTGTAATTAAAAAGGGGAGTTGTAAGATTCACTCACAGTGGGTGCGTTCGGTTGATGATGTTGAATGCACGCGAAGTGGTTTTAACCACGAGTGAAATTAACCTAGATAATGGCATAATGTTTCGGTAAGTAAACGGATTTTATTAATCCATTTTAGTAGGATTGTTGGGTGTATTTTTGTGAGTTTAAGGCTATTTTCTAACCTTAAAAATGTTATTTTTAAGTATTTTTAATTGATTTTTAATTAAAATAAATAAATAAAAATAATAAAAAAAGTTGACTTTTTTGACCGTTGACCGTTGACCGTTGACCATTGACTGTTGACTTTGACCGGTTCGTATGCGTGTATGTGTGCGCTGAGTGAGGCTCGAACCCGAGACCTCCCGTACGCGTGCACGCAGCTCTACCAACTGAGCTATGTGTCTAACCCGAAAATATTTCTGTTTTTAATTATATTTATATATTAATTAGTTTAATCCGAAAATCAACTTATTTCTAAAAAGATTTTAATCAGTGACTCGGTGCGCTCCACAGGTCTCGAACCCGGGACCTGTGGGTTGAGTTAACACACAGTCCACCGCTGGACTGTGTGTCTAACTTGTTAAATAATCCGATTTATATTATACTTATGAACAAACTTCATTATTTCATTTCTGCCTTATTTTAAAAAGTTAGATAATTGTCCGAATCGGTGAAGTAGACCGGACTCGAACTCGTGACGTGTGTTTAAACATTCACACAGTCCACCGCTGGACTGTGTGTCTATCTTGGTTATTATTCCGGTTATTATTAAACTTAACATGTACAGCGGTGACTCCGGTTCGGTTAACAAAAAAAAAGACATTTTTATTAAGGCAAGCATGCGTGGGACAAGATTCGAACTCGAGACGTTTACGTGTTTAATGTGCACACAGTCCACCGCTGGACTGTGTGTCTAACCCGAGTTATATCTTGATTTATAATAAACCTATATGTTACTGAAACTTCGTCTTCTTCGTCAGTCTTAACCAGAAACGATGACTGACTGGTTCGAAGTGGTAATCATGTTCGTTAGTGTCTGGTGGTTAATTACATGTGAGATATATAAAAAGAATGAAAGATTTAAGCGTAAGGTATACCGACTGGACTCCTCTGTTTCTCCGGTGACAGCAAAAGATTCCGGCGTCGTGTGTCTTGCGGCAGAGAGTCTTCAGCAAGCTTGAAAAGGACGTGGGTGACTTCGGTATAAGCTCAGGGGGTTCAGTAAGGCTCAGAAGTGAAGGGCTCGGTTTTCCGGCGAGGTGCAGAAGTTTTCCGGCGAATGGAATTACGTCGGGTAAAGGTGCGGTTTTGAGCGAAAAAGCTTGCAGAGGTTCGAGGAGGTATTTATAGGGCAAGTCGTCGATGAATTTGGTCCGATTTCCGACTTGATTCGTCGGTTAGAAATTCTCCGGCGGTTATAGCTTGTGTCGCGGACTCATGCGTCGGTTATAACCGATGTAGTGATTAAGTTTTACGTTATAACTGACGATATCGTAAATTCTTGGCGAGTTAGTCGGGATTTCCGACGACTGAAATTTGGGTGCCGGTTTTGAATTCGAGAATTATAATATGTATTAATTGTTTCTAATAATTAACAAGAAATACAAGTGGCGCAGTGGTTGAGTGTGTGTGTGTTAAGTCTGTTTTAGACCCGGCTGACTGACCCGGGTTCGAAACCCGGCAGTGCCATATTATTTTTATTTTCTTATTTTTAACAGTTTTTCAAAAACAAATTATATATTCCCATATAATAATTAATTATGTATCGTTTAAAATTATTTTGGGCATTAAATTCGCAACGAAATTTTTAACTGATTGTTCGGTTAATAAACGGAGCGGGTTTGGTAAATCCGTTTTTGACGGATGTTACAGTATCCCCTGCTTTTTAGAGATTTCGTCCCGAAATTTAAGTAGTGATATAATTGACTAAAAATGATGGTGTTTAGTTTGACAGTTACATGCTTAGAAAAAGTAAGGGTTTAAGTTTTTTTGTTTGAGGCGGTAACGTTCCTTGTAAGGGTTAAGTACCCCATTACAGGAATCGCTTTTTGTTGCCTACTGTAAAAGTATTGATAAGCAGAGTTGATTCTCTAAATATGATATTATGCATAAGAGTTTGGATATGTTTGGAAGGATATGGTTATATCCTAAGGCAAAACTTCTAATACTACAACCTACATGGAACTTCTCATAACCATCTAACAATACCTCTGATCCTTTGACAAGAATACTTATATATAGGAAGTACCAGCGGCGTATCCACCATATTCTTGTCAAATTTTCATTGGTTTTATCACTAAGTTATGATTGGTCCTATTATGTAACTCTAGAACATAAATAACACAACAACCAATATTTGAATCCACATTCTGATAGCATATAGGTTTGAATGGTGACAGTTCCTCTCTCGTTTGTTATGATGGAGAGGTTAGTTTATGTAGAAATAGAACACAGTCCAATTTCTTTAAATGGCGAGATGATATGAATGTAACACAAATTTCAACCAAGGCAATACTAAATCCTACATGGAACTTCTCATAACCGCCTGATAATGCCTCTGATCCTTTGGCAAGAATACTTATATATAGGAAGTACCAGCGGCGTATCCACCATATTCTTGTCAAATTTTCGTTGGTTTTATCCGCAAATTATGATTAGTTACCAAGAAACTATTAAATCCTACATAGAACTTCTCATAACCGTCTGACAATGCCTCTGATCCTTTGACAAGAATACTTATATATAGGAAGTACCAGCGGCATATCCACCATATTCTCGTCAAATTTTCATTGGTTTTATCAGTGAATTATGATTAGTCCTATGTGACTCTACAACCAATACAACAAACACAAAAATACTGAAATTGAAAAAATATCTGTGCGATCAAGGCTCAATCAAACGGAGCCGATCGTATTGCATGTACTGAAGATGAAAATGTCTGTGCGATCAAGGCTCAATCAAGCGGAGCCGATCGTATTGCATGTACTGAAAATAATAAATTTAATCTAAACAACAATCACACAAACATCTTATACATGGAACCTCTCATAACCGCCTGATAATGCCTCCGATCCTTTGACAAGAATACTTATATATAGGAAGTACCAGCGGCGTATCCACCATATTCTTGTCAAATTTTCATTGACTTTATCCACAAGTTATGATTAGTTCTATGTGACTCTACAACAAACACAACAACCACAAGATACTGATAATGAAAATGTCTGTGCGATCAAGGCTCAATCAAACGGAGCCGATCGTATTGCATGTACTGAAAATGAAAATGTCTGTGCGATCAAGGCTCAATCAAACGGAGCCGATCGTATTGCATGTACTGAAAATAATAAATTTAATCTAAACAATAATCACACCAACAGCCTATACATGGAACCTCTCATAACCGCCTGATAATGCCTCCGATCCTTTGACAAGAATACTTATATATAGGAAGTACCAGCGGCGTATCCACCATATTCTCGTCAAATTCTCATTGACTTTATCCGCAAGTTATGATTAGTTCTATGCGACTCTACAACAAAACAACAACCACAAGATACTGATAATGAAAATGTCTGTGCGATCAAGGCTCAATCAAACGGAGCCGATCGTATTGCATGTACTGAAAATGAAAAATGTCTGTGCGATCAAGGCTCAATCAAACGGAGCCGATCGTATGTGGGCACGCCAGGTTCAACCTCATAATGAAATGGGGAACATGCTCAACGCTCATAATGTAATGGGGAGCGGCGGCCTATGAAATTGCATGTACTGAAAATAATAAACAATAATTACTCAAACAGTTTACACATGGAACTTCTCATAACCGCCAGATAATGCTTCTGATCCTTTGACAAGAATACTTATATATAGGAAGTACCAGCGGCGTATCCACCATATTCTTGTCAAAGTTTCATTGGCTTTATCCTTAAGTTATGATTGGTTCTATGTGATTCTAAAACATAAAGAAAACATAAAACTAAACGATTGGAGTTGAATCTGGATTTTCGGTGAAGAACACTAGTTGGGTATCATCGTTTGGGCCGTCATTATCTTCGACAGGATTGGCGTTGATGTTGAAGACTCTTCCTCTTGCTGGTGGCCTAGCGGTTGGGTTTTCTTGGTTTACTTGGTTAACTGGGTTTGATTGGGCTTGAGCGTTTATGATGTTAACCAATCGAGGGCACGTGTTTCTAAAGTGGGTAGGGTCGCCACAATTGAAACAAGCTCGAACATATGGGAACATGGGGTATTGGGGTTGTTGATAGGTTTGGACCATGTTTTGAGTAGGGAAAGAGATTTGGTTTTGAAAGGTGCGGCAAACCTTGCTCAAATGACCATAGCGTCCACAAGTTGCACATAGTCGACAAGGTAAGGTAAGGGGATGGTGATAAAAACAGTTGTTGCATCGAGGGTGAGGTCCAAGATATGGTTTCTTATTTGGGTAAGTTGAGTTGGGTGCCACTTGAGTGATTGGGATAGCTTGGATGGGTATGGCGTGTAAAACTGGTTGATTACGTTGGGTAGTAGCGAAAAGTTGCCGTCTCTTTTTCTCTTAAAATTAGGTTGAGAAGGAGATTCGGTTTGGGAGTAGTCGGAGGTTTCAGTCGATGTTTTATCCTTCTTCTTCTCCTCCTTGAAGTCTTTGTTCCGGATTCGGTTCTCGGTGAGCTCTATAGCTAACTCCATTGCTGCTTCCAAAGTTGCAGGCGTGGTACTTATTACAGAGTCTTGAATCTTTGATGGAAGACCTCGAATGTAGTGCTCGATCAACAGGTAGAGGGGAGTGAACAAGTTGGGAACCATCTGATGTAACTTGAGGAATCTTTTGTTATATGTGGTGTGGTCTCCTTCCTTTTGCTTCAACGAATAAAATTCATCTTCTAATTTCTTGATTTCACTCCTTGGGCAAAATCGTCTGGTCATGATTTCCTTCAAGTCGTTCCAAGTTAAAGTCATAGCATCTTCAACACCTCGTTTGGCCTTCTTTGTATTCCACCAAGTAAGTGCTATTCCATATAATCGACCGGTAGCATATCGCACTTTGCGATCATCAGGGCAATCGCAATTTAGAAAAGTGTTCTCCATTTCTTCAAACCAATGGAGGAGAGCAGTGACACCTTCAGTCCCTTTGTATTTCGGAGGGTCGCATGATTTGAAATGCTTGTAGGTGCATTTAGTGGTATTTGGGGGAGAGTTGATAACGTTTTGATTTTCTTGACTGACATGATTAGCGGTAAGTGCTTGTTGTACTTGGATTACAATGTTGGGTATTACGGCAGCCATTTGTTGAGCGATTAGGGCAGCCATGCGCTCGCGGGCTTTTCCTACTCTCATCTTCCTACGGGCGTGGTTAGAAGACATCTACAAGGAATACGCATCACGAGTATGAGTTGGATGTTTTTGGGTTCATGGGCCGCATTTAGGAATGAGCATTCATAAAATAATTATAGAAAAATAAATCTACTACATACATAGGATGTCTTGGGCTTTGCTCGCCATTAGGCCCTACATGCCGCCATACTTCACCTTCGTAATCATGTGGGCCCCGATGAATACCGGGTTTTTCATATGGTTCGCATGTGTTAGCCTGGTTGCGTACACTAAAACCCGGAGAAAATCGAGAAATATGTATACAACGTATGGTATTCGGAATGTGTCCAGGTGTAGACACGGTGACACCTCAAAGTGGGTTAGTTCGAACGACGTTTGGTGTGGCATGCTTTGGCCTAATAGGTCCTTCGTACTCTCATCGTTAGTCCCCAGGTAGGCAAACTGGTCCGTTATATTGGATTTATACGAATGCCAACCTAGACAGGACGTTCCGACTACCGGTACTTGTACCCTTCCAGTTACTACATGCCCGTCGCAGAACTTACTTTGATGAGATTTGAAAATTGCAACAAAATCTTTGAATAATGAGAGTATGAAAATGAATTGAATATATGAACATTGATATATGTATAATGAATATGTATATAAGTATGTATGTTTGACTGTAAGTATAAACAAATATGAAACAAATAAATATCATAAGTTTGTGTGTAACCACCTAATCAATTAAAATTATAGGCAAACTATAGTATAGGCTCTAAGGGTCTAATAACCTATCCTATATCCCTATAGTCATGGCTCTGATACCAATCTGTCACACCCCGACCCGCAGCGGAAAAGGTGATCGGGGCATGATTGGGTTATCATCAAAGCTCATGACATTTATTTTAACGTTTCATATTCATTAATACAATTTAATGGAAATTTACAATTATAATTACATCATGACCTAAACATCAATCTAAGCTTCTTTGTTTTCTTCTAAGGCATTTCCTATGTTTTCCTTGCTTCATCCTGTTCACGTGTATCATGTGTAAAAAGGGTTTTTGGATCAACAAAAAGTTGGCGAGTGAATCCTATGGAAAACATTTGAACAAGTTTATTTAATTGATTATGAAATAAAGTGCACAACCACACATGAGTAAAAATAGATGTAAACTTATTCACCAATCAATTTAATATTAAACAATACACATGAACAAAAATGGATCGTTTAGAGGCACGCGTTGCTCAACTCGTCTCTCACGAGGAACTGATGGGCCTAATGAATGAATTGCAAAAACTTGACAATATGAAATACATACTACAAACAATATAAACTCAATAATACGCACATGAACAATAATGGATTTGTTTTGAGGCACGCGTTGCTCAACTCGTCTCTCACGAGGAACTAATGGGCTTAATGAATGACTTTCATATAAGTTGACAAAATGAAATACATAACCACAACAATATAAACAATCTAAGTTTAGATCACAATATGGTATGGCACAAGTTTAAATAAACGAGTTAATTATTTTGTGACACATGACACACCCCAAAACGTGTAATTAAAAAGGGGAGTTGTAAGATTCACTCACAGTGGGTGCGTTCGGTTGATGATGTTGAATGCACGCGAAGTGGTTTTAACCACGAGTGAAATTAACCTAGATAAGGGCATAATGTTTCGGTAAGTAAACGAATTTTATTAATCCATTTTAGTAGGATTGTTGGGTGTATTTTTGTGAGTTTAAGGCTATTTTCTAACCTTAAAAATGTTATTTTTAAGTATTTTTAATTGATTTTTAATTAAAATAAATAAATAAAAATAATAAAAAAAGTTGACTTTTTTGACCGTTGACCGTTGACCATTGACTGTTGACTTTGACCGGTTCGTATGCGTGTATGTGTGCGCTGAGTGAGGCTCGAACCCGAGACCTCCCGTACGCGTGCACGCAGCTCTACCAACTGAGCTATGTGTCTAACCCGAAAATATTTCTGTTTTTAATTATATTTATATATTAATTAGATTAATCCGAAAATCAACTTATTTCTAAAAAGATTTTAATCAGTGACTCGGTGCGCTCCACAGGTCTCGAACCCGGGACCTGTGGGTTGAGTTAACACACAGTCCACCGCTGGACTGTGTGTCTAACTTGTTAAATAATCCGATTTATATTATACTTATGAACAAACTTCATTATTTCATTTCTGCCTTATTTTAAAAAGTTAGATAATTGTCCGAATCGGTGAAGTAGACCGGACTCGAACTCGTGACGCCGCTGGACTGTGTGTCTATCTTGGTTATTATTCCGGTTATTATTAAACTTAACATGTACAGCGGTGACTCCGGTTCGGTTAACAAAAAAAAAGACATTTTTATTAAGGCAAGCATGCGTGGGACAAGATTCGAACTCGAGACGTTTACGTGTTTAATGTGCACACAGTCCACCGCTGGACTGTGTGTCTAACCCGAGTTATATCTTGATTTATAATAAACCTATATGTTACTGAAACTTCGTCTTCTTCGTCAATCTTAACCAGAAACGATGACTGACTGGTTCGAAGTGGTAATCATGTTCGTTAGTGTCTGGTGGTTAATTACATGTGAGATATATAAAAAGAATGAAAGATTTAAGCGTAAGGTATACCGACTGGACTCCTCTGTTTCTCCGGCGAAACTCCGGTGACAGCAAAAGACTCCGGCGTCGTGTGTCTTGCGGCAGAGAGTCTTCAGCAAGCTTGAAAAGGACGTGGGTGACTTCGGTATAAGCTCAGGGGGTTCAGTAAGGCTCAGAAGTGAAGGGCTCGGTTTTCCGGCGAGGTGCAGAAGTTTTTCGGCGAATGGAATTACGTCGGGTAAAGGTGCGGTTTTGAGCGAAAAAGCTTGCAGAGGTTCGAGGAGGTATTTATAGGGCAAGTCGTCGATGAATTTGGTCCGATTTCCGACTTGATTCGTCGGTTAGAAATTCTCCGGCGGTTATAGCTTGTGTCGCGGACTCAGGCGTCGTTTATAACCGATGTAGTGATTAAGTTTTACGTTATAACTGAAGATATCGTAAATTCTTGGCGAGTTAGTCGGGATTTCCGACGACTGAAATTTGGGCGCCGGTTTTGAATTCGAGAATTATAATATGTATTAATTGTTTCTAATAATTAACAAGAAATACAAGTGGCGCAGTGGTTGAGTGTGTGTGTGTTAAGTCTGTTGTTGACCCGGCTGACTGACCCGGGTTCGAAACCCGGCAGTGCCATATTATTTTTATTTTCTTATTTTTAACAGTTTTTCAAAAACAAATTATATATTCCCATATAATAATTAATTATGTATCGTTTAAAATTATTTTGGGCATTAAATTCGCAACGAAATTTTTAACTGATTGTTCGGTTAATAAACGGAGCGGGTTTGGTAAATCCGTTTTTTTACGGATGTTACAAGACCTCTTGATTTTTGATATGTGTTGGTTAAGTGTTTAGATTTGATCCTTGTACAAGCTTATGATATCGCATAGTCATTGTCTTGGCATCGAGTGTTCTAAAACATACTCGTTGAATTGTATGTTCCCTATATTTTAGCCGAGTGTGTGTGAACATTGCGAGGATGTAAGGTGAACTTGTAGGGATGCCGAGATGAATCATTGCTCATATCCATATTTCATATACTTTTTGGTTTTTCCTTTTTTGTCGAGTAATCCGTTTTGTTTTACCCAAGCTATTTATTTGTGCTTATATAATGCTAGTTGAGATGATTGCAAGATAGAATTTTGTTTACTTTAGTTTGTTTGAGAACAACCAAAGTTCAAGTGTGGGGATGTTTGATGTATAAGAATTTATACATCTTTTAAACGTCAAATATCCCCCATTAATGCGGAAATTCGTTGTGTTTTCATTGATATAGATACTAATTTGAGTTATTTGTGAAAATGCAGGTTCGGGCTTCGGCCCGGTAAAGAAACAAAGGCTTTTGGAGCAAATTGGAGCAAAAATTGAACATTTCTGCCAAATTGCCAGATATGGCACGACCGTGCCAAGCATCAAGAAGTCGGCACTATCACAAGCACTATCATAAGACTGCACAATCCGAGCCAAATCAACACTTGGCACGATCGTGCCAATGGTTGGCATGGTAGACTGCACAATCCGAGCCAAATCAACACTTGGCACGACCGTGCCAACCCTAAGCACGACCGTGCGCGTGCAATCACAGGCTCTGATCAGCTAATTTCCGAGTTCAACTTAGTCATTTCCGAGTGCGATATCGATAAGCACGACCGTGCTAAATGGTGGCGGTCGTGCCAACTCGGGGGAATTTTAGCGGGATCTTTCCGGATTTGGAATCAAACCTGGTCAACAACTCAGAAAGGCACCTGACACTTACCAAGCACGACCGTGCCAAATGGTGGCATGGTCGTGCCAAATACCCAGTAGCTTAAATACGTGAATTCAGCTCATTTGAAGGGGAGTTGGAGCATTTGGGTGGATTTCTCTCTCAAGAAGCTGATCTTGGAAGCTTGGAGATTGAAGAAGGAACCTTTAGGAGGTTGTATCACTTGATAATCCAACTCATTTAGTTAATTACCTTGTCTTAAACACTAGTATTTCACTTGTTATTCATGCACAATCCATATTACTTTATGTTTGTCTTAGTTATCATGAGCCTTATAGGCTAAACATTTGGTGTTGTCTAAACTAGTTGAAGCTTATGGATATGTGATAATCATGGAAGTTGATGTGGTGATTGTTTTTGTTAATCTTCATAGTAGTGCTTGAATCTTGTTCTTGGAGTTCTTATACATGCTTAAAGTCCTTGTTCTTGAATGTTTGGTCATAAGTATTTACATGTTGTGTTGGAAAGCCCATGCAAAGATTATGATTATTGAATCTTAGTAACTTGTTAGCATGATTCATAACATGAAACTAGGAATGGTAATTGTTAACATGACTTGAATGATGATTTGAACATGTGTAGGAATTCTTGCATTTAGATTTGGAAAAAATCATAATAATGTTTACTTGGATTCTATAGTTGTATTTGTGTTAGATTGATGATTTTTGGCCAAGATTGTTACTAGCATGACCATGCTTGTGGTTTTTTTGTCAAGAACATGATGATAGTGCTACTTACTTGAAAGCAAGTTAGGGTGATTGTTATGTTGTTCATGGTAATTTTCCCAAACTTGTAGAGTTAGGAGTTTTGACAAACAAATAACTCTTGTTTAAAGGTTAACATTAACTAAGCAAGTGAGCTTCAAATAATAATTTTTAGGTGATTCGAGTGATTATTTCATTTTAGTTTTCCTAAGGTTTATTAAACTAGGAAATCTTGATTGGAGACTTAGTTAACTTAGAGCTTGCATCACCATTGATCGTCCACTTAGTTGTCACATGTTTGTTTGTGGATACTTAGTTTAGGCAACCCTTTCTTAGATATTGTCATTCTCTAATTTAGTAGTAGTTTACTATTTTGCATGATAAATTAGGAACAAAACAAACTCATCAATTAGAAAGGTTTAAAAGTAACGAAAATTTAGTACTGAGACACCGAGTCCACGGATTGATATCCTGTCTTACCAGCGAACTATACTACCACCTGACGGGTACACTTGCCCTATGTGTGTGTAGTTGGTTTTAAGTAAAAACTATTTTAAAACCTAATCTGTGTGAACGAAAATTATAATAATAAAAATATATTTAATTCACGCACATCAGCTAGGATTTGGTGGCTGGATCAGACCGTTTGGGCTAGCTGTTTGGGGTAGTCATTGTGGATGGCGGTTTTAACTAGCCAAAATCAAATTTTAAAATTTTTTCACTATTTTTACCTATAAATACCCACCCAAAACATAATTTTTTTTCACGTCTATTTTCTTCAAACACAAATTCAAGTCTACTTTCTTCAATCCACAAATCCACAAAAAAATGGTTACTTGGACCGAAGAGGAGGATAGCGCACTTGTGACGTCAATCGTTGATGCACAACGTGCGCTAAGTCGTGGTCAACAGCGTACTGGATACAAGCGTTTAGTCAATAGCAACAACATGTTGGAACTCTCGTCACAACTTGAACGCGCATCAACATAAGTGGCGTGAGCTAAAACTGAAGTTGGATCAGTTTAAAGCAGACTTCAACCGTGTCTCTGCGAGTGACCTTAGCCACAATGATTGAGTGGAGATCGCCAAAATCGAGTATAGGCATGATGGGAACCCGAAATTTCGTTGGATTCCCACTTTAATATTTAGTGTACTTTGTATTTTATTTTTTATTTTTTTAGCATTTATTAAATTGTTTTGTTTTAATTTATTAGGATTCTATGTAACTTTTTTTTATTAATATAGTGGTGTGTTTTATTTATAAAAAGTCAAAGTATAAATATATATATATATATAATATCCACATTTCCACCGACGCCGCACACTTCACATTTTTTATGGTGGGCTGGTGGAGCCCATCCCCGCCATATGTCAACCCAAACCCCCAACCCAAGTCCCACCACACTCTACGGTTTTAACTTATTTTTGTTATGATTTTTCTCTGTTAACTTCTCAAGCGGTTTTAGTTATAAATAATTATAAAGGATTTAAACCTAAATTATAATTAGTTATCAAAGGATTTAAACCTAAATTAAAACTTTTCTCTCTTACGGATTTTTTTTTATATAAACCAATCTATTTTGTTATCATAAACAAATTTATGGTTATGATAAAGTATATATTAACTGAATAATCTACCATAACTATATTCGGGTTAAGTTCTTATCTAATAGTTTAGAATTGTGGACGTCTTTTCTAATAGTTTAGAATTGTAGACTTAAAATTTCACCAAACATATTGATCATATGTTTTTACTCTTTATTATAAGAAATAGTAAAACTAGGAATTAATAAAAAAGTTTAAATATGCAAAACATACCTATTTAGACAATACCAATGTTACTTTATGTGTCGCATATATCTTAGTATGCTAGACATCTTTAACATCAATGTATAAAATACTTTTTAAAGAGGAAAACCTTACAAATAAGTTGCATAATTTATTATTATTTGGGTCCTCCTAGTCCCTAGCCAGCAAGCAGTGACGGATCCAGCCATATTTTGTGGGTTTATATGAACCCACTTGGTTTGAAAAAAATAGAAAAAAATAGTGAGAACTTTGTATGATTTAGAAAAAGAATAGCGAGAATCTATCAAAACAAACCAACCGAAAGAAGTTTCTGGATCCACCACTACTAGCGAGAGTCAATAAAATTAAGTAAATTCATTGTTATACTAGAAGCTCTTGTTGTTTAATTAAATTAACATGCAAGATATGGTAAGATCAGTTGACTTTTCATAGAAATAAGTGTAGTTTCCAGATAGTAGACAAAAGCCTTTGTTGAGCCAGAATATTTTCAATTTGCAGCGTATTTGTAGGATAAAATAACCATAAAGAAATATACGACAAAAAAAAAGTCTTCATTAGTTATAGTTATTAACCCAAATAAAATGTTTAATCTTTATACACTATGTATGTATTCACATGTTATACTCCACGTGCTATTTAATTCATTCGATCAGCCAGGGAAATTATATTAAAATGGTTACAAGATAAACTTGGTGATACACCCAAAGAAAGATCACCTGACTTAAAACTTAGAAGTGAAAAATAACAATTTTTAATAACGGATGAGAAACGAGCAGTCCATATAAAATCCATCGATCTAGGGTTGAACCTAGTATCAAAGAGGAATATGTGAAATAGTTAGTGAAATATCACGTGTTCACATTGTATATAGATCTAGTGATGAAAATGATGAGTATTAATGCGTTTTCAACGTTATTGCTGAGGAGATAGGATTCGTAATTTCTTATCTTGAGATGCATTATTCACTCTCTATTTTCTATGATTGTGTGAGTACAATTTATTTAGTTTCAACTAGCTTGTCGTATTTAGCATCCACCGTTAATGAAGCTAGATGATACATGAAAAGAGAGTCGAGGAAATCTCGGCCTTTACTTACTTTGTCGTCACACTAAATAGGTCTACAAGATGGATCAAAGTGGTATCCCTTCTATGTGATTTATGGTTAGTGATCTTATCATCTAGTTGTTGGGGATTAAGTTCTACTTATAGAACAAAGTGCTTTACAGAGTAAATGAGAAGGAGGATCGAAGAAAATGCTATGCAACATCTATTTCTTAATGGATTATTTTGGCTCAATTAGATCTATATAAGAAAGAATGGGTTTGAGTTATCATGAATGTGTTGGGAGTACAAACTCAACTAATATCAATTTAAGAAATAAATGTTGTCTTACATAAGTCGTGGGTTATTCTTTCTATAAGAAAAAAATGTTGTCTTACATGGGTCATGGGCTATTCTTTCTATTCACAATAACGCTCTGTTCTCAAGTTCACTTAACGACAGAAAAGAAAAGAAAGGATGTCTTTCCTTCCATTTGCTTCCAAATCTGAAAACAAGAAAAACTAAAGCATTTAGGCTAGTTTTTCTTCAATCTCCTTTCTTTCCTTCCTTAAAAGTGAAACTCGGGAAGACAACATGTTTTATTTTCCTTTCTTAAATGAAACTATGGAACACAAAATAATTTAACTTTCTTTCCATTTTGCTTTCCTTCCTCTCATATATTAGACAAGTGGACTAACTAATATGTCTTATCAAGGAGTATCATAGCTATGGTTTTGCTTAAACGTGGAACGTGCATAACCTTGGTTTGACCATGGTTCAATGACGAACGAAAGATCGAAATTCTTGACTTGTATCTACATTCGAGAAGTTGGATCCATTAAAAAGACTATGTAACGATCCATGTGCCTTGTATCAAGAGTCTTTCTAACTTGCATCAATTGGGCATCTTGTTCAAAAAAATAAAATTGACCATTGTTGGGAGGTAAATCTGCCAACCTGGTCGACTCAACTCGAGAGGAGAATTATTGGATGTAAACATAAACTCACATTAATTTAAGAACAAAATGATTGACATGTAACGGAGTTAAAGAGGATCTCAAGATACGATGCTAAAAAGTAAAATAAAGTTTGCCAAAATTAAATCTTGGAATGTGAACATTATCGTAGATAAGAGAAAAGTCCAGCTAAGGCTTCAAACAATGATTGAGTGAGGCATGATTCATGAGGATTGAAGAAGCTCCCAGCAATTTCTTTTTGAGAAAAAGTCTTATTATTAAAAAATATATACATATATAATAGAAAAAAAATACACATATATTACTCTTTTTATAAATATATACCCCGAGTTGGGTAAGAAGAAAATTCTGGTTCAAGAGAATACAATAATTTAAAAAGTTGGTTATAAATTTATTGTTATTGTCCATGTAATAATTACGTAAAATATTTAATTATATACTTTATGATACGAGTGTTTGCCAATAATATTTTAAAGTAAACAACAGTATGTACATTAAATAATGTTATCGTTTAAAAAAAAAGTCATTTCGACACCTACATGTTTCGTGTTTAGAATTCATTAATAGATGATGTGTTAACTAAAAAAGTATACAATTATTATTTTTTACATTATATAATTACACGTGGAAATATCACATGATTCAGAAAGCATCCATTAAAGCAGCGGTGACCCTGCGAATCACGTCATCTCCGGGTTACCTTCCCGTCTCCTGCAGTCAATTGCATATTGTCTCTTTTGCCCTTCTTCTTCTTCCAGCCACCTCATTGACCATCCTTTATTTTTATTTTATTACTTTAAATAATAAGTCTTTTAGAAATTAAAATCAACCACGGGTGTTTACGACTTTACAACCCGGTTGTCAAATTGTGAGATAAATCATTACTAACTGTTTTTCATCGTTAAAAACTAAAATTGAACCGTTGATAATTAAAACCAAATAAACGAACAGTTACTAACAATTGAGTTTCGATTTAGTTTTACTGTTTAGACTTATTAAACTTTTATACAAACACATATAATTTAGAATGAAAAAGTTTTGGAAAACGTACAAACTAAGTTGTCTAAAATAACCAACCATCGAAAAAATAGTACAAAACACATACGAAAAATAGTCTAGACATCTAATAACAAATTTTGTCCCTTCTAGTGTTGTTGAACCTAACATAAAATGCAAATTTTCAATGAGCAATATAAAATATTAGAAAAAATAAAATATATTAACGTCATACAGTCCAATTTAGTTTTATACGGCTTAAGAAATTTAAATATGTAAACCGAATCATTTGTCACAGTTTAAAACACCTGTAACAACTGACTGGTGTTTACGACCACAGACCAAACCAACAACAAATTTAAACAATTTCAAGCTTTAGTCTGTGACAACTCGTAATTTCGAGGTTAGAACCGTTCGTTTTTCGTATTTATAAATCGAATTATATACTTATCTTATTCGACGAATTTAATTTATATCTATTTAGTTTAAGCGTGTAGCCGAAACCAAATCCATATTGTGTTGAACCGACCTGAACTGTTACCGAAGTTGTGTCTCGCTTGCCGATTCAACCCACTCACAAAACCCGAAACATAGGAGGTCCAAATCATAGCATGTATACTATATATTATCATTCCTAATTTATTATATGAGTTAATTACTGTTTTCGTCCCTGTGGTTTGTCAAAAATCACTATTTCAGTCCATTAGTTTAAAAATTGCGATTTCAGTCCCTGTGGTTTCACTTTCGTAACCATTTCAGTCCACCAACTTAACTCCATCCATGTATTCTGTTAACTTTGGGTGAAATTACCAAATTGCCCCTATGGTTTAATTAAAAAAAACACTGGTCACAGGTTTCGACCTGTGACCTTTGCTTTGAAATGTGATTGTTAAACCAATAGGCCATGTATCAAGATTGTGAATGAATTCAAATTGTTTTTCTTATAACATAGCCTATTCATCATCTTCCCCAAACCTTTCATCTTTATCAATGGCAGAAGCCACCATTAACAACCCAACATCTTCAATTGAATCGCCGGAGAAGATGATTGTTGCAGCATAACAGATTCAATTGAATCGCCGGAGAAGATGACTTGGCCGCCGGAGATGAGGTGTGGTGGTGTGTGGCGGAGGCGGAGGTGTGGTGGTGTGTGGCGGAGGTGTGGCATGTGGCGTGTGGCGGAGATGTAGTGGTGTGTGACGAGGATGGTGGTAGTGTTAGATAGAGGTGGTTGTGCGGTGGTGTGTGACAAGGATGGTGGTGGTGTATGGCGAGGGTGGTTGTGGTGTGGCGGAGGTGGTTTAGGGTTAATGGTGACTTCTCCATTGATAAAGATGAAATGTTTGGTGAAGATGATGATGAATAGGCTATGTTATAAGGAAATCAATTTGAATTCATTCACAACCTTGATACATGGCCTCTTGGTTTAACAATCACATTTCAAAGCAAAGGTCACAGGTTCGAAACCTGTGACCAACGTTTTTAATTAAACCTTAGGGGTAATTTAGTAATTTCACCCCAAAGTTAACAGAATAAATGGATGGAGTTAAGTTGGTGGACTGAAATGGTTACGAAAGTGAAACCACAGGGACTGAAATCGCAATTTTTAAACTAATGGACTGAAATATGATTTTTGACAAACCATAGGGACAAAAACAGTAGTTAACTCTTATTATATATATACATTAGTGTAAAAAAATTAAGTAGTTGAAACCCGATCCGCTAGTCCAAACCCGACCCACTGGTCCCACCATTTCGGCCCAAGCTAAAGCCCAACCCCAAACCCTTGCGGCCCAAGCTAAAGCCCAACACCCCCTTAATTTAGATGTACGTACATGCAACTCAAAAGGATCGAGAGCCCAAGGACTTCAAGTAATCTAGGTTTCAAGGCTAATAGAATTCCTTCATCGCTAGGTATCCTAATCTTGTGTTTCATATTAATTATAAATGTTCATGCTTGATATTATTATGTTATCTTGGCTGTGTTTTTTTCGATTTCTTGATGTTCTTAACGTTTATGATGATTTCATGTAGTCTAGGGTTGTTCGAATTCATACTTGATTGGTAATTGATCGCTTATGGGTTCGGTTATTCATTTTCAATTATTGCATGATCTTGGTTTGAACCTTATTAGTTCTTGATGAATTAGTTGATGTATAACCTGATTTATAATGATTACCTGATGATATGATGATTACATGTAATGCAAATGGCTGGAATTCATGTTTGATTGGGGTTATGATCACATATGCGTTCGTATCTTTATTAGGGTTTTGATATTCACATGATGATGGCTTAAATCTTATTGGTTCTTGATGCTTTAGTGATAAATAATCTAAGTTCGATGATAACCTGTTGCAAGTGATGTATAAGTGTCGCAGTTGTTCGCTAAACATGTTAACAGAACCAATAGAACTTGCGTTAGAAGGTCAAATACTGAAAAACAGCTTCTGTCCAACAGTTACAGCCGAATTTAATCGGCTGTAATCAGGTCGTAACATAACAAAATCTGGATTTTCTTGAGTCTATAACGGGTTATTTCGAAATACGCTTCTAATGGCGCTGGAATCATGATTTTTGGATATCGTTTGCTATTTAAATAAATTATTTCGTTTCAGCAATTAAAGCTGCGTTTTTCTGCAGATTTTACATGTTATCTTTTCAGTCGTAACTGGGTAAATATTTACTGTTAGACCATGAAATTTATAATGTAGATGGCCATATCTGTCTGTGCAAACCTCCAACTAGAATTATGTCAATCGGATAACTGAGTATTTTTAAATGAAATTTTCCGTGAGCTGCCATCAGAAAATGACGAATTTGATCACTGTTTGGCGCAAGATTTTTCACGGAAAATCCGTAAGGAGTTTGATCACCAAATTTTTATACAATAGTCGATGCTCCGATTGACACGTCCTGTATTTTTTTGGAATTTTCTTGTCCACGAACTATTCCGGATAACACTCCGAAAACTGTCCAAAATGCACTATATTGCTGAATTTTTATTGAAGAGTATTTTAAATCTTTCGTGACATTTATGTTGTCGCTAAGTGATGTCGTGATAGATGCATGTATGATAATTAGTATTTTATGATAAAATGTGCTACGTGCTACGTACGTGTAGGATTCGTGTTTCCGCGTGAGCACACACACTAACCCTTAAACGGTAATCATGCTAGGACGTGATTGACCGGTACCATCTCGTGTATTTCTTTTCATTCCTTATTCCGAGCATTTAAAGGTGAGTTCACTACTCTTTTACAGGCATGCGTCCCGAGGGGACAAACTACTATTCCTTTGATGAATACTTTTTTTATAAATGTTGTAGTTTAATTTCGATGTTAGTTAATAAACTCAAACTCTATCATGAAAGTCCCTACTTACTACCGAACTAGTTGCCTGGGAGGCAACGGGGTATTAGTTGATAGCGTTATTAGGCTTGACAAACCTCACACCGTGCTGGGAGCCGGGCGTGAACTAAGGACCTTAAACACATGGGCAATGTTGATAGGCATTGATGAGGGCAAACAAACATACGTCACCCGGTACCGAGTTATTAACAACATGCCTTTAAACTAAACACCAACCCGTTTTTCGTTAAATAAAACCGTGAACTCGTCGGCTTAATCGCTGATACACTTTTCTGCATGCTTGTAGGTCGATAGATAATCATTGCATGAGAATTTACAGTCTGAGGAGTTTGAAGTGTCATGGGGCGTGTTATTTGATTGCAAGTAATAAAACTTTACGCATTTTGTTTTCAATTTTTTAAGATATTTACATTTGCTTCCGCTGATTACATACTATGTTTGAAATGATTTAATTGGAATTCACTATTCATGTTGGACATGATGACCTTGTTTTTGAATATTTACTATTAGTTCGACATGATTAGTTGCTAGATCCTGGTACGTCGCACGCCTCGCGGTAAAACTCCGCAAGTGGTAATTTGGGGGTGTGACATAGTCCCCTTTATATTTGTTACAAACCATTTGGGTGGATAAGGTATAGCCTTATCTTTCTCTATTATGACCCAGCATAGTGGGGCGGCACATCACGGGAGAAGGACGCATAGCGTCCCATAGCGCCGTCGAACATCATTACGGCAGGCGCTATGGGGGTTTAATTTTGGATTCCCGTGAGCTACATCACGGCATGACCATTCCCTCCCACTCACACACATATACAAACATACATATATGCATTTCGTCACTTGTTGCATAACTCCCCACACAGGGCTTTATGACTACACATGGCCTAATAAATGAAAAAAAACTGACACGTGTCAATCTCTGGTTCCTTGTTATCTTATTTTTCAATTTATTTTTCCTAAATTTAACTAAATATAATTTAGATAAGAATAATAAATATTATTTTTTTTATCAAACTTTAAATTAATAATCACCTTATCTTAATTTCTCAATTTCTTATTAATAATCTCCTTATCTTAATTTTTCAATTTCTTACTCTCATTCAAATTATATTTAGTTAAGATATTCTTTAAATATTATTATTATTTAATATTTATTATATAAAATTGAATTTATACAACATGTATAAAATACGAGGTTCTAAACTAGTTTAAACAATTGTTAAAAAGCATCCAAATATGATTACACTAGGTTGTGTATTCTGTGTGTTACACGGATTGAATAAATAAAATATGTCACGTGTATAAAGATGATAAATACTATAAAAAGTTGCTTAAGACCACCCATAATCAGAAAAATATCAAGTTCTTTGAGATTTGAAAAAAAATCAAAATAGATAACACAACTTAAGATGCTAATATATCTTAGATAATTATTGCTATTTATCAATATATACATAAGTTAAAACTTACAATTTAGACAACTTGAATTATGAATAATTTTAAATGGAAAGCTACACATGATAAATATGCTATACGTCTAAATCTTAATATTAGCTAGAACATATATTTCATTAGTGAGTTTCACTTTGATGTCTTGTTTTGTTTTTTATGCAAAGAATAGTATAATTTATTTTTTTAAGTTGGCACAAGATTTTTATACTAATGTTTAAGGATTTTATTCCATTTGTTTTTCTTTAGGTTGCTATACGAATGACGGTATCATAAAGAATGAAACTTTTCTTTAGGCCGCATTGTGCGAGAGATTCCATTATTTATAATTTTAAAATATATATTTGTTATTGTTAATAACTAAAAAAACTAAATTCATCCCATAATTTATTCTACCGATCAAATGTAAACTCAATACGCTATGTAAATTTTATTTACAATAATGAAAAATAGCTGATATGTATAATTGGTTGTAAATAGATTACAACCATAAGTTAAATAGAATTTAGTAACTATATAAAATTAAATTAAATTCAAAAGTGTATATTCATATCCATAGCTATATTCAGCAATAAATATTAATTAATAATTATTCTATATTCAGCACTAATTTATATTTATCATATATATACATATAAATATATATATATATATATTCATAAAATAATAATATTAGAATTAGATTAGAACCGTGCAAATTAGATCAATATTCTTATGTTATATATTAATTAACAATAATATTAGAATTATTAGAAAATATCCTTTATGTTATCATACTTTATTAATATAAATAATTAAAGACCTATAAGAAGAAAATGTCACAAGGTATAAGCTCGTGTATTACACGGGTTAAATATAAAAAAACTTTTGGCTAACTATATATTTTATTTAATTTATAGGTGTTATAAACCGTGTATTGCATGACTTAAATTTAAAAAATATAATTATAAATTCTATATAATCATTATCACATGTTCAAAGAATATAATATTATAACCTTATACATTCATGATTCATGATTTTTATCTCACAGGTTGAGGAAATATAAACTGTACTATTATAAAAATGCATAATAGCGTTAATAAATGTAATAATATTATAAAGTTAAAATTAATTTATGATTTTAGTTTTAAAACATCTTGTTTTTTAAATTTCTATACATTTATGTATATTTCACGTAACATATTTATAAAGATTTTTTATTTTTTAATCTTTATATATTATTGATTAGTTATGATTGATCACATAACGATACTAAATCAGTAATAGTCTTATTAATTACACATAATTATAATTCGTCAAACATAACCATACTTGACCATGAATATACATAATCAGAATTCACTATTTATCAAAAAAACTTTCAATAAATTAGTGAAAAGCTTTATTAATAAATAAACCATAATATGTTTAATATATAATATTAATTAAACTTAGACGAAAAGATCATAAAAATTAAATTTGACATAACTTATAGTAAATAAAAATAATAATAAGGATAATAATAACAATTTTATTTTTAAAATATGAAAAGTAAAATTATAAAATTGAAGGAGATTGAGATGTGTTATTAG
The DNA here is from genome assembly GCA_947069175.1 of Scalesia atractyloides. NCBI lineage: Eukaryota > Viridiplantae > Streptophyta > Magnoliopsida > Asterales > Asteraceae > Scalesia > Scalesia atractyloides. The sequence goes on along the minus strand of CAMTDV010000116.1, from coordinate 83,949,085 downwards.
TTAATTCAAGTATTTTATTAATATTTAGATTTTATGTCTAAAACACCTAATCAACCCAAATCCTCTACATTATGAGGCCAAATTTGACGGGAAAACCTCCGACGAGCCCATTTTGGTAATTTCCCGTCCCACCCGATTCCTCTTTATATCATTTTCCCCGTCTAATTGTTTCATCTTCATCCTCTGCGGGTTGATTGTGCCTCTGCTAAATTCTCCCAAATTTTCTTCTTTCACCCCTTTGGATTCCTATAAATCTTTCATAATTCGTCTCGAATTTCAATCCCTACGTAGCTTTTTTTCAATTTTCATAACCCCATTCTTTCAATTCAATTAACAATCAACAAAAACAGAAACAAAAATAGAATCTTGTAGACGTAATCTAATGGGGTTTGATCAATTTAGGGTTTTTTTGTAATTAATTTGTAATTGGTTATTTTCTTGTAAAAAAAGGTGGGTTTTTTTTGGGTGTGGAGGGAGGATGGATTGCAGGGTGTGTCCGGTGACAGGGGACCCGTGGTTGATGATGTCCGGCGGTGGTTCCGGCGGAGGTAGTGGTGGTGTAGGGGGGCAGATGTTGGGTGGGGCGTTTAGTCATGAAAGTGAACATGATTTAGCGGCGATGGTTTCCGATTTCTTGGAGAATGAAAGTAGTTGTGGGGCGGATTCACGGTGTAGTAGCGATAGCGATTCTGGTTTCTGTGAACTTGCTCATCTTGCCGACAAGATTTCGGTATAATTTTGTTTTTTAATCTGTCAATTATTGATGTTGTGTGAATTATGATGGTTTGTTCATGGTGTGCTTTTTGGTTTTGTTATATTTTTTTTAAAAGCTTCTTGGGGTCCCATATGTGTTTTATGGTTGCCATAAAAGTGTTGAATTTTTGTGTTGTTATGTTTCATCCAGAAATAGTAATTTTCTTTTTGTACAATTAAAGTATGTGGTGGATTTTTCCAGCCAGAATTTTGATAAAAGTATGTTGAGTTTCATTGAATTTTGGTGTGTTTAGTTAGGCATAGTAGGTGGAACATGGAAATATCCTGGTGTTTGGTTAGAATTTGCCTTTAATATTTCTTCCTTTGGAATATGCATTCCCAAATTTCAAGAGTTAGGATGGCAATGCTTTTCTCATGTTTTATTTTTTTGGTTTTTTGTATTTGTTTTTAATAATAGTAGGGGTAGTATGTGATGAATGTGCTGCAAAGTACACGAAATAGTAAGAAGGTTAATAACGGAAACGGATGTTGGCACATTGTGTAATCGTGTAAGTATTGTGTGTTTATATGGTTGAAAAACCTTTCACAATAGGCTTTTTATGTCTGACTTAATTGTGCATCCTCTTCTGCGGTTACCTGCGTCTAAGTAATCAGAAAGTATATGTATTATGTTCGCGTTGGCGAATTTCCCTCAACCAAGTGGTCTATTGTGGGTATTTAAGAATTAGGGTATATGTGTGTCCAGTTTTAAAAAAAGAAAATATAGGTGTGATATTATGTGACTGAAATCTTACAACCATAACTCCATTAAATGCACTCGTGTGATTTTTTTGTGATCACGGGTTGAATTTGGTAGAGAAGTAAGTGCTATCAGCATTTATCATTCCTCTTGCAGTTGTTGCTTGTGTTTATGGTTACAACTATGCTAAACATATACCATTTTGAATCTAAAGACGTAATCTTGTGGACCAAAATCAATGTCATCAATATATTGCAATGCTCAGAAAGGGTAAAGAAGTAAAATTTGGTTTTGAACTCCTTCCAAATAATAAATGTTGTATTTTTTTTGGGGCACACTAGTTATTTACCGAAAGTTCAAAAAATTGTGGACGATAAGTTATATTGAGTCAACTTGACCCGTATTATAAAGCTGTTTTGACCCATTACTAATTAGTCGTTGTGTTGGATATTTGGATGCTTTGATTTGATTATTAATTATTAATATGCATATATGCAGTACTACAAAGTTTTGCTGGATCAACATGGGATTGACATGCTATCAGTGGTTAACTCTCTGATTTTATCGATCAATGCCATGGACCTTGAATTTATGAGATGCGGTTCATGCAATACCAGTTGCATAAGGTTCTCTCTGGTCAAACTTCTCAGGCTTTCGGGTTACGATGCTGCTGTATGCACATCAAGGTGGCAAGGCACCGGAAAAGTTCCCGGAGGTAATCTTTAACCTTTTTTTTTATACATGTATTCTATGTTCCGGAATGCAAATTTCCGGTAATCGTTTGTGCTGTTAACAATAGAATCATTTCATAAAAATTGCAGGGGATCATGAATACATCGACATTATAAATTATAACGACTCTGTAAATTCAGACCGTCTAATCATTGACATCGACTTTAGAAGTCACTTCGAGATAGCTCGAGCTGTTCCTTCCTACAACCGGATACTAAACTCTCTTCCCGTTGTTTACGTTGGACCATTAACAAAGTTAAAACAATTTCTTCAAGTAATGGTGGAAGCCGCCAAATCATCCCTTAAACAAAACTCCATGCCACTTCCTCCATGGAGATCACTCGCCTATTTGCAATCCAAATGGCATTCCCCTTATCAAAGACAAATCCACCCTGAATCAGAACCTGTTTCGGACCAGTTTGATTGCCAACGCAAACTCTGTAACGGGCACCTGAATCGGCTCAAGTCTTTGATCCAGTTCGAGCTGGAAACGGATAGGAACCATCTAAAGAAGCCCGCGGGTCGTGTTAAGGTTGATAGGTGGAGGATACGAACACCCTGAGAGATGTAAAGTATTTACACAGTTAAACACGGTAAATAATTTAAACCCATCAAGATTGGGTGTGTTTTTCTGGCCATTGGAAGTTCTGATGGGTGGTGGTATACTTGCTTTTTGATTTACACTTGTCACCTGAAGATATTTGGTGACTCTATTTATTCAAAATTTATTTTATAGGTTTTTTTGTGGATTTTGTTTTTCATCTTTTGATGATGATCTGATCCTCGGTGTTTTGTTATGTGGATCCGAAAAAGTTTTGGTTTGTTGTTTTTTTTATACTTGAAATTTGTTTACTTTGTTGAGTTGTTATAAGAGGTTGGTTGGACAATGTAATCTTCTTTAATTTACAGATGATAAAGTTGGATATAAAGTTATTTTACTGTGTTGCAATTCTGGTTTCTCAATGTTAGTTCTTGAATGGTTGTGTTTTTATATGAATTGGTTGGAAGCGATGACAGCTTATTCTTATTGATTTATCTTATACTTTAAAGGAGTGAAAAGATGAGTGGGCCGGGTCCTATATGTAGATGTTGGGTCGGGATTTTAGCCATGAAATTGTACGGAAAGTTAAGGTTTTTTGTAAATAAGTTGTACGGAAAACGGTGGGTTTTTGGGTGGTGGAGGGAGGATGGATTGCATAGTGTGTCCGATGATGGGACCCGTGATTAATGATGGGGGCCAGTGGTTCCAGTGGTGGTGGCTGACAGATGTTGGGTGGGGCTTTTAACCATGAAAGTGTACATGATTTATCAGCGATGGTTAGCGATTTCTTGGAGAATGAAAGTAGTTGTGGGGCGGATTCACGTTGCAGTAGCGACAGCGATTCCGGTTTCTGCGAACTTGCTCACCTCGTCGACAAGATTTCGGTATAATTCTATTTCTTAATTCTTAATTCATCAATATCTATATTGTATAATGCTGTTTTACACATGCTGTGTTTTGTTTTAAGTTTTATAATTTCTTCAAAAGGTTCTTGGGTCCTCATGTGTTTTATGGTTGCCTTAAAAATGTCAAATTTTGTGGAATGATCTTTGTATTGTGTCATGTTTCACCCAGAAGTAGTTATTTTGTTTATGTTCGATTGGAGTATGTGACGGATTTCGAAAACAGATGTTGGCACATTGCGTTGTAAATATTGAGTGTTTTGTGTGGCTTTAAAACCGTTCACAATAGGTTATTTATGTCTGTGTTGGTTGTTCATCTTTTGCTGCGTTTATCTGCATCTAAAGAATAAGAAAGTTTTGTCTTTAAGTGACTGACAACATTACTCATGCAGTAAAAATAGGCTTGTTATTGCCATTACTCCATTAAATGCACTCGTGTGGTTTTTTGTGATCATGTGTTGAATTTGGTAGAGAAGTAATTACTGTCAACATTTATCATTCCTCTTGCAGTTCTTGCTTGTATTTGTGGTGACAAACTGACAACTATGCAAAACATATACCATTTTGAATCTAAAGAGGTAATGTTGTGGACCAAAATCAATGTCATCAATATATACAATGCTTATAAAGTAAAGAAGTTAACTTTGGTTTGGGGTTCTCTTCAATAAATAAATTGTTGTATTTTTTGTGACAGACTATTTATTTACAAAAGGTTTAAAAAATTGTGGACAATTAGTGTACTGAGTCAACCTGACCCGTATTAAAAAAACTACTCGTTTTGACCCGTTACTCAACCTTCCCGCCCTGCCTAATCTGCTATCTCCATGAAAGATAAAACATAATCCTTATGGGCAAAAATTAAGTGATCGAAACTGTTATGACGTTTATGTTATAAAAGATATCTTTATTGTCGATATGTTGGGTATTTGGATGCTCTAATTTGATTATTAATCTGCCGTTTATGCAGTACTACAAAGTTTTGCTGGATCAACATGGGCTTGACATGCTGTCAGTGGTATTGATCAATGCCATGGACCTTGAATTTTTGAGATGTGGTTCATGTAATACTAGTTGCATAAGGTTATCTCTGGTCAAACTTCTCAGGCTTTCTGGTTATGATGCTGCTGTATGGGAAAGTTCCTGGAGGTAATCTTTAACCTCTGTTTTTATTTTTTTAATTGAACGCATTATAAGTTCCAGAAAGCGAATCTTTTATAATCATTTGGGTTTGTTGGGTGACATCTTATCATATGGGTCCAAATGGGATAAAACTAAAAAAATGTAATAATTTACAGGTCAAATTGGTTCGGTTGACCTGTTATCAATTTTGTGTCTTTTTTTTTGAATTTTGTAAATAACTGAGGTTTCAAATATGCTATAAAAAATCTAAATTTTGAAATATAATGATTTAGGAGAGGTGGCTCTGTTTGATCCATTTTTTAAATGGTCTGCTTTGACCTGTTACCCCAACCCACCCATTTTAGCTCCCCTAGTGTGTTTTCTTTTAGCTGTGTTGTTTAACATTAAAATTATTGCATAAAAATGCAGGCGATCTGGAAAACATTGGGTAACTGTGATGTGTCCTGTAACTTAAGTGCTCTAAATAATGGCTTTGGTCTTAACAGGTAATTAATGCATGTCAATTAATTAGTGTTTCCACAAAGTAGTCTATTGAGAACAAAGTTTGCAAAATGGGAAACATTGGTCGGGTTGGGTAACGGGTCAAAACTGATAATTTCTTGGTAATTGGTATATGTCTAAATGGTTTGGGTTGACCATAAAATTGTTGTCTCGTCAAACTTACAATCACTTAGTTAACATGGCCCATTTCTTGAATAAACAAGTTTTGGACGTACAACATAACCCGTTTGGCCCATTTCCTTATAAAATAAACCAGTTTGTTAGTTACTTAGTTCAAATAATCCACATTTTCTCCCGAAAAGCATCCAGGATTCAGCAACTAAAGACACAAATACATAACTTTCAAAAACATTTGAAAGAATACAATGTTCTATCATTGGCAATTGATGCTACAGCCTACACAGCATACTGTTCGGTTCCTATCATGCTGTGTTTCAAATGTTTTTTTTTACATTTGATTTGGATTTCAGGCTTAAATTATGTAAAGTTTGTGTAACTTATTGCGGTTTATGAAAAATTTAAAATGCGGATTTGATTGCGAGTTTGTGAATCAAATACCTGTTTGTTATAACATGTACTAGATAACTTTCAATGATTTTGATTTCATATATACAAAATGCGGTTATAACATATGCCAGATAACCTTCAATGACTTTAACTTAGTGAAACTTATTATCTGGTTATTTTGGACTCGAAATCAACATAATCATTTTTTCATGTTTCGATGAACATATTATGCTTTTGACCTTCAGCTATGGGGATTTTAGAAATGGCTACACAAACATTAGTTTACAAAAATTATGGTGGAAATGTTTAGTTGTAGGTTTTAAAGCTTGAAGAGATTGGTGTAAGCGAATCGGATGCTGAAAATGTATGTCATTGGCGTGATTTGTCCTTGCACATGTTAGTCCTGATATCTCATTGAACCAAGCCATGGTGAGACTTATTTAATTTTGATCAATGTAGTTATGGATGGGTTATATTTTGTAAAAAATCGGGCCTTAGTTAAAAATGAGACCTGTCATATCTTAAAAGTGATGGGTCAAATGGGCCGAAGGGGTTGAAAGTCAGTCACCCAACTCCCTTTTTTTAATATATAGAACATCCTATATCATTTTATTTTAAGTTTTGATTATTTTGTATATTATTGTTTCTGCAATCATAATGAATGCATCAAACTATTTATCTATTTTTTTCACAATATAGAAAAGAGTGCATTTGGCTGGCCCCATCTGGAATTAATGGTACCCTGGTCTTTGCCCATCAAATATAGAAAAAAGTGCATTTGGCTGGCCCCTTCTGGAATGCATCAACTATTTATCTGTTCATGTGACAACATTTAAAAAGTTCGTATTATTGACGCACCTGAATCCTTAAATCGACACCTTCAATACGGGTCATATTGCCTTTTCAATTTCCAATAAAGACTGATGTGTCAGATAGTAGGCTAATACGAATCGTATAGACCCCCTGAATTCTCAAAAAAAAAAAAAAAAAACAAGGGGTTAATTGATAAATCAGGGTATTTTGAATTCCCCTTTAAAAATGCCAAAATTTCTACAAGTAAATGTACCCTGGTCTTTGCCCATCAAATACATCCATGATTTAAGGTATTTTGAATGTGGCACATGCTTTACCAAAAAAATAGATCTGTTGTATACATGAACTTTGTTTGGGATAGCAGAATGCACCAGACTGTGAGCATCCAGTCTGGACAGATTTCGTTGGCTTCATCTTCTCATTGAAAAAGAAGTTGTTGAAGTGTCAATTTGAATGTTAGTTCAGGTCAGAAATGAGTAAATATAAATGCAGATCAAATGTTCTGGGTTGGATTGACCCATATCTTGAGGACACTTTCGACATATTTTGATTTTTAACCAAGTTTTTCTAGTGTATCCATTTGGTACAGGGGGGCAAAATGGCTCATATTTGGTTCACGGGTCGACTTGAAACACCAATTTATTGAATTTATAATTTTTAAATAAATAACTGGTGTGCCAAGTATGATCAAAAAAGTATTTTAATAAAAAGGTTTAGGAGGTTAATGCCCAAGAATCCTTCCTTTTTGGTCAAACCAGCTCGGCTTTTAGGACCTAAACGCTTTAAAAACTTGTCTCGCATCTAGACTTATGAGACCTATATGGGTAATAGGTCAAAACGAGGTAGTAAAATTTGCGGATAAGGGTGATATGTAATAGAGATAAGAGAGATGCACGTTTTGTTTGTACATAGAGTAATGCCTTGCATCTCGACTTCCCGGGACCTAACTGCTTTGTAGCGTTACAAGACTTTTAAAACCGAAAGAGCTGCGCATGATGAAGTTGGTTTTAGAAGGTGCACAACCACACAACCTGCGACTCATGAAGCAATCAGAAAAATCCCTCAGGGTCTGGACGCATTGCTTTTTGCGCATGTGGGTCAATATAGGGTTGGGGCAGCCTGATATGTAAAAAACGACCAAAGGATGAAGAAATTATGTCTGGTTATGGTTGTACGTAGAGCAACGCCTCACGTACATTATGTTATTGCCTTGCCCTTTATTAGAAACAGCTCGTAAAACAGTTTTACATCAACGGGTTGTTTCTAATAATGTAAAACTGTTTTACGAGCTTTCACTTAAAACAAATTAATTTTCTAGCAGTATCCTATCCTGGTGAACCACAGATTATGATTATGAATGATTGATTCCAAGGGCTTAGTTGAACAAAGGCAAAAGCATCTTGTAGGCTTGTAGCCAATATCCATAACAAGGCTTGTGAATCCTCTTCATTTTAGTTTCTGAGTTAAATGTGGTTGGCTTACATACAAACTTTATTGTACAATGTTACATAAAAGTTTAAAACCTTTTTAGGGGCAAAAAATGACCATTTCCCTAATTGTTTGTAATAGTAAAAAATGACTATCGCCTTATAAATTGTTGCCATCAACGCATCGTGCGGGTTTCTTACTAGTGTTCTTTAATTTAAAGATGGTAAAGTTGGATATAAAATTATGATTGTGTTGCAATTTTGGTTTTTCAATCTTAGTTCTTGAATGGTAGTGATTTTTGTGAATTGGTTGGAAAAAGAAAATGAGTGGGCCGGGTCCGATAGATAGGTAGGTTGAATATGTTAAATGTAGGGTATGGTTGCAATAGCCCAAATGTTTAAATTAACTCTGGCCCAAATTTAAGTTGATCTCAGTTCCCAAAGTTAATTGAGAGTATAGCTATAAACAGTTCATTCTGTCAACAATTTTTAAAAGTAATAATTTATCTCTTTATGGTTAGGTTATTCTACATTTTTTTTCTGAAGGATTTAATCCTAATTGGATTTGAACTTTGAAGTGAGTTCGAGGCAAATCAACATAAGTCAATATGTTGAAGATAAAGATTGTTTTGGTTTACTTATGGAGTTGTTAGTTCTAGATAATTAATAGTAGTTGAATTTAAATGAGTTATGTTTATTTGGTTGGTTTTATTTATAAAATAGAGTTTGAGTTGAATTCGAATAAATAATGAGTTAGTATAGATAAAAGTTTTAAGGTCAAGGAAACATGTGGTTTTTTATTCCGTTTCATTTGGTGTCGAGCTTGTTATTATTGTGTGTTTGCCTTATTTTTCAAAAATATCATCACCATAAACAATTTTTTTTCGGTTATTGTTGATAATAAAAGTTGCATAACGACAAGATTTTTATGTTTTAAGTTAAATTGTTCAAAAGAGCAAATTACTTTCCCATCAAATTCTTGCCTGGAATAATATCAGCCAAGCATATATTTTAGATGAAATTACATTGCTTAAGTTAAATTGTGTAATTTTAATACTTACAAGTAAAAAAATATTTTTTTATATGATAATACCGGGTAATATATTTGTGTTATCAAATGATAAAAGTATTTGTATTTTATATATAACAATTACCAAACAACTACTATTTAACCTAACACAATTTGTAGTTTTTCTTTTTTTAAAACCCATGATTTTAAGGTGTTAAAATTATTGCAAAATCTAGAAAAAACATACATGTGAAACAAAGGAATAGATCCGAGTTAACTTACATGTGAATTAATGTGTAAAAGTACAAGTTTTAAGAATATGGGTTTGGTATCACTCTAGAAAAAGACAAGCAAGATGCCCAATTTCTAAATATTTTATTTCGTAATCAAAATAAACTGTTGGTAGTCTTGAATATTGATACATGTCTCAAAATAAACATTAAACAATATCACTAAAAATAAAATTTAATGTGTGAAAAACAAGGCTACGTGTATAATATTATTGGATTGGTCATCATTGTGGTCGTTCAATTTCTTCCTCGTGTCACACTCTTCCTACATCTTTTTTTTTTTTTTTTTCGCATATAATAATATTTCTTTTTTAAATAAAAAAAGTAAAACATTATTTAAAACTTATCTAAAGATCAACAAACAAATCCGACCGTTAAGATTTAACATCAAGAATTTAAACAACTTTATATCATCAACTAAAATCCTACTTCCCCCAAAACACTAGCAATCATGGCCACTTTCAAACCCCCATTTCTCCACCCCTTCTTCCTGCTGGTGCTCGTAATCGTACCGGCAACAAACGCCATCGGCGTCAACTACGGTACTCTCGGCCACAACCTTCCACCACCATCCGAAGTCGCCCACTTCCTCAAAACCCGCACAATCATCGACCGCATCCGAATCTTCGACGTCAACACCGACATCATCAAAGCCTTCGCAAACACCAACATCCTCGTATCCGTCACCGTCCCCAACGGCGACATCCCGTCTCTAACCGACGCACGCAACGCCCGCCGTTGGGTTGACACCAACATTAAACCTTTCTACCCCGCCACCAAGATCCACTACATATGTGTCGGCACCGAGGTTCTCCACTGGGGCCCACAAAACCTTGTTGATAGTCTCGTACCTGCGATGAAGGTGCTTCATTCGGCGCTGGTTAAAGAGGGGTTTGATGAGATTAAGATTTCTAGCCCGCATTCGTTGGGAATACTTTTGTCGTCGGATCCGCCCAGTAATGCTTCTTTTCGACCGGGTGGGATGTGGGTGATTTGGCTCCGATGCTTGAGTTTTTGAAGGAGACTAAGTCTGGGTTTATGGTTAATCCGTATACGTATTTTGGGTATTCTCCGGCGAATGCTAATTTTTGTTTGTTTAAACCTAACCCTGGCTTGTTTGATAAAGGCACTGGAATAACGTAAGTTATCTACACTTTAGTTTTTTTTTTTTTTTTAATGTTTATTAGGTACTGTTTTTAACGGCAATTTGTAGATTTTTAGATAAATACACCCACACATTACACCATGTAGGATTTATGCTCTTGTGTATTTACAAAGATAACATATACTACAATAGATGGATTATAATGTGGTTCAGTTTAATTTTACCTAAAGTTACTGTCTATAGGTAGGTGATGAATAATTACAATGTTCTAGATAGGGATGCAAACAAGCCGCTTCAAGTCTGAGCTTGGTTGATTTTACCTAAAGTTACTTGGTGTGGGGGTCGTCCAGGCCCGGTGACGCCCCCAACACCACCACGGGTGGATCGTCATCGTCATGGACGTCCGCCACGAGACGTTGGGGACGATCCTGTCTCTCTGCTTCTCTACACACACCTATATATATATATATATATATATATAGCCCCGTCCTCCATTTCCTAAGTCCATCTCCTTTAGGAACGTCCTCACATCCATCTTACGTGGCGCTGACCTGACAGGTCGTCATCCAGTGAGGCCCGTCACCCACACCGAGTAGCCTGAGAACTCGAGCTTAGCTTGATTTGAGCTTTGTTTCTAGCTTAAGCTCAACTCAGCTAATGGGTAGATTCTTAAACTCGTGCTCAACTCTTTTATTATATTAATTAATTTATATTTAAGTTTATTTTAATTATTTTTTTTGTAGAGTTAAGTCATTTTATCATAATTTTATAAATAATAATAATTATTATTATATAAATATATTTAATATCTTAAATCAAAAATTTATAAATACTAAAGCTTTTTTAGTATTACAAATCGGCTCGAAATCGATAAGTGAAGCTTTAGTTCGTTTACACTTCACTTGAAATTTTTTTTTCAACCAAGTTATCTGCCCTTTTCGACTCCTCCAAACCCAAGGAGACCTTTTAACTTTAATACAACTGGTAGATTTAATGATTTTTAATAAGGTAGATTTAACTTTATTAATTTATTTAGCCATCATGATTTACTGTCGAGTGACACTTTTTTAATCTGATAGACTTAACATTATTGTTTGTCTGATTATTTATTTATTTATTATTATAGGTACACAAATCAGTTTGATCAATTAATGGACGCCGTACACGTGTCCATGAAAAAACTAGGTTACCCAGATGTGGAAATCGTAGTGGCGGAGACAGGGTGGCCATCAGGCGGTGACCCTGCTAACGTGCACGCTAATCCGGCAAATGCAGCAGCGTACATTAGTGGGTTGATGAAGAAAGTTAACTCCGGTGAGGGAACGCCGTTGATGCCTAAACGGAAATTTGAGACGTACATCTTTGCTTTGTTTAACGAGAACTTGAAAGGGCCGTCGTTGGATGAGAAGAATTTCGGGTTGTTTCGACCCGATTTTACTCAAGTGTACAACGTTGGGATAATGTACGCGTCGCAGGTGAGTATTTTCTCCGACATAGTTTGACTATTTTGAAAATTCACATGATAACTTTGCGGTAACGTTAGGATTACGTGGCACATGACCAGTGTACACAGTAGCCGACGCACCAAAAGTTGGATACCCATGTGCGCACGACTCTCGGATAAAAAACATTTTTTTAAATTTTGTTTTTATATTTGTAAAATTATTTTTACAATAAAATACTATATACTATATCAAACATATAATAAAAGGCTAGCCCCTAGCAAACAGATATGAAATCAAGGTTGGAGAACTTGTTGGTCGTTGGTCGGTAAGATGGGGATTAGCACCTACTTGCGATTAATTGAATCAGGTTTTTTATATGTAATTTTCAGTTTTTAGATACATATACACATTTTTATAGGTAAATATTTTAAGTAATTAGGTTTTAACTCTTACGCAACTCATTTTTTTAAGTATACAAAGATTAATTGTTGGAATTCACATGGTTTTGTCGGAAACTGGCCAGAATTTAGAGATTTTGGCCGGAATGTACAGGTGTTTTGCCGGAATCTGGCTGTAATAACTGATTTTTGATCGGCCGACTAGGCCTGACTAGGCCCGATTAAGTCTGACTAGACCTGACTAGCAATTAATGGACTGACTAACGAAAAATTACTCAATTACTGGCCGACTAACGATTAATCACCGATATTTTATAACACTCCCTAATATATAGATAAGAGTGTATATCAAATGCCAAAAGTATTAAATAAAAATCGAAAATTGACGAATGTTTTTTGATGTCTAATTTAATTTGTTTTAACCATATTTTGATGTAAAGTCTGTATCGTTTTTCATATATTTTTTTCTTATTGTTTTAAACTGTATTTGATGGTAACACGACAAAGCTTTATGGCCTACAAGAAAATTGCTTTTGGGGGGGGTAAAATTACAATATCTGAAACGTCCTTTACATCCTCACGTGATCATGTGATAATTGTAACGTTACAGTAAATAAATATCTAGCTAAAAGTTGGTGATATTAATAAAATATTTAAAAGCACTTTTGAATTTAATCCTACCAATAGTTTTTTTTAGTTTTAATATTTTTGTTAGTTGTTTAATTAAATTTGTCTTTAATAACTTGTATTTATATTAATTATTTTTTGTCAAACGTTTGCGATACAAATTTTATTGAAACAATACTATATTTAAAATAAATTATTTTGTAATATCGTAAACCATACTGAGTATCAGTGTCATACCGTGACCAATATTCATTTATATGGTTTCTAGTTTAATCAAAATAATTACCATACCACTCCACCGATACCAATCTAATAAAATTGGTATCAGTATTTGTCGTTTCCGGTTTGAATCATATATCATTTATCACTGAATTGTTTGCGTTCATCAACTTAAAAAAAACTAAATACATGGTTTATGTATTTTTCTAACATTCCGATATAGCGGCATGTTTATTGCACGTGGGAATTCCCACTAGTAAATTATTCAAAGGCTACGATGATTGACGAATCTATCTATTGTTCAGGCTCCTTCTCCGTCACCAATAGCAAGCGCCACTGCCGATGGACCATCTTCCTCGGCCGATGCGCCATCATCCTCTGGTGGTCCTTTTGATGATGCTCCTTTCTTTAACAAAACTACACCTTTCACCAGCTCACCGGGCCAAGCACCTCCAGGTTCTATCGCCGCTGGTCCTAATACTGTGAATGCTAACGTCCGTGATTCATCTTTAGGCACCCACACTGCGAACCTGAATTTTGCTGCAAGGTTTGCCGCGATGATCATATTAATCACGGCTTTATTTGTGTAGATTACATTGTCGAGTATCACGGCTTATTAGATACCATTGTTTTGGAGTATGACGGCCTATCAGATAACATTACGGATGCAGTCATAATTTTTTTTGTGACATGTAATGTTTCATTTTTTGCCCGATTGAGGATCATTACGTTGGGATGTGTTAATGTATCAAGCAGATAGTTAATATATTTTATTTTAGTACGCATAAATGCATTTGTCGTTGGCTTTCGTTCCTATGTTGTAAGGCAAAAGGAGTGATGCTTGTAAAAGATGAATGATTAATAGATATTAGAAAAGTGAACCGGACAGATCTTTTAACTAAAACAAGCTTAGAAGATGTTTAAATGTGCATCTTGATTGAGGTTTCGATTAATATAAATCAAATTTTAAATGTTTAGTAAATGAATAGCTAAAGTTACCATTTTCTATATGTACATTCAAGATGGACAGGATTGATGGGAATAGTTCATGAAAATAATTGGTGGAAAAGGGGGTTGGCGGGTGCCACATGATATCTACTAAAAGTAATATTTTCTTTGGTTTTTCTCACTACATTGTATGTATACAAATGAAAATAAAATACATTATAAGGAAAGTGGTGTGGTGGAAAGGGTGGTACATATTAAACCCGCTTTATTTTTTTTTCTTTCGTAAATGTGTCTAACAAGAACCTTAAACTTCAATAATTTATGCGATTACCCTTAAATTTCAAAACTTACCATATAGTTCTTAGGATTTAATAAACTACTACCCTCAAATATTAAAATTTACTATATAGTCTATAAGGTTTAATAAAGTTTTTTTCCTATTTTTCTTTTGGTTTTTTTACACTGTCCAAACTTTAAGATTTTTTTTTGATGTACCGTAATGAATCGAATCGGTAATTAAAAATGCAAAAATTTTAGTTTTTTTTTTCAAAATGATGGTAGTGTTTTGTTTTAATTTGTTGACTCAAACATTAAAACTTACTATATAGTCTTCAAGGTTTAATAAAGCTTTTTTTTTCTATTTTTCTTTTGGTTTTTTTACACTGTCCGAACTTTAAGAAATTTTTTTTTTTGGGTACCGTAATGAATCGAATCGGTAATTAAAAATGCAAAAAACTTTAGTTTTTTTTTGTCAAAATGATGGTAGTGTTTTGTTTTAATTTGTTGACTTGATGTAGTTTTTATTCATGCCATGCAGCTGACTGGCACTCGATCATTGGTCCTGACAAATTATAAATTTGCCCCCAGTTCAAAATTACGGTATTGTCATCGTTTTAGTTTTTTATTAGCAAAACTGTTGTAGTGTTTTGCTTTAACTGGTTTACGCAATGTATTTTTTGTTGAGATCGTGTTATGAATAATATGTACAAGTAACCGAAAAAAGCATCTATATATGAAAGTAGGAAATATTTGGCTTAGCACCTCGCAACGCGAGAGGGGGGGGTCATGAAACTAGTTTTCTACGAAAAATGAAATAGGAAAATCGGGCCAAGTTGCTGGATCTGTCAGAGAACCATGTAGATTAATATCACGTATCCATTGGGCCGCTTTGGGCTTGATTGATTTGGGTTTGGCCATATTTGAACAGAACGGCCTTTTCTCTAGAGCCTAGAGGGGCACAACAGCACACGCCTGTTATTTTCTCTTAACCGGTTCGGACGTTCGATTAAGTTAACTGCTGGTTATTTTTTTCATTTTTGCTTTAACTGCTTATTGCTTTAACAAATTATTACTTTAAACGGTTATTAATTTAACTAGTTCGGTTATTTACTTTAATTGGCTCAGTTAATAACTGGTTATTTTCACTTGATTAACCGGCGATTTTTAGTTTTTTTTAGTTTTCGGTTTTTTTTCTAGTTAACCGGTACATTGTAAAAAGTGGTTAACCTAACTAGTTACTCCTGGATTGGTTATTAACTGGTTACGATTTCAGTTAATAACCGATTACAATCATTTAACAAGTTATTTTGTGTACGTCTACTTTTCTCAGTGCTACAATGCTACTAACGTGTAAAATGTTTATGGTTTAGTATGTACCTTCTAATTTTTTATATTCCTTCCTCCTTTTATTATGTTATTACCGTCTTTTTGGTGTTCCATATTTTTGCCAATGTAGTAGATGCTTTGTAATTCATGAAACAAGAAACATAATTAAATAACATCTTTGTATTATTTTTTACTTCACTTTTTACCATTTCACACTTAAACTTTATGGTGTTATAGCCTTTTGATCGAGAATAAAGAAATCTCAAAATTCAAACCAATGACATGGTGTGATGTTAAGGTGTCCCTCCTCTACATTTTTTAGATGGAGGGTTCAAATCCTACAATGTGCTGGTGTAGTGCAAGTGTATGTGAAGTTAAAAGTATTTAAAAGTAGGTTAGTTTGCTGTTAAAAAACATACTAGATTTGACAAAAATGTCTAATGTGTCACCACATCAGGCAGACCAGCATGAGGATTAACACAACATATTTTAAAAATTACCAACATTACAGAATTTGTTTCTGTAAAACTAAAGCATGAAAATTATTTAAGTTGGAAGCATCATATAGGTTATAATTTCTAAAAACATTGGGTATACTATCATAAACTCAAATATACTTGATATTTTAACAATGGAAACACCTTGATGGATATGTATGAGCAAATAGGTAGCAACTTTAAACAAAATTTTAACTTATAAAAGAAGGTAACCTGTTAGTTGCTTCATATTGTGAGTATGTAAAAAGAAAAGTTAACTAATTAATTAGAGTATATTGGAGACTTTGACAGATGACATTATGGTTCTTCAAATACCATGTTGAACAATCAACCCACTATCACCACTAGATGATCGATACCGTATCACTATATATCATCTTAATTTTATTCAAACAACTACTAGCCTGCGCTAGATCGTTGTTAAATGTATCATTCGCTACCTTAAGTTGTAAACCCGGATAACCATGGCATTGATGACACTAAAATCACCAACAACATATTCCCCTATTATTATGTCACTACTATAAACCTTTGTTGTTCCATATTCTAATTATCTGTGGTTTCATATATTTAAATTACCTTGGCATTAATATATATTTTCAATAGGGTTATATACTAAATGTACACCCCCTCCCTTTTTTTTCAATACTAGTCTGTATAAGTTGTGAGAAAAGAAACATATGTCAAATAACATCTACAACATCTTTGTGTTACTTTTTCCTTTAGTTTGTAACATTACATACTAGTTGTCTAATTCTTAACTACTTTTATCACGATCGTGTTGTTTAAGGAAGAGTTGTTGTAACATATAATCCGATGGGGCTACAACGACCGAAACTAAGATAACCAACACCTTAATGTTAGTATAGATTAAGGATCAAATCAATCCATTTAATTCATGGGTAGAGTTTGTTAATTACAAAGTTTGGTCTAGTCTTACTTTCAGTTGTGGTGTCAAAACTAAAAAGAAAAGCATACTCTTTGTAAAGAGAAAACTTGTGGGGCCCACATGTGAATAAAGAGTTGGTCTACTGAGGAACATGGGAGGTCTCTTTCTCCTTGTGAAATGATTAAAAGCTCAACAAGGTACCTGGCAGCTTTATTCATAACACTAATGTTTTCCACCATTTTTGGTGTCCCATATGTTATCTTTCTTTAATACCTCATAATGTTTTTATAATCCGGAAGGTTGTGTTTGTTGATGCATATTCATATCACAATAAATGGGTCAGACAATTTAATGCACCACTTTTTTTATCCAGTTATTAGTTTATGTGATGTTTATATTTACAAATACAATTCTTGTTAATAAATTTTTAGATAAAGTAATTTACAAATAAGAAAAGTATTGAACTAATCATTTTCATTGGTATATACATCTATCTTCATATCATATATACTATATTATAATTCATAGGCGAGGGAAATTTTAAGATACTAAAAAATAAGAACTTTTTTCTTTTAATTTATAAATACCTTTAAAATGAGGGTAAACTGATCTTTTTAATAATAATTATATTTTAGTTTCCCATCTTATTACAGTTAAATCCATAAGCTTTAACATAATTATAGGTAATTAGTTACAGTTTTCTCTCTTCATAACAAACTTATAATTTTTTACGTATTCTTGTTGTATCTTTATAAATTACAATGTTAAAAAAAATCCAAAAGTATACTCATTTTTGTCGAAATTTCGATAGTTGTCTTGGTTAGTATTGACGTGTGGATTAAAAGATACAAGTAGATGATTCCTTAGTACGTTAATATATATTTTTTTAAACAGTCAGAACTTTTTTGTATGTTAATATATTTTTTTTAATTACATCATATAAATGAGTATTTTACTCTCTTTAATTTAAATATAGTATTACTATAGTTTTTTTAATTAAAAAAATTGATATGTTACGTGATTAACAGTGTTTAAGGGTGATTAATAACTTAATCGTTAACTGAAACTGAAACGAAATTAACCAAAAACTGATTAACCGAAACCCGAGTGAACCAAAAATGGTTATCGATTTTTTTGCATCCTCATTTAACTAAAATTAACTGAACGGAACCATTCATATTTTCATATATTTCTAACTTTTATATTTTCAGCTCATGTATTTCATATTTATTCCTCCATTTTATGTATTTATGCCTGAATTTCATGTGTTTCTAATCAAAAGTTTTAGCCCAAGTCTGGTTTTGGCTATTAACCGAAATTCAATGAATCAAACAAAAAACCGTGAATCTAGCTGAATAAAACAAACCGATTAACTGAAACGGATTTGTTAATAAATAGACTAATCGATAACCTCTAGGTTGAGGATAATAATTTAACCAACCAAACAATGCACACCGTGGCAATGTCTGTGTTTACCGCCGCATCGCGCGCCATTATTGGTTATCAACCAAAACCGGGTATCTGTGATCAATAACAAAACCTTTAACATAAATCAAACAAAAAACAAACGAAATCGAACTGAAACCAATCAAAATCTGAATTAACTGAAAACTGGAAAACCGAATTAACCAAAAATCGGTTATCAATTTTTTTGTACTCTTGTTTAACCAAAATTAGCTGAATCGAACTGAATTATTTATATTTTCATATATTTCTAACTTTTATACCTTCGGTTCATATATTAGTTGACTCATATATTTCTAACCTTTATACCTTCGGTTCATATATTTCATATTTTATATCTCCATTTCATATATTTATACTGTCATTTCATAGATTTATACCTCAATTTAATATAGTTCTAAACAAAAGTTTTAACCCAAGTTTGGTTTTTACTATTAAGTGAAATTAAATAAAACAAACCAAAAACCGTCAATCTAACCGAATAAACCGGAGTGATTGACCGAAAACCGATTAGTTAAATGAATAGACTAACCGGTTTCGATCGAAGATAATAACCAAACTGACCGAACCATGCACAACACAATGAAATGAATTACACAGTTACTTTACTTTTGGTGTATATCTATCACAATGTTGCTACAATAAATATATTATATGAATAAGAAAACTATCAAAAACGTGTATCGCAATGCGGTATGTCGCTCTCGTCGTATCACACGGGCCTTCTGCTAGTTTTCAAATAAGAAAAATCATTTTAATTTATACATAGCATAAATTTAATGTGGTGAACAATTTTATTTTAACATAGAATCTAACGAAAATATTTGTCACATTAGTTTAGTCATGGTGGCAAAAGAGATTTTTGTTAAACTTTAATAAGTTGAATAATTTAATAGTGTAAAAGCATTATTTTGTTAAAGGGAATATTACATTATCTTTTATAAATTAAAGGGAAAATTAACCATGTAAAAACAAAGTTTAGAAATTCTCAACTTTGGCCTAATTTGTTAAGTATTCCTGTGGTAAAATATTTTTAGTAAACTGTGTATTTTAACTTCATAAATAACTCACTTTTAAGTAAGTGTTTCGTTAATAGTAACACTTAAAAGAGTTAAATTAATGATATCACTAATATTTATTAGATTTTGTTTAATAATTTTATAAAATAAACATCGGTGCAAGACTGGAGGGACATACAAGCAAAGGGAATAATTAAAACACAGAAAACCGAAGGAGTCGGCCAAAACCAAAAAATTACATAAAACACATGTTTTCTCCGGTAAAAGGGTGACGTTTAGATGTGTTTCTGACCTAGGAAAAAAGTTGGACAACGACGTCTTCCACCATGTTTGAATCGGGGTAAGAGATTGTTTGAATACTAGCTTATATACATTCAATCCATATAAACCAAATGGCGGTGTAAATCAACGCAAATCCAATCCTCTTCATGTCTTTATACCCTAAGTGTAGGCCAAAAATATAAAGCACAAAAGCGTATACCAAATTTACGTCGAAAGGTAAAGATACAAAGTTTAAAGTTGAGGGGTCCGTATGAAATATATGGTCCATAAACGTAAATTGCCTAAGTATAGGCCAAAAATATAAATTACAAAAGTAAGGGATAAAAAAGAAAAATTCTATGTGAAAAAAAATGCAAATTACAAAAGTATAAACTAAAAAGAAAAACTTTCAAAGTAAAAGGGTTGGTGGTGGATATATCCACCGACTTTATTTATAGAAATATAACAAAGACTCATTTTAAAAAATGCGTGAACCATTCAAATTTAATATAATATCATCAGTGAAATAAAGATACGGTCTTGGACTCTTGGCCTCTGGGGTGGCACCAGTGATTGCTACCATTCGTACTTGCAAAAGGCATATGCTTGTTATGCCCTTATTCAAAATCTTGCTTTTTTGTTACATTATTGGATTACCTCTTATCTCGATTAATATTGTTATATTTTTATTTGATTTTATATAACTTCGGGAAATGATTTATTTTATTCTAGATATGTCTTTTAATTTTTGAAAGCAAATACGAGTAGTCCTTAATTTCTTGATCAATTTTTAGTTTATTTTAAGTACTTTTATTTACTTTATAACAATTGTATCAAAACTTATTAGTAATACAAATTAGTGAACTACACTGATGTATTGAATACAAATATATGTATGGAAGTAATTTTAGAGTCGTTAAGTACTAAGTAACATATTTTTAACCCTGTTAACTTGTTTCCATCTAAAATTATAACGTTTTTATACATATGCTAATAAGTAAAATACTAAAATGTACAATACAAGTCATTTAAAATAGACAAAATTACAGAAAACGTCTTTTATGTTTAGTGTAAATTGTAGGTCTCATCCTTTATCTTTAAAAGTTGCACGGGCGGTCCTTTGCGTTTGTTTTTATTACAGGTTTCATCCTGTAGGGTGCACGGTGTAGGAGTTTCATTGGATGGGCCGACCCCAATATCTGCCACCCATCAGTGCCTATCATTCATGGTTTGTTAAGGTCAAGGAACGAGCTTGAATCTGCCATTTACTAGTTACTAGCTGCCATTTACTAGTTACAAGCTGCAACTCGTCAAGATTATAACCCAATTTCCTCCTAATCGACTCCAACTCGTACAAACCAAACTTATTAGTATCCAACAAATCTACCAAGCTTAACACACCGTTTTCGTACCTACGACCTGGAAAAGAAGTGAAATACCCACCATGATGCATATTGATCGAGAATAACGTAGGATACAAACATGTATTCACAAAATTAAAGGAAAAAAATAAACAAATTTCTAAAAAGAAAACCCAAAAGATTAATATTAAACAGAGAACCATGAAATACCAAGGAAATCGTTTACGTCATAGTCGTCTTCTTCAGTTCGGATGTGAAATCGTTCCATTTTGATCGATTGCTCGTAACCCATTTTGGGGGTGAGAAGATCAAGCGACGAGGGTGGGAAGGGTTTTATAAAAGAGGGTGAGGAGAATATGGAGTGCAAATTGTCCTTTTTACCCTCACATGTAACTCATGTGGTATGACTTAACCACAAAAATAAATGATGTTAATGCTAAAGGATGAAACATGTAATAAAAAACAAACGCAAAAGACAGCACGTGCAACTTTTAAAGATAAAGGATGAGACCTGCAATTTATACTAAACGTAAAGGACGTTTTCTGTAATTTTATCTTTAAAATAAGTAAGCTATAAAATAGAAGTTTTAATATAAACAGGTAGTAAGAAATTAGAATATGATAAAGTTACTAACAGATGATGAATATGATAAAAGTTACTAATAGATGATGGAACTAACAATGAATTAGTATTTATAATCACCATCATTTGGGGGCTAATAATCAAATAAGTTGCTAATAGTTTACGGAATAAAAAAAACATGTAATAGATACGTGATACAACTTGATGCAGTTAATTTCCCTGATATATAAATTATAAAATAAAACTGCAGTATTTCATTTAAATATTTTACAGTCCCTTAATACTAAACTTCATCCTTAGTCGTGCCTCAAGTTATGCTTATCCATAGAATCTAGCTTACATTTTTTAAATCCACGAGGACAATATATTAATGCGAATCCTAGTCAGTAAAAAATATTTGTTGTATCCAAACGTCACCATGCATAAGAAGTTATTCTACGAGGGACCGAGTCATATAGCTAGTATCTAAAAATTCATATATTTTCATGTTTTATCTTTATAGAGAAAGTCATTTTGAAAAGTAACATATATTGTTACTTAACAAACCACGTGCTTCACCGCTATTGCTCTCTATATGAAAGCTTCCATGACAGTTTGGCTGGTTCATTTAATAAACTGTCTAGTCAGGATACCACATCATTTCAGATCATCATCACTTTAAAACACTTTTTCCAACAACAATAAACCATTCTAAACGTTCATGTCACATCCCACTTTTTACATTAAAAAACAAACAAAAAACCTATTCTAAGTGGGTGGTCCCGCTTCTTCCAAACCAGACACGTCTGGTGGGTCCGTTGGAGCATACCTCCCCCCACCAGACCACCTCCTCCGACGGTTTTGGACCACTGCACTTGGTTTGCTTGAGCAGGCCACCCCAACAGACCAATTGTTGGGGGTGCCTGAGTGCTACTCGATCAAAAGGTTATATGCCTGATCACTATCATCGTAGCGAGGGTTATTATTCATTTATTACGACCATAAGACTCAAATAGCAATCAAATGATGACAATCATGCAAGTATCAGCTTGTGGACATTACAATTTGAATATTTGTATTTGTCTAGGCTTTTTTTAAGTAATTTTATCATATTTTACTGTGTTATGTAGAGATAAGCATTTGGTACCGAGTACCGGTATCGAAATGTACCGGGTATATTTGGTACCAGTATCCACTTTTTTTATTTTTCAGTATCGGTACTTTAAAAATGTAGAAAGATCATTGTCACCACTACACCCATCGATTGTTATAGGTAGAATTTTATAAAGCAAGCTAATATTTAAATTTAGAACAAATTTTAAACCTTAACAATACTTATTTGAGGGTAAAAATACAAAATGTATGTAGGATGAAAGAGACGTATCTAAAATATCCATCATGTGATTGCCATAACCCTTCACTAACTAACAAGGAATGTTTTCACGTTCTCACATTTAGATACCAATTTTGTGTGACAATATTAATAATATAAATGTTCAAGAGTACAAGATAGAAATACTAATAATCTATTAAAAAACATGGAAAATAGATGGTTGGTATGATTGTATAATCATTACGGTATGTAACTACTTTAAAATTATGTTTAATATGATTAAACATACACATCAACATAAATTTATGGTTATCTTATTTTCACATCCTAAAATTTTATTTTTACACATTTTTTTACTTCTTTTTTTTATTTTTTCTGTTTATATCTATATATACATAAAGAAAAATAGAGTAAATGAATATTAACATCCTAAATAAGATATGCAAATAAAAGTTAATATAGTACAACATTATCATGATTATCATCATATCTATAAATATAGTTGTGACCCTATCATACACTTGTAACAAAAATGCCACTTTCTTTTACCTTATATCAAGTCTCTACATATTAATGATAGATGATTTTCATTTCTACATCCATACAAACAAAAATATGATTGAAAATTCAAGAAGCCATTAAAAATGGAATTAATAGAAAGGTGTACCTTTTTACTTTGAAATCATAAAAAAAGCTATAGATTGGCACAAAAAAGCTATACACATCCACCAAAATAAAAAGCCCATCCCACCAACCTCTCTCTCTCCTCCCCCCTCTCTCTCTCACCACCACCACATATCACCACCACCACCACCACTCCTCATGGATGCAAAAGAAACCAACAACAACAAGAAAAAGAAACAAAAACCCAAGCACACAAACCACCACCAACACTCCTCATCTTACTCATTCAAACCCTCATCAGAAGTCAAAGGCCTCCGCTTCGGCGGTCAACTCATCGTGAAATCCTTCACCATCCGCCGTGCTCAACCCATCGAAATCCTCCGCCTCCTATCTCTCCCACCACCCACCACAAACCACCACACATCTTCCCCTCCACCACCGCATTCCTCCCCACAAACTTCACCATCTTAGCCCACCATGCATGGCACACACTCACCCTCGGCCTGGGAACCAAGAAATCCAAAGTGGTCATATTCGTGTTCGAGTCACAAACCATGAAGGTGGCGGTGGACCGGTTGTTTCCGGCGGAGATACTCTTAGGGGAAGTGAACCGGAAGTTGATCAGAGGGTTGACCGGTTGTGAAATGGCCCGGTTCAAGTGCAGAAAAGGGTGCATAACGTTTTATGTGTATGCTGTGAGACACAAGGGCAATATTGGGTTTTCATGTGCGGATGATCTGAGGGTAATTTTGGAATATGTTGTGGCTTTGAATGATTTTATGGATCATACTGCAATGCTTGCTATGCCAAATCAAAGAAGTATTAACTTTGCTCCTCCTGCTACTATGGCACATTAACATGTTAATATTACTGTATTACCCTTTCCTTATTTTTTTGAAAAAAAAAATTATTGACTGGAATATTTTGTGGAGATTTTTTTATTAAAATTTGTATGAGATTTTGTGCAATTTAGCAATCTTGTTTAGTGTGACTTAGGATCAATAAATTGTCGTTATTTGGAAAAGCTTATACAACCATTCTTTCAAAAAAAATTATCATTTATATATCATACTTTCTATAAAATAAAGCAATGAAATAAGCATTTCGTTTTGATTATTTCTTGTCTTGTTATTTAGTTGGTAATGTTAGTTATTTATGAATTGTAAAATCTTGATTAGATAAAATCATATTTTGTAGCGGGACCCGAACTTCTTATTCGTGTCATTAGTTATCTTTTCAAAGGGTTTAATTTATGATATTTTTTATAGTGCAGATTTAAAAAAAAAAAAAAACTGATGAATTTTGGTGATCGGATGATCAACGGACATCTTACCCGTTGCTTCAGGCCCTAATTAATCATATTATATGCCTCTTTTATGAGAAAAGCAAAAGATAATTATGTAAATAACTTTTAAGTTGTAGTGACTAATAATTAAAGAAATAAAGATTATTCTAAAAGCATCTTATGCATCCTAATACATGTTTACCTTTTTAATAAATATTTATATAACTAATTCTACATAATATTTAGATGACATAAATATTTATAAGCTAATGCTTACATATATGTAGGAAACATATGAAAAGAATACATGTATTTATGTAATCAAATGCTTACATAATGGAGAGTTCAAATGAGAAAAAAATTGTAAGAATAAAAATAATAACTTTTAAACTAATAGAAATTTTTTATTTACTTCATTTAATGTGTATATTTAATGTTATGAAAAAGGGCATATAGGTAAATCTATAATTGTCATTAATTAGCTAATTAATTAAACTTGTAACTCATTTTTTTCATATACTCTTTCAAGATAAAATAATTTATAGTGTAGGACAATTTTCGACATGTGTAGGATAAATTTTAGTATGTGTAGGATAAATTTTGAAATGTGTAGGGTAAATTTACATGTGTGTAGGGTAAATTCCGGTAAATGTAAGACATATGTAGGATAAATTTTGAAATGTGTAGGATAAAATGTTTTTGCTTTATTAATGAGTGATAACATAATTAATGAGATAAGTTAAAACTATTTAATGTTTTACCATTATGCCCTTTCTTCTTTTTCTTCTCACATTAAATTTCTTCTTAAATTAACCTTCCATGCTTACATATATGTA
Source organism: Scalesia atractyloides (assembly GCA_947069175.1). NCBI lineage: Eukaryota > Viridiplantae > Streptophyta > Magnoliopsida > Asterales > Asteraceae > Scalesia > Scalesia atractyloides. The sequence continues at coordinate 83,923,292 of CAMTDV010000116.1, read as the reverse complement.
TGAAACATATTAAAAGAATACATGTATTTATGTAATCAAATTTATTTGTCATATTGTTTTATATTTTAATGATATTTTTACGATAAATTTCATTATCTAATATCTACAATATGTGTAGTGTAATGTAACATATTAATGACTTTGTTTTTTTCCTGCGTTAGGTGACAAAAGAAAGCGTGTGTTCTTTTCTTATCGTAAGACAACAATGATAATATTTTTATTTATTTTTTATATGAATATTTTACAAGTTTTAATCATTGTTGTAGAAATCGCTACTCAATCTATGGGGTGGGGAGTAGCATTAAAATTGTAATTAATCGGAAATTAATCAAGATTAATCGACGTCTAATCGGGATTTTTACAACCATGGTTGTAATATGTGTATACATATGCATATAAACAAATTAGTTTAATGGTATTTATAAATAAATAAACGATTTAGGTTTTCCCTAATCGTAATAATCAAACTTTTGTAATGAAACTCATACTATATATAGATATATGTATTTATTCATGTATAAGTTTTAATATATATATATATATATATATATATATATATATATCAATCAGTAGGATATGATGCATGGGTTAATGAGGATGGTCATTCATTCATTCATTTGTAGTTGAGCATATTAAACTTCGTCGGCATATATATATATATATATATATATATATATATATATATATATATATATATATATATATATATCAGTAGGATATGGTGCATGGGTTAATGAGGATGGTCATTCATTCATTCATTTGTAGTTGAGCATATTAAACTTCGTCGGCATATATATATATATATATATCAGTAGGATATGGTGCATGGGTTAATGAGGATGGTCATTCATTCATTCATTTGTAGTTGAGCATATTAAACTTCGTCGGCAGTATCCGCAGGCAGGACAACAGCTCTAGCTCTGACCCGTGCTCCCTTCCCATTTATTTATTCGGAATCATATTTTATATAAACTCATACTTTTGTTTTTATCCTACACAATTCTTCCAAAACAATAGTTTGTTTTAACTTGTTCAAAAATTATATTGGTGATTAAATTGACAAACTATTTTTTTTACTTTGTTTAAAGTATTCAATTAAGAGCAGTAATTTTGATTGACGTTTTCTAAGTGCTTTTCTATTTTATCAATATTTTTTTCCTCAAACTATCGGTTTTCTCTTTTAAACCTGGCTCTTGTATGCAACATGTTTTTTTAACGGTAACTTTCATCAAAAACCAACTCGCAAAGAAAACAACAAATACAAAACATATATATACATCAATCCAGTGGCGGATCCAGCCCTGTTTTGTGAGTTCATATGAACTCACTCGGTTTGGGAAAAAATGAAAAAAAAAATTAGTGAGAACTTTGTATGATTTGAAAAAAAATAATGAGAATCTATCAAAACGAACATACCAAAAGAAGTTTCTGGATCCGCCACTGCATCAATCTTTCTATGTCAGAGACTCAAACAGGGATGTGTCTTTTATCCAAAAATAGCGAAACGATTTAATGTTTTCCATTGTTTTAGCAATTAAAGCACTTTTGTTGGAGAATATGTGCTCATTCCTTTCCATAAGCTCTAACAAGCCGTAAGGATCACTCCTTGAAACTCTTTATTTTTTCAACATGTCTGTGCGAACACCGTTAGCAAATCACGCACCAAAAACGTGAATATTGGGTGAACTCCACACCAGTTGCTTGAAGTGCTAAAAAATCGGTTTGTGCCCACCGACACAGAAACCGACCAAGCCCAACCTCGAAAAATAAAGCGGTTTGGCACCAACACGTCCCATTGATTTGGTACCGGTCGGAAATTTTTTTCGAAAAACACTGGTTCAACCCGAACCAGTTTCTGACCTCGAAAAAACCTAGCTTTAAAACATGTTTCATCGGTTTATACTGTTACCAGCTACCAACGGCTATATGGCCGGTCTTTTTTGACCGTTTGGGTCGGATTTGGTCGTGTTTTGTCATATTTTACTGTTTTTGGCTCCCCTAACTAGTATAAATACGTAGAGAGTGTTTTGGTTGAATCACAACAATACAAACCCATCTCTACTAGCAAGAAGATGATCAAAACACGCTCACGTTCTCTTTTATGTTCAAAATATTCACAAATGGCTTCATGCGCTCAATCTTCGGTTGGTTGTGGACCATCTAGCGACATGATGATTCGCAAGCTAACTACAAAAAGAAACCCCGAAATATGTCCCAGTTTCGATCTATGTGAAATGTCAAGTGTGCCGAACAAGGTTGGTTGCAAGTTTTGTGGTATTTTTTTTTTGTTAAAGATACAAATTCGACTTTGAAGAACCACATACAATTGAAGCATTGCGAGGCTTTGAAACAAGAACCAATCGAAGGTCAAACTTCGATGTCAAACAAATGAAGTTTATGGGCTGATAACGTTGAAGCGGTTTGGTAATGACGCAATTTGTGATTCAAGAAAGCTTGCCATTCTAACACTTCGAAAACCAGCGATTGACTTTTGACTTCGCTGATTCAACGAACTCTCCAGCTGTGTTATAAACATGTGAGTCGTGCTATCCTTAGACTCGATTGTTTAAATATGTGGACCAAAGCTAAAAATGAATTAATGGAATATATGAAAACTTACAAACCAGTGTTAACATAGCTTACGATACTTGGTTGGCTACTCACGGTTCGACAAACTAGTACATTTGCATTTCCACTCATTGGGTATGACCTGATACGTGGCAAATAATGAAACGAACGGTTGCGTTTAAGTTGTTTGATTATTCTCACACCGATGAAATATTATTTTGTATTTTTGACAAGGCTATTCAAACATTTGATTTGTAAAATAAAGTATTGTCAATATCGTTTGATAACACGTCGAATTATACATACCACGGCTATACAACAACTAAAATTAGCATATTGTGACCGTTTAAGACGTTCTAAGAATGGTTGAACCAATAAAACAAGCTTTTAGTTTAAAAAGGTTCGCACAAGATATATCTGTTTTTGTAAAGAATTGAACGCCGTTGATTAGGTCCCATTTGGGACGTACTTACAACATGAAATTCTAGTTGTAACATGTTTGTAAAAGCTATTTGACAAAAAAGATATTTTAGTAGCTTATCATGATATACTTTCGAACCGGGACACTTTGATTAGGCCTTTTCCTCTAGGGGGTTAGGAAATTATTACACAAGTAACTAACTTACTAATAGTTTAAAAAAAACTCAACTATTTTATCGGGAGTTATTTATCCCATAAGTCCTATGGTACTTAACCAAATATAAAAAATTTGTAACAAACTATACGAGCTTTCTCTTAGATGCCCCTAGTTTAAGATATGGTCACAGCAATGAAAGAAAAATATTAACTTTTTTTTTCAAGAAATGCCAACTATTATTTACTTATGATGCAACATTGAGCCCTTGTTACATGTATTGAGGGTCGAAACATTATTTGAAAAAATAACTTATGATTTTGATCTATTTGAAGATGTCCCTTTTTTTTGTTAAACCATGTGTGGAAAATTTAATAAACATTTATAAAGCATTCCACGGGTGGAAAAATTTAATAAACATTTATGAATCAAAGGGAAATGCAGTAAGGGGAAAGTTCAAGTAGTAATCAAGATCTAATGTTTAACTGGTAAAATACCTTAACTGGGGTGGAAGGGGTGGGTTCTATAAGTTTGTGCGGGGAAGAGTTCATCGAGCGGGATGGTGTCGCCGGCACCCCTGCGGTGTTCGGTAAAGTGATTCTACGGTGAGTCGGTGACCAGTCACCGATGCGGGAAGAGAAGAGATAGAGGAGAGAATAGGGGTTAATGGTGGGCCCCACCCTCTTTCAACCAATCACTAATTTATTTTTTATTTTAAAAAAAAAATATTTACCACTCTCCATGTGTTTGAACACCCCTAATATTTGAGTGGATTAAGGGGTAAGTTGACATGACATTATATTATTAGTTAGGGGAAAAGTTTACCACTCTCCATTTAGGGAGCACCCTTCAACCCTTAGAGTTAAGATCAAGTATAAACGGTTTTAAGTGTAAAAACAATGAAAACAGATCTGGACCATCTATATTATAAATCAATAACTGGTGTTGATTGCAGATCAACCCCTTACAATTATTAATGTGTGTTAATAATGTTAGGGTCAATTTAGTAATTGTGTTGGTTTTAAATAAAAAAGGTTCATGTGTTTTTTTAAAAAGTCAACAAAAAGCCTCTAAAAGTAGGGATAAATCTAAACGGTAGGGCTATTAAAGCTTTTTAATTAAAATTATCACTCTCACCTAAGAGAACCAAACTCTCCATCCCATGTCTTCTATCTACGATTTCATCTATGGCAGAGCAAGGTGAATATATATTTTTTTAAATTAGTTTTTATTAGTAATAGAAAAATGTGTTATTGTAGTATGATTTTGATTATGTTGTTTATATAAATGTTGTTTAAATAAAATGGAATATTAGCACTTCGGTTTATATCATTAGCACATTCATTTGTAATGTGTTGATTATATTGTTGTTCGTCCATTTCAGAACTTTGTAATCATTTAAAGAAGATGATGAATGTCTGGAGATTATACTGAAATAAGCAATTTCTTCTTAAAAATTATGAGAAATAAATCAATGTAAAAAACCAGTCAATGGGATTACATGATTGTAAGGATTCCTAAAACTAAATCTCAACATATGTACAAAAATACCCTTCTAAGAGAAATAGGTTGTTTGCCACATGACGCAATCTATATGGTTCCTACAATTTTTAGATAAAAATTGGTTTGTATTTGATCCTACTCCTAATACGTTAATGAATGACAATACAAAACAAACAACAAGGAAACACTACAAGTAGCGAACTTCGAAGGTATTAAACGGTGAACCTTTTATCCACCATGATTCGAAGTGATTTTTCTTTCAAAAAAACCTTATTTCATGTTTTTTTTTTCACTTACCCTAGAGGTGTAAAATACCAGCTTGGCGTAACCCGACCCACTTCATTGAAAAAACTGGTTTGGCCCAAACCTACCCAACCCAACCCGTCAGTTTGTAGTCTCGTTCCCTGAAACCGGTTTGGACCTGACTGGATTTAAAACCTGTTTGTAGTCACAAAGCCCCTTTTCCCCCAAACTGATTAGACATGACGCCAATCGATTTAATAGGTTTGAAAATTTTCCCTCATAAACAGGTTTATAACCCAAACCGATTTTATTATTTATTCACCTAACCAGGCCTATTCGAACTAGTATTTAAGGAAAAACAGATTTGTACACGTCTAAGTTCCCCTACACATAGGCAAAGATAACCACCCCGGATAGGCTAAAAAGCCCATGTCCATTTATCAGGCAGCCCTAAATCCTGATGCACATTAAAGCTAACCCATATACCACAAGCCCATCACAAAAACAAAAACAAACGCCCACCGTGGGGCTCGAACCCACGACCACAAGGTTAAGAGCCTTGCGCTCTACCAACTGAGCTAGACGGGCTTGATGTTTACCAAACAACGAAAACTTATTTGAAAGGATTAATCAATATCTTGAATCGCACTCTTATCTGTGTATCTTTAGGGTTTGAACTTTGAAGTTGTTAAATTCGATGTGTTGAATTTCTACTCCGTCGCATCGTCGTCGTTTACTGAAAGGGAACCATGGAAATACTGGAATTGTCGACGATGCTTGAATTAACATTCATCGTAGCTTTAGTTTGTGGATTAGGTTTAGCAGCTGCTGTTGTTATTGAATCATTCAGAAGAAGTTCTAATCACATGTATCTTCTTCTTCTTCTTCTGAAACCCTAATTTACCATAATATTTTGCTTTAATTGCTTGTTTATCCGGTTCTGATGTTGATTTCTTCACAGTCATCTCGAAGCTCATCCGATCTTTGAAGATCCAAATTCTCTCAAACAGGTATCCGATTTCATCATTCTGTTACGCATTTGTATCTCACTAGTGGATCTGAAACGTAGTTGCTTATGTAACAAACTTAAAATATTTAATTTTGTTGACTTATTTTTGTTATTTTTTGTTATTTGTGAACTGGTAACAGGTTGATTGCCCTTACATATATGATCCTGCTGAAAAATATATTTCATTGATTGTGCCTGCATATAATGAAGAAGTTAGACTGCCTGCTGCTCTTGATGAGACTATGAAGTGAGTGTATATATATATATATTATGCAGGCATCATCTTTTGGTTCCTGTATGTTGAATGAGTCTTCGGTTTAGATTAAGTTTTTAACTGCTCGTAGATCATAGTTTGTGTGAGAATTTAAGATATGTTTTCTAAGATTTTTGTATGTATGAGTTGATCGTTAGTTCTGAATTTTCGTGTGTAGTTATCTTCAAGAACGAGCTGGAAAGGATAATTCGTTTACATATGAGGTATTTCTAGCTTTTTTTAATCAAATGAATGCTTTATTCCTGTTTGAAACGATATGAGTGTTGAGCAGGTGATAATCGTTGATGATGGAAGTAAGGATGGGACAAAACGAGTAGCCTTTGACTTTGTGAGGAAGTATAAAGTAGACAATGTTAGAGTTGTGCTTCTAGGAAAGAATCAGGGCAAAGGAGAAGCTATAAGAAAAGTGAGTCTAGTTTATATGTTTTGATTAATCTTGTTTTGTCTTCGGTGTTTTTGTTTGACTCGTGAAAACTGATCGAAGGTCGTTGCTTATGCGGAAGCATTGTAAAACAGGGAATGCTTCATTCTCGGGGAAAACTACTTCTGATGCTAGATGCTGATGGAGCGACCAAAGTTGATGATCTGGAAAAGCTTGAAAATCAGGTTGGTCTGATTTGCAGTCTGTCAAATTAAGTTCATATGTAGGTCAAGTCTGACTGAATAGTAAGTAGAAAGTGTATATGTAAATAGCAGCTGATGTTTCCCCTATTAGATTCTTGCAGTTGCCAAAAAGAAACATCAATCAGCTGGAGATTCAAGAGAAGGAATCCAAGATATCCCTATAGTGGCATTCGGTTCACGTGCTCATCTAGAGAAGAAAGCTCTAGCTACAGTTAGTTCCTCATGTTGACATTTTTAATTATCTAATTTTCCTTGGTTTTGTTTTTCTTTTCTGAATACTTCTAATTATGCTTCAGAGGAAGTGGTACCGAAACTTTTTGATGAAAGGGTTCCATCTCGTTGTCCTCCTAGCTGCTGGCCCTGGAGTTCGTGATACACAGGTTTTGTTTTGTTTTTCTTTTTGCATTCTTGTTAAAGTTGATTTTGATGGATTTATTTTCATATGAAATTTCACATCTATGGCAGTGTGGATTCAAGATGTTTACTAGAGCTGCCGCAAGGAAGCTTTTTACTAATATTCGTTTGAAAAGGTATGTATTTCGTCACCATGCTTTTACTTGCTGATTATTTTTAGGTGTTATTTAGTGTGTTAATAATTATTTCGAAAACAGTATCATGACTGGGTGGCTGTATGCACTAATCTAAAGTTGAATAAAACGAATTGGGAGGCCGTATGCACTATGAATAGACTATTTTATCTTTCGGTGGGTTTGGATGAAGTTAATGTGTTTGTTTATAATTTTAATGCAGATGGTGCTTTGACGTGGAATTGGTTTATTTAAGCAAATATTTTGGTATCCCTATAATAGAGATATCGGTAACCTGGTCTGAAATTCCTGGATCGAAGGTGAGTCTATTAAGCATTCTGAACATGCTCTGGGAAATGAGTCTTATGTCTGTGGGATATAGACTTGGTATATGGAAGATAAGCAGCGATCGACAATCTTAGTTCAAGTGAGTTAACAAGGTTTTTTTAATGTGTCTGAAGAAATCTCAGTTGTTATTTTTCTTGTGGTTGTTATTAACCGTAAGTTGAAAATATTATGTATGCTAGACATTATGAGTGACAGTTATACTAATCTATGCTGAAAACCTAATGAGAGACTTTAAAAATTAAAATCCCACAATTTTTTTCTTTAGACCATTAAAAGACTCTTGACTTGGGTATAACCTTTTGAAGTCCTGACCTAACCCACATAAATGACATGTTTACTTGGAGAGGCATCCCAATTGTATTTTTTGTATTTTAATTTAAGATAACAAAACCAAACATAGTATTATGTTCTTGTATTTCTACAGTCACACTCATAAATACAAATATTTAGATCACATGTATTTTGAACAGAACTGTTTTGAATCTTTGTCAAACCTAAATTTTAGCGTACAATTGTTAAAAATAGATGGTGTGTGCTTTAACTGCCCATCTCTTTTGTTTTTCTGTCAATTGTCTAAGCTGGTATATTGCCCAAAGGTCTTGAAGAGCTATTTAAACGATGCCTTTGAGCATACGTACTGTGTTTATTTACACAGCCCTGCTAGCCAGCAACGAGCACAAGGGCAAACCAACTACAGCAACAGGAAAAAAAACTAAACTTCGAACTACAAACATTTATCCCATTCCAAAGACGATGACTTAGACCCACCCTTGATCCATAAGAAACTTGGTGCCTTTATCTCCCCAATAATCTTTTCAATCTTGATGTCTTCTGAGAAAACCGTTCCCAAATCTTGCACCAAGAACATGTAGATGGGCTCCATTTCACACCACGAGCTAATCATTAACCAAATTATGGAGGCTATATGACACCCAGTGAAAATACGCTCTGTGCATTCGTCATGCAACTCACACAAAGGGCATAAGGATTACCCCTGTTTGTGTAACGCGTTCAAGGTTGGTATACCCGTCGATAACAATCTCCAACTAATTGGTCCATTCCAATATACTTCTGTTAGGAATCGAATCAGGCCTGGATAACATACTGTGTTTTAAGTAGATTGCTCTTTACACAGTTACACGTATTATATGATGTCATGTTTCTTAAAAAGGATAATATACATTCAAGGTTTAAAATACGCGGAAACAGGTATCGAGGCGTTTTCCCTTGGCCTCATAAGGCGTAAGCCTTGAAACATTGTTAACTTCAAGTGAACTATTGGGTTGGCCCACCAATAAACACTAAATGGGTCTAAATTAAAGTTTAGAAAACCTGTAATTTTTCAATTTTCACAAGGTCTAGTGAGGCTTAAGCCTCACCACCTCGGACAACCTCGGATGATTGAGGCCTAGGTTTCAATTGAGCTCTATGAGGTTAAGTCTTTTAAGGCGTTTTTTCATAGCCTCAGCCAAGGCGTAAGCCTCGAGGCAGGCCTTGAAAGCCTTTTTAAACCATGTGTACATTTCATAAATGCAAGTTTATTCATATGCTATCAGTGCATATTTATACACACATCTTCATCTACTGGCATACGAATTTTTTTAACAAAATTTGACATCATTTTGTATATATAATATATGCACACAAATTTTCATTTATTTATGTTATTAAAACGTAAAGCAAGGGGGACCATTTCAGTCACCCACCAAAGGTTGTAACAAATCTTGAAACGTGCAACCCATTATCTCATCTTCTCTGGTGAATCTTAAAGCTATGTCACAATCATTAGATGCTACCACAACGTATTGCTTAAATGTTGTGCAAACAAATAATTAGCCACACGTTGAACATTTTCAGAACGCATGTGCCAATTGTACCTTACAGCTGACTAAATTAATTGTAACCTCCAGTAATTTAAAGTTTAAACAAAACAAGATGACACCAAAAATCATCACTAGATCAACCATCAAAAACCAGAATCATGTTCTCCAAACACAATACTTGATTCTAAAACAGTAAAATGAATGAATTGCGGAAGTTAAAAATACACCAACGACGAAACAACAAATATGACATGTAACATGTGAACATTGAATATCATCAAAACGACTTAGAAACACTTCCTGTGCACGATTGATGGACCGGATTCATCATATTCCGCCTTGGAAATCCACATCTGCATCATTCATAATACCCCAAAATCAGAAACAACAATGTACATGCTACCAACACCAACAAAAGTCTATTAAAACATAATAAAAAACAAACCTGCTGGAAGGTGCTGAGTGACGCCAAAATGGACCCGCCAATCCAGACACTGTACTTTCTTTCCGGTGGTGCAACCACCTTAATCTTCATGCTGCTCGGGGCCAAAGCGGTAATTTCCTTGCTCATCCTATCGGCAATCCCGGGAACATAGTCGTACCGCCACTAAGCACAATGTTTCCGTACAAGTCTTTCCTAATATCCACGTCACACTTCATGATCGAATTGTATGTGGTCTCGTGAATACCAGCTGCTTCCATTCCAATCATAGTCGGCTGGAATAACACCTCCGGGCAGCGGAAACGCTCAGCACCAATGGTAATGACCTGCCCGTCGGGCAGTTCAAAACTCTTCTCAACAGATGAGCTAGTTTGTGAAGTCTCGAGCTCTTGCTCATAGTCTACAGCGATGTACGCTAGTTTTTCTTTCATGTCTCTTACAATTTCCCGTTCTGCGGTTGTGGTGAACGAATACCCACGTTCTGTTAGAATCTTCATCAACCAGTCGGTTAGATCACGTCCTGCTAGATCTAACCGGAGGATAGCGTGTGGCAAGGCATAACCCTCGTAAATAGGAACCGTGTGGCTCACACCGTCTCCTGAATCAAGTACAATACCAGTAGTACGACCGCTAGCGTAGAGAGAAAGAACAGCTTGGATGGCAACATACATAGCAGGTGCGTTGAATGTCTCGAACATGATTTGAGTCATCTTTTCACGATTGGCTTTAGGGTTCAAAGGTGCTTCGGTTAACAGAACCGGGTGTTCTTCTGGGGCGACACGGAGCTCGTTGTAGAAAGTGTGATGCCATATTTTCTCCATGTCATCCCAGTTGCTGACAATTCCATGTTCGATCGGGTATTTTAAAGTTAAAATACCTCTCTTTGACTGAGCCTCGTCACCAACGTAAGCGTCTTTCTGGCCCATTCCAACCATTACACCAGTGTGACGTGGTCGGCCAACAATACTCGGGAACACAGCCCTTGGAGCATCATCTCCTGCAAAACCAGCCTAAAAAAGAAAATTCAAGGTTTAAACATGATTTTGTATATCTGTCGATACATGTTTGTGAGTGCCTGTGTGTTTGAATGTGTGTTGAGGGTGAAACAGAAAGAGATACTATATTGGATACCTTAACCATTCCAGTTCCATTATCACACACAAGTGGTTGAATGTCCTCTGATTCGGCCATCTTTTATGCTACCTACAGAACAAAATGCAGTTTCAGTCAGTCTGTGTTTTATAAACATGCACAACACCGCAACATCATTATACGTGTACCAATTTACAATTACATACCAGGACAGAAAACAATATTCAGTCATATGATCATATCCTTAATCCTTAAACTATCATATCATAATCATGATTCATGGAAGTTATACCATCTGGTCCATTTTCTACAATACTAATCGAATTACCTAAGATAAATCGTCAATAAAAGTTGAGATGTAGACATTCTCTTTAAGATTGTTCTCCTTTTGTCCTTTTGACTCAAATTGACTATTCAAGCTAGTTGATTTGAATCATTTGATTAAAGTTTGACGAAATTGTTTAATCACCATGATTGCGAATATATAATTATATAAGTACTATATGATTAATCTTTTGACTGGAATATGCAAATTTTTATGTGTGAAAGTAAAGTTAGCACTTTATCAATTCCGCCCGCGAAATCTCCAACACAGGAAAAACAACAAGCAAAAAAAAGACAACATATAATACATGATGCTGAAATCATAGTATCTAGCAAAACAAAGATACTCTTGCCTGATTAATATCGAAAGAACGGCCAAAGTAAGTAATATTCTATAACTCTATAAATAATAATAATAAATAATAATAATAATAACAATAATAATAATAATAATAATAATAATAATAATAATAATAATAATAATAATAATAATAATAAATAATAATAATAATAATACAAGGACGGCAACAAGGTCAATACGGCAAAAATATTCTGTGAAGTCTGATCTTAGCTCCTAAAAGGTAGTATGAACTTTGAAGACATACAAATCTGAAAAAATATATAACATGACTTTTAACTATATAAAATATTTTCCAACATGAAGTATTATGTGTATTACCTCTATAAAAGTATAAAACACCGAAAGGGGGAGTTTCAGGCACTTTAAACAGATTTCAACACATCAGCAGTTAAAACAGCAGCAACCATATTCAAAACAGAATTAATACATATAAATCTTATCATCCTCCATGACTAAATCACAGGATCTAACTTCTAATAACAGAAGAAAATATTCCAACAGCTAAATTGGAAGTGAAAAAACACAGATTCCAGTAGAAAATTGCAATCTAAAACCGCTATATGCTTTTCTGTTCCAAATTATCAACTCCTCTAATCAATTAACGCATCAACTAAGTAAAACAGCATATAATCACAAAATTAAATAAAATTGAACATGTTCTACTAGACATGAAAACGCTAGATGCTAAAACGTACCAAAACCTAGTTTGTAAACAAGTAAACATGCATACACAAATTCGGATCGTTGAATTTTACCTGAAAATTAAGAGATAATGAACCGACTGAAACTAAAGGATCTACTGATAAAATCTTCGGAGAAATGGATGAAGAAAGTAGCTGAGGAAATTATGCAAAAATGGCGGTAGAAATGAGGTCAGAGACAAGTTTGCAAACACAACTTGAAAAATGAATACAAGTGTAGGAAAAGATATAGAGGTAGAGATATTAATGTGAACCGTTGGATGTTAGATGTACGGTGGTGGTGGATTACACGCCTGGCTGTGGGTGCCCACATCCTACTTTATTTTTTATTATGTTATTTTTTATTTTTATTTAAGTTACGTTACCAAAAGATATTAATTATACTCTATGCTATGTTATAATTTGAACCTTCATATTTTTTTTAAAGGCAAAAGTATCTACTATTCAGCCAAAGGTGAAGAGATATGTAGTCAACCGTTTAATTTGGTTAAATGGTTTATTCCAGTACTAAAAGATCGTGAGTTCAGATTCTGTAAAGCGTAAATGTAATGTGTTTATTATAGAAATTCTAGAAACTATGGTTTAAAAAAAGAAATCTTATAAGCATATACTATTATCATGAAATCACAATTTTATATTTTATATATGAAGTGGTTTAATTAAAAATAACTCACAATTTGGATTAATGTTCAAATGTTCAAATCTTTTAAAAAACCCTAATTTGCTATTAGATAAAGTTTTTTTAAAAATAACACACAATTTGGATTAATGTTCAAATCTTTTAAAAAAAACCCTAATTTGCTATTAGATAAAGTTTTTTGAGTCATGGGTATCAACAAGAGTCGACTCTCTGTCTTTTGGCACAGAGAAAATGTTTGTCCTCATCCTATCTACTATAGTCCCTGTCAGGTTATTATAGTATGTTTGTTTGTTTTCTATTAGAAGGACAAATACGTGTGATTAGCTCTAAAGTATATTTTATAAAGCTTATTAACGTCATTTTTATATATTGGAGGGTATAATTATATAATATTGTTTTGCAAAAATTAAATAAATAGAAATTTGTTATCAAGGAAAAAAGCAGACATGTGCATCATCCGACTTGCAAAGGTTTCACTCTCATGTGTGGTGTCTGAGAAAGGACATTAAAAGGGGAAATTAACATACAACTTTTTTTATAAATGTCACAAATATTGTTAATAATTTCTAAATATCTAGCTTTTAACATTTTTCAGAAAAGAAAACAAAAAATTCAACCTTTAAGAAACAGTTATATCTTTTATAGTTATAAATTACATAATTACTTGAAAACAACCTCAAAAAAGTAATAAAAAATGAAGATTTTCGAATATAATTTTGACCGATCATAAAATAGTAAATTATATTTATATTAGTTGTATTTTTACAGTCTTATTTGTGTCGTTTAATTATTACATAGATATAACGACCGATCATAAAAAAAGTAAATTATATTTATATTAGTTGTTTGTTTACAGTCAATATTTGTGTCGTTTAATTATTAGAGCATTCACGCCCTACCCATCAAATTCTGAGAGAGATTTTTATATTATAAAAAATGGTTATGAGTGTGAGAGGGAGAAAATGTTACCGTTCATATGTATATTTGATGGGACACTGTTCACCCTCTCTAACTTTTTAATATATTTCGAAAGTGGTTGTAAGTGGAGGTGAGAGAAAAATTAATAATAAAGATATAAAAAATATTATTTAATTAGAAGAAGAGAAAATGTGATTATTTTAGTGTAATGATTGGGTAGAAAATGATGAATAGGATGTGAAAGCTCTAACAGTTTGCTACAATATGGCTACATTTATGAATTTTTATATGTTTATTAAATACAAATTAATAAACCAAGTTGTGCCAACGTTCATCCAATTCAACAATCTAAAATAAGCCTAACTGGTACAAATTAATTTAATAAATACTATTTATGACAAACTTGTAATTCTATAATTTAAAATCTAAGCTGCCTGCCAACCATCTAGGTGGTATCATAATATATATATATATATTCTTTTTCTTTTAAAAAATCCACATCTTTTCTGTAAAAAGGTTTGAATAATGGGTATTATAATTTTTTCAATGTCTGAACTGGTTTCATAGACTTTTAAGCGTGACATACGCTATTTTATAATTTTACATAATAAACACCCATTAGATCTTTGAAAGATCATATATTACTAGATGACTTATTAAATAATCCCCAAAATCACTTTCATCATATATCCATCCTCCCACTATCACACCATCATGGCTGTCATATCTATATATATATATATATCTTGCCATATGTATATTCGGTTCCAATATCGTGTTGGTGACATATACGTGTGTATAATGCAAGAGTTCTGTTTTAGTTAAACATTACAAAATCACTTATAAAAAGTAATGCTAGCTTAAGAATAAGTATATAAAAGGAAAAAATAAAAATTCACATGCTGGAAGTAAGTATATATAAAAAGAAATATAACTAAAGTATATGTGTTTGTAGCATTAATAAAGTATAAACACCAGTTCATTTAAACCACAAGATTATGCAAAGTTGCTAAAGATCCAGATTTCACAAAGATAAAAGATTCAAAACTAACAAATACAAATCAGTTGTATGATTCACAACTCAAAAGGAACAAAAGTTCTAAACAATCTGATGACTAGAATAAGCTAAGGATACAACCAAATCCAGTTGATAGTCTAAAACAAAGGAAAATGAGGTACAGCCCATGTTTGCGGTTGTTTACAGGAACGGGGGCAATATAACCCATCGGCGAGGGTACTTCGGTCTTCCTTCCTTCCCGTCAAAGAGCTGCAACAAAAGACATCACACGATGGTATCAGACCTATTTTTTATTGTCTGTTATTCATCAAGTATAAAGGTTAATAAGAATATTACCCTCCTGAGACGGCGATGCTTAGCCAGGGCCCAATTAGTCATGATGGAAGCCGCAACCACAAGAAAGACATAACCCGTGACAGTCTGTGTTGCGATATTAAAACCCAACCATTGATAAATCTCAGTTGTGTAATTAGCACACGTCACAATGTTAAACAAAAACCCTTTCGGAATTTGGTACCCTCCGTTCCCACTCGGGCTCCTTAGATTTCTGAGTATGATGTGGCAATACAAATTTGCAACTTGCATAACTGACCCAAGCCCGAATCCAATCTTCATCTGGAGGTCACTTACGGGTGTGTAACGAGGATGATTAACATAATAAGCGATATAACACCCAAAAGTCCAGTAATAAGCACAGTTCCTAAACACGTTTGATAAAGGTGAAGTCGCATGACTGAAACGGTGCACGAAAAAAGTCTCCATGATACGTTTGAAGTAGTGGAAACACCAGTAGTATAATGCGTATGTTTGAACCGGATGGATAACGCGTTCGCCTTTGTACCCGAATATTTGGTACACGGGGAAGTAGTAGAAGACGGGATACAGGATTAATGGGCCCAGATACTCGAAAAAGAAGAGTGTGCGGTATGAGACTTGTGGGCCTAAATCCTTAAACACTACGGTAAGGGTGTCAGAGTGCCCATTTGTGTACTCTTTTAGACTTTTCTTGGATTGAAGCACAACGGCCTTTTCCTTTGAGCCCGGTTGGAGGGGTAGGGTCAGACGTTGTCGGGATGGATAGTATTTCTTGACTGTTTACAGAAGATGCATGTGAGTAAAAATGTCGTGTGTTTACCTTAAGCTCAAAATATCACCAAACTATTTTATTTAAATGTTTATAGCCTCCAAAAACATTTTATATAGAAAGCAAAAAAACATGAATATCATTACAATATACAGTTTTTATAATGACATTTAAAATGTTAATTATCTATAAAAATATAATTTAAAAAACTGGATAGTAACTTACTTACTAGACTCATTTGATCTGTTACCCAACCCGCTTGTTTGCCATCTCTAGAGTGTTGAGTGTTCAGGTTATATGCCCCTCCATACATGCGTGTGTCTACACATATGAATTTTTTTTTTTGAAACTAACAAGTTCAAAAGGATTCATTCTGACTGCGTTCCTTCAAGCATTTAAAAGTTATATTATTGTCCTCATGGACCAAAAACTCTTAGCGCTTATGTCTCGTTTGCTATCTAGAAGCATCCAATGGTGGGAAGGCAGTTATTGTTTTGATATAACATGCAGAGTACTGAGTACAAACCGAGCATATGGATTTCAAAGATATCCAAAACTAACACAGGGTGTTGAATGTAACCTAATGGGTGCATTTTAGGAATACATCAAACATCAAGTTACCAAGACAAATGCACCTCTATAATATTAATTTGATAAATCTTAAAGTTGACATTCAAAGTCAACTGTGAGCATTTCTATCCGAAACTAATTAGCATTGAAGTTAATACTTAGTGATTTCACTTCCAGATCTTCACTCCAACTGTCTTAGCTCACGATTCACGTACACGATTGCAAATTATGTTAAGACTCAATTTGGTTAGTCTTCTGGAATCACTATAATCTGTTGGGGAATTTTTTATAGACCGGATGATCAGAGAGGCGTGTATTCACTCTCAGATCAAATTATTTCGGTGGTTCTACCGAATAATTCAATCGGATACAACTCTGATTTTATTGAGAAATTGGAACAACTATATGCGTTTTGTGTGTAACTCGTATGAACCAGTGTGACCAAAAAAACACCTTTCTGGATTTTTGGAGATAACTGCCACTTGGCGGTTATTGGCAGTTATCGTCATTTGTAGTTCAAATTTTGAATTTAATTAAATTGCCGCCTTAATTTTTATCTAGAAAATTGTGACGAAATAAAATTAACTTTTCTAAGGCATTTTCTATAAAGCAATTTAATTAAAAAAAATTCAAGCTGACCTGGCAGCTCGACCCCAGCCGGGGGCTCTGCCCCTTGAACCCCGCCAGGGGCGCTGCCCCCGGACCCCGTGCCCCTTGGAATTATAACAACTTGACCAAACGTGCACTCCCGCACCTCCTAACTTGTTCGATGTACATCATGATTCCCTTTGGTCACCAAGTTAATCCCGATTACACTAAAATATCTAACATAATGTGTGAGTTCAAATTTCATTTTTACTATTAGGTGGGTCTGGGCCTATGGGTTCAATTGTAATGACTTTCAATCCTAATTCTAAACCAAACAAACTACGTGGGTATCAATAATCAATCCCAATCCTGAACTAGGTATCAATTCAATTGACAGTTGAAACATACAGCGATTTAGTGAGAAAGAACTTACTTCGTTGGTGAATTGCTTCCTGCAAATCAGCAACAGTAGCCTGACAAACCCGAAAACAACAGTCACAGCCAATCTACCATAGGAAAAAAAAGATGAAATTGAAGTGAAAATGAACTTACAGAAGTGTCAAGAACAAGGCCACCATTGATGAGCTCTCTACCGCTCCGTGTAGTAACGGTCACCTTCATGTTTCCGGCGATTAAACCAATGGTAAGTAAGTAAGAAAGTTGGAGATCTTGCAGGAAGGAAGGAAGGAAGGGATTGATGAAATAAATATAGGGATTGGTGGAGTGAGATATGGGTGAAATAGTAGGATTTTAAAGGCGTGTAGTTGGGTAGATGCAACAAACTACTGGCTAATGAATTGGGGATGAAATGAAAGGCTAGTGTAACTATATCTCAACGCTATTGAAAATCCACGCACGTGCCGTTAGCGATACGTGTGCCACTTCATTTCTACTTTATTTCTTGTTCTTTTGGAACTTTTTATGTGGAGTAAAAAGTAAATTATATTTTTTATAGTTGGTCTTCATTTCATTTCATGTAATGAAATAAATGTTTGATGGAACTCTAATGTAGATTTTACTACACATACTAGCTAGTTACTTCATTTTATAGATTTTATATTTCAGTTCAATTGATAATTATATTAAGCAAACAGATTATAGGATTTTCAAGAGAATTTCTTTAAAATCTAATTCCAATTTCATTACATTCTATGAATAAACACTACCTTAGTTTAAGGAATTAGGGAACTGATTTATGGGTCACGACTTTACAGGGGTTGGTTTCAACACGTTGTTTTGATAAGTTTTGATGTGAATTTTTTAATGGATGGATATGACAAGTAAAAATCGGGTACATTTAGCCTAATCTTTTGATTTTTTTTAAGAAATTACACTTTGTCCTATTAGATCTATAAATGTTTTATCCACTTGGACCATTTTTTAGTTTACTAAGAAAACCAAATTCATACCCCCTTCACGGACACCAAAGGGCTTGTTGTTGTGTGATTTCAACCCATTTACATTCACTTGGATCTTGGGTTTATATGATGATCGAGCTTTTGGACATTACCCTTTTTTTCCGTTTAGTTATTATCAGTGGTTATATCTTTTGAACTCTTCCAACATGAGAATTATCTATCCTCTTACTTGCACTTTATATGTATATGCAAGATATTTGATACTTGCATACAAACATGTGTTCATATTAGTTTTATCTCATGTGTATAAAAATCACTTGAGCGCTTGAGTGCACGCGAGGCCTTCACTCATAAACCTCCTAATGGGTTGCTCGTGTTTGCAATTTGCTTCTAGCTATGGATTATAAAAAATGATGCGACGCTAGCACTGAAACTGATTTGAGGTGTACATGTCACTTTCTTGCACTATTACTTGAGTCCTTGCACTATTTCCATGTATATTTGGATCATAAGTAATTAAGGTCTACTTATGGAATATGATTTAAATGTATGGTACAAGAAAGTTTTGCACATAAATGACTTTAGACTTGTTACATTGACTAAAATTTTAAAAACGAGACATCAAATGTCTAACAATATCATGAGAGAGTCATGAAAGAAAGTGGTGAGTGTATGGAGATGAAATAAACAAATATAATACATTTCGAGATACTTCATTAGAAGTCATCGTGAAATTTCACAAGTTTGAATTATAATTTATTAAATTCAAAGTACTATATGTTATTGTAAATGACATTAATGATTTTTGTGAGATTTAGTGCAAGTGATGGAGGGCATGTAGATGCGTCTAACACTTTCAATGTTATTTGAGCTAAAGGGAGATTTGGCCTTCATTTGGAAAAGTATTCCAAATTAGCTTACCGTCAAAGCAACATAAAAGGGAATGTATGCAATACGTAAAACAAACTTAATCATGTTGTTGAGCGTCATTCTAATTGACAATGTCTTGACATAATAGTGATTACGCTCTACCATGATCATCATGTCGGTGATAAATGGGTTCGCCTAAGTGACTTAGATAAGACTTTTTGATAAAGTCTTTATGGATAATGGTGAAGCCTTGGATATCCAAGGCCATAAGGTTATATTCCTATACCGAAATGGAAAGTGATTTTTTTGTGTAACACACATATGAGTCTAGATGGAGAAATAAAATCGTATGATTATTTATAAACTAAGAATGAATGTTGGTAATAGATAATGTGTTATCTGTTAAGAGATAATTCGTTATATCTTAAGGCTGTAAAGAATCAGAGTGATGCATCTTCTGTTGACATATTATAGTAATGTAATCTAAAGCATGCTATACTAGTACATGTTAATTTAGATGCTTTGTGGAGATTAAGTTAACTTTAAACATTCAAATTACGTGTTGGCATGAAAATGAATTTGGAGTATAACAAAGACAAATATAACTTTTATAAGTCTAAGTCTAATGGAATAACTCAAGAAGAACCGATTCAACTAGATCATTGATAATGATTTTTATTCGATTTTCTAAGTATAATGAGGGAAACTTGTCCATGAGCAAGCGTTGGCTTCTCATGCTAAGGAATGTGTTGCTTTGGTTAGCTTAAAAACCCCTTGTGCACAAGTGTAGTTTGAGTTGAAGAATATACCTGGATGACTTTACTGACATAAAGATATAGATATTTGTTATCTAATCACGGTGTCCAATGGTCATCTTGAGTAATGTGACTTAAACTTTATCAAAGTGCAAGTAATGTGTTGTGTGTGTGTGTTTGGGGGGGGGGGGGGGGGATCCATTTAAGGAACAACCATTAAGGGTTTGTGAAATGGTATTTGAGGAGTCTCTCAATTCATATAGAAAAGGGAACCTTTCGTCACCCCTGTCTATATATATATATATATATATATATATCCACATGTCACCCACGCCATGTCGCTCCCATACTATACTTTTTTGGGGTGGCTTGGTGGAGCCCATGTATCCACATGTTATCCACGCCGGCTAGGCCACGCCGCTCTCATACTACACTTTTTTGGGGTTGCTTGGTGGAGTCCATCTTCGCCATATGTTAACCCAAGCACCTAACCTAAGGTCCCACACCCCGTGTTCTAAATGTGTATTTATCGACCAAGTGTATATCAATATCATAAAGTGCAATTGCTTGTTATATATTTAAAACCCGTATCTTTTTCTATCTTTTGTTGTATCTTTACAGCATCAAGTATAATTATTTGTACAAACCTTGCGATTTTCTATTTAAAAGTGTTGTGTAACTAACGCCTCCATATGTCATATTGTATTGTACATAGTTTATTGAAATAAAAGTCATATGTAATAAATGACTAGCATGTCCTAATTTTAAAAGAATATATTGTTTAATACCGTTTATATTAAAAAATATATGTTTATCTTTTAAAAATACTCTTTTCTTTTTACAAATACTCTTTTTCTTTTTACAATACAAAATTTTTAATGTTTGCATAAAAGATAATGATGTGTTTTATTCATTGAATTTGTTACGACTTAGGATTGCCTAATAAAGATGTTTGTTCAGGAAATTTAAGGGATTCCAAACAATAGTGAGATTTTATAAAAATGTAAATTGCACACAAAACAAAAATGTTTAAAAAAAATCTGAAAAATTGAATAATTTAACAAAACTAGCAAAATCCTCAAAGGAACAAAAGAGTTTAATACATTAAAACGGAAAAATAGAATACTTTAAATAAAATTAAATAATTTTTTTTTCTTTTTACAAATATAATAGGAATAAGATATTTTAGAAGAAAGAATCATAAACATTGTTATTTTTTAGGTGTAAAGTGCTAATTTCGGTTTTCTATTTACTTCTCATCGTTTATCTAACTTTATTCACATTAGGATGCATGTTATGATACGTAATCAACTGTCATGTACCAGCTTCTAATCACATGACGTAATTTTTATTTGATGAAATGAGGCTAGATAGGTAAAACATAATATATTGAAAGTAAACGTTAGGTGGTATACCTCAACTGGCACCTAGAGTCCCTATTTTGAAAATTCTTCAGCTTGAGTCCCTCACAGCGTCCTTCAATCGATATCAATGTACCCTCTTTTGTCATCTCTCTGTTATTTCCACTATTAACTTCAGGGGTAATTTCGTAATTTCAACTTTAAAATTAAGAACATCAACATTTAATCAATAGTTTTCAAACCACATTTATGTAGATGATAATAAGTTTCACACAATACTCTCTTTAATCCGGCCATTCATTTACTTTTGTGTCCAATTATGGTCCTAAAACACTTTTATAGTTCTTCAAGAGCTTTAGGAATTGTGCCTCCAATTCCATTTGAAGCGACTCAACTTCTCTCTAACATATGTGATTTTTATCAAATCATTAAAAACACTATGGTTTCGTGATTTACACAAATCATTTACCATTTATTATACTTAGCCTCGCATTTGTCATGAAATGTCATAGGAATGGACTAAGATGCATTAAACACACTTTTATAGTTTATGGGATATATATAACCATATATACTAACTTGTATATCAACTTATATTAGTTATTTCCCCATAGTGACCACCCTTGGGCATATGATTAAGTTGTCCTATTGAACCTATCTCTTGGGATCTCTAGTCAACAAGGGTTAGGTTTCTTCGTGTCCCCTTTTCCATGGGCTTTAGTCATATTCTACAACTTGATCTCTCATCAAACCTCAGTTGTTGGATCCAAAATTGACATTTGACTTCCGTCAAGTCAACAATTTTAATATGTAATTGAGATCAGTTGTTTTTATGTGTTATTGACTCGCAGGTTATTCATGCCTTTTTGTCAACTCGTAAGACTATAACCCTTGATCTCAACTTGGATTTAGTTATAATTGTCACACCCCGACCCGCAGCGGAATAAGAGTCGGGGCATAATTGGGTTATCACCAAAGCCCATCATGCCTATACTCGATTTTCGTGATCTCTACTCGATCGTCGTGGCTCAAGTCGCCCGCAAGAACACGGTCGAAGCAAACTTTAGACCGATCCATCTTCGATTTTAGCTCACGCCACACGCGTTCAAGTTGTGATGCGTGTTTCCGACACGTTGTTGGTATTGCTGAAACACTTATGTCCAATAAGCGCTTTGACCACAACATAGCATTTGTTATGCGTCAACGATTGACGTCACTAGCGTTATCTCCTCCTCCTCGGTCCAATAGATCCTCGGTCCAATGAACCATTTCGTTTTTTGGGTTGGTTTTGGATGAAGATTTGTGTTTGAAGAAAGTATATGTGAAAAATATTGATGTTAGGAATGAGTATTTATAGGTAAAAATTCGTAAAAATTTTTTAAAATTTGATTTACTTAGCTAAAACCGTCATGGCCAACGGCTAGCCCAAACGGTCATATATGCCCAGCCATCCATATCATCACTCCCCCCGCCTCACGCAAGGCCTCATAGCCACGCTAGCGAGGCAACACCGCAACCCACGATGACCCCGTATGGTTGAACCGACGTTGCTTGGCTTCCCCGCCCCACACCCCACAGTCTTAAATGATACATGTAGTTTTTATTTAAAACTTACTTGTCATAAAGACACAATATAACACATGAAGTCAAGTAACGTATATCAGAATCAGTATATGTATATATTTGTGGCATTTTTATAATCACCAACAATATATGTTTTCAACTATAGGCTAGAATAAAATAGAGTGTAGGCCTCATTTGCCAGCGAATTCCCATTTTTCTATAACTAGTAGAGCGCCCGACGATGCGACGGGGTTGACACTTTGTATTGCGGCACTTGTTTCTAGTAGTTTTCATATTCGTATAATATCTGTGGTAGCATTATTGTGGTGGATATATGTCATAAGTATTACACATGTCTAATAAATATTAAATTCAGAATTTAAATTATCAAGTACTTTAAGAAACCATTGATGCAATAAAGTAACACATGAATAAGAAAAAATAAGCCTTAAACATAAATAAAAGTTATATAAAGTAGCACATGAATAAGAAAATATAAGTCTTAAATATAAAAGTTGAAAACTAAAAGCTCAAGTGTCAAGTACTTTGCATCATGATGAGATCAATTTAGTAATCATACGACTTAAACATCTTAAGGATGTCATCTATATTGTCACACCACCATTTATCATAATCGAGATCAGCGTCCTCTATAATTTCTTGTATCTCTTCATGTTTGATTGTTACATCCTTTGGAGGATGAGTTTCTTCTCTTTTCTACTCTTTAATTGATACATTAGCTGGAACAGTTTGGGGAACTGAAAAAAATGTTAAGTATTTTAGTTACATATTTTCATCATGTTACCGTTATATAATATATAGGATAAAAAACGACGTTCACAGTTAAACATAATATAAAAAAACAATATATCATGTTTTAGAAACATACATACCTGTGTAAAGATCTGAAAGGATGAATATTGAAACTCCAAAACCACTAAATAATAAATAAGATGAATATGAAGTGTGCGCATAGAAGAATAAATCAAAATTGTGCACAAAAAAAATTGAAGTACCTGTAAACAAAGAATTTTAAAGAACAAATAATTTCTTGAACTAAAAAATACTAATGAATTATACTATATATAGAACCTATAACCAACGAATTGAATAACTTGTAGTTTTTTTCAACTAACTAATATTATTTATAAGAGTATTTTTTAACTTATAATCCTTAAAAAATGCAACACAATCTAGAATTCAATTTTTGAAGATGTGTTATGTTTAAATTATGAGGTTTTTTCCTAAAAGTTTGTTGGTGGAAAACTTCTAAAAAACGTATTTATAAAAAAAAGGTTTTATGAACACGAAAATGCTTCTAAAACGTTTTTATAATTTTTTAATGAAAACTAAAATTCGAGTTATTTGAATATGGTATTATATAAAGTTTTTCAATATAACCAATTAGATAAAAACAAGTGAGCTTCTTTGATGTCAATTTATTACTTGCTAACCCATGTATGTGTGTACATCCAACCAAGTAAATACACAAACATACAGAGTACATACAAAGCTCATATCAAACCCGTATGTGCAAGGTTTCGAAATTTAATTATTCGTCAGAACAAATTGGTGAAAAATCTTAATCAAACGAAAATTAGAGTGAAAATGGTTGGAATATTTTTAAATTGATAATAATGACAAGAATGTAGAGAGTCTTGAGAATTTGAAATGTGATAGGACACAGTGATTTAATAACTTGTACACTAATGCATTATTTACTTGTACATTTTTAATCCGCACAACAATATTGACCAAGACAGCTATCAAAACGTCGACAAAATGAGTAGGTCATCACGGTACATTTGGATTTTTATTTAAACATTATAGTTTATTGGATATGACAAGAATACGTAAAATAATTATACGTTTGTTGCGGAAAGGGGATAAGTGTAACTAATTAGCCATAATTTTGTTAAAATAAAAGAGATTTAAAATGAGGGACTAAAATACAAGTTGTGTTTAAAAGAACAAGTTACCCTCATTTTAAGGGTGTTTTTATAAATAGAGTTGAGATACTATACAAACAATGCTAATTGTAGAATCGTAAGAACAGATCTGAATTATTGATAATTTAAATTAAGAGTTGGTATTTATTACAAATAAAACCCCTATAATTAATAACTAATACTATTAAGTTATGGGTAATTTAGTCATTTAGTCATTTCCCATTAAATACTAATTCCACCAAGTTTTTTAAACTAAAATAACTTGTATATACTTCATTATTTTTTTGAAAAAAAAAATTATATCATAAAATCAAATATATTTTTTTACCTTTAATATGAGTACCATATTGCTATATTTTTTTTATTTATAAAAGTGACTTTCAAAAAAGTTTAAAAAAGATGTTTTATAATAATGCTAATTATATAGTTGGAATGTGCCAGTATGAAAAATGTATTGTCTTGATTTTAAATCTGTATAAGTTATTATTTTGTTGTGTAATTCTTATGTGTTGCTATTTTTTCTTAATTGTGCTAGTATATAAACAATATGTGTTTTTTATAAAATTAAAAAAACGAAATTGTGTTAGTTATGTAATAGTATCTGTTGTTTACAAAATTAAAAAAAAACATGAAATAATGCTAATTACGGTGCTGATTAGTGTATTGATTACAGTGTTATGCTGATTACGGGACGTGCTGACAGTGGTGGTGTGGGATGTTGCCGTTGGATGTGCTGACGGTGGTGTTATCGTGCTGATTAAGTTGCTGATTTTGACGATATGTTGATTACGGTACTGATGATGATGCCGATTTGATGATTAAAAATATATTAGGATTTGAATTTATCTTGTATGAATTTAAGGATAATTTAATTATTATTTTTAATTAGATATAAATAAAAGGGTATAAAAAATTTAAAATACCTTTACATCTATCTTTTAGTTAAGGATATATATTATTAAAGTGTTAGTTATTAAATATTTCTGTTTGTATATGATCCTACACCTTTATAAACAAAGATTGAAAAAATTATTATTTATAAACAAAGATTGAAAAAAATATTATTTTTTAGATAATATAAAAGGTTAAAAAAAGACAATATATGCTGTCACAGCCCACAGCTGTGAAATAAATATGAATTACGTTAAAAGTTTAACCTAACCTCTAATATTCAGGCTTCAGCGCCGCTCATCCTCTCCTCTGCTACCATCGTCGTCATTCCAGATCACCCATCCACCCTCCGGTACGGGTATCACCTTTTTTTCTAGTTTTATTATTTTTTATTTATTTATTTATTTTCTCCACCTAAACTTTTAATTTTCACGGAATAATGATATTTCGTTTTGAATAGAAAAAGTTTGTTTATCTGTTCATGTATGATTGATCTATTAATTGGTGAGAAATTTGTGTACTAAGAGAATCGAGGAGCTATAAACGTCATTTATTTGTTGGAATTTGATGATGTGTTTTGCATTTAGTTGTTTTTGGTGTTTTGCAGTGTAATATCTGTTAATATTCTGTGATAATTACATTTAGTGAAGTTTTTTTTTTTGGATAATAGCAAATTTATGGAGTCATAGTGTAAGGAGAATGTGTATTTTGATAGTTTGGGTTTGGATAATCCACTGGTAAGTGAGCTAAATAAAGAGAGAATTTTGGTACCTAGAATTTACACACATTTTAGGGCTTTTTTTCTTAGGATATCTGGCTGATTCTAAGCAGCTTTGTGAGGTGTTGAAGTGTTGATTTAAAAGAGATAGGTACAAACACATCTTCACATCATAGTTATTAAAGGCGCTAGGCGCACTCAAGGCGCATAGGCCTTGCCAGGGGCCTAGGCGCAAAGTGCAAAAAAAGCGAGGACCTGAGGAAAATAAAGCGCATAATGAAAAAGATTTAAAAATATATTACGTATACGAAAAAGAATACTATTCTTCAAATAAAATAAACAAATCTATTATATAACACTTTATATCATCTATTTAGTACCAAAAGTTCTAAAATATTAGTGTATTAGCGTAGAAAAATAGTTTTCGTTAAATAATAGTAGAAATCTGGCTAGAATCTGGTCAGAACGTAGAGAATTTGGCCGGAAACTCTCCGGAATCTAGGAATCTTGCCGGAATGTGTGCCTGAACCAGAATTAAAGCGCAATTTCCTTGATTTAAAGCACGATTGCCTCGCCTCGCCTGAAAAATGGGCCTAGGCGCAAGAGGCGATGGCTTTAACAACTATGCTTCACATCATAAAGTATAAACATAACCTACTACTTTGATGGCTGTAAATGCGCATGATACGGCATCTTTATGTTTCTAGTTTGTTTTATGTGAACAATATTGACAAGCAATAGAGAAATCTACGCAGCATTGTTAGGGATTCGGGTTGGACACACACACACACACTATCTAACTGCGGAAAAGTAGAAAACACGAGCACAAAGAAGTTTACGTGGTTTGGTTACGTTATGTAATCTACATCCACGGGCTGCAATTCTGCAACCAGGATTTATTGTTGCTATGCCTTTCACACTTGCGAGGAGTTACAAGTACAAGAATGGATATAAATAGAGATGCGTCTAGGGTTTATTACTCTCGGAACAAGAAAACTAAACAGGCTCAAATTCTCAAATAAAAAAGATAAGGGGCGGCCCCAACCTCCCTTGTCTTCGATCTCCATCAAGTCCAATAACCGGTCTTCTTGTCTTCATTAAACCGAGCACAAACCCAAGAATGGGCCTCTACAAACCCAACGAGCATTATATACATGCATCATGCAAGGCTGAAGTATCTGAGTTGCTTTAAGATGTTCATTGTGGCATCTTATGGACTGATAGAAGACTTGAATTTGCCCATCTTACTTGTTAAAAAGGCTATATGCTGTTGTGTACTTCTTTGCTAGTGTTGTATAAGGTGTGCAATGGAAGTTACAACTAAGATTATAACATAATTAATAGACATAATAGTTTCTGAGTCTTTAGGTAAGGCAAAGAGGGAAAAAGATCACATACAATCGGTGGAAGTTTGTTACTTGTGGGAAATTTTGAGTTGGTAGTGACATGCAAAAAAATGCATGTCTGGTATTAGGATGATGTGTTTATGTGAAGCATACAAACTATATATTATGTAAATAAATTAAAAGACACTATCCTGTCTATAGACCATTATGATCATGATTCATTGGTTGTCTTTAGGTACATTCCCATTTTTTGTATTCTCATGATCACGATTCATGTAGAGGCTACCTCAAATAGGACTCGTAAGTCGTAACCATACTGTAATTGTTGACCGCGGTCCGCTTCAAGTAGAGGTTTTGACGGTTTCTTATGAATGCACCAGGTCAATAATTGGGGATGAAGTAGAGACTAATAAACACTGTGAAGTAGACCCATTGCACAAGCATGGGGACTAACCCAAGCTTGTGAAGAGCAGAAGGTGCACAGTGTGTTGAGTTTTGTTTTCAACAGGCTAAATCTACATAGTGATGGAAGTAGTGTGTGGTGTGCTAACTTTTATTATGTCATTCTTTTGTAGTAGGAATTTTGACAACAATAACATTGATTGAATATCAATAAATTCATCCTTTTCTTAGAATCTCAACCAATGCCTTTACTAGAAGTTTAGGAGCAAAAGGCTTGTCACTTGTATTGGTAGAGATCATAGGCTTAAACGTCTCAGTCTGAAGTCAGCTTGGAAGTTTTGTCATTCATGCTAGAAAGACCAGAATTAAAACTAGTTTTTTCAACTAGGACTATATATAACGTGAAGGATATTAAATTAGCATAAGAGTACTAGAGTTATGCACTTATGCTTTTGTTATGTAATTTATGGTCATTAACTACAATGAGCACAACTCTATAATCTTTTCTTGCGATGGATGACAGCAGTAAGACTAAGAGATTTACACTAACCATGATGAAGTGATGGGTGGTATGCTGGTATTATCAAGAACATTATTTGTGGATGTAGCATAGTTCTATTCTTCGACAGTCTAAACGCTTAAGATATTAGCAAATTATCCAAATATAGTTTATGTGATTGGCTTTTGCTTTGGCAGTTTTGCGTGATATATTTGAATTAGCAATTCCTAAAACCATAATAGTGACTGGTCAACTTTCAAGCGTATTTTTGTTTTTATGACAAATCAGTTAATATTAAGCACTGTTATTGTGCATTTTTGAATTGCTCATTGGTTGAGTATATTCTCAATTCCTGTGCATTAACTTGCTGCAGGCATAAAGGAACAGGAAAATAATTCTCGGTCTTGATAATATTGCTATAAATTATTCTACAACACCCATTTAGCTCTCCTTTGACAATGCATGGACATAATTTTAGTAGTTGCTCTTCCACCTCATTTCTTTGCTATTAATTGCATTGTTAATGTTACATTGTAACTCTAGAAGCTAGATACAATTTTCCATATACCATCTGGAATCTAAATATTGGAAGGTCATTGATTCACTGATTTTCCCGTTGAATTTGCCTTTTGAACTCTTTGAGCCATATATCTAACTAATGGCACGCATTCTCACTTTTTCACTCCGTTTCTCCTTTGCATTTGTTTCAATCTTCCCATTGTTGTCTTCTTTCTTCTGTAAATGCATCTGGCTTCTGTCATCAATCCCAGTTGCTGTTCGAGCTTTTATTCTTAAAAATATAAGATGCCAAGGACACGTGCAAAGGCGAATCCAAGTTCGACACCTGTCAAGGTCGAAGAACCGGTTCCCAAGATAGAACCGGAAGAACAGGTGGACTTTGACGGGGATATCGAGGAGGAGGTTGAATATGAAGAAGTCGAGGAGGAAGTTGAAGAAGAAGAAGAAGAGGAAGAAGTCGAAGAAGAAGTCGAGGAAGAAGAAGAGGAGGAAGAAGAGGAAGAGGATGAAGAAGAAGAGAAAGATGAAGAAATGGAAAACATTGAAGTAGAAGAAGATGAAAAGAAAAAACATGAAGAACTTCTTGCACTTCCTCCGTATGGTTCAGAGGTCTATCTCGGTGGAATTCCGTTAAATGCATCTGAAGATGACTTGAAAGAGTTTTGCGAATCTGTAGGAGAAGTCACAGAGGTAACTCTCTCTCTCCCCCTCGTGTTATTCAATATAATATATATCTATATTGGTGTTAACAAACGTATAACAGGTCCGGATAATGAAAGGCAAAGACTCGAGCGAGAATAAAGGCTATGCTTTTGTGACCTTCAGGACTAAGGATTTGGCTTCTACTGCCATCAAGGAGCTTAATAACCGAGAGTTGAAGGTATTGCAATAGTCTTAAACTTTTATAAACAATATTACGCTGTTTATAAGTGGTTTAAAAGTGTTAACCTAGCATTTAATGATGCTGCATTCGATTAAAAATTTTCATTTCTCAGGTATTTGACGACACATTGTTGGTTTTTACGTAATTTCAGGGTAGGAGGATCAAGTGTTCAACGTCACAAGCGAAACACAAATTATTTATCGGTAATGTTCCTAAAAACTGGACGCTGGAAGACATGGAGAAGGTTGTCAGAAGGGTTGGACCCGGCATTGAATCCGTAGAGCTATTAAAGGTTTGAATAGGATTAATTGTATTTGTATACCTGCGTGTAATGTGCATCAAAAGATGTCAAATCTGACCATTTTTTTGTTTGTTCTATTACAGGATCCGCAAAACTCTAGACGAAACCGTGGTTTTGCTTTTGTTGAGTATTATAACCATGCCTGTGCAGATTATTCAAGACAAAAGATGTCAAACCCTAAATTTAAGCTTGACGATAACGCTCCAACCGTTAGCTGGGCTGACCCAAAAAATGCTGAGTCCTCAGCTTCTTCTCAGGTGCTTATAACTTGATGAATATTCAATACTTTCCCTGTTTTCAGTTATAGTTTACTCATGGCATTATTTCATGTTCTTTTTAATTCAGGTTAAGGCAGTGTATGTGAAAAATTTGCCAAAAAACGTAACGCCGGAGCAGTTAGAAAAGATATTCGAGCACCACGGGAAGATTACAAAAGTTGTTCTTCCTCCTGCGAAACCTGGTCATGAGAGGAGTAGGTTCGGTTTTGTTCATTTTGTGGACCGATCAAGTGTATTGAAGGCTCTTAAGAACACCGAGAAGTATGAGCTTAATGGTAATGATGATGACTGGTTAACTAATACTTGTGATGCTTATCAGAAAAAAATAAAAATTAATTTGACACGTTTGGGTTTTGTATAATTAGGCCAAACACTGGAGTGCTCCCTTGCTAAACCGCAAGCGGACCAGAAATCGTCCGGAGGATCTTCAAGCGCACAGAAGGCTGCTGCTATACTTCCGAGCCACGCTCCTCGTATTGGTTACGGTTTGGTTGGTGGTGCGTATGGTGCTTTGGGAGGCTATGGTGCTCCAGGGTATTCACAGGTGCACTTTTTTTTAATTACATATATATATATATATATATATATATATATATATATATATTATATATATTATTTATTTATTTAGTATTTACATCAAGAGGCAGATGCACGCTTAATCTTTTATACTAGTAACATTACCCATTGTGGCGGAAGCTTGGTCGACACCGGTTCGGTTCATTACGGTATCGATACGATACTTGCACCCGAGTGTAACAACCAAAAGAGAAACATAAAATAAAGTAAAAAGAAAAGTTTACTAAAGTTTAGGGGTTGTTTGATAACTTTATTAAAGTTTCGGGTGTAAGAAGTAAACTTAGTAAATTAAAGGGGGTGAAAGTGAAAAATCACTAAATGATAAAAAGGGAACCGGTATAACAACCGACAGAGAACTCAAAAAACAAAGTCGAAAGAAAAGCTTTTTGAAGTTTAGGGACTCTTTGATAACTTTAATAAAGTGTAGGGTGTAAAAAGTAAACCGAGTAAACTATATGGAGTGAAATAAAAAATCACTATCAAATCCACACCTTTCAATATATATATATATATATATATATATATATATATATATATATATATATATATATATATATATATATATATATATATATAATATTTTTTTTATTAAATTTGATGACTTTGGACTTTTTTAACATGTGGGATTACATGCATCAGTTATCATATATCCATTTGTTGATTTATTAATTTCTATTGTACCACAGCCTCTTGTTTATGGAAGAGGACCTGCGACAGCGGGCATGGCTATGATGCCGATGCTTTTGCCCGATGGAAGGATTGGCTACGTTCTGTAAGTGAACCGATTTAAAGCTGCTTTATTCAAGTTTAGTGTTGCCAATAACTGATGTTTTTAATTAATATGGGTTTTTGTTTGTGTCAGGCAACAACCAGGTGTACCGCCACACACCCCACCACCCCCGCCACAACAACATAGAGGAGGGGGTGGTGGCGGCGGCAGTGGAAGCAGTTCAGGTCGTGGTCGAAGACGTGGTGGTAATGACAGTGGAGGTCGAGGACGTAGTAGCCGCTACAACCCTTATTAGCTTTGTAGCGAAAGTCTAATGTTGATTGATGTTGGGTTTTAACTTCTATGAAACAAAGAGCACTTACTTTAAACATGAAAGGGCTTGAATGATTTAACTTCGCTTTATCATAACGGACTGGCCTAAATTATACAACTTCTTTGTTATGTGTTTTGACGCTTAAATCGGTCATAGTGAGAGGGTGAGGTATCAGTAATAACTTCTGTATTTATTTAATTGATTATATCTCTTAAGGTAACATCCTTATTTTCTAATTAAAAAATGAATAATAAATATAATTAATTTTATAAAGTCATATAAGTTTAGCATTTGTGTCGTGTATATATTTACTAGAAGTCTATAATTAATTGAAAATTTTGATTTGAAATAGTTCATGAGATCAAATTACAATTAATAAATACAAAATTTCGATAAGAAATAGGTTCAACCGCATTAACACACCATGAGATCTGACTATAATTGATTCTCAAACAGCTTTGAAAAGTATCTAAAGAGTTGAAAATGTAATCGCTAACTATTTTCTCTTCAACACAATTAAAAGAAATAATATCTTACTCTTAAATCACATTAAAAGACTTGCCCCCAATTCTAGATTCTACAAACTTGGAAACACACGTTACTTGGAAAAAGTGGGGCATTCCCCAAGTTCTCCTTAGCACTTTACTAAACAAACTAAGAACTTCATAATTTGATACGTAAAAATGACGTTGAACTGATCCATGCATGCGTCGCATGGGCTTACGGTTGTTCGATGGACCCAGCTTCTTTCTCTTGGGCCGACTTCTGCATGGGTTTGGGGTTGATCACGTAACAATCCACCTCCCTCAAACGCGTAATTTATTAGATAAACCAATAAAATTTAATCATTTACGTTTTATTTCTTTGTAGCATAAATAAACTCAAGATATTCATTCGCGTGTAAGATTGTACTGATACTGTGACTTTGACCCTGTTTGATTATGAAGCCTATAAGATTCTCAAGAAATCCACAAAAGAACTCTTAGCGGCAAAAGATGAGGTAAATTTTATTTACAACTTTTTTATTAAAACTATTTCAATATCTTATGTATCCATATTTTACTCATATATTGTAGGTGTTCAATTCTGGAGGAATTGTCAAACCACATCTCAGAATCATTTGGTGTCCCTATGTCGAAACTTCAATCTAACCCTCCTGAATTTTTTAAGGTTATATCAAATGTTTTTTCAAATTTTTATATGGTTTTGATTACTATTTTTTAAAACTATGTTTATTTATTTGTTTGTAAGATGAAGTGTGTTATACCGGAGACAATTCAATGTCTAAATTTAATGCTATTCAAAGTAATCAGAAATTATTATTTTCTGGTGAAGTTAAGTGTAACCTTCGTGAAGTCTATGAGGTAGATGACTCACAAAATCGTTCTTCAACAAAACGCTGAATTGGAAATGAAAAAGATGAAGCCGAGGTTGATGGACTTGGCAAACTTTCGATTTCAAAGATGGAGAAGTGGTATGTTTCGTTATATTTCATTTTTGATAAAGTGTTCTTTTTAAGACATGTTGGTGTTATACTGTTATTTTTTTCACATTGTGGTGTATTTGAATTTTTTCGTTGATTTATTATGTTTTTGTAACATAGTAAAATGTTTTTTATAATTTGGGTTATGCGTTTACCGGTGATATTTACTTTTAACAACATTTATAGAAATAT
The DNA here is from genome assembly GCA_947069175.1 of Scalesia atractyloides. NCBI lineage: Eukaryota > Viridiplantae > Streptophyta > Magnoliopsida > Asterales > Asteraceae > Scalesia > Scalesia atractyloides. The sequence goes on along the minus strand of CAMTDV010000116.1, from coordinate 83,889,074 downwards.
GTAAATACGTTTATGTTAATAGTCAAACCTAACATTTATAATGTGCCGTATTTATAGTAAATAGTTATGACTTAATTTTAAGTATTTTTTATGGAGTCGTTTACTATGTCAATAAACATTGTTTAATATATGTTTTTTTTTTCAAAGTTAAAATTTATCTCAACTACAACCGTTAATACAAAACAATTATAAAACAATATAACGTCTGAAAACATTCCATTTTATTTTATTTAACGACATAACTAGATCAATATAAATTAATTTTTGTTGCCCAGAAAGTTCAGGTAGTCTTTTTATTTTACATTTGTTGTATACATAATTTTAATGGTCTAACCCCGTGAAGTTCACGGGGAATAACCTAGTAGATCACGTACAATAACAAAATTCTGTACAAAGTGTACATGAGATTCATGGAGCGACAGCTGTCAATTCTAATTTAAGGCAGGAAGGATAATATGGTCTTTTTATCAAGTGAACTACTCCCATTGATTTTCAAACGACTATAACTTTTTTCATATGTTAATATTTTATTAAAAAGTACACCATATTAACGAACATTTCATTTTTTTAATTCGAGCAGATTATTGCTATAGTTTTCTTAAATTTTTCTTTACAGGATATGTGATTACATATTTAACATAAATCATTACGTGATTACATATTTAATATAAATCAACTACGTGATTACACATTTAGTATGATTGTTATAATTGATGTTATTACAATTATGTTCATTACGTACACATTCAATAATAAGAACTTAATCGTTTATGCTTTATTATGTGATTAAATCTCTAATATACGACACTATGTGGTTATTATATGTTGATTGACTAATGTTTTGTATTATATTACATTTATAACTAATACGTGACTAGACCTGAAATATTAGGTAATATTTATGTATTACATGTTTTGTTTTTAATTAGAGTTAATTACACAGATGGACCCTGTGGTTTATAGCTAGTTTCGTATTTGAGTACTAACTTTTTTTTAACAGATTGAGGTTTCATGGTTTTAATTTTGTAACACCTTTGAGTACTAACACCAAACTTAGTTACTTTTTATGTTAATTCTCAAAATAATAACTAAAATACCCTTTTATATTTCAAGAACCATTTATGTTATTATTGTATTTAAATTCTAAGGACCATTTATGTCATTATTATTAATTTGTTTAAAAAAAAACCTTTTTATTGTAAATAACTAAATTATTATATCTTTAAGCCAAATTATATGCTATAGAAATTTTACCAGGAAACGTTACAATATATCTTAGTTCATAAAAAGAATCGTTTTCCTTACTTTATTATAATTAATATTACTTCAAAATTTTGTGTGAAATTTACATGAATCGTCCAACCTACATATAGATTTATTTGAAGATCTTAAAGACAATATATAAACATTTTAACTAAAGATGATAGTTGTTATTTAAACTTTAATAAACATTTTACAATCGATAATTTATTCTTATTTAGTATTATCAAAGTAGAAATTTCATGTTTCTGAAAAGTAATAAAACCTTTACATATCTTACTGGTTGATTTAGTTCAACAAAAGTATAGAAATAATTAATTATTTTAAACACTTAGAATTTATCAAGTTTGATGGACTAAAACGTGAAAGCAGTTAAAAGTTATATAGAATACCAAAAATAGAGCATTTAAATTACGTCTTCATACCGTTTTCGAGTTCCCAAGTAAACTCCGTGTCACGTTTTCCTTCCCATCAAATCTTGATTATGGGAATTCAACTGCGCCTCAATTTTTTGACACCTCGGTTCATGATTTCGACAGGTTTCTCCACGAAGTGTAGAGTCTCGTTGATTTGAAGATCTTCGAGTGGGACTTGGAGTCATTCTTCTGCTAGACATCTCTTCAAGTTCGAGACGTGAAACGTAGGATGGACATTGCTGAGTTCTTGAGGCGGATTCAGTTGATATGCTACCTTGCCAATCCTTTCGAGAATTTTGAAAGGTCCTAAATAGTGAGGAGCGAGTTTGCCTTTCTTACCAAATCGAATTACACCCTTCCAAGGGGATACCTTGAGAAGTACAAAGTCACCCATGTTGAATTCCAAAGGTTTGTGTCGCTTGTCGGCGTAACTTTTTTGTCGGCTTCTAACTTTGAGCAAGTAGTCTTGAATCTGTAAGATCTTATCCGTCGTCTCTTGTGATCGGGACCGGTGATTTGAGTTTCTCCAATCTCGTGCGAACAAATAGGCGATCAGCATTTACGACCATACAATGCCTCGAAAGATGCCATTTGAATACTTGCTTGATAACTGTTATTGTACGAGAATTCGATCAAAGGTAAGTGCATATCCCAGTTGCCACCAAAATCGATTACGCAAAAACGAAGCATATCCTCCAGAGTTTGGATAGTACCCTCGGTTTGACCGTCGGACTGAGGGTGGAAGGCGGTACTAAGATTGAGGTGAGTACCAAGAGCGGATTGAAACGTTTGCCAAAGACGAGAGGTGAAACGACCATCACGGTCCGTTAAGATGTCAATGGGGATTCCATGACGACAAATGATTTCATCCGTGTAGATACGAACCAATTTCTCGACTTTGTAATCTTCACGAATGGGGGGAAAGTGAGCGGATTTGGTCAATCGATCGATGATTACCCAAATACAGTCATGACCAGAAGAAGTTCGAGATAGCTTAGTAATAAAATCCATAGCAACACTCTCCCATTTCCAAACAGGAATTTCTTATTGTTCGAGTAAGCCAGAGGGACGTTGATGTTCAGCTTTGACCTTAGAACAGGTAAGACATTTCGAAACGTAGGTGGCGATATCTTTCTTCATTCCAGGCCACCAATAAGACGTGCGAAGGTCTTGGTACATCTTGTCAGCGCCAGGATGAATGGAATATCGAGATTTGTGAGCTTCCTTCATTAAGGAGTTATGAAGATTACCACGGTTCAGAACCCAGACACGATCGAGATAATAGAGAATACCATCGGGTTTAGATTCCAGTTGATTTTCAGCACCACACTTCATTTCATTGTATGAGTCGTTCTCGTTAATGGATGAGTATTGTGCTTCACGAATTAGATCACGAAGATTTCCCAAAGTTTGAGAGCAACGAACACTCTTTACATGAGTTTTTCGACTAAGTGCGTCGGCTACAACATTTGCCTTACCAGGGTGGTAGCGAATCTCACAGTCGTAGTCGTTTAACAACTCTACCCAATGACGTTGACGCATGTTAAGTTCCTTTTGATCGAAGATGTGCTGAAGGCTATTATGGTCGTTGAAGACCACACACTTGGTACCAAAAAGGTAGTGTCACCATATCTTCAATGCAAAAACAATTGCACCAAGTTCAAGATCGTGCGTAGTGTAGTTCTTCTCATGAATTTTGAGTTTTCTCAACGCGTAAGCGATAATCTTGTCCCGTTGCATGAGAACGCAACCAAGGCCTTGGTTTGAAGCATCGCAATACACGACGAAATCGTTGTTTCCATCGGGAAGAGTGAGGATAGGAGCATTATTGTAACATTCATGTAAAACGGGTTCCAAAACCCGCTCCGTCTAAATAATTCAAGTAGTTTATTTGAGATTTCATTACCCGTTTATTAATTGTTCAAGTTCGTATTGTCAATATGGTTAATAAATAAACTATATAATTAAAATATTAGATAAATAAAAAGTACAAAAAATATTACAAAGTTTAAAAAAAATAAGAAAATAAATGAAAAGGGGCAGTCGGGTTTCGAACCCGGGTCCCCATCAAACACACACACAACCTACACCAGTGCACTACACACACCTTTGTGTTTAAGATTGAAAACAAATAAACTTTATACGCAAATAGACCTGAAATCTGCAAGTCCAAAGTTTCAGAAGTCTGAAACCGCCAAAATCAAATCGGAGAAATCTTCGCAAATAACGTTTCTCCTCATGCTTGATCGAATATAACTGATGTCGGACATCAGTTATAACTGAAATCCGAACCCAATTTGATTTAAAACAGACCAAATTCAATGATTGATTAAAAACCGAAATAATGTTTGAATTATAACTAAAATCAATGATTGGCTATGAATACCAACCAATCCATCTCAATTGAACTCGCCACTCTCAATCTTTACACCAAACTTCTCTTCTGTTTCGAATCAACGTCGCCGGAATCCTCAGTTCATCGCCGGAACTCTCAACCGGAAACACCATAGCACGTCTCCGAATCGGTATACTCATCTCAATCCTTTGCTACCTCTTGTTTTGCATATTGTTATCTCGAAACAGTCAAACCACAACTGTTTAATCATGTTAACAGAAGGGTTCGGGTTCTGGGTAATATATATGAAGAAGATGAAATCTGTTTAGTGCATAAGTAAAATTAATTTTGGTGTTTTAATCGGGTTAGACACATAGTCCAGTGGTGGACTGTGTGCAAAATCATCAAGCACGTCCAGGGTTCGAGTCTCTTTATGTGCGGTGGTCCGTTCATATAGCAAAACCTTTTTAAATAAATAAAATGTTAAACTGAACAAGTGTATAAATGTAATATAAATTTAGCTTATACCGGGTTAGACACCCAGCCCAGTTGGTAGGGCTGGGTGCACCACAGGTCAAAGGTCGCAAGTTCGATATCGGGTCTAAGCAGCGGTTCGTTGATATGCAAAACCTTTTTAATTAAATAAATTTCTGAATTAACCTAGCTAGTATATATATATAATTAAAATATAGATTATTTTGGGTTAGACATGTAACTCAGTTGGTAGAGCTGCGTGCACGTATACGGGAGGTCACGAGTTCGAACCTCATACGATGCCAAAAATCATACGCGATCCAACCGGTCTGACTGGTCAGACCTGACAAGGTCAAAGATTTTTTTTATTATTTCTATTTTTTCTTATTATTTTATTTAAAAATCATTTAAACATACTTAAAAATGAGATTTTTAAGTTTAAAAATTGTAATAAATACCACAAAAATAAATCTAAAAATCTGACAAAAAGCATCAATTAGAAATATTAATTTCAAATAAAAATTGATATATTTATCGAATTATTACGTGATTATTTAGGTTAGTTTTCCTCGTCGGTTGAATCCTAAATCGTGCGTAATCGTCATCAATCTCAAGAAACGCACCCACTGAGAGTGAATCGTTACAAATTCCCTTTTTAATTCGTGTTTTGGGGTGTATCATGTGTCGTTTACATATTTCGTTTATTCAAACAATTGTGCTACTACCATAATATGATCTAATGTGTTATGTAATGTTTGTTTGTTGTTATATGTGGTTACATTTTCTCATTTCAGTGCAATCATTCATATTAGGCCCATCAGTTCCTCATTGGATACGAGTTGAGCATTGCGTGCCTCATTAGATCGGCTCCGCTTGATTGAGCCTTGATCTCATAGTTCATCAATTGTCATGCTCATGTGTTCATTGCTTGATGTTTGTGGTTTGTGGATAGATTTACATATACGCATGCTCATATTTGGTTATGCACATTTTTATGAAATTAATCAATATAACTAATTCTTTCAAATGTTTAAATGAGATTCACTCGCCAACTTTTGTTGACCCAAATCTTTATTTTACACATGATACAGGTGGACAGGCTGAGGAGAGGAACACTTAGGATTTGGCTTTAGAAGAAGAATAAAACATTTCTTGTCTTGAACATTTTTCTTGTTTTTGTATGTTTTTATGTGTTTTTTGGGATATTCTCTTTTAAAGTTAAATTAATAAATATGAAACTTAATTATAGTAAATGTCATGAGCTTTGATGAAAACCCAATCATGCCCCAACTTCTATTTCCACTGCGGGTCAGGGTGTGACAATTACAAAGCATGTCCTTGAGAGTTTGAAATGACTCCTCTTGTTCGGAACCGCAAACAAATGGTTTTTCCTTTTGATTTAATGAAGTGAGAGTAACAACGAGTTTGGAAAAGTTCAAAATGAAGCATTGATAGTAATAAGCTAAACCAAAAAAAGAACAAATTTCAGACGCAGACTTAGGAGCAATCCAATTCTTCACAGCTTCGATTTTCGCAGGGTCAACGTGAATACTGAGTTCGTTGACGATATGACCAAGGAATTGTACCTCTTTTAGCCAAAATTCACACTTGGATAATTTTGCGTAAAGACGTTCGGTATGCAGAAGTTGAAGGTTAAGACGCGAGTGTCGCTCGTGCTCTTTTTGTGTCTTGGAGTAGATTAGGATATCGTCAATGAAGACGATCACGAAACGGTCGAGATATGGTTTGCACACACGGTTCATCAAGTCCATGAAAACTGCAGGTGCATTGGTCAAACCAAAAGGCATGACCACGAACTCGTAGTGACCATAACGTGTACGAAACGCGGTTTTGGGTATATCTTCTTTGAGAACTCGAAGTTGATGATAACCAGAACGGAGATTGATCTTGGAAAAACACGTCGTGCCTTGTAGCTGATCGAAAAGGTCGTCAATACGAGGAAGAGGATATCAGTTTTTAACTGTAAGCTTGTTGAGCTCGCGATAGTCAATGCACATCTGAAAGGATCCATCTTTCTTTTTGACGAATAGAACAGGAGCGCCCCAAGGAGAAGTATTAGGGCGTATAAATCCTTTATCAAGTAATTTTTGAAGTTGGCTAGATAGTTCTTGTATTTTCGAGGGTGCTAGACGATACGGAGATTTCGCAGCAAGAGTTGCGCCGGGAATAAGATCAATGCGGAAATCAATAGAACGAGGAGGAGGAGGACCAGGTAGATCTTCAGGAAAGACTTCAGGAAATTCGCAAACAACAGGAACATCACTCACGCTTGGACTCTTATCCTTCTTCTCCACAATGTGGGCAAGAAAGGCGAAGTATTCATTGTGTAAGTACTTGTTCGCCATAGACGTGTAAGGAATCAACGTTTGGAAGAGGGAGACGAATGAACTTTTCAGAACAAATAACTTCCGCACGAACTCGCCTAAGCCAATCCATGCCTACTATGATGTTAAACTACCCATTTGCATAGGTATAAGGTCGATTGAGAACTTGCGGTAGTTAAGGTTGAGAGAACAATTAGAAAGAATGGAATCAACATTGACAGATTTACCGTTAGCGACTCTTCGACTGCGAATGATTTGGGCAACTTAGAACGTATATACTTTAGTAAAGGTTCGAATTCAACGGATACGAAACTTTTATCCATGCCAGTATCAAATAAACACGAAGCATAAACATCGTTAACGAGAAATGTACCGTTGATGACATCGTTGGCATTCTACGCTTGAGCTGAAGTAATGACAAAAGCTTTACCATGCGGCTGTTGCTGTTGCTGGTTGTTGCGTTGTGGACAGACGTTGGCGAGATGATTAGGATCTCCACATTTGAAACAGGCTCGCCTAGTGGCTGCTTGAGGTTGAGCTTGGTTTGGTACGGGGTTTTGGTTTATCACAATGGTTTGGGTTTGGTTGGAAAGCGGTTGTAGACAACTTGACACTGAGGGGCGAAGTGTCCAAACCTATTGCAGGTGGTGCATAGGCGACACAGTGTATTAACAGGGTGGTGGTATGGGCAGGTGTTACACTTGGGATGAGGCCCAGTGTATGCTCTTTTGATAGGCTTAGGGTTGGTTGATGCAAACTGCTGGAAGGGTTGAGGGTTTGGCAGAATGACTACCGCGTAGTTTTGGCTTGAAGCCTTTCGCTTCTTGCCTTTGTTGTTGCTTCTGGGTGGTTTAGACAGGGTTGGCTCAATGATGGTATCAGAGGTGGCTTGATGGGCATTCTTCGATGGAGCTTTGGCAGAGGCTTCATGAAGAACATGGTTGTTGTTAAGTTTGGCGACGAGCTTGTAGGTATCTTCGAGAGTTTTGGGTGAAGCAGCGTCGACCAGGTTCATGAGGTTAGGAGGGAGGCATCGGGTGTATTTTCAAATAGCCTTCTCGACAGAGTTGACTTGACTATGGTATATCGCACTTAGCTGCTTAAAACGAGCTGTAAGGCCAGCGTTATCATTCCCAACCTGTTTCAGGTTCCAAAACTCGTTTTTGAGCTTTTAAAGTTCATGAGGACGGCATAACTCTTCTTCCATTAGCCTTTTGAGATCGGCCCAAGGGAGGGCATGTGCGACATCATTTCCTTGAGCGTATCGCTTGGAGGTCCACCAATCAAGAGCCCTTGATCGGAAGATGCCCGTCGCATTGATGGTACACAAGTTGTCAGGACAACCACTCTGTAGGAACGTTACTTCGATGGCATCGAACCATTAAAGCATCAAGTGGCGTCGCCTTCACCAGTTGTCACACCCCGACCCGCAGCGGATAAGGTGATCGGGGCATGATTGGGTTATCATCAAAGCTCATGACATTTATTAAACGTTTCATATTCATTAATACAAATTAAATGGAAATTTACAATAATGTTACAACATGATCTAACTAACAATCTAACTTCTTTGTTCTCTTCTAAGGCATATCCTATGTTATCCTTGCTTCAACCTGTTCACCTGTATCATGTGTAAAAAGGTTTTTGGATCAACATAATGTTGGCGAGTGAATCCTATGGAAAACATTTGAACAATTTATTTAAATTGATTATGAAGTATGTGCACAACCAAACATGAGTAAAAATAGATGTAACTTAATCGGCAATCATAAGATGTTAAATGAAACACTCATGAATAATAATGGAACAATTAAAGGCACGCGATGCTCAACTCGTCTCTCACGAGGAACTGAGGGGCCTGATGAATGAATTGCATAAACATGATAATATGAATAACACAACCACAAACAATATAAACTCAATGATACACACATGAATAATAATGAATTTGATGTGAAGCACGCGATGTTCTACTCGTCTCCCACGAGGAACTGATGGGCTTAATGTATGAGTTTCATATGACTTGACAAAAGGCAACAAGTAAATCACAACAATAAAAACAATCTAAGTTTAAGTCATGATGTGGTATGGCACAAGTTTAAATAAATAAATTAATTATTATCATAACACATGACACACCCCAAAACGTGTAATTTAAAAGGGGAATTGTAAGATTCACTCACAGTGGGTGCGTTCGGTTGATGACGTTGAATGCACGCGAAGTGGTTTTAACCACGAGTGAGATTTAACCTAGATAAATTGCATTATGGTTTGGTAAGTAAACGGATTTTATTAAACTATTTTTGTAGGATGGTTGGGTGCATTTTTGTGAGTTTGAGGCTATTTTCTAATCTTAAAAATGTTATTTTTAAGTATTTATAATTGATTTTTAATTAAAATAATTAAATAAAAATAATAAAAATATTTTATTTTTTTTCTGACCGTTGACTGACCCTTTGACCGTTGACCTGACCGTTGACCGGTTCAATGGCAGATTATTGTGCGCTGAGTGAGGCTCGAACCCGAGACCTCCCGTACGCGTGCACGCAGCTCTACCAACTGAGCTACGTGTCTAACCCGTTATATATCCGATTTTAATTACATATATACATTAATTAGAAATAAACAGAAATCCTTTTTATTTTAAAAACGGTTTAAACGAAACAGTCATGCACTCCACAGGTCTCGAACCCGGGACCTGTGGTTTAATCCAACACACAGTCCACCGCTGGACTGTGTGTTCAACATGTTATATCATTCGGTTTTTATTATACTTAAGTACTAATTATTTATTTCCTTTTCTGCCTTAATTAAAAAGAAGAGATAATGGTCCGAGTCGGTGCTGAAGACCGGACTCGAACTCGTGACCAGCGATATAAACAAACACACAGTCCACCGCTGGACTGTGTGTCTAACTTGGTTATTATTCCGGTTATTAATATACTTAACATATATCTAAGGCGACACCGGTTCAGTAAACAAAAAATGGATTTTTATTAAGGCAGCGGGTGTGAGACGGGAATCGAACTCGAGACCTTTGTATGTATAACGTTTTATGTGCACACAGTCCACCGCTGGACTGTGTGTCTAACCCGATTAATTTCATGATTTATATTATACTTATAACATACTGAAATTCATCGTCTTCTTCATCTAGTTTGAACCAGAATCGGAAATCGACGGGTTTAAGATTCTTATCAGTTTATTAGCGTTTTACAGTTGATTAAGGTAATATAAAAGTGAAACGGAAAAGAAACTGGGCGGAGAAAGTATACCGACAGGACTCTCTGTTTTCCGGCAGAACTCCGGCGACAGAGTTCAACTCCGGCGTCAGGTGTCTTGCAGCAGCAAGTCTCCGGAAATCTTGGAAAGAGTAAGGGTGACTTCGGTATAAACTTAGGAGGTTCAGAAAAACTCGGCAGTGGGGAAACCGGTTTTCCGGCGACGAACAGGTTTATTCCGGCGAGTGGAATTACGCCGAGAAAAGGTGTGATTTTTGAGCGAAAGTGTTTGTCGTCGGTTGTGGGTGAATTTATAGGGAATAATCGAAATGTATTTGGTCTGATTTCGGACTGTGTTCGTTATTTAAATTTTCCGGCGGTTTTGATTTTGGTCGCGGACTTCAAACATCGGTTATAACCGATATCTGGTTAATGGTTTACGTTATAACGTAAATTGTAGTTAAGATTCGCGGGATTTCCGGGATTCCGACGACTGAATCGTTTGGGCGCCGATTTTGAATTCGTAACGACACTTTATCAATTAAATGATTCTATTATATCACAAACAAAGTAGTTGGCGCAGTGGTTCAGTGTTATGTGTTAAGTGTTGAACTGATTCGGTACAGACCCGGGTTCGAAACCCGGCAGATGCAAATCATTTTTATTTTGCGATTTTTGACAGTTTTTCAAAAACTAAATATATATTCCCGTATAATAATTGATTACGGATCGTTTAAAAATATTTTGGGCATTTAATTCGCAACGAAAATTTTGACTGACTGTTCGGTTGATAAACGGAGCGGGTTTGGTAAATCCGTTTTTGACGGATGTTACAGTATCCCCTGCTTTTTAGAAATTTCGTCCCGAAATTTAAATTGTGATATATTTGACTAAAAGAATGATGATGTTTTGTTTGACAGTTGTATGCTTAACAAAATAAGGGCTTAAGTTTTTGTTCGAGGCGGTAACGTTCCTTGTAAAGGTTAAGTACCCTATTCAGGAATCGCTTTTTGTTGCCTACTGTATGAATATTGATAAACAGGAATGATTCGCTAAAAATGATATCATGCATATGAGTTTAGGTACGTTTGGGAAAATATGGTTATATCCTAAGGCAAAACTTCTAACACTACAATCTACATGGAACATAAAAACACAACAGCTGATGTTTGAACATAAGTAAGCACAACAGCTATTATCCAAACATGAATGAACACATCAGCAAATATTTGAACATGAATAAACATAACAGCAAATATTCGAACATGAATGAACACATCAGCAAATATTTGATCATGAATAAACACAACAGCAAATATTCGAACATGAATAGACACATCAGCGAATATTTGAACATGAATAAACACAACAGCAAATATTTGAATCCACATTCTGATAACATATATGTTTGAATGATGGAAGTTCCTCTCTCGTTTGTTATGATGGAGAGGTTAGTTTATGTAGAAATGGAACACAATCCAATCTCTTTAAATAACATGATGATATCAATGTAACACAAATTCCAACCAAGGCAATACTAAATCCTACATGGAACTTCTCATAACCGCCTGATAATGCCTCTGATCCTTTGGCAAGAATACTTATATATAGGAAGTACCAGCGGCGTATCCACCATATTCTTGCCAAATTTTCATTAGTTTTATCCACAAGTTATGATTGGTTACCAAGAAACTAATAAATCCTACATAGAACTTCTCATAACCGTCCGATAATGCCTCTGATCCTTTGACAAGAATACTTATATATAGGAAGTACCAGCGGCGTATCCACCATATTCTTGTCAAATTTTCATTGGTTTTATCAGTGAATTATGATTAGTCCTATAACTCTACAATCAATACAATAAACATAAAATACTGAAATGAAATATATCTGTGCGATCAAGGCTCAATCGAACGGAGCCGATCGTATTGCATGTACTGAAAATGAAATGGATGTGCGCTCAAGGCTCAACCAAACGGAGCCGAACGTATTGAATGTACTGAAATTGAAATTGTGTGCTCAAGGCTCAATCAAACGGAGCCGAGCTTATTGCATGTACTGAATATGAATAACTTAACCACACAAACAGCCTATGCATGGAACCTCTCATAACCACCTGATAATGCCTCCGATCATTTGACAAGAATACTTATATATAGGAAGTACCATCGGCGTATCCACCATATCCTTGTCAAATTTTCATTGACTTTATCCGTAAGTTATGGTTAGTTCGATGCGACTCTACTACAAACACCACAACCACAAGATACTGATAATGAAATTGTCTGTGCGCTCAAGGCTCAATCAAACGGAGCCGAACGTATTGAATGAAATTGTATGTGCGCTCAAGGCTCAATCAAACGGAGCCGAACGTATTGAATGTACTGAAATTGAACAACTTAATCTAAACAACCATCACACAATCAGCCTATGAATGGAACCTCTCATAACCGCCTGATAATGCCTCCGATCATTTGACAAGAATACTTATATATAGGAAGTACCATCGGCGTATCCACCATATCCTTGTCAAATTTTCGTTGACTTTATCCGCAAGTTATGGTTAGTTCGATGCGACTCTACTACAAACACCACAACCACAAGATATTGATAATGAAATTGTCTGTGCGCTCAAGGCTCAATCAAACGGAGCCGAACGTATTGCATGAACTGGAAATGTAAATTGAAATGTGCGCTCAAGGCTCAATCAAACGGAGCCGAGCGTATTGCATGTATTGAAATGTAAAATGAAATAACCGATCAAGGCTCAAACAAACGGAGCCGATCGTGCGGGCACGCCCTGATCAACCCATAATAAAATGGGGATCAAACTCAACCTCGATGGATGGGGAGCTACGGCCTCGGCAAAAGCATATACTGAAAACAATATATAATATATAATATCCAATAATTTCTCTAACAGTCTACACATGTGATAAAGAAAAACACAAGACTAAACAATAGGAGTTGAATCTGGATCTTCGGTGAAGAGGACTAGCTGAGTATCTTCATCTGGGCCGTCATTATCTTCGACAGGATTGGCGTTGATATTGAAGACTCTTCCTCTTGTTGGTGGCATAGTGGTTGGGTTTTCTTGGTTTACTTGATTAACTGGGTTTGATTGGGCTTGAGTGTTGATAACGTTAACCAATTGAGGGCATGTGTTTCTAAAGTGGGTAGGGTCGCCACAATTGAAGCAAGCTCGAGCATATGGGAACATGGGGTATTGGGGTTGATGATAAGTTTGGGCCATGTTTTGAGTAGGGGAAGAGGTTTGGTCTTGAAAGGTGCGACAAACATTGCTCACATGACCATAGCGTCCACAAGTTGTACATAGCCGGCAAGGTAAAGTAAGGGGATGGTGATAAAAACAGTTGTTGCATCGAGGGTGAGGTCCAAGATATGGTTTCTTATTTGGGTAAGCTGAGTTGGGTGCCACTTGGGTGATTGGGATAGCTCGGATGGGTATGGCATGAAAAACGGGTTGATTTCGTTGAGTAGCAGCGAAAAGTCGCCCGACTCTTCTTCTCTTAGGATTGGGTTGAGAAGGGGATTCAGTTTGAGTGGAGTCGGAGGTTTCAGTTGATTCTTTATCCTTCTTCTTCTCCTCCTTGAAGTCTTTGTTTCGGATTCGGTTCTCGGTGAGCTCTGTTGCTAGCTCCATTGCTGCTTCCAAAGTTGCAGGCTTGGTACTTATCACAGGGTCTTGAATCTTTGACGGAAGACCACGAATGTAGTGCTCGATCAAACGGTAGAGGGGAGTAAACATGTTGGGAACCATTTGATGTAATTCGAGGAATCTTTTGTTGTAGGTGGTGTGGTCTCCTTCCATTTGCTTCAATGAATAAAATTCATCTTCTAGCTTCTTGATTTCGCTCCTTGGGCAAAATCGTCTGGTCATGATTTCCTTCAATTCATTCCAAGTTAGGGTCATAGCATCTTCAACACCTCGCTTTGCCTTCTCTGTATTCCACCAAGTAAGTGCTATCCCATATAGTCGACCGGTAGCATAACGCACTTTGCGAACATCAGGGCAATCGCAATTTAGAAAAGTATTCTCCATTTCTTCAAACCAATGGAGGAGTGCGGTGACACCTTCAGTCCCTTTGTATTTCGGAGGGTCGCATGATTTGAAATGCTTGTAGGTGCATTTAGTGGTATTTGGGGGAGAGTTGAAAATGTTTTGGTTTGCTTGATTGACAGGATTAACGGTGAGTGCTTGTTGAACTTGGATTACAATGTTGGGTATTACGGCAGCCATTTGTTGAGCGATTAAGGTAGCCATGCGTTCGCGGGCTTTTCTTGCTCTCGTCTTCCTACGGGCGAGGTTAGAAGACATCTACAATGAATACATGACAAGAGTATGAGTTGGATGCTTTTGGGATCATGGGTCGCATTCAAGAATGATCATTTATAAAATAATTATACAAAAATACTACATCCATAGGATGTCTTGGGCTTTGCTCTCTGTTAGGCCCGTCATGCCGCCATACTTTACCTGTGTAATCATGTGGGCCCCCATGAATACCGGTTTTTCATATGGTTCGCACGGTTTCTGCCTGGTTGCGTACACAAAAACCCGGAGAAAATCGAGAAATATGTATACAACGTGTGATGTTCGGAATGTGTCCAGGTGTAGACACGGTGACACCTCAAAGTAGGGTTAGTTCGAACGACGTTTGGTGTGGCATGCTTTGGCCTAATAGGTCCTTCGTACTCTCATCGTTGGTCCCCAGGTAGGCAAACTGGTCCGTTATATTGGATTTATACGAATGCCAGCCTAGACAGGATGCTCCGACTACCGGTACTCGTACCCTTCCAGTTACTACATGCCCGTCGCAGAACTTACTTTGATGAGATTTGAAAATTGCACAAAATCTTTGGATAATGAGAATATGAAAATAAATTGAATTCATGAATATCGATATGTGTATAATGAATATGTATATATGTATAATGAATATGTATATAAGCATGTATGTTTGACTGAAATGTAAACAAATATGAAACAAATAAATATCACAAGTTTGTATGTAACCATCTAATCAATTTAAAATTTAGGCAGACTATAGTATAGGCTCTAAGGGTCTAATAACCTATCCTATATCCCTATAGTCATGGCTCTGATACCAATCTGTCACACCCCGACCCGCAGCGGATAAGGTGATCGGGGCATGATTGGGTTATCATCAAAGCTCATGACATTTATTAAACGTTTCATATTCATTAATACAAATTAAATGGAAATTTACAATAATGTTACAACATGATCTAACTAACAATCTAACTTCTTTGTTCTCTTCTAAGGCATATCCTATGTTATCCTTGCTTCAACCTGTTCACCTGTATCATGTGTAAAAAGGTTTTTGGATCAACATAATGTTGGCGAGTGAATCCTATGGAAAACATTTGAACAATTTATTTAAATTGATTATGAAGTATGTGCACAACCAAACATGAGTAAAAATAGATGTAACTTAATCGGCAATCATAAGATGTTAAATGAAACACTCATGAATAATAATGGAACAATTAAAGGCACGCGATGCTCAACTCGTCTCTCACGAGGAACTGAGGGGCCTGATGAATGAATTGCATAAACATGATAATATGAATAACACAACCACAAACAATATAAACTCAATGATACACACATGAATAATAATGAATTTGATGTGAAGCACGCGATGTTCTACTCGTCTCCCACGAGGAACTGATGGGCTTAATGTATGAGTTTCATATGACTTGACAAAAGGCAACAAGTAAATCACAACAATAAAAACAATCTAAGTTTAAGTCATGATGTGGTATGGCACAAGTTTAAATAAATAAATTAATTATTATCATAACACATGACACACCCCAAAACGTGTAATTTAAAAGGGGAATTGTAAGATTCACTCACAGTGGGTGCGTTCGGTTGATGACGTTGAATGCACGCGAAGTGGTTTTAACCACGAGTGAGATTTAACCTAGATAAATTGCATTATGGTTTGGTAAGTAAACGGATTTTATTAAACTATTTTTGTAGGATGGTTGGGTGCATTTTTGTGAGTTTGAGGCTATTTTCTAATCTTAAAAATGTTATTTTTAAGTATTTATAATTGATTTTTAATTAAAATAATTAAATAAAAATAATAAAAATATTTTATTTTTTTTCTGACCGTTGACTGACCCTTTGACCGTTGACCTGACCGTTGACCGGTTCAATGGCAGATTATTGTGCGCTGAGTGAGGCTCGAACCCGAGACCTCCCGTACGCGTGCACGCAGCTCTACCAACTGAGCTACGTGTCTAACCCGTTATATATCCGATTTTAATTACATATATACATTAATTAGAAATAAACAGAAATCCTTTTTATTTTAAAAACGGTTTAAACGAAACAGTCATGCACTCCACAGGTCTCGAACCCGGGACCTGTGGTTTAATCCAACACACAGTCCACCGCTGGACTGTGTGTTCAACATGTTATATCATTCGGTTTTTATTATACTTAAGTACTAATTATTTATTTCCTTTTCTGCCTTAATTAAAAAGAAGAGATAATGGTCCGAGTCGGTGCTGAAGACCGGACTCGAACTCGTGACCAGCGATATAAACAAACACACAGTCCACCGCTGGACTGTGTGTCTAACTTGGTTATTATTCCGGTTATTAATATACTTAACATATATCTAAGGCGACACCGGTTCAGTAAACAAAAAATGGATTTTTATTAAGGCAGCGTGTGTGAGACGGGAATCGAACTCGAGACCTTTGTATGTATAACGTTTTATGTGCACACAGTCCACCGCTGGACTGTGTGTCTAACCCGATTAATTTCATGATTTATATTATACTTATAACATACTGAAATTCATCGTCTTCTTCATCTAGTTTGAACCAGAATCGGAAATCGACGGGTTTAAGATTCTTATCAGTTTATTAGCGTTTTACAGTTGATTAAGGTAATATAAAAGTGAAACGGAAAAGAAACTGGGCGGAGAAAGTATACCGACAGGACTCTCTGTTTTCCGGCAGAACTCCGGCGACAGAATTCAACTCCGGCGTCAGGTGTCTTGCAGCAGCAAGTCTCCGGAAATCTTGGAAAGAGTAAGGGTGACTTCGGTATAAACTTAGGAGGTTCAGAAAAACTCGGCAGTGGGGAAACCGGTTTTCCGGCGACGAACAGGTTTATTCCGGCGAGTGGAATTACGCCGAGAAAAGGTGTGATTTTTGAGCGAAAGTGTTTGTCGTCGGTTGTGGGTGAATTTATAGGGAATAATCGAAATGTATTTGGTCTGATTTCGGACTGTGTTCGTTATTTAAATTTTCCGGCGGTTTTGATTTTGGTCGCGGACTTCAAACATCGGGTATAACCGATATCTGGTTAATGGTTTACGTTATAACGTAAATTGTAGTTAAGATTCGCGGGATTTCCGGGATTCCGACGACTGAATCGTTTGGGCGCCGATTTTGAATTCGTAACGACACTTTATCAATTAAATGATTCTATTATATCACAAACAAAGTAGTTGGCGCAGTGGTTCAGTGTTATGTGTTAAGTGTTGAACTGATTCGGTACAGACCCGGGTTCGAAACCCGGCAGATGCAAATCATTTTTATTTTGCGATTTTTGACAGTTTTTCAAAAACTAAATATATATTCCCGTATAA
Organism: Scalesia atractyloides; assembly: GCA_947069175.1. NCBI lineage: Eukaryota > Viridiplantae > Streptophyta > Magnoliopsida > Asterales > Asteraceae > Scalesia > Scalesia atractyloides. The sequence goes on along the minus strand of CAMTDV010000116.1, from coordinate 83,871,362 downwards.
TAATTGATTACGGATCGTTTAAAAATATTTTGGGCATTTAATTCGCAACGAAAATTTTGACTGACTGTTCGGTTGATAAACGGAGCGGGTTTGGTAAATCCGTTTTTGACGGATGTTACACCAGTAAAAGGGTAGGGGGTTACAAGAGTTAAGCTGCTTGAACGTAAACGTCGACTTAGGTGTTTCCACTTTGGAGTCAACAGAGGTATAGGGTGATTCAGTGTTAGGTGGGGGTTGGATTTTGCTGATGATGTTAGGGATGACTTTTGCCATTTGCTTGGCCATAAACTTCATCATGTCCCTTTTTGACATCAACTCATCGTTGTTGGAACCCTTTTTGGAGCTTGATCCCCATTTGGACTTCTTGGTGCGGGTGTTGGAGAGACGGTTGGAAGACATCTAGAGAATCGAAAAAAGATGAGACTTGATCATAATGTGTTTAACAAGACCATGTTTTGCATGTATGAGCATGTAGTATCACGTATCATGTATATAGTTGGCATAAATTTAGCAAGTATTCAAAAGCATAGACGCGTATGAACGCGAATAAGGAGTTCACGAGAAGTATTAATGTTTTTGATTACGAGAGACGTGCGAATTGTGCATCGCTTCGAAATGTGCGAGGTTACAAGTGTTAAAACACATAGAATTTGAGATAACATAAAAGAGAGGCTTAATAAAACGTTGGAGTGTTTCAGGTTGAGAAACGTTGACTATTCCAAAGTGAATCGAAATCCTCTCAAATTAGGGGAACATACTTTGCCTAGTAGTTAGAATACTCTCACCGGAGCGGTTAACGGTATTTACCCATTCTAGTTACTACATGTCCCCAATTGATTGAGAATTCAAAACTTTGGCGAGATTGAAAATCGAAGAGTGGAACTAGTTATCAAGATGTGGATGTCACTCCTAACTTGATAATATCGTTCTTTATGTGTGGTTGGTACTTTCCAAATGAGGAGCATATTCCGACTCGTTGGTAAGGGTCCACTAGAGTATGAAACGGAAACTTTCCATCAAGATGTGGATTTCACTCCTAGCTTGATGGTGCAATTTCGTGTAAAATTGAATACGCGGATTGAGAGTGATCACTAAAGTGCGGGTTTCACCCCTATTTTGGTGATATCGTCTCGTTTGTATTACAAGTGTCTTTAATGTGTCTATTATGTAAATGTCTTAGGAAAGACATGTTGTATAACTGAGACAAAAGAAATATAATGAAGCAAGTAGGAATAATAAAATGTTAAGCAAGAATCAAGAATGGTCAAGTTAGTCACTTAAACTATAGACTAGGTCAAACATGGCAATTCTACCTAATTCCCTACAGTTATGGCTCTGATACCAATCTGTCACACCCCAACCAATGGCGGAAACATCAGGGCGGGACGAAATAGATTGCTCGAGACTTCATAACACTATTATGACAATAATCAAGTTCAAATCCGATTTCATTTCATGATTCAAATTGTCAAGTACAACATAGGAAATTCAAAATACAACAAGTTTCATAACAATAAAACTTTAGAATCTAATAATTCTAAGTGCGTTTCTAGGTAGTCCCTACTAGATTTCACCAATGTCTTCATCATCAACCTGCAACATGTTAAAAGTATAGGTCAACACAAAAGCATTGGCGAGTACACACGTTTAATATAGCATAAGTATGAAATAGTTTAAACGAATCCACATGTTAAAACAGTATACTAGATTAATGTAAACAAGGCATGCGATTTACAAGTCAATCCTCAAGTGTCACCGCAAAACAGAATAAGCTTAACATGATCTCAAGAATACGGGCGGTGCGTTACTCCTATAGTGCTATACATGTTAAGGGAGGCTCGTACGAAGTTAATGACAAGTCGTATCACATAAGAATGTTCCAAGTAAACAAATCACGTATCTTTAGCATGTATGATGGATTGTTTGTGTGTTTGCATAAAAGTATAAGTGTGATTGTGTGTATTTTTGATAGATTGATCATGTTGCACCCAAAAGTGTAAAACAAAGTGGGTGTTTGAGTGTACTCACAGTTATGCGAGCTTCCTAGTATTCCGTGAGTAGAATGTTCAGGTTATGCAACCCGAAGTTACCCTGCATGGTGTAAACAGGAAGTACGGAAAGAAAACAAGAAAAATGCCACTTCGTACGAAGTGGTCTGACCGCCTCGTGCGAGCTAACTTGCAATTCGTACGAGTTGACTTACACCTCGTACGAGTTGACTATCTCCTCGTGTGAGGTGACGGTTCTGGAATGTGTTAGCATGTTTTATACCCATTTCAACACTGGTTTCTGTGAACGGGGGTCGTGATAACGAGGCAGGGTAGTCCGAGTCATGACACTAGATCAGATTGTGATTAATATTTTGTCCAAATCAGTCCGTAATATAAAATAATTGTAGTTTAGTCAAGTTTGTCATAGAAGTCAAACATGGGGGTGTGAACACCTCATTATATGATTCACCAAAGCACAAGGTTTATCAACCCGGTTGGTCATGAATTATAGAATTTAAAGTTGTCTAAAACGTTAGCAGCCGAGTGAGCGAGCTAGGTGCGTGCATCCCGAACATAATGGGGACGTGTCATAGCCTTGTCACTCTAATGAAGACCGAATCGGTTTTAGGAGTAAAACATGTACAAGCAGTGGTGGAACTTAATTCAGAAAGCCTTAGGTCCCAACGTTCTCACACTAGCTTAACACTTAGTTACTTATAACTCGGTTTAGCCCACATGTTTGTACGAAAGAAAATCAGAGAAAGTATGAAGAATTTTAGAGAAGTTTGTAAGTAAGGTGAGCTAAACTTACTTAAAAGTCGAGAATAATCTGCCAAGAATCTCTAAATTCGAGTTGAATTGAGAGAATTTTCAGAAGGATGGAAATGGAGGGGAAGTGTCTGATTTATAGGAGAATTGGCTGGCAAAAATGTTCGTGCGAGGTGTCAATTCGTGCAAAGTGGCTGACCACTTCGTACGAAGTGTGTCAGTTCGTACGAAGGGCTTAGTTAGGGGCTAAGTTTTCGTATTTTAGTCGGTTTTAAGCATTCTTAAGCATTAGGATGTATCGTGTGTGCATAGTAAGTATCTTGAATGTATATTTGCATAAAGTCACGTATTCAAACGATTGTTTGTATGAATACTCGAGTATGAAAGTATGAATAGCATATGTTGACATGTATGTTTTGCTTGAATAATAAGTATAAAAGTATGCATAAAGTTTAATTGTCGATCATGATTGACGTCTCGGATTACAAGCTTTGGATAGAAATACGAATAAGGTACGATAAAAGTTTCCAAAAATAGAAATATGATTATGCTTTCTAAATAAGGAAAGTACAAGAATGCGAAGCGTTACACGCGAGATTGCCACAATTTTGGTTAACCCCACACTTGGGATTACATTTCATTTGTTGAGGTTTGGTATTAATGGGTTTTGACATTTACGGTTTTGAGGTGGAGGTGTGGGTGCAACAACCCAGCGTAACCGCACCATGATATTGTTTGCTTTGGCAGCCAGCACACCCTCAACGCCTGCCCATCACGACTTTAAAACACGTCATGATGGTGAATGTATCAAGCCTCTTATAAGGAAGCCTTCGTTCCCCTACACAACCAATGTGGGATGTCACAATCCACCCCCGTTATGGGGCCCAACGTCCTCGCTGGCACACCAGTCCGGTCCCTGGCTCTTGTACCATCTGTAACAGCCCAACATAACCGCACCATGATATTGAACACTTTGGCAGCCAGCACGCACTCAACGCCTGCCCTCACGTCTTTAAAACGCGTCATGATGGTGAAGTTATCAAGCCTCTTATAAGGAAGCCTTCGTTCCCCTGCACAACCAATGTGGGATGTCACAGTGGGTGAACGCTGGTTGTTGTTTTGATTTTGGGTATGGGTTAAATGCGGTGGTGTTGGTAGTCTCGGATTATTACCACTTCCCGGTTGGTTGTTTTGGACATTTTGGTTTTGAGGAGGGTAATCTTGGTATTGATATTGGTGTTGGTTTTGGTTGTTGGGTTGGTTGGAATTTTGGAGATCCATTTGGACGGGTCCAAAGGATGGGGCGTGTGGTGAGTTTAGGTTGGGTGGGTTAGGGGAAAGCGTTGCCTCTAACCGGTTGGCTAAGTTTCTTCCAACCACTCGCTCGATCTCCGTGGATGATACATGGTTGAAAGTCTGATGTTTTCCGTATTTAAGTTTGTGTTTCTATGCGAATTTGAGTTTTGAATGATCCACTTTGATGGGGTTTGTGTTTTGTAGGTCTAGCGGAGTTTAAGGAGCATTTCGGGAGCTTTACAGGTCATTGGATTGAAGCTAGGACCAACTCGATACAAGAAACGAAGAAAGTGGGGCAAAAATTGTTAAAATGCATCGGCGACTTACCTTTATGGCATCGCCGACGTCATCAGCATCGATTGGGTGTCCATAGACAGAATGTTAGCACGTCGAGGGAACAATTTGCGTCGACGATGCCCAAAAGTCGCGTCGGCAACGCGACGACGTCGCACATGTAACTTATTTGACTTGTTGACCGGGTTTTGGCAATTCATTATTGGTTTTGTGTGGCTAATGGGGGAGTTACACGAATTTTCCATCCCCATCATCGTTCCTCATCATTCTCTAATCACATATCATCCATCAAGAACAATCATCATCATCGATCAATCACACACTATCTATCATCCCAATCTTCCAAGATTATTGGAGAAGCTTATCATCTGTCAACATCATCAATTTCCATACACCTAATCATTGGGTTACCATCAAATCAAGAATCAATGGCTCATTCTTCGTGATCAACATCCGGTGTTCAAGTCTTGCGTACCATGAGCGGCTAATCTTTCAGTGTTTCACCCCAGTGTAGATTTATAAGATTTCTATGGTTTGACATTTGTTTTTGTTTTTATTTGTGACTAATTACGTTTGAATGTTTGATTTTTATATTAATTGTATGGTATCTGATCCGGATGTTGCGTCCCGGTCAAAGATAATATTTATAAGAATGATTTACCTTTAACTATGAGTTAGCGGTAGTATGGGGTCGATCCACGAAGAGTTTGTGGTTTGTATAAGGACGTGATTGATTATTAAGGATTGTCACAAATTATGAAGCTTGCTATGTAATTTTTTGATTGTTTCTTTGTTTGAAAAAAGGGATGTCGGATTGAACCGACTAGGTTGTTACTAAATCACTTGATTACTACCAACTTTATTGCTTGAAATTTCACGAAACACAACTTGAATTATAAACAATAATTGGAGAACAACGTTCACACCCAGTTCGACAATTGCAAGGCCTAGGGTTTCTACATGTTTTAACTTGATTTAGTTGAATTCGGTTATTAACGGTTTTAGTGTCACGAGGCTTAGGTGCCAAGAGCTATCGGCATCATAGACAACGGACCGCACAACACTTTTTTACCAAGGACTTGTAAATCCTATCGATTGATAAGTCATAAATGCACAAACTTGTTTTGTAAAGTCAAATTTTATAATCACTCGATAATTCACAAATATAGTTCAAATGCAAGACAATTAGGAACCAATTCAAATGTTAAACTCAACTTGTCACAAAATAAAATACTAAAACATATGTCAAAACCCTAGAAATCCTTACAAAAGTCTACACCGAGGTGAAACCGAGAGAATTAGCCGCTCATGGTGAACGGAACACGATCAACGGATGATTGAAGCTTGCACACGAACATCTTGAGCCTTGATGATGGTTAGGGTTTATGGTTGATGGTGATGGTGGATTAATTGGTGAAATGATGGTGATTAGGGTTAGGATTGTGATAGTGGATGATGATTTCGGATGATCGAAGGTGAACCAGATGGATTAGAGATGGTGCAGTAGTGGTTCTTGGCTCCAAGAGTAGTGCTCTCACTTCAAAAATACGTAACTCCCTTATTATGACCCCAAAATTGGGTTTAAATTCGTTCAAACAACAATTGAGGCGAATTTTAGCGGAGCACGTCGGACGATGGCGTCACCGGCAACCTACCATGGTGTCGGCTACGCGTTGTGGAAAACTTGATTGCAAGCGAAGCTCTTTTCCGCTGTCTACGGTGTTTATATTCCGACACGACTTGTATCTTCGCCTTTCTTTTCGCTCGTCTCGCGTACCCGGTTGATCCCTTCGCTCCCTGATGCTCCGTAAAGCTCCCGAATAGCTACTTAAATTCTGTAACACCTACAAAACACAATATCTATCAAAGTAGGCCATGCGAAACCAAAATTTACGTAAAAACATAAACTTAATACGATAAAGCAATGGGTTATCACCCACACATCAGTATCTGTCATGGATTCATGAATTGTCGAACATACTTGAAAATTAGACTTTGTGAAATGAATTTATACAATTGTGTTTGAAATAGACTAGGTTTACATGTTCTTGGTAATGAAGTGCATATTTGTCCGTCTATTTTGACGTTGATAGCTATTGACACCTAAGCCTCGTAACACTAAATCCGTTAACAATCAAGTGGTAATTAAATTAATTCTAAAACATGTAGGAACTTTAGGTCTTGCAATTTCGAATCGGGTGTGAACCTTGTTCCAAAATATTTGTTTTCAATCAAGTGTTTGAGTTTTTGCAATTATAGTTAACAAACCTTTTTCGTAAGTCAGTATTAAATTGTCAGTTCGATCCGATATCTTTTTTAACCAACCAAACAAACAAAATAATTAAATAGCAAGCTTCATAATTGTTATAACCAATAATATATTGAACCGTGACACAGACCATAAACTCTTAGTGGTTCGACACCCTGACTGCCACTTTCTATCTATTTAGGTCTTTATAAATGTATATTTGACCGGACCACGACACTCCGATCAAATTTTGGCGTCGTTGCCGCGAAATTTTGGAAGAAAAGGTGTCACATCCCTTGTGTTTTGAAATCCCTCATCCTAAACACTACACATGGAGGACAATATTGACCTCAAGTGTAGGGATGGAGGAAAACTTCAATTTTTTTTTCAAAATGTGCTCTTTAAAGCGTTCTAAAAGGTATGAGCAACAAAAGTCAATAAGGGATTTCACAAACCATTTGGTATTTTGTCATGGTCAAGTTCCAAATAGTAGCATGATGGGTGTTCAACGTCAAGAGTTTTTATTAGAAAAATTACGGGTGGTTATTTGAGAATAGCCCATTTGAGAAGTTAGTTACGTTGTACACATCACATATCATACCCTTTCCATGTGATGTATTGAGTCACTTACACATAACACATTTTTATGTTTCTTTGTTTGAGTGTCATTATGATATATTGTAGTACTTGCAACTTTTGATACCTTTAATGCCATAGACCAATTACGAGCATAAAAGTGATTAAGACATTAGGATAAAACTTTTTGTTTTTACACCATTTTGTATCAGATACCTTACCCAAACTAATCCCGTAGTCGGCAACTTTGAGATTAAATAGACCGCGACCTAAGGTATGATCTAATACCATTAAAGATGAGTCGATATTAAAACGGAACAGTAAATCGGAAATTGCAAACCATTTGGCTAACACCCACACATTTATTATTATCAAAAAAGAGACTCAAAACTTGATTACAATCCTTAATCCTTGACTTGATTATTTATAGCCTAACCTATTATGTGTGACTACAATTAGAATTGCTTATAAAACCTATTTTTTTGGCATGATAAATATCTTTAAATAATTAAACCTTAATCATATTTAAATATTCTGATAATTATCTATTCCATGATTCCTTGTGTTCTACGCAAAGAATGTTAGAATTTGAAATTTCAACACCACTTTCCCACGCTTTCTTTTCAATATTCACTAAGGTTCAACCTAAAACAATTGTTTTGTGATTATAACAACGTTCACGGTGATGACGTGGCCGATTCTTAAACATGATTTGGTGGTGCATGTACATACTTGACAGGTTCCAGAGGATGTTGATTGAACTCGGGAGGAATCGACTACATGATGTGACAATGATTACTTTTAAGTGTATTAATCTGATGTTCAAACATATCTTTTTGGCGGGTGTGAAGAACTTGGGTTAGGATAAGCCTTTACATAGGCGATTACGTTATTAATTCCGTAATCGACTACATGATGTGACAACGATGACTTTTAAGTGTATTACTTAGATGTTAGAACATATTTTTTTGGCGGGTGTGAAGGACTTGGGGTGAGCCTTTACGTAGACGGTCACGTCATTAATTCTGATTGTGAGGGTGGGGGGGTGGGGTTATCAGCTCACCTTGATGATGGTTTAGGGTGTGGATAATGAGTCTTTGTTTTTTTTAATTTTTCTTATTAAATAATATGCAATATATATAAAAGTAAATTAAATTACACATTAAAAGTTATAATATAACTTACATTACATTAAAAAAGTAAACTTTAAACTTAAATAAAAAATACTAGTCGTTATTTGGGTTATTGTTGGTGTCATCATTGGGTTGTCGTGGCTGAGTTTTTTTGGTTGAGATTGTGTAAACAATGGTTGAAAATGTTAGTTATTTATAGTGAAAATAATTTATTTATTTATTATTATTTTTTATAAAAAGAATATTTGAAAAAGGGCACGTAGGCATCGGCAATCAACCGACAAAGAGGACGACCCCGTACCATTCAGTCTTACAATATTAAATAAATATCGTTGTGTGTATTACCAAGGATTACTGGCACTGTCAAACCCGAACATTGTTATTAAATATCATTGTGTGTATTACCAAGGACTACCGGCACTGTTAAACTCAAACATTGGTAGTTGAGGTGGGGACTGATTTGTAGCGTTAAACTATATCATGACGTCATTGCTTATCATATCATTTTTTTGTTTTTAGGAAGTCTTGGAAGTTTGACGTATTAAGTGGCTATAAAAGGAGACCAAAGTTGCGAAATACGTCATACACTGGTGGTTCTTTCAATTTCTCCTCATACAGAAAAAATTGTAACAATAATTCACGTACATGGCTAAATTTCAAGATCTCGACCACCTCAAAATCCCATTTGAAGACATCAGACTAGCCACTAATAACTTTGCCCAAGTTATCGGGACAGGTGGATTCGGGAGAGTTTACAAAGGCCAACTCACACACTCCAACAGCTCTGGTGAGCCAAGTACCACCGTCGCTGTCGCTGTAAAGAGGCTAGAGGTGAAGTCCGTAGAAGGGCAAGGACAACCTGAGTTTAAAACGGAGATCAACATGCTTGCTAGTTACAAACATAGTAACCTCGTTTCTCTCGTTGGATTCTCTGAAGACGGTAAAGAGAAAATTCTTGTTTATAGATATGAGATTAATGGAAGCCTCGACAAGCATCTGGCCTCCACAGATCTCACATGGGAGCAACGTCTTCGAATATGTATTGGCGTGGCTCGTGGACTGGAGTATCTTCATGTTGGTGTGGGAACGGGCCATAGGGTGTTACACCGCGACATTAAAAGTGCTAACATCTTGTTAGATGAGAAGTGGGAGGCAAAAATTTCTGATTTCGGATTGTCTAAAATAGGTCCCATGAATCAACCGATCACTTTTCTTCTCACGTTGCCCTGTGGCACCCTTGGCTACTTGGATCCACAATATTACAAGACCGGCATCTTTACAAAAGAGTCTGACGTGTACTCTTTTGGTGTGGTGCTGTTTGAAGTGTTGTGTGGGAATCTTGCAACAATGCCATACGAATATGATGGTGAACAAACCTTTCTGATTAGTTTTGTGAAACGTTGTTACGAAGAAGGAAAAATTGACGAAATCATCATGTCTAGTCTACGGGAACAAAAGAATATGTACTCGTTACAAAAGTTCTCCGATATTGCTTATCAGTGCCTAAACGAAATTCGAAATCAACGTCCATCGATGAATCATATCGTCAAAGAACTACAAAGCATGGAATATCAAGTTGTAAGTTATAATTTAAATCAAACTAATTAGGTTGACTGTTTGTATTGATCATATCTTGTTAGTTTAATTTCAACCCACACTCACAAAATTTGTGCTATCTGATGGTAGGGTTTTTGGGGATCGAGGACAGGTGGATCTCCATGGTCGTTGCAACTTGACAACAATATGAAGCTTAGGAAGATAACGATAGATCACAAAGATTGGATATTTTCTATTGCTTTTACCGTTGAAGAATATTTAAGTGGTACGATTATTACATCTCCACATGGTGGTACCGGTATTCTAAGCGGTCGCGAACCTTCTGAGGTGATATTTGTTATGTTCGAAACCATTATTTCATTTCCGGTACTTCTGGTTAATTCTAAATGTTGAATATATTATTAGATTAAATTAAGGGATAATCATGAGTTGTCATTTTTATCATGCTTTTTAGGGTCGTCAATATATAGTCCAACACTAGTTTATTAAACGTTGATCAATCAAATAAATATATATAGTCCAACACATAAACGAACTTTGTTTTTTCGTGTCATATATTTATCAAAAAAAAATGTAAAGTTGTTCGTAGTCATTTATTATCCGAACATATCATTTTCAAAATCCTTTTCATCGTCCATCCTCTATTAATAATGTCCAGCTATTTATATGAGATCAATTCTTTTTATTGTTAAACAAAAAATGTGTATAAATACAAAAAGAAAGACGCAAACATACATGTATCTAGACAAATGATCCCTTAAAGTTGGTGCGTATACAATCCAAATATATAATTTTGTTTACAGAAATATTCATTTTGAATAATTTTTTAAAACATAAAATTACTAAAATAGTAGTCACAAAAGCTTTATGGAGATATTGTTCAATCATTAACTTAATAGACTAGCCAAATATTATGAAACTATTACATGTATTCTTATCAATCAGACTCGTCCAAAATATTACATGTATTCTTATCAATGAACATTTGGGCATCTTAAAAAGTTGGCAGGGTGGGCAACCTTACATATTCTAAAGGAGGCCTAATTATTTTTTTTCTCTCATCGTATGTTGATTAACGTATATAAAAAATTATAAAGTTAGTAGTAAAGTTAATAATAATCTACTTTTAGCCCATTAATAATCAACTAATCATAAAACCCAAATACTCAATACCCTTTTGGCCCATTATTTATTAGCGACAATTTGGAATTGAAGAATAACTAAGGTCCATGACTTGCCGGTTGTGAATAACCAACTAGGCGATTAACAATTGAACCCCTTGCGGCCTCCCCTCCCTATGGATAACCAATTAAAGGGTCTACATTTACTTGACATATAGGGCCTCCAAAATCTCAAGGATGACCTTGTTCGTATCTGTAGTTATGGAATCCACCATTACGTAGTTGTTTCTAAAAAGATGATTATTATTGGTTTTTGTAGATTAGTTTTGATGCAGATGAAGAAATCATCAAGATTCTTGGTTTCGTAAATCATTTTCCAGTAATATCATCATTATGTATTGTGACTAACAAAAGAAGGCATGGGCCTTTTGGCCCGGAGACTGGGACTTCGTTTTCAGTTTCATGGATGTTGGTGCATTTGCGGGTTTTATGGCCGTGCTGGCTCTTTCTTGGATGGATTGGGTTTCTATTCGAATAAGGTACTATGAAATGCTTTTGTAATCTTCCTTATTGATAAGTTTACTAACTTTTACAATACTCAGTTTCTTTTAAATATTTTGATAGTTTTTGGTTGTAAACACAATTCTTCTTATTTTCAACACTATGTTACTTTATGCAGCAAGAGTCTGCGAAGAGTGCTTATTCTAAATATTGTGCTAAGGACTCTTTAATTTGGTGTGTATATCATCTCCAGTGACGAACCAAAATTCTTTATTTAGGGGTCGTAGTAAAACTTTTAACACTCACTTGATGTATGGCAATTAGTCTTTTTTTTCCTTCCCAATCTATGTACCATACGTATAAAAATGTCCCTTAATGTAACATTCTTTTTAAAAAATTGATACTGACTCAGTTAGTTATTATTACGTTGATTAGTTATTATTCTTTTTAAACATCCTCCCGTATAATTGCTTATTAGTGCCTGAATGAAAGCCGAAATCAACATGCATCGATGAAATGTAACTTGCAAGAACCACAAAGCATTGAATATCAAAATGTAAGCCATAATTATCATGAAATTACGTTTGAAGGTACGTTGTAATCTTGTGATAATTTCAACCAATATTCGCCAAATTGTTACTTGATGCTAGGGTTTACCAACTGAATTATGGGGATCGAGCACAGGTGGAGCTCCATGGTCATTGCCACTTGACAATAATCATAAGCTTAGGAAGATAACGATTGATCACAAGGATTGGATCTTTTCTATTGGTTTTACAATTGAAGATTTAATAACTGGTTCGTTGGTTTCTTCTCAACATGGTGGTACCGGTATCCCCAGTGGTGTCGAACCATCTGAGGTGACATATATCTTTGAAACCATTTTCTCATTTTTTTGGTTAATTTGGAACGTTGAATATATAAGATTAACTAGGTTAGAACCCCTTATATTACCTGAATTGAAGAAATATAATTTTATATACCAAGTAATAAAAAACTTACATCTAAAAAAGAAACACATGTATTGCATGGGTTGAATAAACACGTATATTACATGAATTGAATAAATATAACATAAGCGGTTGACATAAACAATCGTCAACATATGTTTTTTTTTAAATAAACTTTGATGTACTATTTACTTATTTATTATTAGGTTACAAACTTATTCATTACACGAGTTATAAGATTTTACTTTGTTTTTCATTTTAATAAGGTTAAAAACTTTTGTATTACATAAAGTTGGACCAATAAAATCTTAAATAGTTATTAATAATTAAAAGAAAATAAAAGAAATTATATGAACGTACAAAACATATGTACACTTTTTTTCATTAATTTAGATGAACACAATGTTCGTTTGGTAAAGATCACGCAGATGCTAGTGACAAAAGATTTATAAAAATATTGTTAATTCATTTATCTAACCAAAATTGACTAAATAATGTGAAACAATTGCATATGTCTATAACATATATTGTACATGGTTATGGACTAAACCTTACGTAGTTATTCTTCTAATAGGGGGGGGGGGGTATGTGCCCCACCCGGGTTTGAACCGGCACCGGAACATCGCCACCACCCATGCGGGTAAGGCATGCGGGTAGGAGTTGCCACAAAGAGTACTCGTGAAGAATTGTACCTTGTTGTTCGATGCATGTGTTGATCATTGGAATTTGTGGGCGGGCTTTGATTGGTTAAGAGATTTCACTTTATTAAAATTAAAAAAAAAGTTTATGGCAAGTTGCTAGTGTTTTGTGGCTAATAGGTAGTTTTTAAGATTTTTAACATAACGGGATTTGATTGGTCGGGACAAGGGTACTATCCTTGGGTGTGCCTTCACCCTAATATGATTATTGTTGGTTCTTGTAGATTAGTTTTGATGCTGATGAAGAAATCATTGAGATTCTTGGTTCCATAAATCATTTTCCAGTAATATCATCATTATGTATTGTGACCAACAAAAGAAGGCATGGACCTTTTGGCCCGGTGACTGGGGCTTGCTTTTCGGTTACATGGGTTGTAAGTGTATTTGCGGGGTTTTATGGTCGTGCCGGCTCTTTCTTGGACGCAGTGGGCTTCTATTCAAAGAAGGTAATATAAAATGCTTTTGTATTGGTCGTTTTTGTAACCCAGCATTTGCAATAGTCATTTTTTATAGTATTTGGTTGTAACCCCAACGCTTTGTATTGTATACACCATGTTACGTTATGTAGTAAGAGTCTTTGAGAGAAGATATTTATTCTAAACATTGTGCTAACGAGTCTTTAATTTGGTGTGTATCGGCCGTAGTGAGGGAACCATAAGTTTTTATTAGAGGGTCGTAGTATAACTTTTTTGCACATTATTCTTTTCTTCTCACAGACGCATAAGTATGTCTGCTAATCTAAACATCCTTTTTACCAAATTGATGTTAACGACTCAACTTATAATTACTAAAATTAGTTACCAACGAAAATCATCTAGGGTAAATGTTTATTTTCTTATATGTGAAGTAAAATGTTATCCTTATTCCTACAATTTGAGGAAAAATTCAGGTTTTCACATATAATCACTTATAATTCCCCGTCATTCCATTTCCCTGTTGGACTCATATATTAACCATATTCCTATAATTTGAGAAAAATAAATCAGGTTTTCATGTATAATCACGTATAATTCCACTTCATTCCATTCTCCTGTTGAATTCATATATTAACCTATTCTTATAATTTGAGAAAAAATCAGGTTTTCACGTATAATCCCCTAAAATGATTATTAACAATCAATTGCGAAACTGACTTCGATATCATATTGCAGATTGTCGCCTTGGAAGAGCACAGGGTGGGAGAGCAGCTTGTTGAAAATTTGATGGATGGGTAGTAGAAATTATGGAATAAAATTAGTTTCTAATTGTTTTTAATCTAAGTTATAGGTTTCAGATCTATGCTGAGATGTCTAACAACACATATTTAGTATATTGGTTATGAAATAAATACCCTTCTATCCCACACACCTCATGCTATATGCAATGAGACTTGGGTCTCGAGACTAATTTAAGTTTGTGATTATAATAAATTTGAGTTATATTTGGGCACTTGATTCATTGAGTGTATGAATTATGTTAAATAGATTTATAAAATAAAATATTTGATATTATAATATTATGTCTTTTCCTTTTTTTTTTCTTTTTGACATAGTCTTTTATTCATTAAAATCTCTCTATGTAGTTTTTAGTGATATTTTAATTATTCTTTTGGTCACAAGAAAGGAACAGCATAAAGAATAAATAAATTCTAGAGGGATATATATCCCGTAATTAATCATCAGTTCAGTCACACACCAGCGTCAACCAGTAACATATGCATTTCTTTGCCACATCTCTTTTCTATATCATTTCTAAATCCTTGATACATCATTATCAAGGCGTATTGAGATGAGTCCAACGGCAATTAGTTTTCGAATCCTTCGGTTCCATAACTGTGAAGGTTGCGTACGAAAGGTGGGTGTCGCGTTGCATCAAATGGATGGTGTCGAACTGGTAGAATTCGACCCTGCTAGCGGAAATGTTACCGTATCCACCTCTAAGCACCCTGAAGTGATCAGATACGCCATTGAGCGCAAAACCAAGAAAAATGTCATCATTTTGTCCCAAGAAATAAACCCTAGAACCCAAAACCCTAATTTTACGGGGCCTCATCAAGGTACCATCAATGTTCAAGAGTTAGCTGAAACCTTGCTTAGAGTGTCACACGCCAAAGGACTAAATAACGTGGAGTTGGTCGGAGATCTGAATTCCAATTCATTCAGACTCAATTTCAATCAGCGGCTACCGGATGCTAGTAGTGTGTATACGGGGGATGCTGACTACGAGTTTCTTGTTCCGCCACCGCGAACAATCAGGGAGCCATCAGGACCACATGTACTCATCCCGGAGACAGGTGATCAAGGACAGGTGTATGGGTATCCACCGGAGTTCTATGGATTATGTACAACTTGTAGCCATGATCATCAAAATAGGTGTTGCACCATTCTTTGACAAAGTTGGTGCATGCAATCACTTTCGATTACTTGTATTTCTTTCGTTATATTATTATGATTGTTGTTATTTTGTAGTAAGATATAGCTGTGAGTTGCAAGGCTTTGAATTTATTTATACTAGTTGACATTTATTATTAATGTTGTGTTATACACATGTTTCTTTCTTTCTTTCCATTGGAGACATGTTTGAATCTTATATCTGCAAGGTGAATAAAATATCAGGATCAATTTGCATATCAGCATTATGTATTATCATGAAATCAATAATCATATAATTAAATAATTTAAATTGTTGCAAGCTGTTAATTAAAGATAAAACAATTGTTGCGTATATTAGATATTTGTAGTTTACACTTAGGGTATTTGGGATTGGATTTGGAAACTCCTTAAAACTTTTTTGAAAAGTAAATAAGTTACAATGACTTATTGACTTTTCCACTCACATACGTTCATAATGACAAATATATTTTAACTTTTTGAAAAGTCAATAAGCTAATAAGTCAAAACGGGCGTTTGGCCAAAAAAAGTTTATTGAAATAGCCATTTTTCTTTTAAATTTTAAGACTTGTTTTCACTAACCATGTGTCGACACGTAATCGTTAGCCTGACACTAGCCATGTGTCGAAGCAGAAAGCATCATTGTTCGTCGGTTCTGAAGTCCGAAGACTAAAAGCCAGTTGTTGAAGGTAATCGTTTTTGGCTTAATTTGTTGATGACTTGATTTAAGTTTTCTGTTCTAAAATCATTGATAACTTGGCACGTTTCTGTACTTCAAATTGTTTTTGCTGTTCTGGATCTCCATGCTAATGTTAGTTAACCGTAAAACACTAATTTTTGTTTTTCACTAAAAAATGCTATTTTTTTACACCTACGTGTTGGTGTGAAACGCTATTTTTGGACACCCAATTTTTTGTTTTGATTTATCAGTATAGTCGGCCCCATACTCTCGGTCAATACTTTTATGGTTAGTTTTGTTGACCCGATCTTCACTATTGATATTGATAAAAAGAAACAAGATGAAACAAAGAATGATAATACCACAACTTTCGTTATTAGAATGATTGTATGTGTACATCTAAATGAAATACAACTGAAATCTTAAACCTATTTATACTAAACGAAGAGGTGCAATTGAATGGATGTGTCTCCTCTTCAAACATCGTGTCTGGTGTTGCTGCCAATTTTGCAGGGTCGCATCTGACGAAGACAGGATTCCTTTAGTGATGTAGGTTATATTCTTTTAATTTGACACTTGCAGTCCTCACACTTGTTTATCTATTCTAATCACAACATAAACTAACTAATAACAATTTACAGAACAACCCTCATACTTAGGATGTGAAGGGATTAGATCTTATGTTGGATATTTTAGTGTAATTTGAGATTGCGTGTGACGTTCAAATAAGAGTGCACGCTTATTTGAATGTCATCGGGACTAACGGGGGATCCAAGGGGCGGCAGCCCTGGCGGGGTCCAAGGGGCAGAGCCCCTGGCTGGGGTCGAGCTAAATATGTATCAGAAATTGAATTTCGGGCTAAATATGCACTTTTGGAAACTTAAGGGACTAAAGGTGGGTTGTGCAAAATAAAAACTACTTGCAGTTTGTGAAAACTGCATATACGCTCCCAATGAAAACTGTCAACATAATCGAAATTTGATTATTGACTCTCAATCAAAAATTGCCATACAAAAATCTAGAATTTTTCTGATTTTAACTGATCAAATATTGGTAACCACTCCAATTGTTTGATCTGATAGTGATTACACGACTTCAGATTTATCCAAGCAATTTCAAATTATTCCCAACAAAGATCAAACAATTTCAGTGAAGATGACAAGCGGTGGTGAATCTTCGAAGGCTATGACGAACAAATTTGCGAAATTGGACAAGTTTGAAGGGCAAGACTTTCGTCGCTGGCAAAAGAAGATGCATTTTCTGTTGACGACTTTGAAAGTGGTGTACGTTCTGAGTACCCCGATGCCCGAGGAAATGGTGGATGAACCGCTGGAACAAACTAGGAAGCGTGGAAAGTGGTTGAATGCTGATTACATCTGTCGTGGGCATATTCTGAATGGTATGTGTGACTCTCTTTTCGATATTTATCAAAATGTTGAATCTGCAAAAGAACTGTGGGAATTACTAGAGGCCAAATACATGGCTGAAGACACATCTAGTAAGAAATTCTTGGTCAGTGATTTTATGAATTATAAAATGGTTGATGGTAGACCCATCATGGAACAATACAATGAATGTCTAAGAATTCTGGGTCAATTCGAACAACATGGTTTAAAGATGGATGAAGCTATTTCTGTTCCATCTATCATTGATAAACTTCCTCCTTAATGGAAAGATTTTAAACATACTTTGAAACATTAGAAAAAGGAAATGAATCTGGTTGAACTTGGAAGTTGTTTTCGAATTGAGGAGTCTTGTCGGGCCATGGAAAATATTAACAAAGACAAACACGTTGGTGGTCTTCTGTTAACATGATGGAAGAAAGTGGTCCTAGTCTCAAAAATTCTAACAAAGGAAACAACAAAAGAAAGTATCAAAGTGGGTTTAACAAGAAGAACAAGGCTGTGAAGTATGCAAAACAGACCAATGATCAAGGCTGTTGGAAGTGTGGTAAACCATGACACTCAGGAGAGATTGTCGTGTTGGTAAAGCCAAGAATGAAGCTGGCACTGGTGGATCCTCTAAGGATCCAAAGCAACAAGGTCAGAAATTAAACTTTAACTATAATTCGGATGTGAATTATGTTTCACTAATTTCTGAAGCATTTTATGTGCAGGATGATTCTGTTGCTTGGTGGTATGACTCGGGAGCAACAAGTCACGTATGTAAGGATCGAAGATGGTTCAAGGACCTTACATTAATTGAAGATGGATCTGTTTTAAAGATGAGAAATGTTGCAACCGAGCCAATCCACGGAATTGGAAGTGTAGTACTAGTATTTACTTCTGAAAAAACTCTAAGTTTAAGTAATGTATTGTATGTACCCAGCATTCGGAAAAACTTGTTATCCGGTATCGTATTAAATAATTGCAGGTACAAACAAGTGTTAGAATGTGACAAGTATATCTTGTCAAGACATGGTTCTTTTATCGGATTTGGTTATTTATGTAATGGTATGATTATGTTAAATCTAGAAGTGCCGTTTAGTGATAATTCTGTTTGTATGATTGATTCGTCATCTAGTGTAAATTCGTCAAAATCTGAATTATGGCATGCTAGATTAGGACATGTACATTATAAACGACTTATGGAAATGTCTAAAATGAGCTTAATTCCGGCAGTTAATTTAACAAATGAAAAGTGCCATATCTGCAAGTTGAATAAAATAACTAGAAAACCATTCTTGCAACATGTTACTAGAGAAAGTAAATTGTTAGATTTGATACATAGTGATCTATGTGATTTTCATGGTACACCATCATTAGGTAACAAGAAGTATGTTGTAACCTTTATAGATGATGCTACTAGGTTCTGTTACGTTTACTTGTTACATGCAAAAGATGAAGCTTTGGAAAAGTTTAAAATCTATAAACAAGAAGTAGAGCTTCATCAAAGTGAATTGATCAAAACCCTACATACGGATAGAGGTGGTGAGTATTTTGATCTGGAATATTTCTAATCATCTGGAATAATACACCTTACCACAGCTCCTTACACACTGGAACAAAATGGTCTGGCGGAAAGGAAGAATAGGACGCTAAAAGAGATGGTTAATACCATGCTGTCCCATTCGGGTTTAAATAATGGGTTTTGGGGAGAGGCTATGTTGACAGCCTGTTATTTGTTAAACCGGGTTCCTAATAAAAGGAACAAAACAACCCCTTTTGAGTTTTGGTATAAAAAGCCACCCGAGTTGCAAAAACTAAGAGTTTGGGGTTGTAGACCCGTGGTTAGGCTCAATGATCCTAAGATAAGAAACTTAGGGGAAAGAGGAATAGAATGCATTTTCATTGGATATGCTGAGCACTCATTTGCTCACAGGTTCTATGTAATGGAATCAAATGACCACATTTCAGTATATACGGTTATTGAGGTAAGAAGTGGAAATGTAGAATATGATGAAGAAAGATTCACATCTATACCTAGGCCAAAGGATATGAATCCTTCTCTCCAGATTTCTAGTGGAAAAGAAATTATGCCTTCAACTAGCACTGAACCAAGAAGGAGTTCAAGAGAAAGAAAGGCCAAGTCTTATGGTGACGATTTTCAACTGTACTTAGTTGAAAGATCTAGGATTGATATTAATTTTCAATATCAATATTGTTTCAATGTTGATGAGGATCCAAAGACATATAGTGAAGCAATGGCTTCAAGGGATGTTTCATTTTGGAAAGAAGCCATCCAAGATGAAATGGACTCTATTTTGCAAAATAACACTTGGAAATTGGTGGATTTACCTCCTGGTTGTAAACCATTGGGAAGTAAATGGATCTTCAAGAGGAAGATGAAGGTGGATGGTACTATTGATAAGTTCAAAGCCAGATTAGTAATCCAAGGGTTTAGACAAAAGGAAGGTATTGACTTCTTTGATACATATGCTCCTGTAGCAAGGATATCCACCATTAGATTATTATTAGCACTTGCTGCCATACATAATCTTGTAATTCACCAAATGGATGTGAAAACTGCATTTCTAAATGGTGAATTAGATGAGGAGATTTACATGAAACAACCAGAAGGGTTTGTTATGCCTGGAAGTGAAAACAAGGTGTATAAACTAATTGAATCTCTTTATGGTTTGAAGCAAGCACCCAAACAGTGGCATCAAAAGTTTGATGAGATTGTATTGTCTAATGGTTTTGCTTTAAACCAAGCAGATAAATGTGTTTATAGCAAGTTTAATGCTTCTGGAAATGGAATCTTGATCTGTTTGTATGTAGATGATATGTTGATTTGGCACTAACCAAGATCAAGTCAATAGAACAAAAGAATTTTTATCATCTATGTTTGCTATGAAAGATATGGGGGAGGCTGAGGTGATTTTAGGTATTAAAATCAAACGTGAGAACATGGGCATTTCAATCTCTCAATCACACTATATTGACAAGATCTTGAACAAGTTCAATTTCAAGGATTGTTCTCCCGCAAGTACTCCTGTTGATCCTAGTCTGAAGCTATTACCTAATAAAGGCATTGCAGTATCTCCACTTGAGTACTAAAGAGCGATTGGATCACTTATGTACGCTATGATCTGCACCAGACCAGATATAGCGTATGCTGTTGGAAAACTTAGTAGGTTTACTAGCAATCCTAGTACTCATCACTGGCAAGCACTAGGTCGAGTATTCAAATACTTGAAAGGAACCATGGATTATGGTCTAACTTACATTGGATTTCCTTCGGTGATTAAAGGATATTCAGATGCAAGTTGGATAAACAATAAGGAAGATCGTTCTTCCACAAGTGGTTGGGTATTCCTACTTGGGGGAGGTGGCATTTCTTGGGCTTCAAAGAAACAGACTTGCATAACTAATTCAACAATGGAGTCTGAGTTTGTAGCATTAGCCGCAGATGGCAAAGAAGCTGAGTGGCTAAGAAACTTGATTTATGAGATTCCATTGTGGCCAAAACCAATGGCTCCCATTTCTATAAGGTGTGATAGTGAAGCTACACTGGCTAAGGCGTATAGTCAAGTGTATAATGGCAAGTCAAGACACTTAGGTGTGAGACATAGCATGGTTCGTGAGCTCATCATGCATGGTGCGATTTCGGTTGAGTATGTGAGAACTCAACATAACTTAGCTGATCACTTAACCAAAGGGTTAACTAGAGATCTCGTGAAAGGATCAGCTGTGGGATTAGGGTTAAAGTCCATCTGAAAACTCTCATGTTAAGATACCCAATTCCCACCTAATATGACGTTAGGTGCAGAATTCAATGTGGAAAGCTTAACATCTAGAGTTTGGAACACAACATTAAAATTATCCCATAGGTATGTGTTTAGATCTGCAAGTTAAGTAAGGTTGAGGTATATCTTCTTAATAGCTCTTTTGAAAAATTGCATTTGCAGGTGCAAGAGTAAAAGAGCTACCTATATGAGCATGAAGTTTAGCTGCTTCAAGAAGCTTGGACTTGGCTTTGATATGCTTATGAAGGATAGGGACATAGGCTAGTAAAAGATAGTGTCAAGTTAGATCTATGTATGTAAACTAATGTGTATATTATCCTCATGTATTCAGTATGGATATTAAGGGTTCAATCCTTAGAGACACCCTTAAATTCGAATATTTGGAATGTGTAATATACTAATATGAAACTCAATCGTCACGACATTTCATTTATGCATTAGTTTGTTTGATTGCTGTGAACAAGTTAGGTAATTCTTGATTACACTAAAATGGGGGAGGTATGTTGGATATTTTAGTGTAATTTGAGATTGCGTGTGAGGTTCAAATAAGAGTGCACGCTTATTTGAATGTCATCGGGCTAACGGGGGATCCAAGGGAGCAGCGCCCCCTTGGCGGGGTCCGGGGACAGCGCTCCTGGGAGCAGGGTCCAAGGGGCGGCAGCCCCTGGCGGGGTCCAAGGGGCAGAGCCCCTGGCTGGGGTCGAAATTGAATTTCGGGCTAAATATGCACTTTTTGAAACTTAAGGGACTAAAGGTGGTTTGTGCAAAATAAAAACTGCCTGTAGTTTGTGAAAACTGCATATACGCTCCCAATGAAAACTGTCAACATAATAGAAATTTGATTATTGACTCTCAATCAAAAATTGCCATACAAAAATCTAGAATTTTTCTGATTTTATCTGATCAAAGATTGGTAGCCACTCCAATTGTTTGATCTGATAGTGATTACACGACTTCAGAGTTATCCAAGCAATTTCGAATTATTCCCAACATCTTCAAGTTCCTTGCTCTTTTAACTTGGTTTTCTTACTTTATATGTTAATTATACTCAAACTTTATGTCTTCAAACATAATAATAAAAATACATGAAAACACTCATGTGAAAGCGTGATGATAATCATGAAAATGGAAGTTTTTGTATATGAAATTTGACAACCATTTTGATCCCAGAAAGCACACAATTGAAGCAGCTGCGAGTATATTTCTTTCGGCAACTGATATCATCCTTGGTTTGATTGTAGCCATGACAACCACTGAAGAGACTTGAAGAGTGATCTTGAGCACGTCAAATCCTTTATATGCACCATTGCAGCTGCTGCAATGTACCACATGGTTCCAGTATCTAAAAAGCAAATCAATTAGAAAGCAAATAAACCTTAGTAATGTCATTGAAGTTTATTCAAATGAATAAACCTGTCCATCAGTTGTTCTCTAGGAAGTGTGGGTGGAAAATATCAATAAAATTTGGTTCCCCAATTGATTTGACCACCAGCATATTTCTTTAGCCACTTTCTAAATGCCACCACATTAGTATCTGCTTTTGCTGGCACAAGACAGACTTCTAGCCAATTTGACGGACCTACCTCCATCACTTTCTCCTCCTAAAAGTGGCATGGTGGTTTTGAAATGGTTTGACCCGATTCGACTAGTTTATATGTTTTATTCCATTTAAACTACTTGTGCACGTATATACGAGATCAAGAGGTCGAATAGGTCTATGACGAGTCCAATAATTCAAAATACATTTTAAGATGTTATATGATCAGTCTTGAAGTAATTGACTCATCAATTGACCCATGAAATGATATGAATAGAAGGTATAATCTTAGAGGGTTATTCCCTATATTATTATGGTCACATAGTCGAGCTTGATTGGGTTTTAAGATTGAATATAATGGGTCAGAAGCAGAAGTCAAACTGTTTGACGTTCGACTAGGAATTGAGCACTAAACTTAATGTGACGAGTTAGACATGACAAAAACAAGTTCTATAATGTTATATAAACTATTATAATTTCAAAACTTATAGTTTTATACTTGAAACTTCATCCGTCATAATTTGCAAAATACGCACTTTTGACTTTTATTTTATACATGTTTGATTCATTATTTTGCCTACTAAACGTGATGGCCAGAAGTATAACCACAAGGGACTAATATCCTCATTATTACGATCATGTAGGAAATTTCAATTTGAACTTTGACATGATCGAATTGGTCAGAACCAAAAGTTAAAGCAAAAGTCAAATTGCTTGACTTCGGCTAATAACTATCTAATAAACTGAAATAGACTAGAAAGAACACTTACTAGTGTTTAAGAGGAAAGTTTAGAACGTAAAAAAGGATGCTTCAAGTCCAGAATCAAGCTCCATGTGGAGAATAGAAGATTTTGTGAAGGTGTGAATGGAAAGTGAAACATGGAAACCTATTTATACTTGTTCATGGGCTCTATAATCAAGCCAAGTGTCCTCTGAGGTGTTAAGGAAGGGATTAGTGCCGTCCCAAATGTTCAAAAGAGGAGGAAAGGTGGCACAAACCAGAGATAGGTGTTAAAACTTGAAGCTGTAGCTGCTAGTTATAACTCTGCTGTCAGCGAAGGCCTTACGGACCGTAGAGGTCCTACCTTCTATGTTTGAACAAATATTAAGTAATTTATATACACTGTTTATTTATTTAAGTAAACTATTCTTTTACTAAAAAATGACACTTTTAGTAACACTTCGTTAGGATTAGGGGTGTGAATTTCTGACACGACCCGGAAACCCGACACGAACCTAACACGAAATTCGCGGGTTTAGGTTTCGTCTAAACGGGTTCGGGTCAGTTTTGGGTTGAACACGCGAACCCGTTTAGGTTTACGGGTCAGGTTCGGGTCAACCTGGTCGGGTTGGCGGGTTGACCCGTTTAACACATTTATACTATATTATATTTTTTATAATATATTTTATCTCATAAATTAAATGGGGCGTGTATTTTATGTCATGATTATAATTTAAAAGGAGAAACTAACATAGATTTTATAATTTAAATATGATATTATTATATACATTTGTGTTTTTTAAGTAATTTTTAATTTTAATATATTAGTTTTAGAAAAAAAATTAAAAAATTCGGATTAAACGGGTCGTGTCCGGGTCAACCCACAAAACTTCGGGTCGTGTTCGGGTTCATATATATGATACGATTTTCGGGTTCGGTCGGGTTCGGGTTCGTGTAAAATATTCGGGTTCGGGTTGGGTTGAACCCGCCAACCCGCGAACACGAGCCGTTTAGCACCCCTAGTTAGGATGGAGTTGGTATAGATCCAAAATCACTTAAAAACTCTCTGAATCATGTCTGCACCTATTTGTTGGAATTGTTACAAGCCGCCTTTCAGATGGATCCGTTATTTGGAGTTTTCTCATTCTTTGTACGCTTTCTCAAATGTAACACCCTGTAAAATCGTGTCCAATAGTATAGTGACACGTGTTGTATTTTAAATATAGTATGTTAAAGACCAATAAGGACTAAAGGCGTCAACATGCTCAACCTGAGCCTCTGAGTGACGGTCCGATGTCAACATGCATAAATAACAGCCTCTGAGTGATTGGTATGTCAACATGCTTAAATCATTAGCCTCTGAGTGACTGATACGTCAACATGCTTGAAATTTGGCCTCTGAGTGACTGATATGTCAACATGCACAACCTCTGAGTGACATCGGAATCAACATGCTTATAATAAGCCTCTGAGTGATCCTTTGTGAAGTCCTAACTCTCATACGTGCCATTTGTTGGACGAGAGGGTTCAGTTTTGTAAATATATGAAAGTTGGATAATGGAGGGATTAAAAGCGTCAACATATTAATTTATACCTCTGAATGACCTTTTAACGAACCGAGAGCTCGACAATGTCCGGGCATAATTCCGGGTACGCCAAGTATTGGCTACGGAGGGCTAAAAGTGCCAAAAAGGTGTTTAAAAAGGTTTTTAGAAGCTTTTTAAATTAAGGGGCTAAAGTGTCAAAGTTTGAAACTAGCCAAGGGGCGGCCACGGGCCGCGAGAGACCAGGCCTGGGTCTCTCGCGGGGCGCGAGAAAGGCTCTGCTGCAGAAAGTTTTGGCTTGGTCTCCAAACAAAGCTCCAAAACCATTAATTCGAAACCATGGACTTATAATCAGCTATGCCACGTTTTAGGACACTTGTAAGCATCCTCTTACACCCCTAAACACCTGGCTTAACCTCCTTTGAGCTCTCCAACTATAAATAAGTGTTCAAGTGCTTCATTCCAACTTGCACCTTTCTAAATCATAACTCTCCTCCCTCCTCTGGAAGTTCCTAGCTAAAAGGAGCATCCAACTTAGTTCTCTTGCATTGTAGGAACCTCTGGTAAGTGTTCCTTGCTCTTGCATTTTCGTTTATAGGCTTTTATAGCCAAAAGTCAAACGTTTTTCAGAAAATGCTTTGACTTTCGGTTAAAACCATTATGGTCCAGCCATTGTTCGAAATGAACATGGCTAAGTGATCATAATAAGGTAGGTTTTAGTCCCTATAAAGGACACCTCCAGAAGATCACGTTTGCTAGACCAATTGACGGGTCAAAGTAATGATATAAAAAAGTCAAACAGGCCATTTTTCGGAAAAATCATAAAATGATCTTATATATGTTATGAAACCTGTTTTGACACTTAAACAAGTTGGTAATAATTATTAGAACATATAAGAACATGTTCGGCTCGTCAATTTCAGTTCTAAGGTCGGTTCGCAACCGAAAGTCGCGAAGTTTGACTTCTGCTTTGACTTTCGATTCTGACCCGATTTAGATTAGTTACCTACTGATCTAAAGTTGCATTATGATCATAATATAATGTAGCGTAACCATCTGTGGTTACATTACATGATCATAATCAGAATCCAAGTTTATGCGCAAGTTCATAATTATGCCATTCTTGACCAAAATGCCCTTTTTGCATAAAACAAGGTTTTATATAATAATGAACTTTAAAATGAGTTTCCTACTGATGTAATATTATAAGTAGGATTATTTGGGATGTTAAACCAAGTTATAAACTGAGTCTCCAAGCAGGTCCTTAAACTATGTCGGTAAATGATGATTTTTAGCCTCTATGGCTTATAAAATGGTTTTAATATAATATTTTCAAGGTAAATCCATTACCCACTGGTATTTTATATTAAATAACATATGTAAGACATTTTAATATGACCCTAATGTCAGTTTTCATTAAACATCGCATAAAACGTCATTTTACGACATAAGCGCCACTTCGGCGCATAGTATGGTTTTAAACCATATTAATGGACCAAGACTTGTTACCTACTAATTTTAAAACTTATTTTAAATATATTTATAGTAGATACATGTTATAAACTCAGAATCCCAAATAATTTATAAACTTTGTGTAAAATGACCAAAATGCCCATTCGATGCATAGTTTGGTCATAAAAGATAATTTACACATATAATTGACATCCTACTGATATTACATCATAAATAAATTATTTTTCCAGAATACTCATGATCATAAACTTAAAATATATTCAAGTTCCTTTGATACGATATATAATTATCGAAACGCCCTTATGAGGCATAATTTCGTTTTAAAATCTTAACAGGCATACAAGTTGATATCCTACTGATATCTTAACTTATTTAAAGTATAATGACATATAGAACTTATCCATGACTTATCCCGTTACCCGATATCGTTAATATGCGCACGGTTATGTATGTAACTATTTTACGGAAATTAACCGAAACGGGTTTAACATTGTCATTTAAGTTTCAAAATCCAGAATGTATATAGTTTACCCATATTATACAAGTAAAGTACTTTTCGGGATTAAACTACATTCTATCCGATCATCGTTTAATCAAGCGTTATACGTAATGATTATGTACACTATTCGGTTTATAAGACCGTTAGCATTAATTGGCTAGCTTATGCCATAATCCAGACTAGAGCCTTCCCGGTAAATGCTATCTGCACTTGGTACTTTTGTACGGCTGAGTTATTTAAAAATAAAAGAAGAAGACTAGCTCAGGTAAATAGTCTCGACTTATTTTCCCTATATGGGCTTGGGATATGGTAAATTATTACCGCTTGGTCCAAAATGGGGCAATCGAATGCCCGCTTGTGGCTAGTAAACCTGTATATTTCGTTTTAATCAGTTTTGTTTGTTAACTTAAACATCGGGGGTTAAATTACCGTGTCCTGGATATCCTCGGCTCAATACAATAGTTATTGGCCACGAACTTAGCGTGGGGTGTAGGCATACACCTGACAGACGCTCATATGCAATATTCCCAAGACGTTGCGGATGATTCCTTCGTGAGTCCTGAGTGGTGTGCATTTAATCATGTCTCGGTTTCTGTACTAGGCCCTGTATATATTGACAAACATGTGAATGTAATACAAGGTTGCAAGGTCAACTTTCCCAAGTTAATAAAAGATTTTGTGCCGTTTTGCACTTAAAAATCATTTTAAAGTTTTCAAAATGAGTCAGTTGGGTGTATTTACCAGCGTAAGCTGACGTATCGTCCAAAGGCTAAACTGCAGGTACAATACGAAATAGACCGGAAGCTGCTCGGTAGTGAATAAGAGGATCTTGCAAATCCTTAGATCTACCCAAAACTCTGTTTTCTATTCTTTCTTGTACATTTTAATGATCCGCCTGTGGATCTTCTATTACGAGCCTGTATATTATTTTGTATTTTCAAACATTTGGTTTGTAATAGTAATTTTACCCCAAGACTTCCGCTGTGCCGTGTTTAATTGACTATGATGATTATCAACTTACGTCACGATACTCTCCACCCGGGCCCACCAGTGTTTGGATTTCGGGTTGGAAATCCAGGTTGTGACAGGTTGGTATCAGAGCCTAAGGTTTGAGAGAATTAAACACTATCATTCTTGTGTTTAATCTCAAACTTACACGAGCACATTCCTTAGACTTCCGAGTCTAGGCATTGAACTAGGATTATTCATTTCATTATTAAGTTATTAGTATTGTTTTGAATTGATTTTAACAGGAAAATGCCGCCACGTGTACGAGGACAAAGTGGAAGAGGAAAAGGTCCAATGAGAGGAGGACCATCGGGACGCATCCCTTCTCAACCTCATAACCCAGATACATATCAAGAATCAGGAGATTCATCTCCTTGGCAACCAACAAAACGTTCAGTCTCTAATAGACACTCGCCCTCAAAAATTCTTATCACTCTCACACTCCTATAATTCACACCATACCCATCATTCCCATTCACATTCTTACCACGAAGAATTTAACCCTAACCATTATTTTAACACGCCTCCAGCCGATCAAAAACAGTTGGACCAGTCACATCCTATGGACGAGGACTCCGACCCGGAGATGCCACCGTCGGGATCAAATATGCATCCCATTGAAATTTTGAGCGATTCAAACTCATATTACGGATCGTCCTACCAAGGTCCTAATGAGTGGGACCAATACTGGAACCAATTCACCTTCGCCCACACTCCTTCTCATCACTCTCAACCACCCCTGTCCAAGAAGATGTCCACATGGAACTGGTGGACCAACCTCAACCACCACCTGAACCACCAAGAAGGAAGCGTGGAGCACGTATGTTGGTACGTGCCGAACAAAGGTCGGGATCGCTGCCACCTTTGCCCAACTCCTACCCCACAATTCAAGAGGACCCACAAATGGGTGGACCCTCTAATGTTTCACCTATAGTGGAACCAACACCAGCACCTGCTGTTCAACCACCACCATCGGGTTATACTAACCAAATCCCCACATATCCAGACACGTCTGGATATGATCCTTTTAACCCGTCTACACCGGTAGATTATCAGGCATGGTCGCAAGACCCATATATGCAAGCGGTTATGCACAACGCACTTTACCCGTCTCCTTTCCCACCTACTTATCCACCGACTGGATATCCAACTTATGGGTACCAGTATCCGGTTATGCCACAAAAACAACCACAACCTCCGCCGCCACTTGAGGCCATTAATGAGGCCTTAGAAAGAATGAAAGAAATGCAACACCAAGCGGAGAAAACGGAGAAGAAGACAAACAAATTCTTCAAGAAACTCTCCAAATTGGTCAAAGGAAAGAAGGACGAGTGAAGTCTCTTCTAATTATATGTAGTCCCTGCGTGGACATTTTATTTCTTTAAAAGTCCTTGCACGGACAGTTTATTTCACTTTTCTAGTATTGTAATTTCTAATTATCATTTAATGACACATTTGGAATTACATATATATATGTATACATCCTCTTGAGAACGAGCGTCTCGATTTACTCAAAATTTATGCTCTGCTATGTAATTCCAAAAGATCTTAACGGTTTTGATTCGCCGAGTGGCACAAACCACATATTTGGCAAAAATATATAAATGATAGTTAAGAACGGAAGGGTCTTCTATCATGATAGTTAAGGGAAGTTATCCTTCTATCTAGAGGTGGTGGACTAAGTTCAAGTCTCCAAGTCATTAAGGTCAATGCGACCGGTACTATTAATCGCCCATTAAGATCCTCCTATGTTAACATTCAAGTAATGTGCATTCTCATGGTTGTGTGACTTGAGGAATCACACTAGCCTTCCAGGTAACGGACTACGTCCTAACCTTATATAGCCCTTGTGATCTATTTGATCCCGGCTAATATCATCAGTGCGATGATAAATAAGATATCTTATTTTATATAGCCCTTGTGATATATTTGATCCCGGCTAAATATCACCAGTGCGGTGATGAATAAGACATCCATTAGAGATGTATTTTACATAGCCCTTGTGATCTGTTTGATCCCGGCTAACATCATCAGTGCGATGATAAATAAAACATCCATTAGAGATGTATTTTATATAGCCCTTGTGATCTGTTTGATCCCGGATAATATCATCAGTGCGATGATAAATAAAACATCCATTAGAGATGTATTTTATATAGCCCTTGTGATCTGTTTAATCCCGGCTAAATATCACCAGTGCGGTGATGAATAAAACATCCATCAGAGATGTATTTTATATATCCCATGTGATCTATTTGATCCCGGCTAATATCACTAGTGCGGTGATAAATAAAACATCCATTAGTGATGTATTACCCTTTTGGGTTATGATTTATTTTATATAGCCCATGTGATCTATTTGATCCCGGCTAAATGACACCAGTGCGGTGATAAATAAAACATCCATTAGTGATGTATTGCCCTTATGGTTATGATTAATTTTATATATAGCCTATGTGATCGATTGGATCCTGGCTAATATCATCAGTGTAATGATAAATAAAACATCCATTAGTGACAGGCCTGTGTGCCATATCTTATGTCCAATTGTGATAGGCCTATGTGCCATATTTGATGTCCTTTGTGACAAGCCTATGTGCTATAAAATTGTTAAATATGACAATGACAGTTGTGACATTGCGATCCTCTGTCTAGTAATGAATGGACTATGTCCAGTTGTAATTTTCCTATGATGGTCATATTAAGACCTAGGCCAAATACAGTTATACTAAGCCTAAGAGTTGTGATGTTATTCACACTAGTATAAGCAATAGATTTTTCTTATATCCAATGTTTAAAAGCCGATATGGTTATTATACCATGGCTAAGAGAAAAGTTTATTTGGTATATAGAACCAAAGCTTTGAAGAATGGCTAAATCTGATGAGGCACAAAGTAGCCATCGGAACGTCAACTCTAGGGACGCTGAAAATGTAGCCATAAATGATAATGATTTCCAAGCTCGCATTGATGCGGCTGTGGAAAGGGCCATGGGCAAGGCCATAGAAAAGCTAAGAGAGTCGAGTGCTACTCGCTCTAAGACATTATCAATTCCACCATATTTAGCTCATAAGGAGAACTCCGTTCACTCATTGAATGCGAAGAGTGAACCAAGGAGAATAGATTTTGCGGAAAGGTCCCGTTCTGTTAAAGACGGATGTACCTACAATTACTTTGTCTCCTGTAAACCTCGAGACTTTAATGGGGAAAAAGGAGCCGTGGAAGCCCTAAAGTGGCTGGACGAAATGGAAACCATCGTAGATATCAGCAACTGTACTGATAAGGATGTGGTCAAGTATGTATCACAATCCTTTAAGGGCGATGCCCTAATATGGTGGAAAGCCATGATTCAGTCTGCAGGTAATGTATACCTGTATAATCTTGGATGGTCCAAGTTTGTGGACCTTATTAAGGAAACTTACTGCCCACCTCATGAAGTGGAGAAATTAGAGACCGACTTCCTGTCTCTTTCTATGAAGAACCTAGATTTTCGGAAATATGTTTCCGATTTCAATTCCCTATCTAGGTTAGTTTCCTATCTTATTACCCCGGAGCCCAAACGCATTGCACGTTTTATTAATGGGTTAGCGCCCGAGATTAAGGGCATGGTAAAGGCCGCTCAGCCTAATACCTATAGGTCTGCTGTAGACCTATCTCTCTCTTACCCTTGATTTAGTAAGGCAAAAGTCAGTTAAGTCTGAAACTAACTGGAAAAGAAAGAGGGAAGATGTCAACTCCCATAGATTTAATATGAAAAATAAAGGGAGATTCGGGTTCAAAGGGAACCAAGGCAAGTCGGCTGTGATGCCATTTTGCAAGACTTGAAACCGCAGACACTGGGGATAGTGTAATTCTGATTCACCAGCTAGACCTTGTGGCATATGTAAAAGAAGAGGTCATAAGACCCTAGATTGTAAAGATCTTAAGGATTCTGTTTGCTACATCTGCAACGAAAAAGGGCATATAAAGACTAACTGCCCTAAGCTTCATAAGAATAATAACGCAAAGCCTGGAGAGGCCAAGAAGGGGAATGCTCGTGCCTTTCAAATAACTGCAAGAGAGGCTGTTAATGACGACAATGTCATATCAGGTACATTTCTCATTAACAATATCTATGCTAGAGTTCTTTTCGATTCGGGTGCGGAAATCATTTGTTGACCATAAGTTTAGTAAACTGTTAAATTTACCCATAAGAACTCTAGATAAAACTTATGAGATAGAACTTGCCGATGGAACCTTAGAAACTACTTCTTCCATTCTTGATGGATGCTCTATATCCATTAAGAATCATTCCATCCCTATCTTTCTTTTGCCAATAAAATTGGCGGGGTTTGATGTTGTCTTAGGCATGGATTGGTTATCTCATAACCAAGTCCGCATGGCCTGCGATAAGAAGCTCATCGAACTTAAAACCCCATCTGGTGAAATAATCACCATACCCGGAGGCTCGCACTATGGATTGCCAGACAAGGTGTCATTATTTAAGGCATCCAAGTGTTTGAGAAAAGGTGTCATCAACCAATTGTCTCGGAGTATCCCGATGTTTTCCCTGAAGAATTACCAGGCTTACCTCCGGATAGGCAAGTGGAGTTTAGAATAGACATCATACCAGGATCAGCACCCGTAGCTAGAGCTCCATATAGACTAGCACCAACCGAAATGAATGAGTTAAGAGTTCAATTGGATAAACTCTTGGAGAAAGTTTTTATTCAGCCTAGTTCCTCGCCTTGGTGAGCTCCTATCCTTTTTGTTAAAAAGAAAGACGGTTCGATGCGGATGTGCATTGTCTACCGGGAGCTAAACAAGTTGACAATCAAAAATAGATATCCCAGCCCAGGATCGATGAATTATTCGACCAACTTCAAGGGGCTAGTTACTTTTCTAAGATAGATTTGAGATCAGGATATCATCAGCTGAAGGTTAAAAGTGAAGATGTTCCTAAGACAGCCTTCAGGACCCGCTATGGTCACTTCGAATTTTTGGTGATGCCTTTTGGGCTTACAAATGCATCAGCAGCATTCATGAATCTCATGAATAGAGTCTGCAAACCGTATTTGGATAAGTTTGTCATTGTCTTCATAAACGACATACTTATCTATTCTCGTAATTAAGCTGATCACTAGAAACATCTTCGGTGCATCCTAGAATTATTAAGGCAGGAAAAACTTTATGCAAAGTTCTCTAAATGCGAATTTTGTCTTAGAGAAGTCCAATTCTTTGGACATGTTGTAAGTGAGCGTGGTATCCAAGTGGATCCCGCCAAGATTGAAGCCATCATGAATTGGGAAGTGCCCAAGACCCCATGGAGGTTCGTAGTTTCTTAGGATTGGCTGGATACTATAGGAGGTTCATTGAGAAATTTTCAAGGATAGCCACTCATTTAACTTCCTTAACCGTAAGAATATTAAGTTTAATTGGGGTCCAAAACAACAAGAATCTTTTGAGATTCTTAAACACAAGTTGAGCAACGCTCCTGTGTTTTCTCTACCCAAGTGTATTGAGAACTTTGTTGTCTATTGTGATGGTTCGCACACCGGCATGGGTTGTGTGCTAATGCAGAATGGCAAGGTAATTGCCTACGCATCACGACAATTAAGGGTGCATGAAAAGAATTACGCCACCCATGGTTTGAAACTGGGTGATATTGTATTTGCACTAAAACTGTGGAGACATTACTTCTATGGTACAAAGTGTGTTATATACATTGACCATAAAAGTCTCTAGCACCTGTTCAATAAAAAAGAATTGAACATGCGACAATGCTGATGGATGGAAACACTTAATGATTATGATTGCGAGATTCGCTACCATCCCGGCAAGGCAAATGTAGTTGCCGATGCCCTAAGTCGCAAAGAAAAAGTTAAACCAATAAGGATTAACGCCAAGAGCATTGAGCTCAGAAATAACTTAAGTGAGAAGCTACTAGTTACGCAGAAGCAAGCTCTATTAGAGGCTAATATCCCTAACGAGGGATTGGGCGGAACTGTTGATCAGTTAGCGCTTGGAAAGAATGGAATCCTAAGATTTAATGATAGAATTTGGGTTCCGATCTTTGGAGGACTTAGAGATCTAATCTTTCAGGAAGCGCATAATTCAAGATACTCTATTCACCCGGGTGGTGACAAAATGTATCAAGACTTGAAGAAGAATTATTGGTGGATGGGTTTGAAGAAATCCATAGCCACTTATGTAGCTAAGTGTCTGAAGTGTTCGCAAGTTAAGGCTAAACATAAAAAACCGTCAAGACTTCTACAAAAGCTTGAGATTCCCACTTGGAAATGGGAAATGGTAACTCTGGATTTGATTACCAAGTTACCTAAGACCAAATGTGGTAATGACACAATTTGGGTTATCGTTGATAGGCTGACTAAGTCAGCGCATTTCTTACCAATTAAAGAGACTTATAGTTCTGACAAATTGGCTAAGTTGTACGTGGACAAGATTGTGTCCCTACATGGTGTGCCAGTATCTATTGTGTCTGACAAAGATACTAGATACGCATCTCACTTTTTGAAAAGTTTCCAACAATCGTTAGGCACACGGTTAAATTTCAGTACGGCTTACCATCCACAGACTGATGGTCAAAGTGAGCATACTATCCAGACACTGGAAGACATGCTTAGGGCATGTGTGATTGATTTTGGTGGAAGTTGGGATGACCACTTACCCCTAATAGAATTCTCCTAAAATAACAGTTATCATACTAGCATCAAGGCTGCTCCTTTTGAAGCCTTGTATGGGAGAAAATCTAGAACGGCCGTGTGTTGGGTAGAAGTTGGGGAAGCCCAACTATCAGGAACAGAGATTGTCCTGGAGACCACGGAAAAGATTGTGCAAATCCGTGATCGTCTCAAAGCTGCCAGAGATAGGCAGAAGAGCTATGCTGACAAGAGGCGTAAACCTCTTAAGTTCCAAGTAGGGGACAAAGTCATGCTAAAAGTATCACCCTGGAAAGGTGTGATGCATTTTGGAAAAAAAGGGCAAGTTGAGCCCAAGAGGTCCCGAGTATACATGGGAGGTTGAGTCCACTATGCGACAAAAGTACCCCCATCTTTTTGAATAAAATCTCGAGGTCGAGATTTCTTTTAAGGGGGTGAGGATGTAACACCCTGTAAAATCGTGTCCAATTGTATAGTGACACGTGTTGTATTTTAAATATAGTCTGTTAAAGACCAATAAGGACTAAAGGCGTCAACATGCTCAATCTGGGCCTCTGAGTGATGGTCCGATGTCAATATGCATAAATAACAGCCTCTGAGTGACTGGTATGTCAACATGCTTAAATCATTAGCCTTTGAGTGACTGATACGTCAACATGCTTGAAATTTGGCCTCTGAGTGACTGATATGTCAGCATGCCCAGCCTCTGAGTGACATCGGAATCAACATGCTTATAATAAGCCTCTGAGTGATCCTTTGTGAAGTCCTAACTCTCATACGTGCCATTTGTTGGACGAGAGGGTTCAATTTTGTAAATATATGAAAGTTGGATAATGGAGGGATTAAAAGCGTCAACATGTTAATTTATACATCTGAATGACCTTTTAACGAACCGAGAGCTCGACAATGTCCGGGCATAATCCCGGGTATGCCAAGTATTGGCTACGGAGGGCTAAAAGTGCCAAAAAGGTGTTTAAAAAGGTTTTTAGAAGCTTTTAAAGTTAAGGGGCTAAAGTGTCAAAGTTTGAAACTGGCCAAGGGGCGGTCGCGGGCCGCGAGAGACCAGGCCTGGGTCTCTCGCGGGGCGCGTGAAAGGTTTTACTGCAGAAAGTTTTGGCTTGGTCTCCAAACAAAGCTCCAAAACCATGGACTTATAATCAGCTATGCCACGTTTTGGGACACTTGTAAGCTTTCTCTTACACCCCTAAACACCTGGCTTCACCTCCTTTGAGCTCTCCAACTATAAATAAGTGTTAAAGTGCTTCATTCCAACTTGCACCTTTCTAAATCATAACTCTCCTCCCTCCTCTGGAAGTTCCTAGCTAAAAGGAGCATCCAACTTAGTTCTCTTGCATTGTATGAACCTCTTGTAAGTGTTCCTTGCTCTTGCATTTTCGTTTATAGGCTTTTATAGCTAAAAGTCAAACGTTTTTCGGAAAACGCTTTGACTTTCAGTTAAGACCATTATGGTCCAGCCATTGTTCGAAATGAACATGGCTAAGTGATCATAATAAGGTAGGTGTTAGTCCCTATAAAGGACACCTCCTGAAGATCACGTTTGCTAGACCAATTGACGGGTCAAAGTTATGATATAAAAAAGTCAAACAGGCCATTTTTCGGAAAAATCATAAAATGATCTTATATATGTTATGAAACCTGTTTTGACACTTAAACAAATTGGTAATAATTATTAGAATATGTAAGAACATGTTCGGCTCGTCAATTTCAGTTCTAAGGTCGGTTCGCAACCGAAAGTCGCGAAGTTTGACTTCTGCTTTGACTTTCGATTCTGACCCAATTTAGATTAGTTACCTACTGATCTAAAGTTGCATTATGATCATAATATAATGTAGCGTAACCATCTGTGGTTACATTACATGATTATAATCGGAATCCAAGTTTATGCGCAAGTTCCATAATTATGCCATTCTTGACCAAAATGCCCTTTTTGCATAAAACAAGGTTTTAAATAATAATGAACTTTAAAATGAGTTTCCTACTGATGTAATATTATAAGTAGGATTATTTGGGATGTTAAACCAAGTTATTAACTAAGTCTCCAAGCAGGTCCTTAAACTATGTCGGTAAATGACGATTTTTAGCCCCTGTGGCTTATAAAATGGTTTTAATCAAATCTTTTAAAGGTAAATCAATTACCTACTGGTATGTTATATTAAATAACACATGCAAGACATTTTAATCTGACCTAATGTCAGTTTTCATTAAACATCGCATAAAACGTCATTTTACGACATAAGCGCCACTTCGGCGCATAGTATGGTTTTAAACCATATTAATGGACCAAGACTTGTTACCTACTGATTTTAAAACTTATTTTAAATATATTTACAGTAGATACATGTTATAAACTCATAATCCCAAATAATTTATAAACTTTGTGTAAAATGACCAAAATGACCCTTCGGTGCATAGTTTGGTCATAAAAAAGAATTTACACATATAATTGACATCCTACTGATCTTACATCATAAATAAATTATTTTTCCAGAATAATCATGATCATAAACTTAAAATATTTTTAAGTATCTTTGATACGATATATAATTACCGAAACGCCCTTATGAGGCATAATTTCGTTTTAAAATCTTAACAGGCATACAAGTTGATATTCTACTGATATCTTAACTTATTTAAAGTATAATGGCACATAGAACTTATCCATGACTTATCCGCTTACCTGATATCGCTAATATGCGCACGGTTACGTATATGTAACTATTTTACGGAAATTAACCGAAACGGGTTTAACCTTGTCATTTAAGTTTCAAAATCCAGAATGTATATAGTTACCCATATTATAAAAGTCAAGTACTTGTCGGAATTAAACTACATTCTATCCGATCATCGTTTAATCAAGCGTTATACGTAATGATTATGTACACTATTCGGTTTATAAGACCGTTAGCATTAATTGGCTAGCTTGTCACACCCCAATCGATGGCGGAAACATCGGGATGAGACGAAAACTAGATTGCAAGAGGCTTCATAACGCTAATTGTGTCAAGTGCTTAATAACTACCTTTTTACATAGTTTAAATCAAATAATACAAAATTTAGATCCCGACACGTAACAAATATAACTTCATTTCATTGATAACGATTTAATACAAGATATTGAAATGAAATACATGTTTGAAACAAATACAATACAATAAGTATTTAAAGTTTAAATGCGTTTCTAGGCAATCCTACTAGATTCCATGTGTCATCAAAATTCCTGCAACATGTATTAAAAGCATAGATCAATACAAAAGTATTGGCGAGCATACAAGTTTGAAATTAATTATAAGTATAAAAGTTTGTTTTGATTGTGACAAGTATATATTCAAGTCGAATCGCACGAATATGTAGACCACGCATAACAATAGCATATAATCGAATTCCTTAACTAGCATGCATAGTATTCTAAGCATAACTATATCATGAGAATACAAGTCAAAACTAATAAGCATAAACAAACTCAAGCATAACAAGTAGCATGTATAGATGAGTTTAAACTAACACATATAGCTCACATAAGCGTAACTGATGGCACATTTGGTATTGTGAACACATTTAATTTTGTTTAAAATAGATTTGGTAATTTATACATGTTGCACCCCAAAATGCATTAAAGTGTAAAAAGGGGGTCGAGTATGCTCACGGTTTTGCAAAGCTTCCTTTGGTGATTCCGTGAAGAGTTGGAGGTTGGAGCTTCAAGCTTCCTTTAAAACACTTAGTGTTTTATTTTAGAACTCTTAGAGTTCTCTTCCTTGCTTGGAAGATTTGAGAGAAGTAGAGAGGTTGAGAGAAGAATGGTTGGAACACTTAGTATCCTTTTAAAATTCTTAGAATTCTTGATTTAGAGATATTGAGAGAATTAGAGAGATGGAGAGAAGAATGTGTGAATAAAATGGTAGAAGGAGGTTGGTATTTATAGGTAGAGAAGGTGGAAAATGGTGAAATATGATTGGTTAAAAAAGGTGGAAGAGGATTGAAAAGATGATTGGTGGAGAAAGGAGGTGGAAAATGGTGAAATATGATTGGTTAAAAAAGGTGGAAGAGGATTGATGAGGTGGAAAAGATGATTGGTATATT
This sequence comes from Scalesia atractyloides, assembly GCA_947069175.1. NCBI lineage: Eukaryota > Viridiplantae > Streptophyta > Magnoliopsida > Asterales > Asteraceae > Scalesia > Scalesia atractyloides. The sequence continues at coordinate 83,832,455 of CAMTDV010000116.1, read as the reverse complement.
TCTTGGTATTTCTTGAGTATATATTATGTAATTGAGTATATAAAAAGTATAAAAGTATAATTCAAGTATTGAGGATGTGCGTATAAGTATTTATACGTATTGTGTCGGTTTGCGTATAAATACGTATTTAAATGATCGGTCGTGTGATTAATGAATATGTAATAAGAGATATATGCATATATATATATGTATATATATATATATATGTATATATATATGTATGTATATATGTATATATATATATGTATGTATATATATATATATGTATGTTTATATGTATATATATATATATATATATATATATATATATATGTATGTATATATATATATATGTATGTTTATATGTATATATATATATATATATATATGTATGTATATATATATATATATATGTATGTATGTATATATATATATGTATGTATGTATATATATATATATGTATGTATATATATATATATATATGTATGTATATATATATATATATGTATATATATATATATTATGATTAACGCCTCGAATTACGATATAAAAAAATAAGGATCCTAAAATACGAGGCGTTACAGTCTCCCATACTTTAGGAAATTTCGTCCCGAAATTTATTCAATAGGAAGACCTTGGGAAAAAAAGAAGATGGTATTTCGTAGTATGTGTGGGTAGTAGACGGTCTTGAGCGATCAAAGTTTGTATTCAATAGTAGAGAACCACTGAATTTCTCATGGCACGTTTTTATGAAAGTTCGGTAATATGGTAGGAACACTTATATATAGGAAGTACCAGCGGCGTATCCACCATGTTCATACCACATTACGTTCGTTTCGCTAATCAATGCCATGTTACGTTCCGTGTCACGATCAGGGTTTATTAGCATATTACGAGTGAGAATGATAGCGTATATAGAGTCTCAAGTATATAAGTGTAATTGCATTTAAGTATGAGAGGTACTGTATAAGTATGAGTATAAGTGTAAGTGTGCGTATTCGCACATTCGTGTACAATACAGATGGTATATTTTAGTTTAACCAAGATTAACGGATTACTGGCATTGAATAAACAGGTCAAACCATCGTGTACCGCAATGTAGACTACCCATCATCGTTAAAACGAAGAGGGTGTAAAATAGTTTACTTAACATGACCTCAATAATACGGGCGGGCGTCACTCCTTAGCGCTACACAAGCGCTATACATGTTAAGGTGTGGCTTGATCAAAGTTAATGACGAGTCTACCACATAACATGTGAATAAACAAGTCAAACCATCGTGTACGCAATGTTGACTAGTCAATATTTTTGAAACATAGTGTAAAATAGTTTACTTAGTATGAAATAGTTTACGTAACATGACCCCAAGTCTCAAGGGCGGTGCGCTACTCCTATAGCACTACGCATAGTGCTATACATGTTAAGGTGTGGTTTTATAACGAGTTTATCACATATAATGTTCCAGTAATCCCAAATCAAGTATGATGTTTAGTATGCACCTATAGAATCGTTGTGTAATAGATTTAGTATAAATGCGAAGTTTGTCGTGCATAAATTTGATTTTAATATAGTGTGACATTAAAAAAAATGAAGGAATAAGAATTATATAGCATAAAATGTAAGATAGCATAAAAGAGAGGCTTGTTAAAATGTTGGAGTGTTTCGGTTTTAGAAACTTTGACTATTCCAAAGTGACTCGTAAGTCCTTTCGAATTAGGGAGACATGATTTGGCCTAATAGGTATAATACTCTCGTCGCCAAGCGATTAACGGTACTTTACCCTTCCAGTTAGTACATGTCCCTAATTTGATCGAAAAATACGAAACTTTGGCGAGATTGAAAATTGAGTAGCGGAACCAGTCATCAAGGTGTGGATGTCAATCCTGGCTTGACAATTTCGTTCCCAAATTGCGGTTTATTGAACGTATCAAGATATAATCTCGAATCGTCAATAAGGATCCACTAGATTATGAAATGAAATGTCACACCCCGACCCGCAGCGGAATAAGAGTCGGGGCATAATTGGGTTATCACCAAAGCTCATGATATTTACTAATATGTTTCATATTTATTAAAGTCAAAATTACATTCCCAAATATCCAAACATGTCCATACAATACAAAGAAAAATAACAAAACAAAACAATTCCAAACTCTAAATCATTTTATTCTTCTAGTCCAATCCTAAGTGTTTCTTGCTGCAGCTGGTTCACCTGTATCATGTGTAAAAATGGGGGTTTTTGGGTCAACATAAGTTGGTGAGTGAACCTTGTTAGATAAACATTTATTATTGATTTACTTGTTAGTTTATCAATGAAAAATTGTGCATAATCATAAATGAGCAAATGTAAATAATCAAGCAGTGGCAATTAGCAATCACAACTATAACATACAATAACATATGATAGCATACATTAACATACCAACATCATACGATAAATAACATGAATGAATCTGTGCGATCAAGGCTCAATCAAACGGAGCCGATCGTATTGCATGTACTGAAAATGAAAAATGTCTGTGCGATCAAGGCTTAATCAAACGGAGCCGATCGTATGTGGGCACGCCAGGTTCACGCTCATAATGTAATGGGGAACATGCTCAACGCTCATAATGTAATGGGGAGCGGCGGCCTATGAAATTGCATGTACTGAAAATAATAAATTGCATCTAACAATAACCACACAAACAGTTGAAACAAACTGAATACACATGTTCATGATATGATGTATGCGCAATGGTTTAAATATAATATATATAACAAGACACATGATACACCCCAAAACGTGATTAAACGGGGAATTTGTAAAGATTCACTCACATTGGGTGCGTTTAATTGGAGATGATGAGATGCGCACGAGTCGGGAGAATTGAACAACGAGAATTACTAACCTAAATAATAACGGAAAAAATATAGTAAATGAGTGGATTTTATTAAGGATTTTAATGGAATTTTTAGATATATTTTTGTGAGTTTAAGGCTATTTTCTATCTTTAAAAATGTTATTTTTAAGTATTTTTAATTGATTTTTAAATTAAATTAAATAAATAAAAATATAAAAAAAATTGTTTATTTTGCGTTGACCGTTGACTTGTTGACCGGTTCGGTCAGGGTGCATGAATGCGCTGGGCGAGACTCGAACCCGAGACTTCCCGTACGCGTGCACGCAGCTCTACTAATTCGATTTAACCAAAATTCTTTTAATTTCAAAAACCTTTTAATTCAACAACCCGGTGCCAGTAACAGGTTTCGAACCCGGGACTTGTGCTTTAACATCACACACAGTCCACCGCTGGACTGTGTGTCTAACTTGTTTACTATACCAATTTTTATTATAGTTAACAACTAACGGAGTTAACCCGGTTTAGTTTTAAACAAAAAGGCATTTTATTACATAGGGAGTGCGTATATCAGGGATCGAACTCGTGACATGCGCGTATGTTTTGCACACAGTCCACCGCTGGACTGTGTGTCTAACCCGTTCATATTACTGATTTTAAATAAATTTATAACTTAACTAACTTCGTCTTCTTCATTCAAATTACAGTCGACTGAATTACTAATCCGTTTCTTGCGTTTACGATTATCGAACATTCATAAAACTAAAATGAAATAGCAGAGACGGTGTTGGAAGTAAACATACCGTAGGAATGATTTATCACAGAGTTTCCGGCAATGCGTCAGCTCTGTTTTTGTGCACCTCAACTGAACCAAACAATTAACCATTTTGATTAGCCAATCGTGGAATTGAAGTGATAAACAAACGTTAACAGTGTGATTGAAGGTCCTTACCGTTTCACAGACGGAAATAAAGATTTCCAGAAATTTTCCGGCGAACTGGAATTATCTGATAACGGTGTCTGAATTCGATTTCAATTGAAAGGTTTAAGTTAGAAATAGCTTAACAATTGTTAGACTACAACGGTATTGAAAGAATTACCGTTTTGATGATGAATACGGTTTTCCGGCGAATCTTGCAGAAATTTCCGGCGAGTTGATTTAAGCGTTCAGATGGACTGAATGTATAACGAAAGTGAAATGGAAGGTTTGTATGATGTTTCTGAGTCGCGAGAGGGGTCTTGATTGAAGTAATTTGGACTTTGATTATTTTCGGTTATAAAAACCGATGATGATAAAAATTGAAGTTCATTCAACTCCGAATTGATTAAAATCGTCGGTGCATCGGTTATAAACCTGAATGTGCGATTAATCAAACGATTAGACGGTTGAATTGCCGATTTCGGTTTCTCAGTTGGCGCAACCGGTTTAACTATATTTGTGTATAAGAGTTATTTGTTTCCCTAAGTTGACAGAAAACAAACAAGTGGCGGAGTGGTGATGTGTGTGGGTGTTAAGTCTTTGGACTTAGATTCTGGCTGACCCGGGTTCGAGTCCCGGCAGCAATATTTCATTTTTATTTATTTTGTTTTCACTTTTTATCAAAAATAATTTTTATAGTTTAGTTTGTTATTAATTATGTATCATTAAAAATCAAAATAACCATAAATACACAACGTGACATTTATAACTTGATATTCGATTACAAAACGGAGCGGGTTTTGGAAACCCGTTTTTGACAAATGTTACATGAAACTCCCATCAAGATATGGATATCACTCCTGACTTGATGGTGAATTTCGCACAAAATAACATGTAGAGCGGATTGAAACTCGTCACCAATGGCGGGAATCACCCCTGTATTGATGAGTTATTTCGATTGTGGAACAAGAATATACTCAAAAGCGTGTGTTGTGTTTCATGTCTTAGGAAAGACATATTGTAAGTTTTAGGATCAAAAGGGGGAGAAGCATGATAGAAAGAATAACATTTTAGACAAGTATCACAAATGGTCAAGAGTATGGTACTTAAACTATAGACTAGGTCGAACATGGCAATTCTACCTAATTCCCTATAGTTATGGCTTTGATACCGATCTGTCACACCCCAACCGATGGCGGAAACATCGAGATGAGACGAACAAATTGCTCAAAACTTCATAACGCTATGTGACAATATAGATTAAGTTCAAATTTCATTCAAGACTAAATTGTCATACAAAATTCCAAATAATAGTCAACAATTGTTTCAAAACGACATAACATCAAAATAGATAAATTAATCTAGGTGTGTATCTAAGTCCACCTAAATCTTGTTTCATCTTGTAACATCACCTCATCAATCAACCTGCAACATGTATTAAAATATATCAACAAAAAGTTGGCGAGCATACAAGTTTTGTTACGTAGCATAATATAGAATAAATTTGTTTAAAGTCTCATATCCAACATGAAACATAATATGCAAGTTTACTAGCATGCCGAAACGGTGTACTATATGTTCAAACCCAAGAATCCAACGCGTTAAAATAGTCTATCCCAATAGAGTAGCGGGAGGTTAACATATTTAACTTAACAATACCCCAAGTTTCGTGGGCAGTGCGTTAATCCTATAACGCTATAATTGTTAAGGTAGGCTAGCAAAGTTAATGAAGCATATATCGACACAAATAGTTTACATAACATACAAGTCTAACAAGCATCAAGTAGTTTCATGTTAAGCATGGATAGAGATTAAAATAGTTTAAGTGTCGTGTGATTTTTTTTATAATGTATATGTTGCACCCAAAGTGTAAAAAGGAAAAAGGGATCGAGTATGCTCACAGTTTTGCAAAGTTTCCTTTGGTGATTCCGTGAAGAGTTGGAGGTTGGAGCTTCAAGCTTCCTTTAAAACACTTAGTGTTTTATTTTAGAACTCTTAGAGTTCTCTTCCTTGCTTGGAAGATTTGAGAGAAGTAGAGAGGTTGAGAGAAGAATAGTTGGAACACTTAGTATCCTTTTAGAATTCTTAGAATTCTTGATTTAGAGATATCGAGAGAATTAGAGAGATGGAGAGAAGAATGGTGTGAATAAAATGGTAGAAAGAGGTTGGTATTTATAGGTAGAGAAGGTGGAAAAGGGTGAAATATGATTGGTTAAAAAAGATGGAAGAGGATTGAAAAGATGATTGGTGGAGAAAGGAGGTGGAAAATGGTTAAATATGATTGGTTAGAAAAAGTGGAAGAGGATTGATGAGGTGGAAAAGATGATTCGTATATTTTTGGTATTTCTTGAGTATATATTATGTAATTGAGTATATAAAAAGTATAATTCAAGTATTGAGGATGTGCGTATAAGTATTTATACGTATAATTGTGTCGGTTTGCGTATAAATACGTATTTAAATGATCGGTCGTGTGATTAATGAATATGTAATAAGATATATGCATATATATATATATATATTATGATTAACGCCTCGAATTACGACATAAAAAAAAGATACTAAAATACGAGGCGTTACATAGCTTATGCCATAATCCAGACTAGAGCCTTCCCGGTAAATGTTATCTGCACTTGGTACTTTTGTATACGACTGAGTTATTTAAAAATAAAAGAAGAAGACTAGCTCAGGTAAATACTCTCGACTTATTTTCCATATATGGGCTTGGGATACGGTAAATTATTACCGCTTGGTCCAAAATGGGGCAATTGAATGCCCGCTTGTGGCTAGTAAACCCGCATATTTCGTTTTAATCAGTTTTGTTTGATAACTTAAACATCGGGGGTTAAATTACCATGTCCTGGATATTCTCGGCTCAATACAATAGTTATTGGCCACGACCTTAGCGCGGGGTGTAGGCATGTAACATCCGTCGAAAAACGGGTTTCCAAAACCCGCTTCGCTTATTAATCGAATAACCAGTCAAAATTTTTCATTTGCACATTTGTTGCTCAAATTAATTTTAAACGATACATAATTAATAAATATATTAGAATTGAAAAAACTCTAATTGATAAATAATAAAAATAAGAGAATAAAAAAATAATTGAGGCTGCCGGGTTTCGAACCCGGGTCAGCCGGTTCAACAAACAACCATTTCACCACTCCGCCACTTGCCTCCTTTGTGATTAATACTGAAACAAATAATACTTAACTTAAAACTCGAATTCAAAAATCGGACTTCAGCGCGGCAGAACTCGCGATCGGCGGAAAATCCGGCAATCCGCGAGTTTAGCCAATTTACTTTTGACTATAACGTTATAACCGACGTCCAATAGTAAATTGCGGTCGTAACCGCCGGAGAAACCTTGACCACGAATCAAGACCAAATTCAGACTAAATTCATCCTGATTCTTCCTTATAAATACCCACCCAAACCTCTGGTAATCTTTTCGCTCAAAATCGCACAAACTCTCAAAGCTTTAGCACTCGCCGGAGATATTTTACAGTCGCCGGACCTTCACCGGAAAACCGAGACTCACTTCAAATCGGTAAAATTCTCGACTCTTTTGTTTTCAATCCATTATTAGACAAGTATTAACTTCAATCCTTCAACCAGAATCTGTCCCAGACTACGCTGCCGGAAAATCTCACACTCGCCGGAATTCCACTGAAACATCAAAGTCTCACTGTCGAACGGTATAATCATCTTAAAACTCTTGCAATCTCTTACTCAGTAACTTAATTTCATAACACAAGAAACTAAACTGTCAAACATTTCACTCAGCCGAGAGTCACAAATCAGAGCCGACGACTCCTGCCGGTCATCTGAAGTAAACTCACTGTTTGGTACAATTCTGTTCTTTAATCTCATTATCTAATACATTCCAACCAATTATAAGTTTAGATAATCGAATTAAACAAAAACAGTCGGGCGTCTTTGTTCTGTGTCTTTATAAATGAAGAAGACGAAGTCGAAATGCGTATAAGTTTAATTAAAACTGAATATTATACCGGGTTAGACACACGTGGACTGTGTGCAAATTTAAAATCATGGTCCCGAGTTCGAGTCTTAACACGCTGCCCGATTCTTACAAATTTCCAACCATTTTTAATACTGATATATATTAAGATGCAGATAGTATATAAATGTAATTAAAATCGCATATCATTCTGGTTAGTCACACAGCACAGTTGGTCGGGCTGTGTGCAATACAAGGCTATGGGCGCGGGTTCGAGTCCAGGCTCTCACACCGGTTCAATGATTTAAAAACCTTTTTAAATTAAATAGAATTCTGAATAATCTAAATAGTATATAAGTATAATTAAAATCAGAAATATTTCGGGTTAGACACGTAGCTCAGTTGGTAGAGCTGCGTGCACGCGTACGAGAGGTCTCGGGTTCGAACCTCACTCCGCGCACACTTAACCACAGTCCGACCGGTCAACGGTCCGGTCAACAGTCAACGGTCTGGTCAACAGTCAAAAAAAGTCAAAATTTTTATTTCTTTTTATTTATTTATTTAATTTAAAAATCAATTAAAAATATTTAAAAATAATATTTTTAAAGTTAGAAAACGTCCTTAAACTCACAAAAATAAATCTAAAAATCCTATTAAGATTATGAACTAAAATCTATTTATTTACTGAACCACTTCGTTATTATTTAGGTTAGTTTTCCTCGTCGATCAAATCCCAAAACTCGTGCGCATCCAACGTCATCAAAAGAACGCATCCAAGGTGAGTGAATCTCTACAATTCCCCGTTTTAATCACGTTTTGGGGTGTATCATGTGTCGTACAATTCTGTATTTATATAAATATAAACACTTGTGCATTCATCATATCTGTGATCGAATGTGTATCCAATGTGTACAAATTGTTGTGTGAATTATGTTTAGTTTGGATTTATTATTTTCAGTGCAAGCATTTCATTAAGCCCATCAGCTCCCCGTGGGATACGGGTTGAGTACAGGTGCCTCATTCGATCGGCTCCGTTTGATTGAGCCTTGATCTCACAGTTATCACCATTCATATCATATACTCATCCAATGTGGTTTGTGTTTTGTTATATACATACGTTTGCTCACATGTGATTATTGCACAACTTTTCAATATTTAATACAACAAGAAATCAACAACAATGTTTTTAACAAGGTTCACTCGCCAACTTTTGTTGACCCAAAAATTTCCCCCATTTTACACATGATACACGTGACCCAGTTGAGGCAAGAAACGCATAGGAAGGCCTAGAAGAATAAATCAGTTTAAGGCTTTGGATTGTTTTACTTAGTTTCAATTCCTTGTAATTGTATGGATTTGATTTGAACATTTAAGTTGTAATTTGAATTTAATAAATATGAAACATTTTAGTAAACATCATGAGCTTTGGTGATAACCCAATTATGCCCCGACTCTTACTCCGCTGCGGGTCAGGGTGTGACAGATTGGTATCAGAGCCATGACTATAGGGATATAGGATAGGTTATTAGACCCTTAGAGCCTATACTATAGTTGATTAGAATTTTAAATTTTTTTTATGTGTTACATACAAAATTCATGATGTTTAAATGCTTTATGTTTATTGTTACATTCAATGTTATGCAAGCATGTTCATAAGTACATATTATTATACAATGCTCATCATGAATCATATCCTCATAACATATCATATCCATGAGAGCACACACCTCACAATTCCTATGATTTTTGCAACGATTTTTGTATTTTTCAAATCACATCAAAGTGAGTTCTCATGACGGGCATGTAGTAACTGGAAGGGTACGAGTACCGGTAGTCGGAACGTCCTGTCTAGGCTTGGCATTCGTATAAATCCAAAATAAAGGACCAGTTTGCCTACCTGGGGACTAACGATGAGAGTACGAAGGACCTATTAGGCCAAAGCATGCTATACCAAACGTCGTGTGAACTAACCCCACTTTGAGTTGTCATTGTGTCTATACCTGGACACCCTCCTACCATACATCTCGCAATCATATTTCATGGTTTTCGTTCGGGTGATGTGAGTGTTAAACCGCCAACACCAATGTGAATCCTACTAAGCCAATAGTCATGGGGGCCCACATGACTATATAGGCGATGGTATGGGGGACATTGGAGGCCCAAACATGAGCAAACCCAAGACATCCTATGGATGTAGTTGCATTATTGATGATTATGTTATTTTTTTATTTTTTTAACGACATATGACACCTAAAAACTTCTTAAACTCACAATCTTCCTATGTATGTTCCTGTAGATGTCGGCTAGGCAACTACGTGGAGGTAGAAAGTCAGGAAGATCAAACGAACGCTTGGCCACCCAAATTGCAAAACAAATGGCCGCAGTGCTTCCTGACATCGTAATTCAAGTCCAACAAGCTCTCACCGCGAATCCCATCAATCCTCCCAATCAAGAAGACAGAACGTCGACAACCCTCCCTCCAAAAAGTGCTCCTACAAACACTTCAAGTCTTACGATCCCCCAAAATATGAAGGGACCGAAGGTGTCACTGCTCTTCTCCACTGGTTTGAAGAAATGGAGAACACCTTCCTCAATTGCGATTGTCCCGAGGATCGCAAGGTACGTTATGCAACTGGGAGACTGTTTGGGGTAGCCCTTACCTGGTGGAACACAGAAAAGGGTAAGAGAGGAATCGAAGATGACATGGCTTTAACGTGGGAGGAGTTAAGGGAAATCATGACGAGACGTTTTTGTCCAAGAAGCGAGATCAAAAAGTTAAAAGATGAATTCCACTCGTTGAAACAAAAGGAAGGAAATCATACTTCCTACAACAAAAGATTTCTTGAACTGAACCAAATGATTCCCAACTTGTTCACCCCAGTGTACCGCTTAGTTGAACACTATATTCGAGGCCTCCCCTCGAAAATCCAAGATTCGGTTCTAAGCACTTCGCCTGCAACACTTGAAGCCGCTATGGAACTAGCTACCGAGCTTACCGAGAATCGCATCCGAAACGGCAAATTCAAGGATGAGAAAAAGAAAGCCCCCATTGAGGCCCAAACTTCAAACCATTCCATCTCATCTTCAAAGTTTGCTGGTAAAAGGAAACAAAACAGCAGAAATTTTGCCGTCACACACACAAATTCTCCCATCACTGCCACACCAATCACCCAAGTTGCTCCCTCAGCTGCACCATATAAAAAGCCATACTCCGGCCCATACCCAAAATGCAGCCGTTGTCAATACCATCACCTCCCAGAAACTCCTTGCCAACATTGCACCAGCTGTGGCCGTGCGGGTCACACCATCCAAACCTGTCGCACACTTCAGCGAATGAACCGCAATCAACCCTCAACCCAAACCCACCATCAGATAGTGGGTCAAGCCCAACAACCTTTACTCCTACCACCTGCCCAACATATAGCTCAATCCTACTACCAACCCAACTACCCCATGATGCAACCTATGCGAGCTTGTTACAACTGTGGAGACTCAAACCACTTCAGGAACACATGTCCCCGTTTGGTAAACATCATCCATGCTCAAGCTCAAGCGAATCCGGTCAACCAAGCTAACCAAGCTCCTCCACCTGCTAGAGGAAGAGCTTTCAACATCAATGCCAACCAAGCTAGAGCCGACAACAACGTGGTTAACGGTACGTTTCTCGTCAATGGTAGTTATGCATCCATGTTATTCGATACTGGCGCGGATAAGAGTTTTGTGTCTTTAGAATTTGAACCTATCCTCAACCAAACTCGTGATAATCTCATGGAATCTCTAACGGTGGAAGCTGCTGACGGAAAACCAGTCTCATTAAACTCTATTATACGAAATTGTACCCTCACTCTAAACGATCACGATTTTCCAGTTGACCTCATTCCTATGAAGTTGGGAAGTTTCGACATTATAATTGGTATGGACTGGCTCAGCCAACATCACGCTGAAGTAGTATGCCGTGAAAAGTTCATTCGCATTCCTCTTGCAGACGGTCAGACCCTACGAATCTTCGGAGAAACCCCTTTGAAAGGACTCAAATTGATGTCCTGCCTTCAAGCCCGAAAATATCTCCGCAAGAATTATGTCGCATTCCTAACTCACGTCGTCAAGAAGGGAAATAAGGAGAAGAAACTTGAAGATATACCTATAGTGAAAGAATTTCCACAAGTCTTTCCCGACTACATCTCAGGACTTCCTCCCGTAAGAGAAGTCGAATTCCGCATTGATCTTATACCTGGCGCTACACCAGTCGTAAAATCTCCTTATAGGTTAGCCCCATCCGAAATGCAAGAGCTGGCCAGTCAACTGCAAGAGCTGATTGACAAAGGATTCATACGTCCTAGCTCATCGCCTTGGGGTGCACCTGTTCTTTTTGTGAAGAAGAAAAATGGAACGTTTCGCATGTGTATTGACTACAGAGAACTCAACAAGTTAACGGTTAAAAATCGCTACCCATTACCTCGCATCGATGACCTTCTAGACCAACTTTAAGGCGCCACCTGTTTTTAAAAAATCGACCTTCGTTCTGGTTATCATCAACTCAGAGTACATGAAGAAGACGTCCCAAAGACCGCCTTCCGAACTCGTTATGGTCATTACGAATTCATGGTCATGCCGTTTGGTTTAACCAACGCCCCAGCCGTCTTCATGGATCTAATGAGGAGGGTATGCAAACCCTACCTCGACCGCTTTGTCATAGTCTTCATCGACGACATCCTCATCTACTCAAAGTCTAAATCCGATCATGAACGGCATCTTCGACTCATCCTTACACTCTTAAGAACTGAAAAGCTCTACGCTAAATTCTCCAAATGTGAATTCTGGTTAAGACAAGTACAATTCCTTGGACATGTCGTCAATGACAAGGGAATACATGTCGACCCCTCAAAGATCAAGGCAGTACAGGAATGGCAAGCGCCACGTACCCCTACCGAAGTAAGATCATTTCTTGGTTTGGCTGGTTACTATCGCCAACAAGAAGAAGCCTTCCAAACCCTTAAGCAAAAGCTTTGTGACGCACCTATCCTCACACTTCCTGAAGGTTGCGATGACTTTGTAGTATATTGCGACGCGTTAGGGCAAGGACTAGGCTGTGTACTGATGCAAAGAGGAAAAGTGATAGCCTATGCTTCTAGGCAACTCAAAGTTCATGAGAAGAACTACACCACCCACGACTTGGAACTTGGAGCCGTTGTGTTCGCTCTCAAGATATGGAGACATTACCTCTACGGTACCAAGTGTGAAATATACACTGACCACAAGAGTCTCCAACATATCTTCAATCAAAAGGAGTTGAATATGAGGCAACGAAGATGGGTCGAACTTCTTAACGACCACGACTGTGAAATTCGGTATCATCCTGGCAAGGCAAACGTGGTGGCCGATGCGCTCAGTCGAAAAGGTTATGCGAACTCCATTCATCTTCTATGTTCGTAAATCATAACCGACATCAAAGATCGAATCTGAGAAGCTCAACATGTTTTTGTAACAGAAAACGACGTACGCGATGAGCTGTCATGTGGAACGGAACTTAAAATCGAAACCAAATCCGACGGTATTCTATACTATCTAAATCGCATATGGATTCCCGATCGCGATAACCTTCATGATTTCCTTATGAATGAGGCGCACAAAACACGGTACTCTGTACACCCAGGAGCCGACAAGATGTATCAAGACCTTCGATACACCTACTGGTGGCCTGGCATGAAAAAGGATATCGCTGTCTTTGTTTCCAAGTGCCTTGTCACACCCCGACCCGCAGCGGAAAAGGTGATCGGGGCATGATTGGGTTATCATCAAAGCTCATGACATTTATTATGCGTTTCATATTCTTTAACACAAATTAAATGGAAATTTACAATAATGGTTACAACATGTTCTAACTATCAATCTAAACTTCTTTGCTCTCTTCTAAGGCATATCCTATGTTTTCCTTGCTTCAACCTGTTCACCTGTATCATGTGTAAAAAGGTTTTTGGATCAACATAATGTTGGCGAGTGAATCCTATGGAAAACATTTGAACAAATTTATTTAAATTGATTATGAAATATGTGCACAACCAAACATGAGTAAAAATAGATGTAACTTAATCAACAATCATAAGATATTAAATGAAACACTCATGAACAATAATTGAACAATTAGAGGCACGCGATGCTCAACTCGTCTCTCACGAGGAACTGAGGGGCCTGATGAATGAATTGCATAAACATGATAAGATGAATGACACAACTACAAACAATATAAACTCAATGATACACACATGAATAATAATGAATTTGATTTGAAGCACGCGATGTTCTACTCGTCTCCCACGAGGAACTGATGGGCTTAATGTATGAGTTTCATATAATTTGACAAAAGGAAATAAGTAAATCACAACCATAAAAAACAATCTAAGTTTAGGTCATGATGTGGTATGGCACAAGTTTAAATAAATAAATTAATTATTTTCATAACACATGACACACCCCAAAACGTGTAATTTAAAAGGGGGAGTTGTAAGATTCACTCACAGTGGGTGCGTCCGGTTGATGACGTTGAATGCACGCGAAGTGGTTTTAACCACGAGTGAAATTAACCTAGATAAATTGCATTATGGTTTGGTAAGTAAACGGATTTTATTAAACTATTTTAGTAGGATTGTTGGGTGTATTTTGTGAGTTTGAGGCTATTTTCTAACCTTAAAAATGTTATTTTTAAGTATTTTTAATTGATTTTTAATTAAAATAATTAAATAAAAATAATAAAAAAAAATTATTTTTTCCTGACCGTTGACCGTTTGACTGACCGTTGACCTGACCATTGACCGGTTCAATTCGGAATATAGGTGCGCTGAGTGAGGCTCGAACCCGAGACCTCCCGTACGCGTGCACGCAGCTCTACCAACTGAGCTACGTGTCTAACCCGTTATATGTCTGATTTTAATTATATATATATACTAATTAGTTTAAACCGAAATTCATTTTATTTTAAAAACAGTTTAAATCAATCCGGACGGTGCGCTCCACAGGTCTCGAACCCGGGACCTGTGGCTTAAACTAACACACAGTCCACCGCTGGACTGTGTGTTTAACATGTTATATAATTCGATTTTTATTATACTTAAATACAAATTAGTTATTTCCTTTTCTGCCTTATTTAAAAAGAATAGATAATTGTCCGAGTCGGTGCAGAAGACCGGACTCGAACTCGTGACCTGTGATATAAACAAACACACAGTCCACCGCTGGACTGTGTGTCTAACTTGGTTATTATTCCGGTTATTAATATACTTAACATATACCAGTGGCGACTCCTGTTCAGTTAAACAAAAAAATGGTTTTTATTAAGGCAGCGTGTGTGAAACGGGATTCGAACTCGAGACCTTTGCGTTTTATGTGCACACAGTCCACCGCTGGACTGTGTCTAACCCGATTAATAAGTTGATTTTAATTAAACTTATATGATAACGAATACATCGTCTTCTTCACTGAAATATAACCAGAAATCGGAAATCGACTGGTTCAAGGTTTTTATCAGTTTATTAGTGTATTCCAGTTCATTACGGTGAGATAAATGTGAAAAGAAAAAGAAATTGGGCGGAGAGGTATACCGACTGGACTCTCTGTTTTCCGGCAGAAACTCCGGCGACGTGTTCCTTGTAGCAGCGAGTCTCCAGGAAGCTTACAAAGGGTGTGGGTATCTCCGGTATAAGCTCAGAGGCTCAGTGAGGTTCAGAAATGAGGAAACCGGTTTTCCGGCGACGAACAGAAAATTCCCGGCGAGAGAGTTTTCGCCGAGAAAGGGTGTGGTTTTGAGCGAAAGTGTTTGCAGTGGGTTGTGGGTGAATTTATAGTGTAAATCGTCAAAGCACTTGGTCTGATTTCCGACTGTATTCATCGATTTAAATTTTCCGGCGGTTATGGTTTGGTCGCGGACTTCAAACATCGGTTATAACCGATGTCTTAATACTAGTTTACGTTATAACTGAAAGTGGTGTTAAAAGTTCGCGAGATTACCGGGATTCCGATGACTGAACTATTGGGCGCCGGTTTTGAATTCGTAACGTCATTATATCAATTAAATGATTTCAATATATAACAAACAAAATCCGTGGCGCAGTGGTTTGTGTGTGTGACTTAAGTCTGTTTGTTGAGTGGTTCGGTACTGACCCGGGTTCGAAACCCGGCTGGAACATTTTATTTTTATTTTGCGATTTTCAACAGTTTTTCAAAAACTAAATATATATTCTTGTATAATAATTGATTATGTATCGTTTAAAATTATTTCGGGCATTTAATTCACAACGAAAATTTTGACTGACTGTTCGGTTGATAAACGGAGCGGGTTTGGTAAATCCGTTTTTGACGGATGTTACAGTATCCCCTGCTTTTTAGAAATTTCGTCCCGAAATTTAAATTGTGATATATTTGACTAAAAGAATGATGGTGTTTTGTTTGACAGTTGTATGCTTAGAAAAATAAGGGTTTAAGTTTTTTGTTCGAGGCGGTAACGTTCCTTGTAAGGGTTAAGTACCCTATTCAGGAATCGCTTTTTGTTGCCTATTGTATAAGTATTGATAAGCAGAAAAGATTTGCTATAAATGATATCATGCATAAGAGTTTAGATACGTTTGGGAAAGTATGGTTATATCCTAAGGCAAAACTTCTAACACTACAACCTATATGGGACATAAATAAAAACACAACAGCTGATATTTGAACATAAGTAAACACAACAGCTAATATTCGAACATGAATAAACACATCAGCAAATATTTGAACATGAATAAACACAACAGCAAATATTTGAATCCACATTCTGATAGCATATATGTTTGAATGGTGGAAGTTCCTCTCTCATTTGTTATGATGGAGAGGTTAGTTTATGTAGAAATGGAACATAATCCAATCTCTTTAAATAACATGATGATGTAAATATAACACAAATTCCAACCAAGGCAATACTAAATCCTACATGGAACTTCTCATAACCGCCTGATAATGCCTCTGATCCTTTGGCAAGAATACTTATATATAGGAAGTACCAGCGGCGTATCCACCATATTCTTGCCAAATTTTCATTAGTTTTATCCACAAGTTATGATTGGTTACCAAGAAACTAATAAATCCTACATAGAACTTCTCATAACCGTCTGATAATGCCTCTGATCCTTTGATAAGAATACTTATATATAGGAAGTACCAGCGGCGTATCCACCATATTCTTGTCAAATTTTCATTGGTTTTATCAGTGAATTATGATTAGTCCTATAACTCTACAACCAATACAACAAACATAAAATACTGTAATGAAATATATCTGTGCGATCAAGGCTCAATCGAACGGAGCCGATCGTATTGCATGTACTGAAAATGAAATGGATGTGCGCTCAAGGCTCAATCAAACGGAGCCGAACGTATTGAATGTACTGAAATTGAAATTGTGTGCTCAAGGCTCAATCAGACGGAGCCGAGCGTATTGCATGTACTGAAAATGAATAACTTAACCACACAAACAGCCTATGCATGGAACCTCTCATAACCGCCTGATAATGCCTCCGATCATTTGACAAGAATACTTATATATAGGAAGTACCAGCGGCGTATCCACCATATCCTTGTCAAATTTTCATTGACTTTATCCGCAAGTTATGGTTAGTTCGATGCGACTCTACTATAAACATCACAACCACAAGATACTGATAATGAAATTGTCTGTGCGCTCAAGGCTCAATCAAACGGAGCCGAACGTATTGAATGTACTGAATATGAAATTGTATGTGCGCTCAAGGCTCAATCAAACGGAGCCGAACGTATTGAATGTACTGAAATTGAACAACTTAATCTAAACAACCATCACACAATCAGCCTATGCATGGAACCTCTCATAACCGCCTGATAATGCCTCCGATCATTTGACAAGAATACTTATATATAGGAAGTACCAGCGGTGTATCCACCATATCCTTGTCAAATTTTCATTGACTTTATCCGCAAGTTATGGTTAGTTCGATGCGACTCTACTACAAACACCACAACCACAAGATACTGATAATGAAATTGTCTGTGCGCTCAAGGCTCAATCAAACGGAGCCGAACGTGTTGCATGAACTAGAAATGTAAATTGAAATGTGCGCTCAAGGCTCAATCAAACGGAGCCGAACGTATTGCATGTATTGAAATGTAAAATGAAATAACCGATCAAGGCTCAAACAAACGGAGCCGATCGTGCGGGCACGCCCTGATCAACCGCATAATAAAATGGGGATCAAACTCAACCTCGATGGATGGGGAGCTGCGGCCTCGGCAAAAGCATATACTGAAAACAATATATAATATATAATATACCATAACTACTCTAACAGTCTACACATGTGATAAAGAAAAACATAAAACTAAACGATAGGAGTTGAATCTGGATCTTCGGCGAAGAGGACTAGTCGAGTATCTTCGTTTGGGCCGTTATTATCTTCGACAGGATTGGCGTTGATATTGAAGACTCTTCCTCTTGCTGGTGGCATAGTGGTTGGGTTTTCTTGGTTTACTTGGTTAACTGGGTTTGATTGGGCTTGAGTGTTGATAACGTTAACCAATTGAGGGCATGTATTTCTAAAGTGGGTAGGGTCGCCACAATTGAAGCAAGCTCGAGCATATGGGAACATGGGGTATTGGGGTTGGTGATAAGTTTGGGCCATGTTTTGAGTAGGGGAAAAGGTTTGGTTTTGAAAGGTGCGACAAACATTGCTCAAATGACCATAGCGTCCACAAGTTGCACATAGACGACAAGGTAAAGTAAGGGGATGGTGATAAAAACAGTTGTTGCATCGAGGGTGAGGTCCAAGATATGGTTTCTTATTTGGGTAAGCTGAGTTGGGTGCCACTTGGGTGATTGGGATAGCTCGGATGGGTATGGCGTGTAAAACTGGTTGATTTCGTTGGGTAGCAGCGAAAAGTCGCCCGACTCTTCTTCTCTTAGGATTGGGTTGAGAAGGGGATTCGGTTTGAGTGGAGTCGGAGGTTTCAGTCGATTCTTTATCCTTCTTCTTCTCCTCCTTGAAGTCTTTGTTTCGAATTCGGTTCTCGGTGAGCTCTGTTGCTAGCTCCATTGCTGCTTCCAAAGTTGCAGGCTTGGTACTTATTACAGGGTCTTGAATCTTTGACGGAAGACCACGAATGTAGTGCTCGATCAAACGGTAGAGGGGAGTAAACATGTTGGGAACCATTTGATGTAATTCGAGGAATCTTTTGTTGTAGGTGGTGTGGCCTCCTTCCATTTGCTTCAATGAGTAAAATTCATCTTCTAACTTCTTGATTTCGCTCCTTGGGCAAAATCGTCTGGTCATGATTTCCTTCAATTCGTTCCAAGTTAAGGACAAAGCATCTTCCACACCTCGTTTGGACTTCTCTGTATTCCACCAAGTAAGTGCTATCCCATATAGTCGACCGGTAGCATAACGCACTTTGCGATCATCAGGGCAATCGCAATTTAGAAAAGTGTTCTCCATTTCTTCAAACCAATGGAGAAGAGCAGTGACGCCTTCAGTCCCTTTGTATTTCGGAGGGTCGCATGATTTGAAATGCTTGTAGGTGCATTTAGTGGTATTTGGGGGAGAGTTGAAAATGTTTTGGTTTGCTTGATTGATAGGATTATCGGTAAGTGCTTGTTGAACTTGGATTACAATGTTGGGTATTACGGCAGCCATTTGTTGAGCGATTAAGGCAGCCATGCGCTCGCGGGCTTTTCTTGCTCTCGTCTTCCTACGGGCGAGGTTAGAAGACATCTACAATGAATACATGACAAGAGTATGAGTTGGATGCTTTTGAGATCATGGGTCGCATTCAAGAATGAACATTCATAAAATAATTATAGAAAAATACTACATCCATAGGATGTCTTGGGCTTTGCTCGCTGTTAGGCCCTACATGCCGCCATACTTTACCTGTGTAATCATGTGGGCCCCCATGAATACCGGTTTTTCATATGGTTCGCACGGGTTTGCCAGGTTGCGTACACAAAACCCGGAGAAAATCGAGAAATATGTATACGACGTGTGATATTCGGAATGTGTCCAGGTGTAGACACGGTGACACCTCAAAGTAGGGTTAGTTCGAACGACGTTTGGTGTGGCATGCTTTGGCCTAATAGGTCCTTCGTACTCTCATCGTTGGTCCCCAGGTAGGCAAACTGGTCCGTTATATTGGATTTATACGAATGCCAGCCTAGACAGGACGTTCCGACTACCGGTACTTGTACCCTTCCAGTTACTACATGCCCGTCGCAGAACTTACTTTGATGAGATTTGAAAATTGCACAAAATCTTTGGATAATGAGAGTATGAAAATAAATTGAACACATGAACATCGATATATGTATAATGAATATGTATATATGTATAATGAATATGTATATAAGCATGTATGTTTGACTGTAAATGTAAACAAATATGAAACAAATAAATATCACAAGTTTGTATGTAACCACCTAATCAATTAAAATTTAGGCAGACTATAGTATAGGCTCTAAGGGTCTAATGACCTATCCTATATCCCTATAGTCATGGCTCTGATACCAATCTGTCACACCCCGACCCGCAGCGGAAAAGGTGATCGGGGCATGATTGGGTTATCATCAAAGCTCATGACATTTATTATGCGTTTCATATTCTTTAACACAAATTAAATGGAAATTTACAATAATGGTTACAACATGTTCTAACTATCAATCTAAACTTCTTTGCTCTCTTCTAAGGCATATCCTATGTTTTCCTTGCTTCAACCTGTTCACCTGTATCATGTGTAAAAAGGTTTTTGGATCAACATAATGTTGGCAAGTGAATCCTATGGAAAACATTTGAACAAATTTATTTAAATTGATTATGAAATATGTGCACAACCAAACATGAGTAAAAATAGATGTAACTTAATCAACAATCATAAGATATTAAATGAAACACTCATGAACAATAATTGAACAATTAGAGGCACGCGATGCTCAACTCGTCTCTCACGAGGAACTGAGGGGCCTGATGAATAAATTGCATAAACATGATAAGATGAATGACACAACTACAAACAATATAAACTCAATGATACACACATGAATAATAATGAATTTGATTTGAAGCACGCGATGTTCTACTCGTCTCCCACTAGGAACTGATGGGCTTAATGTATGAGTTTCATATAATTTGACAAAAGGAAATAAGTAAATCACAACAATAAAAAACAATCTAAGTTTAGGTCATGATGTGGTATGGCACAAGTTTAAATAAATAAATTAATTATTTTCATAACACATGACACACCCCAAAACGTGTAATTTAAAAGGGGGAGTTGTAAGATTCACTCACAGTGGGTGCGTCCGGTTGATGACGTTGAATGCACGCGAAGTGGTTTTAACCACGAGTGAAATTAACCTAGATAAATTGCATTATGGTTTGGTAAGTAAACGGGTTTTATTAAACTATTTTAGTAGGATTGTTGGGTGTATTTTTGTGAGTTTGAGGCTATTTTCTAACCTTAAAAATGTTATTTTTAAGTATTTTTAATTGATTTTTAATTAAAATAATTAAATAAAAATAATAAAAAAAATTATTTTTTTCTGACCGTTGACCGTTTGACTGACCGTTGACCGGTGCAATTCGGAATATAGGTGCGCTGAGTGAGGCTCGAACCCGAGACCTCCCGTACGCGTGCACGCAGCTCTACCAACTGAGCTACGTGTCTAACCCGTTATATGTCTGATTTTAATTTTATATATATACTAATTAGTTTAAACCGAAATTCATTTTATTTTAAAAACAGTTTAAATCAATCCGGACGGTGCGCTCCACAGCGCTCGAACCCGGGACCTGTGGCTTAAACTAACACACAGTCCACCGCTGGACTGTGTGTTTAACATGTTATATAATTCGATTTTTATTATACTTAAATACAAATTAGTTATTTCCTTTTCTGCCTTATTTAAAAAGAATAGATAATTGTCCGAGTCGGTGCAGAAGACCGGACTCGAACTCGTGACCTGTGATATAAACAAACACACAGTCCACCGCTGGACTGTGTGTCTAACTTGGTTATTATTCCGGTTGTTAATATACTTAACATATACCAGTGGCGACTCCGGTTCAGTTAAACAAAAAAAATGGTTTTTATTAAGGCAGCGTGTGTGAAATGGGATTCGAACTCGAGACCTTTGCGTTTTATGTGCACACAGTCCACCGCTGGACTGTGTGTCTAACCCGATTAATAAGTTGATTTTAATTAAACTTATATGATAACGAATACATCGTCTTCTTCACTGAAATATAACCAGAAATCGGAAATCGACTGGTTCAAGGTTTTTATCAGTTTATTAGTGTGTTTCAGTTCATTACGGTGAGATAAATGTGAAAAGAAAAAGAAATTGGGCGGAGAGGTATACCGACTGGACTCTCTGTTTTCCGGCAGAAACTTCGGCGACAGAAATCACCTCCGGCGACGTGTTCCTTGTAGCAGCGAGTCTCCAGGAAGCTTACAAAGGGTGTGGGTATCTCCGGTATAAGCTCAGAGGCTCAGTGAGGTTCAGAAATGAGGAAACCGGTTTTCCGGCGACGAACAGAAAATTTCCGGCGAGAGAGTTTTCGCCGAGAAAGGGTGTGGTTTTGAGCGAAAGTGTTTGCAGTGGGTTGTGGGTGAATTTATAGTGCAAATCGTCAAAGCACTTGGTCTGATTTCCGACTGTATTCATCGATTTAAATTTTCCGGCGGTTATGGTTTGGTCGCGGACTTCAAACATCGGTTATAACCGATGTCTTAATACTAGTTTACGTTATAACTGAAAGTGGTGTTAAAAGTTCGCGAGATTACCGGGATTCCGACGACTGAACTATTGGGCGTCGGTTTTGAATTCGTAACGTCATTATATCAATTAAATGATTTCAATATATAACAAACAAAATCCGTGGCAGTTAAGTCTGTTTGTTGAGTGGTTCGGTACTGACCCGGGTTCGAAACCCGGCTGGAACATTTTATTTTTATTTTGCGATTTTCAACAGTTTTTCAAAAACTAAATATATATTCTTGTATAATAATTGATTATGTATCGTTTAAAATTATTTCGGGCATTTAATTCGCAACGAAAATTTTGACTGACTGTTCGGTTGATAAACGGAGCGGGTTTGGTAAATCCGTTTTTGACGGATGTTACATGCCTTACCTGTTCCAAAGTAAAAGCTGAACATCAAAGACCTTCAGGACTTCTAACCCAACCTGAAATACCTGTATGGAAGTGGGAAAACATAACCATGGACTTCATTACCGGGTTACCTCGCACCTCCAGTGGGTATGACACCATATGGGCAATCATTGATCGTCTTACAAAATCAGCCCATTTCATTCCGATTCGCGAGGACTTAAAAAACGAAAAGTTAGCTCGTATCTACATCAGCGAAATCGTAAGCCGTCATGGTGTACCTATAAGCATCATTTCAGACCGTGATGGTCGTTTCACTTCACGAACATGGCAAGCCGTACAAGCCGCCTTGGGTACGCGATTAGACTTCAGTACCGCTTTTCATCCACAAACTGATGGACAATCTGAACGCACCATCCAAACTCTTGAAGACATGCTTCGAGCGTGTGTCAAAGACTTCAAGGGAAATTGGGACTCTCATCTACAATTAGTTGAATTTTCGTACAACAATAGTTATCACTCAAGTATCGGCATGGCTCCTTTCGAAGCTTTATATGGTCGTAAGTGCCGATCTCCAGTATGTTGGCACAAAATTGGAGAAGCACAAATCACCGGTCTAGAATTAATTCAAGAAACAACAGACAAGATCCATCAAATTCGAAACAATCTTCTAGTGGCACAAAGTCGTCAAAAGAGTTATGCAGACAAACGACGAAAGCCCTTGGAGTTTAACATTGGTGATCAAGTACTTTTAAAAGTATCACCGTGGAAGGGAGTGGTTCGTTTTGGCCAGAAAGGCAAGCTAGCACCACGCTACGTAGGACCTTTCAAGATACTCAAAAGAGTAGGACCTGTAGCAGACAAGCTTGACCTACCAGAAGAGCTCAACAGAATTCATCCCACATTCCATGTATCAAACTTGAAGAAGTGCCTCGCCGATGAAAACCTCCATATTCCTCTAGAAGACATTCAAGTCGATGAATCTATGCATTTCATTGAAAGACCAGTAGAAATTATGGACTTCGGAGAGAAGCGTTTAAGACGAAGTCGTATTCCAATTGTCAGGGTACGCTGGGAGTCGAAACGAGGACCTGAGTTTACTTGGGAACGTGAAGACTCAATGCGCGAAAAATACACGCATCTTTTTCCTGTCACCACTACTACTTAAATTTCGGGACGAAATTTCTAAAAGTAGGGGATACTGTAACATCCGTCGAAAAACGGGTTTCCAAAACCCGCTTCGTTTATTAATCGAATAAGTAGTCAAAAATTTTCATTTGCACATTTATTGCTCAAATTAATTTTAAACGATACATAATTAATAAATATATTAGAATTAAAAAAACTCTAATTGATAAATAATAAAAATAAGAGAATAAAAAAATAATTGAGGCTGCCGGGTTTCAAACCCGGGTCAGCCGGTTCAACAAACAACCATTTCACCACTCCGCCACTTGCCTCCTTTGTGATTAATACTGAAACAAATAATACTTAACTTAAAACTCGAATTCAAAAATCAGACTTCAGCGCGGCAGAACTCGCGATCGCCGGAAAATCCGGCAATCCGCGAGTTTAGCCAATTTCCTTTTGACTATAACGTTATAACCGACGTCCAACAGTAAATTGCGGTCGTAACCGCCGGAGAAACCTTGACCACGAACCTAAGACCAAATTCAGACTAAATTCATCCTGATTCTTCCTTATAAATACCCACCCAAACCTCTGGTAATCTTTTCGCTCAAAATCGCACAAACTCTCGAAGCTTTAGCACTCGCCGGAGATATTTTACAGTCGCCGGACCTTCACCGGAAAACCAAGACTCACTTCAAATCGGTAAAATTCTCGACTCTTTTGTTTTCAATCCATTATTAGACAAGTATTAACTTCAATCCTTCAACCAGAATCTGTCCCAGACTACGCTGCCGGAAAATCTCACACTCGCCGGAATTCCACTGAAACATCAAAGTCTCACTGTCGAACGGTATAATCATCTTAAAACTCTTGCAATCTCTTACTCAGTAACTTAATTTCATAACACAAGAAACTAAACTGTCAAACATTTCACTCAGCCGAGAGTCACAAATCAGAGCCGACGACTCCTGCCGGTCATCTGAAGTAAACGCACTGTTTGGTACAATTCTGTTCTTTAATCTCATTATCTAATACATTCCAACCAATTATAAGTTTCGATAATCGAATTAAACAAAAACAGTCGGGCGTCTTTGTTCTGTGTCTTTATAAATGAAGAAGACGAAGTCGAAATGTGTATAAGTTTAATTAAAACTGAATATTATACCGGGTTAGACACACGTGGACTGTGTGCAAATTTAAAATCATGGTCCCGAGTTCGAGTCTTAACACGCTGCACGATTCTTACAAATTTCCAACCATTTTTAATACTGATATATATTAAGATGCAGATAGTATATAAATGTAATTAAAAACGCATATCATTCGGGTTAGTCACACAGCCCAGTTGGTCGGGCTGTGTGCAATACAAGGCTATGGGCGCGGGTTCGAGTCCAGGCTCTCACACCGGTTCAATGATTTAAAAACCTTTTTAAATTAAATAGAATTCTGAATAATCTAAATAGTATATAAGTATAATTAAAATCAGAAATATTGCGGGTTAGACATGTAGCTCAGTTGGTAGAGCTGCGTGTACGCGTACGAGAGGTCTCGGGTTCGAACCTCACTCAGCGCACACTTAACCACAGTCCGACCGGTCAACGGTCCGGTCAACAGTCAACGGTCTGGTCAACAGTCAAAAAAAGTCAAAATTTTTATTTCTTTTTATTTATTTATTTAATTTAAAAATCAATTTAAAAATCAATTAAAAATCAATTAAAAATAATATTTTTAAAGTTAGAAAACGTCCTTAAACTCACAAAAATAAATCTAAAAATCCTATTAAGATTATGAACTAAAATCTATTTATTTACCGAACCACTTCGTTATTATTTAGGTTAGTTTTCCTCGTCGATCAAATCCCAAAACTCGTGCGCATCCAACGTCATCAAAAGAACGCACCCAAGGTGAGTGAATCTCTACAATTCCCCGTTTTAATCACGTTTTGGGGTGTATCATGTGTCGTACAATTCTGTATTTATATAAATATAAACACTTGTGCATTCATCATATCTGTAATCGAATGTGTATCCAATGTGTACAAATTGTTGTGTGAATTATGTTTAATTTGGATTTATTATTTTCAGTGCAAGCATTTCATTAGGCCCATCAGCTCCCCGTGGGATACGGGTTGAGTACAGGTGCCTCATTCGATCGGCTCCGTTTGATTGAGCCTTGATCTCACATACGTCATCATTCATGTCATACGATCGGCTCCGTTTGATTGAGCCTTGATCTCACAGTTATCACCATTCATATCATATACTCATCCAATGTGGTTTGTGTTTTGTTATATACATACGTTTGCTCACATGTGATTATTGCACAACTTTTCAATATTTAATACAACAAGAAATCAACAACAATGTTTTTAACAAGGTTCACTCGCCAACTTTTGTTGACCCAAAAATTTCCCCCATTTTACACATGATACAGGTGATCTAGTTGAGGCAAGAAACGCATAGGAAGGCCTAGAAGAATAAATCAGTTTAAGGCTTTGGATTGTTTTACTTAGTTTCAATTCCTTGTAATTCTATGGATTTGATTTGAACATTTAAGTTGTAATTTGAATTTAATAAATATGAAACATTTTAGTAAACATCATGAGCTTTGGTGATAACCCAATTATGCCCCGACTCTTATTACGCTGCGGGTCGGGGTGTGTCAAGGCATACACCTGACAGACGCTCATATGCAATATTCCCAAGACGTTGGAGATGACTCCTTCGTGAGTCCTGAGTGGTGTGCATTTAATCATGTCTCGGTTTCTGTACTGGGCCCTGTATGTATTGACAAACATGTGAATCTAATACAAGGTTGCAAGGTCAACTTTCCCAAGTTAATAAAAGATTTTGTGCCGTTTTGCACTGAAAAACCATTTTAAAGTTTTCAAAATGAGTCAGTTGGGTGTATTTACCAGCGTAAGCTGACGTATCGTCCAAAGGCTAAACTGCAGGTACAATACGAAATAGACCGGAAGCTGCTCGGTAGTGAATAAGATGATCTTGCAAATCCTTAGATCTGCCCTAAAGTCTGTTCTGTATTCTTTCTTGTACATTTTAATGATCCGCCCGTGGATCTTCTATTACGAGCCTGTATATTATTTTGTATTTTCGAACATTTGGTTTGTAATAGTAATTTTACTCCAAGACTTCCGTTGTGCCGTGTTTAATTGACTATGATGATTATTAACTTACGTCACGATACTCCCTACCCGGGCTCACCAGTGTATGGATTTCGGGTTGGAAATCCGGGTTGTGACAGGTTGGTATCAGAGCCAAGGTTTGAGAGAATTAAACACTATCCTTCTTGTGTTTAATCTCAAACTTACATGAGCACATTCCTTAGACTTCCGAGTCTAGGCATTGACCTAGGATTATTCATTTCGTTATTAAGTTATTAATATTGTTTTGAATTGATTTTAACAGGAAAATGCCGCCACGTGTACGAGAACAAAGTGGAAGAGGAATAGGTCCAATGAGAGGAGGACCATCGGGACGCATCCCTTCTCAACCTCATAACCCAGATACTTATAAAGAATCAGGAGATTCATCTCCTTGGCAACCAGCAAAACGTTCAGTCTCTAATAGAAACTCGTCCTCACATTCCCAAAATTCTTATCACTCTCACCACTCCTATAATTCACACCATACCCATCATTCCCATTCACATTCTTACCACGAAGAATTTAACCCTAACCATTATTTTAACACGCCTCCAGCCGACCAAAATCAGTTGGACCAGCCACATCCTATGGACGAGGACTCCGACCCGGAGATGCCACCGTCAGGATCAAATATGCATCCCATTGAAATTTCGAGCGATTCAAACTCATATGACGGATCGCCCTACCAAGGTCCTAATGAGTGGGACCAATACTGGAACCAATTCACCTTCGCCCACACTCCTTCTCATCACTCTCAACCACCCCCTGTCCAAGAAGATGTCCACATGGAACTGGTGGACCAACCTCAACCACCACCTGAACCACCAAGAAGGAAGCGTGGAGCACGTATGTCGGTACGTGCCGGACAAAGGTCGCTGCCACCTTTGCCCAACTCCTACCCCACAATTCAAGAGGACCCACAAATGGGTGGACCCTCTAATGTTTCACCTATAGTGGAACCAACACCAGCACCTGCTGTTCAACCACCACCATCGGGTTATACTAACCAAATCCCCACATATCCAGACACGTCTGGATATGATCCTTTTAACCCGTCTACACCAGTAGATTATTAAGCATGGTCGCAAGACCCATATATGCAAGCGGTTATGCACAACGCACTTTACCCGTCTCCTTTCCCACATACTTATCCACCGACTGGATATCCAACTTATGGGTACCAGTATCCGGTTATGCCACAAAAACAACCACAACCTCCACCGCCACTTGAGGCCATTAATGAGGCCTTAGAAAGAATGAAAGAAATGCAACACCAAGCGGAGAAAACGGAGAAGAAGACAAACAAATTCTTCAAGAAACTCTCCAAATTGGTCAAAGGAAAGAAGGACGAGTGAAGTCTCTTATAATTATATGTAGTCCTTGCATGGACAGTTTATTTCACTTTTCTAGCACTGTAATCTCTAATTATCATTTAATGAAATATTTGGAATTACATATATATATGTATTCATCCTCTTGATAACGAGCGTCTCGATTTTACTCAAAATTTATACTCTGCTATGTAATTCCAAAAGATCTTAATGGTTTTGATTCGCCGAGTGGCACAGACCACATATTTGACAAAAATATATAAATGATAGTTAAGAACGGAAGGGTCTTCTATCATGATAGTTAAAGGAAGTTATCCTTCTATCTAGAGGTGGTGGACTAAGTTCAAGCCTCCAAGTCATTAAGGTCAATGCGACCGAGACTATTAATCGGCCATTAAGATCCTCCTATGTTAACATTCAAGTAATGTGCATACTCATGGTTGTGTGACTTGAGGAATCACACTAGCCTTCCATGTAATGGACCATGTCCTAACCTTATATAGCCCTTGTGATCTATTTGATCCCGGCTAATATCATCAGTGCGATGATAAATAAGATATCTTATTTTATATAGCCCTTGTGATATATTTGATCCCGGCTAAATATCACCAGTGCGATGATGAATAAGACATCCATTAGAGATGTATTTTATATAGCCCTTGTGATCTATTTGATCCCGGCTAATATCATCAGTGCTATGATAAATAAGACATCTTATTTTATATAGCCCTTGTGATATGTTCGATCCCGGCTAATATCATCAGTGCGATGATAAATAAAACATCCATTAGAGATGTATTTTATATAGCCCTTGTGATCTGTTTGATCCCGGCTAATATCATTAGTGCGATGATAAATAAAACATCCATTAGAGATGTATTTTATATAGCCCTTGTGATCTGTTTGATCCCAGCTAAATAACATCAGTGCGGTGATGAATAAAACATCCATTAGAGATGTATTTTGTAACATTCATAAAAAAAATGAACCCTAAAACCCGACCCGTTTTTGTAACTCGATCCATTTTCATATTCCATGTAATTTTGTTTAATGTTTAAGCAATAAAATGTCTTGGATTCTATGTTTTGATCATACATGTTATCATATCTAGTGATTTACAGTCTTATAACATGTTTTAGACAACCTTGTAAATTTATTTCCATGTATTTTGAAGCAACCCTCCATATCTCTAAAGTCTAAAACTAAGGTTTTTCTTAAGTTAATCAAAAACTTTGGAGACTTCGTGAACATACCTAGCATATCCTATCCTAACCTTCTTATCATCCAAACTTCATTATATACATACCTTAAGATAAGACATTGTGTTTTGGAGGGTTTAGATGTAAATGATAGCAAGTAAGAAGCTCTACATCTCGTATTCTTAGTTTTGTCAAAAGATGACTTTCGGCTGAGTTTCTTGCCAACTTTTCTCCATCCTTGAGCTATCATTCTTGTCCATTCAAAGCTCCAAGATATACTTGGTATACTAAGGATCAAGTAGGTTTAAATGGTGCACAAAACTGAGCTCCAGCGAAACGGGAATCACAAACACAAGTTTTAGAACATAACCCTCGACCCGCATCAAGACCCAAGGTTTAAGACCAATTATTCACACCATGGATGTTGGATTACTCTCTTCCATACGATAGTACTCTGAAAATTATGAACGTAGGCGAAAACCATGCGCGAAAAGGAGTTATAACGAAGCGGGAATCGCGAAAACAAGTTTGGTGTTTGTTGCTGATTTGAAAGACGCGAAAATCTTGTTTTAAGGTCATCCCACATCGCCCCAATCACCATTTTGTGCTCTATTGCACACCTATAAATACCCCTGCTTGGTTCCTTATAGCTTGCAACTCCTAGTTTGAGTATAAACAAGTGGAATAACCAAATTTGGTGGCTCCACAAGCACAATACCCCTTTGGATGTGGTGTGTAGTAGTTTTTTTTATTTCCGCTTTCGTCGAGGAGGTGCTGCCCTTCAAGCTCTTTTCATTTTGTAAAGTTCTTCTTCGAGGTAATCTTCCTTTCTTTATTCTTTTTTTTTTTTTTTAATATTCATTTATTTATTGCTTTCTTAGTTTAATTAGTTTAGTTTAAGTTCTTAGTTAAGGAGCATTAGGCTCGTTAAGGTAGCCTAGTTTAGACTCGCCTTTAGGCTGGTCGTAGCCTTGTAGAGGCTCATTAGGCTCAGCGAGTCTAACATATCATGTTCGTTCATTTATCTATGCCTAGCATAACATTTTCTTTTTTTTTTCTTGTTGCATTCGTTCTCTAGCTTAAATCACGCTTATCAATTGGATTTTCTTCTTATTCTCGTGCGGTTTTCCACTTTTCCCTTTTTATTCATGTTTTGGGGTGTATCATGTGTCGTTTCATATATTTCGTTTATTCAAACACTTGTGCTATTACCATTATATAATCTAACGTGTGATGTAAATGTTATTTGTTGTATTGTGTGTTTACATTTTTGTCAGTTGCGTGCAATCATTCCCATTAGGCCCATCAGTTCCTTGTTGGAGATGAGTTGAGCATTAGGTGCCTCATTAGATCTGCTCAGTTTGATTGAGCCTTGATCTCATTGTTCATCATTTGTCATGCTTGTGTGTACATTGATTGATTACATGTGGTTGTGGTTAGATTTACATATGCGTTTACTCATATTTGGTTTATGCACATTTTTTTAAATTAATCAACATATTATTTCGTTCAACTGTTTACACGGGATTAATTCACCAACCTTTGTTGACCCAAAAACCATTTTTACACATGATACAGGTGAACATGTACAAAGAGAAGATTGGACATAGGATGAGCCTTAGTAAACAAGAAATGTATTAGTGCAATATACTTGTTATAAACATTGTCTTGTGTTTGTAATTGTTTATGTGAATTATTTGTATTGTGAGACACTTGATATGAATTAATGAATATTTAAAACAAATAATAGCAAGTCATAAGCTCTCGAGTTAACCCAATCATGCCCCGATCACCTATTCCGCTGCGGGTCGGGGTGTGACAGATTGGTATCAGAGCTATTGACTTTAGGGATATAAGATAGGTTATTAGACCCTTAGAACCTATACTTTAGTCAACTAGGACCTATGTGCTTTTGTGATTTCATGTTTTGTCTAACTTATGATTTGCTATTGATCACACATTTAAATTCCTTTCATTTCACACACAAACGCATACAAACACTCTATTTGTTACTTGATTATGTGATACGTGCAATGTTTTATAATTATGTCATGAAGTCTACATATATGTTACATATATACATATCACTCCACCTGAAATGTACCATACGAAACTTATAAAACCCTTATTTATAAGTTCTCGATTTCCTTTAAATTTTCGAAAGTATTTCCCTCCATTTTCCAAATACTTATTTTTATGTTATTCAAACTTTTGTGATTTTTTTTCGTTTTCAAATCTCATCAAGGTGAGTTCTTGTGACGGGCATGTAGTAACTGGAAGGGTTCAAGTACCGGGAGTCGGGACGTCCTGTCTAAGATTGGCATTCGTATAAATCCGAATTAACGGACCAGTTTGCCTACCTGGGGACATCTGATGAGAGTACGAAGGACCTATTAGGCCAAAGCATGCCACACCAAACGTCGTCTGAATTAACCGCACTTTGAGTTGTCACCATGTCTACACTTGGATGCACTCCTACTTTCATACATTACATTCATATTTCTCGATTTTCTCTGGGTTTTAGTGTACGTTACCAGGATACCACATGCGAACCATACGAAAGCCCGGTAATCATGGGGGCCCACATGATTACGAAGGTGAAGTATGGCGGCATGCAAGGCCCAACTACGAGCAAAGCCCAAGAACACTTTAAAAGTGTTATATTATCATAAGTTATTGTTTTCAATTACACTCCAAAAGTTTTCATTTTGTCATATGTTCATATTTTTCGCATCTCCGTAGCAAATCCATAAAAAAATCTCACAATCTTGTTTGCGTAAATTCCTGTAGATGTCCTCTAAGCACCTTCACGGAGGAAAAAGAATCGGAAACTCCGGTAAATGTATGGCTGCCCAAATCGCCAAGCAAATGGCTGCCGTGATTCCTAACATTGTGATCCAAGTCTAACAAGGCCTTGCTAACAACCAAGTCAATCAAGTCGAACCAAACGATGTAAATGCTCCCGTAACTACATCCAAGTGCTCCTATAAGCACTTCAATTCTTGTGACCCCCAAAAAATGAGGGAACAGAAGGGGTCACTGCACTTCTTCGATGGTTCAAGGAAATGGAAAGCACCTTCCTAAATTGTGATTGCCATAATGATCGTAAGGTTCGTTATGCTACCGATCACCTCGTTGGAACACTTTAACCTGGTGGAACGCTGAAAAGGGTCGAAGAGGGGCTGAGGCTGCTGTGGCCCTAACTTGGGAACAAATTAACGAACTAATGACTAAACGGTTCTGTCATAGGAGTGAAATCAAGAAGTTGGAGGACGAATTCTACCGCTTAAAGCAAAATGATGGAGACCATTATGGCCTATAACAAGCATTTCCTCGAGCTGAACCAAATGGTCCCAAATATGTTCACTCCTCCTTACCGTCTCATTGAACATTACATTAGGGTCTTCCTTCTGGTATCCAGGATTTCGTGATGAGCACTGTACCCGCAACATTGGAAGCTACAATAGAATTAGCCACCGAACTCACCGAAAACCATATCCGAAATGGAGACTTTAAAAAGAAGGGCACAACTGACAAGGTTTCAATGGAAGAGCCAAAGACAACAAAGATCGAAACATTCTCCCGTTCCGATACCAAACGAAAGCGTGATGGTAAAAACTACGCTATTGCCTCGACTAATCCAACTTCACAAGTCGTACCACTCCAAGCCATCCCAATCACCCAAGTGGCACCCAATCCAGCTTACCCAAACAAGAAACCCTACACTGGTCCCCACCCTCAATGCAACACCTGCCATTATCACCACCAACCCACCGTACCTTGCCGACTGTGTGCCAATTGTGGGCGTTATGGTCATCTGAGTAAACATTTCATACTCCTCAAAACCAAGCTTCACTTTCTGCCCAAAACATGATCCAACCCTATCAACAACCTCATTATCCCATGGTTCATGCCCTAGGCTGGTTAACATCATCAATGCTCAAGCCCAAGCAAATCCAGTCAACCAAGCGAACCAGGCAAACCCAACACCCTCACCAGCAAGAGAGAGAGCCTACAACATCAACGCAAACCCAGTTGAGGTCAACGACGGTGTGAACGAACAACCTAACTAGCCTTCTCCCATCATGAAGACTCAAGACTCTACTCCAGTTGTTTATTTTATTTTTATTCCCAATCCAAGCTTTAATAAATTATATTTCTTGTCCTGACTATTCAAGTTACCATGGGTAATAATGTTTCAAGATTTCATTATTTCAAATAATGTCATTAACGCAATTTATATCACGCTATGCGAATTTGTTTTATTACATGTCTCTATACATCGATTAAATTTCATGTCATTCATGTCATCATACATCACGACGAACCCCGTCTCATCATATAGGGAAGTTGGGTCGTGTCTCACTTTTTCATAGACAGACCACTTCCTCATAACACACGAGAGAGGTACCGCCATCATTTAGTCTTGCTTTCTTCGGATTCGAGACTCAAGCATGGGTTGTTGTGTTTGTTTACGTTTGGTAGATTTTAGGACGAGTCACATAGAACTAATCGTGACTTAATAACAAGGCCAATGAAAATTTGACAAGGACATGGTGGATACGCCACAAGTACTTCCTATATATAAGTGTTCTTGTCAGGTGATCAAAAACATTGTTAGACAGTTATGGAAGTTCTATGTAAGTAGTGTCAATCTCAATTTGGATAACAATGTGGTTGATGATTTCGTTTTGTTAGGTAACTTTATCATTATGACGCTCTGATTTTCTCAAAACCCCTTATCATGAGACAATATCCGGTTAGCCATCTCCGTGTTACAATGTTTTTAACTTCTACACCTCAGGCATCAAAAAGCGATTCATGTAGCAGGGTATTCAACCCTTACTAGGAACGTTACTGCCTCAATCAAAATCCAAACTTCACACTCACCTAGTTATGTATATCCTTAGCATCATCGAGATTTTTTTTACCTAGCATACTCGAGATCCAATCTATAAGAAACCCTATTAACTAACCCTCATGACGGTTAGTAGAGTTAAGTGGTCTGATTTGTAACATTTCAAAACTTTAAATTTAAAAAAAATATGTGGACCAGGGATTCGAACCCGGGTCTCGCCAACAAACGAAACACTTGAGCCACTCCACCACATCAAACCTTTGTTAAAATTTCAATTTCCAAAATCCTTAAACACTGCAATCCCTTTTGAATTACCTTTACCACCCAAATGTTAAATAGCTAAACGGTTACCTCCTAATTTCGGGATGAAATTTCAAAAAGTAGGGGAGATTGTAACATTCGTAAAAAAATGAATCCTAAAACCCGACCCGTTTTTGTAACTCGATCCGTTTTCATATTCCACATAATTTTGTTTAATGTTTAAGCAATAAAATGTCTTGGATTCTATGTTTTGATCATACATGTTATCATATCTGGTGATTTATAGTCTTATAACATGTTTTAGACAACCTTGTAAATTTATTTCCATCTATTTTGAAGCAACCCTCCATATCTCTAAGGTCTAAAACTAAGGTTTTTCTTAAGTTAATCAAAAACTTTGGAGACTTCGTGAACATATCTAGCACATCCTATCCTAACCTTCTTATCATCCAAACTTCATTATATACATGCCTTAAGATAAGACATTGTGTTTTGGAGGGTTTAGATGTAAATGATAGCAAGTAAGAAGCTCTACATCTCGTATTCTTAGTTTTGTCAAAAGATGACTTTCGGCTGACTTTCTTGCCAACTTTTCTCCATCCTTGAGCTATCATTCTTGTCCATTCAAAGCTCCAAGACATACTTGGTATACTAAGGATCAAGTAGGTTTAAATGGTGCACAAAACTGAGCTCCAGCGAAACGGGAATCACAAACACAAGTTTTAGAACATAACCCTCGACCCGCATCAAGACCCAAGGTTTAAGACCAATTCTTGACACCATGGATGTTGGATTACTCTCTTCCATACGATAGTTCTCTGAAAATTATGAACGTAGGCGAAAACCATGCGCGAAAAGGAGTTATAAAGAAGCGGGAATCGTGAAAACAAGTTTGGTGTTTGTTGCTGATTTGAAAGACGCGAAAATCTTGTTTTAAGGTCATCCCACATCGCCCCAATCACCATTTTGTGCTCTATTTCACACCTATAAATACCCCTGCTTGGTTCCTTATAGCTTGCAACTCCTAGTTTGAGTATAAACAAGTGGAATAACCAAATTTGGTGGCTCCACAAGCACAATACCCCTTTGGATGTGGTGTGTAGTAGTTTTTTTTTATTTCCGCTTTCGACGAGGAGGTGCTGCCCTTCAAGCTTTTCTCATTTTGTAAAGTTCTTCTTCGAGGTAATCTTCCTTTCTTTGTTCTTTTTTTTCTTTTTTTTTAATATTCATTTATTTATTGCTTTCTTAGTTTAATTAGTTTAGTTTAGGTTCTTAGGTAAGTAGCATTAGGCTCGTTAAGGTAGCCTAGTTTAGGCTCGCCTTTAGGCTTGTCGTAGCCTTGTAGAGGCTCGTTAGGCTCAGCAAGTCTAACATATCATGTTCGTTCATTTATCTATGCCTAGCATAACGTTTACTTTTTTTTTCTTGTTGCATTCGTTGTCTAGCTTAAATCACGCTTATCAATTGGATTTTCTCCTTATTCTCGTGCGGTTTTCCACTAAGGACTAAAAACGCAAACATTGTGAGTGAATTCTTACAAATTTCCCTTTTTATTCATGTTATGGGGTGTATCATGTGTCGTTTCATATATTTCGTTTATTCAAACACTTGTGCTATTACCATTATATAATCTAACGTGTGATGTAAATGTTATTTGTTGTATTGCGTGTTTACATTTTTGTCAGTTGCGTGCAATCATTCACATTAGGCCCATCAGTTCCTCGTTGGTGACGAGTTGAGCATCAGGTGCCTCATTAGATCGGCTCCGTTTGATTGAGCCTTGATCTCATTGTTCATCATTTGTCATGCTTGTGTGTACATTGATTGATTATATGTGGTTATGGTTAGATTTACATATGCGTTTACTCATATTTGGTTTATGCACATTTTATTTAAATTAATCAACATATTATTTCATTCAACTGTTTAAACGGGATTCACTCGCCAACCTTTGTTGACCCAAAAACCATTTTTACACATGATATAGGTGAACATGTACGAAGAGAGATTGGACATAGGATGAGCCTTAGTAAACAAGAAACGGATTAGTGCAATATGCTTGTTATAAACATCGTCTTGTGTTTGTAATTGTTTATGTGAATTATTTGTATTGTGAGACACTTGATATGAATTAATGAATATTTAAAACAAGTAATAGCAAGTCATAAGCTCTCGAGTTAACCCAATCATGCCCCGATCACCTATTCCGCTGCGGGTCGGGGTGTGACATATTTTATATAGCCCATGTGATCTATTTGATCCCGGCTAATATCACCAGTGCGGTGATAAATAAAACATCCATTAGTGATGTATTACCCTTTCGGGTTATAATTTATTTTATATAGCCCATGTGATCTATTTGATCCCGGCTAAGTGACACCAGTGCGGTGATAAATAAAACATCCATTAGTGATGTATGCCCTTATGGCTATGATTAATTTTATATATAGCCTACGTGATCGATTGGATCCCGGCTAATATCATCAGTGCGATGATAAATAAAACATCCATTAGTGACAGGCCTGTGTGCCATATTTTATGTCTAGTTGTGATAGGCCTATGTGCCATATTTGATGTCCTTTGTGACAAGCCTATGTGCTATAAAATTGTTAAATATGACAATGACAGTTGTGACATTGCGATCCTCTGTCTAGTAATGAATGGACTATGTCCAGTTGTAATTTTCCTATGATGGTCCTATTAAGACCTAGGCCAAATATAGTTATATTAAGCCTAAGAGTTGTGCTGTTATTCACACTAGTATAAGCAATGGATTTTTCTTATATCCAATGTTTAAAAGCCGATATGGTTATTATACCATGGCTAAGATGAAATTTTATTTGGTATATAGAACCAAAGCTTTGAAGAATGGCTAAATCTAATGAGGCACAAAGTAGCCATCGGAACGTCAACTCTAGGGATGCTGAAAATGTAGCCATAAATGATAATGATTTCCAAGCTCGCATTGATGCGGCTGTGGAAAGGGCCATGGGCAAGGCCATAGAAAAGCTAAGAGAGTCGAGTGCTACTCGCTCTAAGACATTATCAATTCCACCATATTTAGCTCATAAGAAGAGCTCCGTTCACTCATCGAATGCGAAGAATGAACCAATGAGAATAGATTTTGCGGAAAGGTCCCGTTCTGTTAAAGACGGATGTACCTACAAGTACTTTGTTTCCTGTAAACCCGAGACTTTAATGAGGAAAAAGGAGCTGTGGAAGCCCTAAACTGGCTGGACGAAATGGAAACCATCTTAGATATCAGCAACTGTGCTGATAAGGATGTGGTCAAGTATGTATCATAATCCTTTAAGGGCGATGCCCTAATATGGTGGAAAGCCATGATTCAGTCTGCAGGTAAAGTATACCTGTATAATCTTGGATGGTCCAAGTTTGTGGTCCTTATTAAGGAAACTTACTGCCCACCTCATGAAGTGGAGAAATTAGAGACCGACTTCCTGTATCTTTCTATGAAGAACCTAGATTTTCGGAAATATGTTTCCGATTTCAATTCCCTATCTAGGTTAGTTTCCTATCTAATTACCCCGGAGCCCAAACGCATTGCGTGTTTTATTAATTGGTTAGTGCCCGAGATTAAGGGCATGGTAAAGGCCGCTCAGCCTAATACCTATAGGTCTGCTGTAGACCTATCTCCCTGTCACCCTTGATTTAGTAAGGCAAAAGTCAGTTAAGTCTGAAACTGACTGGAAAAGAAAGAGGGAAGATGTCAACTCCCATAGATTTAATAAGAAAAATAAAGGGAGATTCGGGTTCAAAGGGAACCAAGCAAGTCGGCTGTGATGCCATTTTGCAAGACTTGAAACCGCAGACACTGGGGACAGTGTAATTCTGATTCACCAGCTAGACCTTGTGGCATATGTAAAAGAAGAGGGCATAAGACCCTAGATTGTAAAGATCTTAAGGATGTCATTTGCTACATCTGCAACGAAAAAGGGCATATAAAGACTAACTGCCCTAAGCTTCATAAGAATAATAACGCAAAGCCTGGAGAGGCCAAGAAAGGGAATGCTCGTGCATTTCAAATAACTGCAAAAGAGGCTGTTAATGACGACAATGTCATATCAGGTACATTCCTCATTAACAATATCTATGCTAGAGTTCTTTTCGATTCGGGTGCGGATAAATCATTTGTTGACCATAAGTTTAGTAAACTGTTAAATTTACCCATAAGAACTCTAGATAAAACTTATGAGATAGAACTTGCCGATGGAACCTTAGAAACTACTTCTTCCATTCTTGATGGATGCTCTATATCCATTAAGAATCATTCCATCCCTATCTCTCTTTTGCCAATGAAATTGGCGGGGTTTGATGTTGTCTTAGGCATGGATTGGCTATCTCATAACCAAGCCCGCATGACCTGCAATAAGAAGCTCATCGAAATTAAAACCCATCTGGTGAAATAATCACCATACCCGGAGACTCGCACTATGGATTGCGAGACAAGGTGTCATTATTTAAGGCATCCAAGTGTTTGAGAAAAGGCTGTGTCATCTACATGGCACAAGTCACCATAAATGAACCTAAGCCGAACCTTGAAGATCAACCAATTATCTCGGAGTATCCCGATGTTTTCCCTGAAGAATTACCATGCCTACTCCGGATAGGCAAGTGGAGTTTAGAATAGACATCATACCAGGATCAGCACCCGTAGCTAGAGCTCCATATAGACTATCGCCAACCGAAATTAATGAGTTAAGAGTTCAATTGGATAAACTCATGTAGAAAGTTTTTATTCATCCGGGTTCCTCGCCTTGGGGAGCTCCTATCCTTTTCGTTAAAAAGAAAGACGGTTCGATGCGGATGTGCATTGACTACCGGGAGCTAAACAAGTTGACAATCAAAAATAGATATCCCCTGCCCAGGATCGACGATTTATTCGACCAACTTCAAGGGGCTAGTTACTTTTAAGATAGATTTGAGATCAGGATATCATCAGCTGGAGGTTAAAAGTGAAGATGTTCCTAAGACAGCCTTCAGGACCTGCTATGGTCACTTCGAATTTTTGGTGATGCCTTTTGGGCTTACAAATGCACCAACAACATTCATGAATCTCATGAATAGAGTCTGCAAACCGTATTTGGATAAGTTTGTCACTGTCTTCATAGACGACATACTTATCTATTCTCGTAATCAAGCTGATCACAAGAAACATCTTCGGTGCATCCTAGAATTATTAAGGCAGGAGAAACTTTATGCAAAGTTCTCTAAATGCGAATTTTGTCTTAGGGAAGTCCAATTCCTTGGACATGTTGTAAGTGAGTGTGGTATTCATGTGGATCCCGCCAAGATTGAAGCCATCATGAATTGGGAAGTGCCCAAGACCCCAACGGAGGTTCGTAGTTTCTTAGGATTGGCTGGATACTATAGGAGGTTCATTGAGAACTTTTCAAGGATAGCCACTCCTTTAACTTCCTTAACCCATAAGAACGGTACAAAGTGTGTTATATACATTGACCATAAAAGTCTCCAGTACCTGTTCAATCAAAAAGAATTGAACATGCGACAACGCCGATGGATGGAAACACTTAATGATTATGATTGCGAGATTCGCTACCATCCCGGCAAGGCAAATGTAGTTGCCGATGCCCTAAGTCGCAAAGAAAAAGTTAAACCAATAAGGATTAACGCCAAGAGCATTGAGCTCAGAAATAGCTTAAGTGAGAAGCTACTAGTTGCGCAGAAGCAAGCTCTATTAGAGGCTAATATCCCTAATGAGGGATTAGGCAGAACTGTTGATCAGTTAGCGCCTGGAAAGGATGGAATCCTAAGATTTAATGATAGAATTTGGGTTCCGATCTTTGGAGGACTTAGAGATCTAATCCTTCAGGAAGCGCATAATTCAAGATACTCTATTCACCCGGGTGGTGACAAAATGTATCACGACTTGAAGAAGAATTATTGGTGGACGAGTTTGAAGAAATCCATAGCCACTTATGTAGCTAAGTGTCTGACGTGTTCGCAAGTTAAGGCTAAACATCAAAAACTGTTAGGACTTCTACAAAAGCTTGAGATTCCCACTTGGAAATGGGAAATGGTAACTCTGGATTTTATTACCAAGTTACCTAAGACCAAATATGGTAATGACACAATTTGGGTCATCATTGATAGGCTGACTAAGTTAGCGCATTTCTTGCCAATTAAAGAGACTTATAGTTCTGACAAATTGGCTAAGTTGTAAGTGGACAAGATTGTGTCCCTACACGGTGTGCCTGTATCTATTGTGTCTGAAAGAGATACTAGATACAAATCTCACTTTTGTAAAAGTTTCCAACAATCATTAGGCACACGGTTAAATTCCAGTACGGCTTACCATCCACAGACTGATGGTCAAAGTGAGCGTACTATCCAGACACTGGAAGACATGCTTAGGGCATGTGTGATTGATTTAGGTGGAAGTTGGGATGACCAATTACCCCTATTAGAATTCTCCTACAATAACAGTTATCATACTAGCATCAAGGCTGCTCCTTTTGAGGCCTTGTATGGGAGAAAATGTAGAACGCCCGTGTGTTGGGCAGAAGTTAGGGAAGCGCAACTATCAGGACCAGAGATTG
Organism: Scalesia atractyloides; assembly: GCA_947069175.1. Taxonomy (NCBI): domain Eukaryota; kingdom Viridiplantae; phylum Streptophyta; class Magnoliopsida; order Asterales; family Asteraceae; genus Scalesia; species Scalesia atractyloides. The sequence continues at coordinate 83,791,079 of CAMTDV010000116.1, read as the reverse complement.
TCCTGGATACAACGAAAAAAATTGTGCAAATCCGTGATCGTCTCAAAGCTGCCAGAGATAGGCAGAAGAGCTATGCTGACAAGAGGCGTAAACCTCTTAAGTTCCAAGTAGGGGACAAAGTCATGCTAAAAGTATCACCCTGGAAAGGTGTGATGCATTTTAGAAAGAAGGGCAAGTTGAGCCCAAGATATATAGGACCCTTCGAGATAATCGACTGTGTCGGCACTGTAGCTTATAAGCTCAGACTGCCAGAGGAGTTTAGTGGGATCCATGATGTATTCCACATATCTAACCTTAAGAAATGTCTAGCTGATGAATCGCTAGCAATGTCGCACGAAGATGTGCAAATTGATGAAAACTTGAGGTTCGTTGAGAAACCAATTTCGATCGAGGATCGACAGGTTAAGAAGCTCCGAAGAAAAATGATACCTATAGTAAAGGTTAAATGGGACACCTTTAGAGGTCCCGAGTATACATGGGAGGTTGAGTCCACTATGCGACAAAAGTACCCCAATCTTTTTGAATAAAATCTCGAGGTCGAGATTTCTTTTAAGGGGGTGAGGATGTAACACCCTGTAAAATCGTGTCCAACAGTATAGTGACACGTATTGTATTTTAAATATAGTCTGTTAAAGACTAATAAGGACTAAATGTAACATCCGTCGAAAAACGGGTTTTCAAAACCCGCTTCGTTTATTAATCGAACAATCCGTTTTAAATTTTTGTTGTTATTTATGACTTATTTTAATTTTAAATGATAAAATTAATAAACAAATTAGGATTTAAAAACAAAAATTGTTAAAAAGTGAAAATAAGAAAATTAAAAATAAAACAAGGCTGCCGGGATTCGAACCCGGGTCAGCCGGGTCAGCCAAAGTCTTAACTCTCATTCACCAAACCACTCCGCCACTTGTGTTCTTTAGTAATATATCAAAATAATTAATTCAAATATCAAATCTCGATTTCAAATCAGTCAACTGACGCGCCCAATTCGCAGTCGTCGGAAATCCCGACGATTTCGCCTTTCATTGTCGGTTTCTTGTGACTTAACGTGTATAATAACTATTACATCGGTTATAACCGATGTCCAGTCCGCGACATCAGTCATAACCGCCGGAGAATTATTGACCGACGAATCAAGACGGTAATCAGACCCAATTCATCGATGTTCTTCCCTATAAATACACACTCTAGCCTCTGATAATCTTTTCGCTCACAATCACACCAAATCTCGACGCATTTTCACTCATCGGAATTTTTCTGCCATCACCGGACTTTCACCGGAAAACCGAGACTCACATCAACACGGTAAATACCTCGACTCTCTCTGTTTCATTCCATTGTTAGACCATTACTAACATAAATCCACCATCCAGAATCAATCCCAGACGACGTTGTCAGAATTTCTGCTTTCGCCAGAAAACTTCTAAAATTTCCAGAATCACGCCGTGAGCCGGTATGATCATTTAAACCTACTGATAATCGTTGCTCAGTAGTTCAATTTCACATCTAACCCATCCAAACTGTTAATTGATTCTAGCAGCCGAAGTCCACAAAACAGAGCCGACGAATCTTTGCCGGAGTTCTGTGAAAGACACTGATCGGTACATCCTTTCCCCAAACTCTCTCCGTTCATTACCTTTCAATTACTTACAATGCTTGTTAATCGAATTAGACATGAAACAGTTGAATTGTCATTATCTGTGTTCTTGAGCGAAGAAGACGAAGTTGGTTATGTTATAAGTTTAATTAAAATTAGTATTATGGACGGGTTAGACACACAGTCCAGCGGTGGACTGTGTGCAAACAATTACATACACGACGTGAGTTCGATTCCTATCACAACCTTAACCTCTGTAATAAAAATGTTTTTTTAGAAACCGAACCGGGTTAACTCAGTAAGATGTTAAGTATAATAAAAACCGGAATATTAACCAGGTTAGACACACAGTCCAGCGGTGGACTGTGTGCAACACTAACTCGCACGTCCCGGGTTCGAGACTGGTTAACGGCACCAGTTCAATGCAATTAAAATCCTTTTTAAAAATAAATGATTTTCGGATTAAATTAAATAGTATATAAATATAATTAAAAACAGAAATATTTCGGGTTAGACACGTAGCTCAGTTGGTAGAGCTGCGTGCACGCGTACGGGAGGTCACGGGTTCGAGTCTCACCCAACGCACAACGGTCAAAAGTCAACATTTTTTTTATTATTTTTATTTATTTATTTAATTTAAAAATCAATTAAAAATACTTAAAAATAACGTTTTTAAAGTTAGAAAATAGCCTTAAACTCACAAAAATATATCCAAAAATCCTATTAAAATAGTTAATAAAATTCACATACTTACCGTACCTTTTCGTTATTAATTAGGTTAGTTATTCCTCGTCGATCAATCCTCTAAACTCGTGCGCATTCAACATCTTCAAGCAAACGCACCCAATGTGAGTGAATCTCTACCAATTCCCCGTTTTAATCACATTTTGGGGTGTATCATGTGTCGCTATTTATTTATTATAATTAAACACTTGTGCATCCATCATGTTCATGATCAAATGTGTATCCAATATGTATCAGTTGTTTGTATGGTTGATATTTAGATTTAATTTATCATTTTCAGTACATACATTTCATAGGCCGCCGCTCCCCATTACCTATGAGCGTGAGCTGTTCCCCATTACCTATGAGCGTGAACCAGGCGTTGCCAACATAAGATCGGCTCCGTTTGATTGAGCCTTGATCTCACATACATTAGCATAGGCCGTCCGTTCCCCATTATATATGAGCGTGAACGGTACGTTGCCAACATATACATTGTCATTCTTATTATATACTTAAGCAAGGTGGTTTGTGATCGTTATGTTTACATACATTTGTTCATATATGATTATTGCACAATTTTCCTATATTAATTACAATAATGAATCAATAACAAATGTTTTTAACAAGGTTCACTCGCCAACTTTTGTTGACCCAAAATTCCCCATTTTTACACATGATACAGGTGATCAAGTTGAAGCAAGAAACATATAGGGCGGCCTAGAAGAATAAACCAGTTTAGATTTTGGATTCTTTTAGTTAATTTTTCCTTTCCTTGTATTGTATGAATTTGACTTGGAACTTTGAGATGTAATTTGAATTTAATAAATATGAAACATATTAGTAAACATCATGAGCTTTGGTGATAACCCAATTATGCCCCGACTCTTATTCCGCTGCGGGTCGGGGTGTGACAGATTGGTATCAGAGCCATGACTATAGTGTTATAGGATAGGTTATTAGACCCTTAGAGCCTATACTATAGTTGATTAGAATTTTTAAATTGTTTGTGTGTTACATGCAAAATTCATGATGTTTATATGCTTTATGTTTATTGTTACATTCAATGTTATGCAAGCATGTTCATAAATACATACTATCATACAATGCATATCATGAATCATATTCTCATAACATATCATATCCATGGGAGCACACACCTCACAATTCATATGATTTTTATAACGATTTTTTTATTTTCAAATCACATCAAAGTGAGTTCTCATGACGGGCATGTAGTAACTGGAAGGGTACGAGTACCGGTAGTCGGAACGTCCTGTCTAGGCTTGGCATTCGTATAAATCCAAAATAAAGGACCAATTTGCCTACCTGGGGACTAACGATGAGAGTATGAAGGACCTATTAGGCCAAAGCATGCTATACCAAACGTCGTATGAACTAACACCACTTTGGGTTGTCATTGTGTCTATACCTGGACACCCTCCGACCATACATCTCGCAAATATATTTTATGGTTTTCATTCGGGTGATGCGAGTGTTAAACCGCCAATACCAATGTGAATCCTACTAAACCAATAGTCATGGGGGCCCACATGACTATACAGGCGATGGTATGGGGGACATTGGAGGCCCAAACATGAGCAAACCCAAGACATCCTATGGATGTAGTGCATTATTGATGATTATGTTATTTTAGTATTTTAAACGGCACATGACACCTAAACACTCCTTAAACTCACCATCTTCCTATGTATATTCCTGTAGATGTCGGCTAGGCAGCTACGTGGAGGACGAAAGTCAGGAAGGTCAAATGAACGCTTGGCCACTCAGATTGCAAAACAAATGGCCGCGGTGCTTCCTGATTTTGTAATACAAGTCCAACAAGCTCTCACCGCGAATCCTATCAACCCACCCAATCAAGAGGATCAAAACATCGACAACCCTCCCTCCAAGAAGTGCTCCTACAAACACTTCAAGTCTTGCGATCCCCCAAAGTATGAAGGGACCGAAGGTGTCACCGCTCTCCTCCACTGGTTTGAGGAAATGGAAAACACCTTCCTAAATTGCGATTGTCCCGAGGATCGCAAGGTACGTTACGCAACCGGGAGATTATTTGGGGTAGCCCTGACCTGGTGGAACACCGAGAAGGGTAAGAGAGGAGTTGAAGACGCTACGGCCTTAATGTGGGAAGAGTTAAGGGAAATGATGACAAAACGCTTCTGCCCAAGAAGCGAACTCAAGAAGTTGGAAGATGAATTCCACTCGCTGAAGCAAAAGGAAGGAGACCATACTTCCTACAACAAAAGATTTCTTGAGCTGAACCAGATGGTTCCTAACTTGTTCACCCGAGTGTACCGCTTGGTTGAACACTACATTCGAGGCCTCCCCTCGAAGATTCAAGACTCAGTCCTCAGCACTTCGCCTGCAACTCTCGAAGCTGCTATGGAGTAAGCCACCGAACTTACCGAGAACCGCATCAGAAACGGTAAATTCAAGGAGGAGAAAAAGAAAGCCCCCGTTGAGGGCCAAACTTCAAACCATTCCACCTCCTCCTAAAGTTTTCAAACAAGAGGAAACGAAATACTAGAAATTTTGCTGTTACTCAAACCAATTTCCCTATCCCTGCTGCACCCATCACTCAAGTTGCCCCTTCACCCGCACCATACAAAAGGCCATACTCCGGCCCCTACCCAAAATGCACCCGTTGTCAATACCATCACTCCCCCAAACACCCCTGTCAATATTGCACCGGCTGTGGCCGTGCAGGTCACACCATCCAAACTTGCCGCTCACTACATCGAATGAACCGCAACCAACCCACAACCCAAACCCACCATCAAATAATGAGTCAAGCCCAACAATCCCTACTACTACCACCTACACAACATACGGCCCAAACCTACTACCAACCCAACTACCCCATGAAGCAACCCATGCGGGCTTGCTACAATTGTGGAGACCCAAACCACTTTAGAAACACTTGCCCACGTTTGGTGAACATTATACATGCTCAAGCTCAAGCAAATTCGGTGAACCAAGCTAACCAAGCTCCTCCACCTGCTAGAGGAAGAGCATTTAACATCAACGCCAACCAAGCTAGGGCCGACAACAACGTGGTTAACGGTACGTTTCTCATCAATGGTAGTTATGCATCCGTGTTATTTGATACTGGCGCGGATAGGAGTTTTGTGTCCTTAGAATTTGAACCCATCCTCAACCAAACCCGTGATAAACTCATGGAATCCATAACGGTGGAAGTTGCTGATGGAAAACCGGTCTCATTAAACTCCATTATCCGAAACTGTACTCTTACTCTAAATGATCACGATTTTCCTGTTGACCTCATTCCTATGAAGTTGGGAAGTTTCGACATTATAATTGGTATGGACTGGCTCAGTCAACATCATGCTGAAGTAGTATGTCGCGAAAAGTTCATTCGCATTCCTCTTGCTGGGCCAAACTCTGCGAATCTTTGGAGAAACCCCTTCGAAAGGACTCAAACTGATGTCCTGTCTTCAAGCCCGAAAATATCTACGCAAGAATTATGTAGCATTTCTAACCCACGTTGTCAAGAAGGGAAATAAGGAGAAGAAACTCGAAGACATACCTGTAGTAAAAGAATTCCCGCAAGTCTTCCCCGACGACATCTCAGGACTTCCTCCCAAAAGAGAAGTCGAATTCCGCATTGATCTTATACCTGGCGCTACACCCGTCGTGAAATCTCCTTATAGGTTAGCCCCACCCGAAATGCAAGAGCTAGCCAGTCAATTACAAGAATTGACCGACAAAGGATTCATACGTCCTAGCTCATCGCCTTGGGGTGCACCTGTTCTGTTTGTGAAGAAGAAAGATGGAACGTTTCGCATGTGTATCGATTACAGAGAACTCAACAAATTAACGGTCAAGAACCGCTATCCATTACCTCGCATCGATGATCTTCTAGACCAACTCCAGGGTGCCACCTGTTTTTCAAAGACCGACCTTCGTTCTGGCTATCATCAACTCAGAGTACATGAAGAAGACGTCCCAAAGACCGCCTTCCGAACTCGTTATGGTCACTATGAATTCATGGTCATGCCCTTTGGTCTAACCAACGCTCCAGCCGTCTTCATGGATCTAATGAACAGAGTTTGCAAACCCTATCTCGATCGCTTTGTTATAGTCTTCATCGATGATATTCTCATTTACTCAAAGTCTAAGACAGATCATGAACGACATCTTCGACTCATCCTCACGCTCTTAAGAACCGAAAAGCTCTACGCTAAGTTCTCCAAATGCGAATTCTGGTTAAAAGAAGTACAATTCCTTGGACATGTCGTCAATGACAAAGGAATACATGTCGACCCCTCAAAGATCAAAGCAGTGCAAGAATGACAAGTGCCACGTACACCAACCGAAGTAAGATCTTTCCTTGGTTTGGCTGGTTACTATCGCCGGTTCATATCAAATTTCTCTCGTATCGCTGTACCACTCACGGCTTTGACACATAAAGGAAAACCCTTCATATGGGGACCTAAACAAGAAGAAGCCTTCCACACCCTTAAACAAAAGCTTTGTGACGCACCTATCCTCACACTCCCCGAAGGTTGCGATGACTTTATAGTATATTGCGACGCATCAGGGCAAGGACTAGGCTGTGTATTAATGCAAAGGGGAAAAGTGATAGCCTATGCTTCTAGGCAACTTAAAACTCATGAGAAGAACTACACTACTCACGACCTAGAACTTGGAGCCGTTGTGTTCGCTCTTAAGATATGGAGACATTACCTCTATGGTACCAAGTGTGAAATTTACACTGACCACAAGAGCCTCCAACATATCTTTAACCAAAAGGAGTTGAATATGAGGCAACGAAGATGGGTCGAACTTCTTAATGACTACGACTGCGAGATTCGGTATCATCCTGGCAAGGCAAATGTGGTGGCCGATGCACTCAGTCGAAAGGGTTATGCGAACTGCATTCGTCTTCTATGTTCGCAAATCATAACCAACATCAAAGATCAAATCCGAGAAGCTCAACATGTTTCCATAACAGAATACGACATACGCAATGAGTTATCTTGTGGAGCAGAACTTAAACTCGAAACAAAATCTGACGGCATTCTGTATTATCTAGATCGCATATGGATTCCCGATCACAATAACCTTCGCGATACCCTTATGAAAGAGGCGCACAAAACACGATACTTTGTACACCCAGAGCCGACAAGATGTATCAAGACCTTCGATACACCTACTGGTGGCCTGGCATGAAAAAGGATATTGCTGTTTTTGTTTCCAAGTGCCTTACCTGTTCTAAAGTGAAAGCTGAACATCAAAGACCCTCAGGACATCTGGTCCAACCTGAAATACCTGTATGGAAGTGGGAAAACATAACCATGGACTTCATTACCGGGTTACCTCGCACTTCTGGTGGGTATGACACTATATGGGTAATTATTGATCGTCTTACAAAATCAGCTCACTTCATTCCGATTCGCGAAGACTTCAAGAATGAGAAGTTAGCTCGTATCTACATCAGCGAAATCGTAAGCCGTCATGGTGTACCGTTAATCATTATTTCAGATCGTGATGGTCATTTCACTTCACGAACATGGCAAGCCGTACAAGCCGCTTTGGGTACACGATTAGACCTCAGTACCGCTTATCATCCTCAAACTGATGGACAATCTGAATGCACCATTCAAACTCTTGAAGACATGCTTCGAGCATGTGTCATAGACTTTAAAGGGAATTGGGACGCTCATCTACCATTAGTTTAATTTTCGTACAACAACAGCTATCATTCAAGTATCGGCATGGCACCTTTCGAAGCGTTATATGGTCGTAAGTGCCGATCACCAATATGTTGGCATGAAATTGGAGAAGCTCAAATCACCGGTCCAGAATTAATACAAGAAACAACAGACAAGATTCATCAAATTCGAAACAATCTTCTAGCGGCACAAAGTCGTCAAAAGAGTTATGCTGACAAACGACGAAAGCCCTTGGAATTTAACATTGGTGACCAAGTACTTTTAAAAGTATCGCCGTGGAAGGGAGTGGTTCGTTTTGGCCAAAAAGGCAAGCTAGCACCACGCTACGTAGGAACTTTCAAGATACTCGAAAGAGTAGGACCTGTAGCATACAAGCTTGACCTACCAGAGGAACTCAACAGAATTCATCCCACATTCCACGTATCGAACTTGAAGAAGTGCCTCGCCGATGAAAATCTCCATATTCCCCTAGAAGACATTCAAGTTGATGAATCTATGCATTTCATTGAAAGACCAGTAGAAATTATGGACTTCGGAGAGAAACGTTTAAGACGAAGCCGTATTCCAATTGTCAGGGTACGCTGGGAGTCGAAACGAGGACCTGAGTTTACTTGGGAACGTGAAGACTCAATGCGCGAGAAATACCCACATCTATTTCCTGTAACTACTACTACTTAAATTTCGGGACGAAATTTCTAAAAGTAGGGGATACTGTAACATCCGTCGAAAAACGGGTTTTCAAAACCCGCTTCGTTTATTAATCGAACAATCAGTTTTAAATTTTTGTTGTTATTTATGACTTATTTTAATTTTAAACGATACATAATTAATAAACAAATTAGGATTTAAAAACAAAAATTGTTAAAAAGTGAAAATAAGAAAATTAAAAATAAAACAAGGCTGCCGGGATTCAAACCCGGGTCAGCCGGGTCAGCCAAAGTCTTAACTCTCATTCACCAAACCACTCTGCCACTTGTGTTCTTTAGTAATATATCAAAACAATTAATTCAAATATCAAATCTCGATTTCATATCAGTCAACTGACGCGCCCAATTCGCAGTCGTCGGAAATCCCGACGATTTCGCCTTTCACTGTCGGTTTCTTGTGACTTAACGTGTATAATAACTATTACATCGGTTATAACCGATGTCCAGTCCGTGACATCAGTCATAACCGCCAGAGAATTATTGACCGACGAATCAAGACGGTAATCAGACCCAATTTATCGATGTTCTTCCCTATAAATACACACTCTAGCCTCTGATAATCTTTTTGCTCACAATCACACCAAATCTCGACGCATTTTCACTCGCTGGAATTTTTCTGCCATCACCGGACTTTCGCCGGAAAACCGAGACTCACATCAACACGGTAAATACCTCGACTCTCTCTATTTCATTCCATTGTTAGACCATTACTAACATAAATCCACCATCCAGAATCTATCCCAGACGACGTTGTCAGAATTTCTGCTTTCGCCGGAAAACTTCTGAAATTTCCAGAATCACGCCGTGAGCCGGTATGATCATTTAAACCTACTGATAATCGTTGCTCAGTAGTTCAATTTCACATCTAACCCATCCAAACTGTTAATTGATTCTAGCAGCCGAAGTCCACAAAACAGAGCCGACGAATCTTTGCCGGAGTTCTGTGAAAGACACTGATCGGTACATCCTTTTCCCAAACTCTCTCCGTTCATTACCTTTCAATTACTTACAATGCTTGTTAATCGAATTAGACATGAAACAGTTGAATTGTCATTATCTGTGTTCTTGAGCGAAGAAGACGAAGTTGGTTATGTTATAAGTTTAATTAAAATTAGTATTATGAAAGGGTTAGACACGCAGTCCAGCGGTGGACTGTGTGCAAACAATTACATACACGACGTGAGTTCGATTCCTATCACAACCTTAACCTCTGTAATAAAAATGTTTTTTTTTTAGAAACCGAATCGGGTTAACTCAGTAAGATGTTAAGTATAATAAAAACCGGAATATTAACCAGGTTAGACACACAGTCCAGCGGTGACTGTGTGCAACACTAACTCGCACGTCCCGGGTTCGAGACTGGTTAACGGCACCGGTTCAATGCAATTAAAATCCTTTTTAAAAATAAATGATTTTCGGATTAAATTAAATAGTATATAAATACAATTAAAAACAGAAATATTTCGGGTTAGACACGTAGCTCAGTTGGTAGAGCTGCGTGCACGCGTACGGGAGGTCACGGGTTCGAGTCTCACCCAGCGCACATATATAAGCGACCGGACCGGTCAACGGTCAACGGTCATGGTCAGCGGTCAAAAGTCAACATTTTTTTATTATTTTTATATATTTATTTAATTTAAAAATACTTAAAAATAACGTTTTTAAAGTTAGAAAATAGCCTTAAACTCACAAAAATATATCCAAAAATCCTATTAAAATAGTTAATAAAATCCACATACTTACCGTACCTTTTCGTTATTAATTAGGTTAGTTATTCCTCGTCGATCAATCCTCTAAACTCGTGCGCATTCAACATCTTCAAGCAAACGCACCCAATGTGAGTGAATCTCTACCAATTCCCCGTTTTAATCACATTTTAACAAGGTTCACTCGCCAACTTTTGTTGACCCAAAATTCCCCATTTTTACACATGATACAGGTGATCAAGTTGAAGCAAGAAACATATAGGGCGGCCTAGAAGAATAAACCAGTTTAGATTTTGGATTGTTTTAGTTAATTTTTCCTTTCCTTGTATTGTATGAATTTGACTTGGAACTTTGAGATGTAATTTGAATTTAATAAATATGAAACATATTAGTAAACATAATGAGCTTTGGTGATAACCCAATTATGCCCCGACTCTTATTTCGCTGCGGGTCGGGGTGTGACACTAAACGCGTAAACATGCTCAATCTGAGCCTCTGAGTGACGGTCCGATGTCAACATGCATAAATAACAGCCTCTGTGTGACTAGTATGTCAACATGCTTAAATCATTAGCCTCTGAGTGACTGATAAGTCAACATGCTTGAAATTTAGCCTCTGTGTGACTGATATGTCAACATGCCCAGCCTCTGAGTGACATCGGAATCAACATGCTTATAATAAGCCTCCGGGTGATCCTTTGTGAAGTCCTAACTCTCATACGTGCCATTTGTTGGACGAGAGGGTTCAATTTTGTAAATATATGAAAGTTGGATAATGGAGGGATTAAAAGCGTCAACATGTTAATTTATACCTCTGAATGACCTTTTAACGAACCGAGAGCTCGATAATGTCCGGGCATAATCTCAGGTATGCCAAGTATTGGCTACGGAGGGCTAAAAGTGCCAAAAAGGTGTTTAAAAAGGTTTTTTAGAAGCTTTTAAAGTTAAGGGGCTAAAGTGTCAAAGTTTGAAACTGGCCAAGCGACGGTCGCGGGCCGCGAGAGACCAGGCCTGGGTCTCTCGCGGGGCGCGAGAAAGGCTCTGCTGCAGAAAGTTTTGGCTTGGTCTCCAAACAAAGCTCCAAAACCATTAATTCGATACCATGGACTTAAAATCAGCTATGCTACGTTTTAGGACACTTGTAAGCCTTCTCTTACACTCCTAAACACCTGGCTTCACCTCCTTTGAGCTCTCCAACTATAAATAGGTATCAAGTGCTTCATTCCAACTTGCACCTTTCTAAATCATAACTCTCCTCCCTCCTCTGGAATTCCTACCTAAAAGAAGCATCCAACTTAGTTCTCTTGCATTGTAGGAACCTCTTGTAAGTGTTCCTTGCTCTTGCATTTTAGTTTATAGGCTTTTATAGCCAAAAGTCAAATGTTTTTCGGAAAACGCTTTGACTTTCAGTTAAGACCATTATGGTCCAGCCATTGTTTGAAATGAACATGGCTAAGTGATCGTAATAAGGTAGGTGTTAGTCCCTATAAAGGGCACCTCCTGAAGATCACGTTTGCTAGACCAATTGACGGGTCAAAGTTATGAGATTAAAAAGTCAAACAGGCCATTTTTCGGAAACATCATAAAATGATCTTAAATATGTTATGAAACCTGTTTTGACTTCTACTTTGACTTTCGATTCTGACCCGATTTAGATCAGTTACCTACTGATCTAAAGTTGCATTTTGATCATAATATAATGTAGCGTAACCCTCTGTGGTTATATTACATGATCATAATCAGAACCCAAGTTTATGCGCAAGTTCCATAATTATGCCATTCTTGACCAAAATGTCCTTTTGCATAAAACAAGGTTTTAAATAATAATAGACTTGAAAATGAGTTTCCTACTGATGTAATATTATAAATAGTATTATTTGGGATGTTAAACCAAGTTATAAACTGAGTCTCCAAGCAGGTCCTTAATCTATGTCGGTAAATGATGATTTTTAGCCCCTGTGGCTTATAAAATGGTTTTAATCAAATCTTTTCAAGGTAAATCAATTACCTACTGGTATGTTATATTAAATAACATATGTAAGACATTTTAATCTGACCCTAATGTCAGTTTTCATTAAACATCGCATAAAACGTCATTTTACGACATAAGCACCACTTCGGCGCATAATATGGTTTTAAACCATATTAATGGACCAAGACTTGTTACCTACTGATTTTAAACTTATTTTAAATACATTTACTATAGATACATATTATAAACTCAGAATCCCAAATAATTTATAAACTTTGTGTAAAATGACCAAAATGCCCCTTCGGTGCATAGTTTGGTCATAAAAGATAATTTACACATATAATTGACATCCTACTGATATTACATCATAAATAAATTATTTTTCCAGAATACTCATGATATAAACTTAAAATATATTCAAGTTCCTTTGATACGATATATAATTACTGAAACGCCCTTATGAGGCATAATTTCGTTTTAAAATCTTACAGGTATACAAGTTGATATCCTACTGATATCTTAACTTATTTAAAGTATAATGGCATATAGGACTTATCCATGACTTATCCGGTTACCCGATATCGCTAATATGCGCACGGTTACGTATATGTAACTATTTTACGGAAATTATCCCAAACGGGTTAAACCTTCTCATTTAAGTTTCAAAATCCAGAATGTATATAGTTTACCCATATTATACAAGTCAAGTACTTGTCGGGATTAAACTACAGTCTATCCGATCATCGTTTAATCAAGCGTTATACGTAATGATTATGTACACTATTCGGTTTATAAGACCGTTAGCATTAATTGGCTAGCTTATGCCATAATCCAGACTAGAGCCTTCCCGGTAAATGCTATCTGCACTTGGTACTTTTGTATACGGCTGAGTTATTTAAAAATAAAAGAAGAAGACTAGCTCAGGTAAATGCTCTCGACTTATTTTCCCTATATGGGCTTGGGATACGGTAATTATTACCGCTTTGCCCAAAATGGGGTCAATCGAATGCCCGCTTGTGGCTAGTAAACCCACATATTTCGTTTTAATCAGTTTTGTTTGATAACTTAAACATCGGGGGTTAAATTACCGTGTCCTATATATCCTCGGCTCAATACAATAGTTATTGGCCACGACCTTAGCGTGGGGTGTAGGCATACACCTGACAGACGCTCATATGCAATATTCCCAAGACGTTGGGGATGACTCCTTCGTGAGTCCTGAGTGGTGTGTATTTAATCATGTCTCCGTTTCTGTACTGGGCCCTGTATGTATTGACAAACATGTGAATCTAATACAAGGTTGCAAGGTCAACTTTCTCAAGTTAATAAAAGATTTTGTGCCGTTTTGCACTTAAAAACCATTTTAAAGTTTTCAAAATGAGTCAGTTGGGTGTATTTACCAGCGTAAGCTGATGTATCGTCCAAAGGCTAAACTGCAGGTACAATACGAAATAGACCGGAAGCTGCTCGGTAATGAATAAGAGGATCTTGCAAATCCTTAGATCTAACCTAAAGTCTGTTTTATATTCTTTCTTGTACATTTTAATGATCCGCCTGTGGATCTTCTATTACGAGCCTGTATATTATTTTGTATTTTCGAACATTTGGTTTGTAATAGTAATTTTACTCCAAGACTTTCGTTGTGCCGTGTTTAATTGACTATGATGATTATCAACTTACGTCACGATACTCCCCACCTGGGCCCACCAGTGTATGGATTTCGGGTTGGAAATCAAGGTTGTGACAGGAAAATGCCGCCACATGTACGAGGACAAAGTGGAAGAGGAAAAGGTCCATGAGAGGAGGACCATCGGGATGCATCCCTTCTCAATCTCATAACCCAGATACCTATCAAGAATCAGGAGATTCATCTCCTTGGCAACCAGCAAAACGTTCAGCCTCTAATAGACACTCGCCCTCACATTCCCAAAATTCTTATCACTCTCACACTCCTATAATTCACACCATACCCATCATTCCCGTTCACATTCTTACCACGAAGAATTTAACCCTAACCATTATTTTAACATGCCTCCAGCCGACAAAAATCAGTTGGACCAGCCACATCCTATGGACGAGGACTCCGACCCGGAGATGCCACCGTCGGGATCAAATATGCATCCCATTGAAATTTCGAGCGATTCAAACTCATATGTCGGATCGCCCTACCAAGGTCCTAATGAGTGGGACCAATACTAGAACCAATTCACCTTCGCCCCCACTCCTTCTCATCACTCTCAACCACCCCTTTCCAAGAAGATGTCCATGTAACATCCGTCGAAAAACGGGTTTCCAAAACCCGCTTCGTTTATTAATCGAATATCAAGCTATAAAATTTCGTTGCCTATTTATGGTTAATTTAATTTTAAACAATACATAATTAATAAACAATTTAGAATTTAAAAACTATAATTATTAAAAAGTGAAAATAAAGTAAATAAAAAAAGAAATCGGCTGCCGGGTTTCGAACCCGGGTCAGCCGGAAGAAACCAACATCACTTAACCACTCCGCCACTTGACTCCTTTGTGACATTTATTAAAACAAATAACATTTATAATAAAACTCAAAATCGAATTCAGTCATCAGCGCGCCCAATTCGCAGTCGACGGAAATTCCGACGATTTCGCCAATTATCGACGGTTTCCTTTGACTTAACGTATGTATTAACATCGACATCGGTTATAACCGATGTCTAATCCCGCGACATCAGTCATAACCGCCGGAGAAAGGCTGACCACGAATCAAGACTAAAATCAGACCCAATTCATCTTGATTCTTCCCTATAAATACACACCTAAGTCTCTGGTAATCATTTCGCTCAAAATCGCACCATTTCTCGAATCAATTTCACTCGCCGGAGATATTCTGCAATCGCCGGACTTTCGCCGATAAACCGAGACTTACATCAAAACGGTAAATACCTCGACTCTTTCGGTTTCAATCCATTGTTAGACTATTACTAACTTCAATCCATCAACCAGAATCAATCCCAGACGACGTTGCCGGATATTCTGCACTCGCTGGAAAATCTCTGGAATTTCCAAAATCAAGCTGTGAATCGGTATAATCATCTAAACCTTCTGATAATCATTGTTTAGTAACTCAATTTCGCAACTAATCTATCAAAACTGTTAATTGATTCAATCAGACGAAATTCACAAATCAGAGCCGACGACCATTGCCGGAATTCTGAGAAATACAGTCTGATCGGTACATTCGATTCCTTAACTCTTTTTATCCATTACATTTCAATCAGTAATATGTTCGACGAACGATTTAAACAAGAACAGAAGAATATCGGTCGTCTGAGTCTTTGATTGAAGAAGACGAAGTCGACGATGTTTATAAGAATAATTAAAACAAGTTATTAAACCGGGTTAGACACACAGTCCAGCGGTGGACTGTGTGCAAACAATTGGCGCACGTCACGAGTTCGAATCCTTACAAACGCACCGACTTTCCGAATTAAAACCAATTTTTTTTTGTTAAACAGAATCAGATCAGGTTCCAGTTTGTTTATAAGATTAATATAAATCGTAAATTAAACAGATAAGACACACAGCCCAACTGGTTGGGCTGTGCGCTTACAAACCAAAGAACCCGAGTTCGATCCGGCTTCCTGACACCGGTTCGACCATTTTAAACCCTTTTAATATAAGCCAAATATATTAACATTTAATCTATATAAAAATATAATTAAAACGTAGAATATTACGGGTTAGACACGTAGCTCAGTTGGTAGAGTTGCGTGCACGCGTACGAGAGGTCCCGGGTTCGAACCTCACTCAGTGCACCTCAGACCACAGTCCGACCGGTCAACGGACCGGTCAACGGTCAACCCAAAAAGTCAACATTTTTTTATATTTTTATTTCTTTATTTAATTTAAAAATCAATTAAAAATACTTAAAAATAATATTTTTAAAGTTAGAAAATAACCTTAAACTCACAAAAATAAATCTAAAAATCCTATTAAAATTGTTAATAAAATCCACTTATTTACCGTACCTTTTCGTTATTATTTAGGTTAGTTATTCCTCGTCGATCAACTCTCTAAACTCGTGCGCATTCAACATCATCAAACGAACGCACCCAATGTGAGTGAATCTCAACCAATTCCCCGTTTTAATCACATTTTGGGGTGTATCATGTGTCGCTATTTATTTATTACATTTAAACACTTGTGCATCCATCATATCTATGATCAAATGTGTATCCAACATGTATCAATTGTTTGTATGGTTAATGTTTAGATTAAATTTATCAGTTTCAGTACATACATCATCATAGGCTCGTCTGTACCCCATTACCTATGAGCGGAACCGTTCCCCATTACCTATGAGCGGAACGTGATGTTGCCAGCATAAGATCGGCTCCGTTTGATTGAGCCTTGATCTCACATACGTCATCATAGGCTCGTCTGTTCCCCATTACCTATGAGCGGAACGAGACGTTGCCAACATATACATTATCATTCATGTCATATACTCATTTTAGGTGGTTTGTAATTGTTTGTTTACATACGTTTGCTCACATATGATTATTGCACAATTTTTCCATATTAAATACAACAAGAAATCAATAACAAATGTTTTTAACAAGGTTCACTCGCCAACTTTTATTGACCCAAAATTCCCCATTTTTACACATGATACAGGTGATCCAGTTGAAGCAAGAAACATATAGGACGGCCTAGAAAAATAAATCAGTTTAGACTTTGGATTGTTTTTACTTTGTTTCATTTCCTTGTATTTTTATGAATTTGGTTTGAACATTAAGTTGTAATTTGAATTTAATAAATATGAAACATTTAGTAAACATCATGAGCTTTGGTGATAACCCAATTATGCCCCGACTCTTATTCCGCTGCGGGTCGGGGTGTGACAGATTGGTATCAGAGCCATGACTATAGGGATATAGGATAGGTTATTAGACCCTTAGAGCCTATACTATAGTTGATTAGAATTTTTTTTAAATTGTTTTTGTGTTACTTGCAAAATTCATGATGTTTATATGCTTTATGTTTATTGTTACATTCAATGTTATGCAAGCATGTTCATAAGTACATATTATTATACAATGCTTATCATGAATCATATCCTCATAACATACCATATCCATGAGAGCACACACCTCACAATTCCTATGATTTTTGCAACGATTTTTGTATTTTCAAATCACATCAAAGTGAGTTCTCATGACGGGCATGTAGTAACTGGAAGGGTACGAGTACCGGTAGTCGGAATGTCCTGTCTAGGCTTGGCATTCGTATAAATCCAAAATAAAGGACCAGTTTGCCTACCTGGGGACTAACGATGAGAGTACGAAGGACTTATTAGGCCAAAGCATGCTATACCAAACGTCGTGTGAGCTAACCCCACTTTGAGTTGTCATTGTGTCTATACCTGGACACCCTCCGACCATACATCTCGCAAACATATTTCATGGTTTTCATTCGGGTGATGCGAGTGTTAAACCGCCAACACCAATGTGAATCCTACTAAGCCAATAGTCGTGGGGGCCCACATGACTACACAGGCGATGGTATGGGGGACATTGGAGGCCCAAACATGAGCAAACCCAAGACATCCTATGGGTGTAGTTGCGTTATTGATGATTATGTTATTTTATTACTTTTAACGACACATGACACCTAAACACTTCTTAAACTCACAATCTTCCTATGTATGTTCTTGTAGATGTCGTCTAGGCAGCTACGTGGAGGTCGAAAGTCAGGAAGGTCAAACGAACGCTTGGCCACCCAAATTGAAAAACAAATGGCCGCGGTGCTTCCTGACATCGTTATTCAAGTCCAACAAGCTCTTACCACGAATCCCATCAACCCTCCCAACCAAGAAGACCAGAACGTCGACAACCTTCCCTCCAAAAAGTGCTCCTACAAACACTTCAAGTCTTGCGATCCCCCAAAGTATGAAGGGACCGAAGGTGTCACTGCTCTCCTCCACTAGTTTGAGGAAATGGAGAACACCTTCCTCAATTGCGATTGTCCCGAGGATCGCAAGGTACATTACGCACCGGGAGACTATTTGGGGTATCCCTGACCTGGTGGAACACAGAGAAGGGTAAGAGAGGAGTCGAAGACGCCATGGCCTTAACCTGGGAAGAGTTAAGGGAAATAATGACAAGACGCTTCTGCCCAAGAAGCGAAATCAAGAAGTTGGAAGATGAATTCCACTCGCTAAAGCAAAAGGAAGGAGATCATACTTCCTACAACAAAAGATTTCTTGAGCTGAATCAGATGGTTCCTAACTTGTTCACCCCAGTGTACCGCTTGGTTGAACACTACATTCGAGGCCTCCCCTCGAAAATTCAAGACTCAGTTCTAAGCACTTCACCTGCAACACTTGAAGATGCAATGGAACTAGCTACCGAACTTACCGAAAATCGCATCCGAAATGGTAAATTCAAGGGGGAGAAAAAGAAAGCCCCCATTGAGGCTCAAACTACAAACCACTCTGTCTCCTCTTCGAAGTTTGCTGGCAAGAGGAAGCTAAACAACAAGAACTTTGATGTCACACAAACAAACCCCTCAATCACTGCTGCACCCATCACCCAAATTGCCCCCTCATCTGCACCATACAAAAGGGCATACTCCGGCCCATACCCAAAATGCACTCGTTGCCAATACCATCACTTTCCCAAACACCCCTGCCAATATTGCACCAGCTGTGGCCGTGCAGGTCACACCATCCAAACCTGTCGCACACTTCAACGAATGAACCGCAACCAACCCTCAACCCAAACCTACCATCAGATAGTGGGTCAAGCCCAATAACCCTTACTACTACCACCTACACAAAATACGGCTCAATCCTACTACCAACCCAACTACCCCATGATGCAACCCATGCGGGCTTGTTACAACTGTGGAGACCCAAACCACTATAGAAACACTTGTTCACGCTTGGTGAACATCATACATGCTCAAGCTCAAGCAAATCCGGTGAATCAAGCTAACCAAGCTCCTCCACCTGCTAGAGGAAGAGCTTTCAACATCAACGCCAATCAAGCTAGGGCCGACAACAACGTGGTTAACGGTACGTTTCTCATCAACGGTAGTTATGCATCTATGTTATTTGATACTGGCGCGGATAAGAGTTTTGTGTCCTTAGAATTTGAACCCATCCTCAACCAAACTCGTGATAAACTCATGGAATCCATAACGGTGAAAGTTACTGACGGAAAACCGGTCTCATTAAACTCTATAATACGGAATTGTACCCTCACTCTAAACTATCACGATTTTCCAGTTGACCTCATTCCTATGAAGTTGGGAAGTTTCGACATTATAATCGGTATGGACTGGCTCAGCCAACATCATGCTGAAGTAGTATGCCGCGAGAAGTTCATTCGCATTCCTCTTGCAGACGGTCAAACCCTACGAATCTTTGGAGAAACCCTTTCGAAAGGACTCAAATTGATGTCCTGCCTTCAAGCTTGAAAATATCTCCGCAAGAACTATGTCGCATTCCTAACTCACGTGGTCAAGAAGGGAAACAAGGAGAAGAAACTCGAAGATATACCTGTAGTGAAAGAATTTCCACAAGTCTTTCCCGACGACATCTCAGGACGTCCTCCCATGAGAGAAGTCGAATTCCGCATTGATCTTGTACCTGGCGCTACACCCGTCGCGAAATCTCCCTATAGGTTAGCCCCATCCGAAATGCAAGAGCTGGCCAGTCAGCTGCAAGAACTGACTGACAAAGGATTCATACGTCCTAGCTCATCGGCTTGGGGGTGGCACCTGTTCTGTTTGTGAAGAAGAAAGATGGAACGTTTCGCATGTGTATCGACTACAGAGAACTCAACAAATTAACGGTCAAAAACCGCTATCCATTACCTCGCATCGATGATCTACTAGACCAACTTCAGGGTGCCACCTGTTTTTCAAAGATCGACCTTCGTTCTGGCTATCATCAACTCAGAGTACATGAAGAAGATGTCCCAAAGACCGCCTTCCGAACTCGTTATGGTCATTACGAATTCATGGTCATGCCATTTGGATTAACCAACGCCCCAGCTGTATTCATGGATCTAATGAATAGGGTACGCAAACCCTATCTCGACCGCTTTGTCATAGTCTTCATCGACGACATCCTCATCTACTCAAAGTCTAAATCTGATCATGAACGACACCTTCGACTCATCCTCACACTCTTAAGAACCGAAAAGCTCTAGCTAAATTCTCCAAATGCGAATTCTGGTTAAGAGAAGTACAATTCCTTGGACATGTCGTCAATGACAAGGGAATACATGTCGACCCCTCAAAGATCAAAGCAGTACAGGAATGGCAAGCGCCACGTACCCCTACCGAAGTAAGATCATTTCTTGGTTTGGCGGGTTACTATCGCCGTTTCATTGCAAATTTCTCCCGTATTGCTGTACCACTCACGGCTTTGACTCATAAAGGAAAACCCTTCTATGGGGACCTAAACAAGAAGAAGCCTTCCAAACCCTTAAGCAAAAACTTTGTGACGCACCTATCCTCACACTCCCCGAAGGTTGCGATGACTTTGTGGTATATTGCGACGCATCAGGGCAAGGACTAGGCTGTGTATTAATGCAAAGGGGAAAAGTGATAGCCTACGCTTCTAGACAACTCAAAGTTCATGAGAAGAACTACACCACTCACGACCTGGAACTTGGAGCCGTTGTCTTCGCTCTTAAGATATGGAGACATTACCTCTACGGTACCAAGTGTGAAATATACACTGACAACAAGAGCCTCCAACATATCTTTAACCAAAAGGAGTTGAATATGAGACAACGAAGATGGGTCGAACTTCTTAATGACTACGACTGTGAAATTCGGTATCATCCTGGCAAGGCAAACGTGGTGGCCGATGCGCTCAGTCGAAAAGGTTATGCGAACTCCATTTGTCTTCTATGTTCGCAAATCATAACCAACATCAAAGATCAAATCCGAGAAGCTCAACATGTTTCTGTAACAGAAAACGACGTACGCAATGAGCTATCTTGTGGAGCAGAACTTAAACTCGAAACAAAATCTGACGGTATTCTGTATTATCTAGATCGCATATGGATTCCCGATCACAATAACCTTCGTGATTTCCTTATGAATGAGGCGCACAAAACATGATACTCTGTACACCCAGGAGCCGACAAGATGTATCAAGACCTTCGATACACCTACTGGTGGCCTGGCATGAAAAAGGATATTGCTGTTTTTGTTTCCAAGTGCCTTACCTGTTCTAAAGTAAAAGCTGAACTTCAAAGACCTTCAGGACTTCTAACCCAACCTGAAATACCTGTATGGAAGTGGGAAAACATAACCATGGACTTCATTACCGGGTTAACTCGCACCTCCAGTGGGTATGACACTATATGGGTAATCCTTGATCGTCTCACAAAATCAGCTCACTTCATTCCAATTCGCGAAGACTTCAAGAACGAGAAGTTAGCTCGTATCTACATCAGCGAGATCGTAAGCAGTCATGGTGTACCTTTAAGCATCATTTCAGACCGCGATGGTCGTTTCACTTCACGAACATGGCAATCCGTACAAGCCGCTTTGGGTACATGATTAGACCTCATTACCGCTTTTCATCCTCAAACTGATGGACAATCTGAACGCACCATCCAAACTCTTGAAGACATGCTTCGAGCATGTGTCATAGACTTCAAAGGGAATTGGGACGCTCATCTACCATTAGTTGAATTTTCGTACAACAACAGCTATCATTCAAGTATCGGCATGGCACCTTTCGAAGCTTTATATGGTCGTAAGTGCCGATCACCAATATGTTGGCACGAAATTGGAGAAGCACAAATCACCGGTCCAGAATTAATACAAGAAACAACAGACAAGATCCATCAAATTCAAAACAATCTTTTAGCGGCACAAAGTCGTCAAAAGAGTTATGCAGACAAACGACGAAAGCCCTTGGAGTTTAACATTGGTGACCAAGTACTTTTAAAAGTATCACCGTGGAAGGGAGTGGTTCGTTTTGGCCAAAAAGGCAAGCTAGCACCACGCTACGTAGGACCTTTCAAGATACTCGAAAGAGTAGGACCTGTAGCATACAAGCTTGACCTACCAGAAGAACTCAACAGAATTCATCCCACATTCCACGTATCAAACTTGAAGAAGTGCCTCGCCTATGAAAACCTCCATATTCCTCTAGAAGACATTCAAGTCGATGAATCTATGCATTTCATTGAAAAACCAGTAGAAATTATGGACTTCGGAGAGAAACGTTTAAGACGAAGCCGTATTCCAATTGTCAGGGTACGCTGGGAGTCGAAACGAGGACCTGAGTTTACTTGGGAACGTGAAGACTCAATGCACGAGAAATACCCACATCTTTTTCCTGTTACCACTACTACTTAAATTTCGGGACGAAATTTCTAAAAGTAGGGGATACTGTAACATCCGTCGAAAAACGGGTTTCCAAAACCCGCTTCGTTTATTAATCGAATATCAAGCTATAAAATTTCGTTGCGTATTTATGGTTAATTTAATTTTAAATAATACATAATTAATAAACAATTTAGAATTTAAAAACTATAATTATTAAAAAGTGAAAATAAAGTAAATAAAAAAAGAAATCGGCTGCCGGGTTTCGAACCCGGGTCAGCCGGAAGAAACCAACATCACTTAACCACTCCGCCATTGACTACTTTGTGACATTTATTAAAACAAATAACATTTATAATAAAACTCAAAATCGAATTCAGTCAACAGCGCGCCCAATTCGCATTCGCCGGAAATTCCGACGATTTTGCCAATTATCGACGGTTTCCTTTGACTTAACGTATGTATTAACATCGACATCGGTTATAACCGATGTCTAATCCCGCGACATCAGTCATAACCGCCGGAGAAAGGCTGACCACGAATTAAGACTAAAATCAGACCCAATTCATCTTGATTCTTCCCTATAAATACACACCCAAGTCTCTGGTAATCATTTCGCTCAAAATCGCACCATTTCTCGAATCAATTTCACTCGCCGGAGATATTCTGCAATCGCCGGACTTTCGCCAGAAAACCGAGACTTACATCAAAACAGTAAATACCTCGACTCTTTCGGTTTCAATCCATTGTTAGACTATTACTAACTTCAATCCATCAACCAGAATCAATCCCAGACGACATTGCCGGATATTCTGCACTCGCCGGAAAACCTCTGGAATTTTCAAAATCACGCTGTGAATCGGTATAATCATCTAAACCTTCTGATAATCATTGTTTAGTAACTCAATTTCGCAACTAATCGATCAAAACTGTTAATTGATTCAATCAGACGAAATTCACAAATCAGAGCCGACGACCATTGCCGGAATTCTGAGAAATACAGTCTGATCGGTACATTCGATTCCTTAACTCTTTTTATCCATTACATTTCAATCGGTAATAAGTTCGACGAACGATTTAAACAAGAACAGAAGAATATTGGTCGTCTGAGTCTTTGAATGAAGAAGACGAAGTCGACGATGTTTATAAGAATAATTAAAACAAGTTATTAAACCAGGTTAGACACATAGTCCAGCGGTGGACTGTGTGCAAACAATTAGCGCACGTCACGAGTTCGAATCCTTACAAACGCACCGACTTTCCGAATTAAAACCAATTTTTTTTTGTTAAACAGAATCAGATCAGGTTCCAGTTTGTTTATTAGATTAATATAAATCGTAAATTAAACAGATAAGATACACAGCCCAACTGGTTGGGCTGTGCGCTTACAAACAAAAGAACCCGAGTTCGATCCGGCTTCCTGACACCGGTTCGACCATTTTAAACCCTTTTAATATAAGCCAAATATATTAACATTTAATCTGTATATAAATATAATTAAAACATAGAATATTACGGGTTAGACACGTAGCTCAGTTGGTAGAGCTGCGTGCACGCGTACGAGAGGTCCCGGGTTCGAACCTCACTCAGTGCACCTCAGACCACAGTCCGACCGGTCAACGGTCCGGTCAAAGGACCGGTCAACGGTCAACCCAAAAAGTCAACATTTTTTTATATTTTTATTTATTTATTTAATTTAAAAATCAATTAAAAATACTTAAAAATAATATTTTTAAAGTTAGAAAATGACCTTAAACTCACAAAAATAAATCTAAAAATCCTATTAAAATTGTTAATAAAATCCACTTATTTACCGTACCTTTTAGTTATTATTTAGGTTAGTTATTACTCGTCGATCAACTCTCTAAATTCGTGCGCATTCAACATAATCAAACGAACGCACCCAATGTGAGTGAATCTCTACCAATTCCCCGTTTTAATCACATTTTGGGGTGTATCATGTGTAGCTATTTATTTATTACATTTAAACACTTGTGCATCCATCATATCCATGATCAAATGTGTATCCAACATGTATCAATTGTTTGTATGGTTAATGTTTAGATTAAATTTATCAGTTTCAGTACATACATCATCATAGGCTCGTCTGTTCCCCATTACCTATGAGCGGAACCGTTCCCCATTACCTATGAGCGGAACGTGATGTTGCCAGCATAAGATCGGCTCCGTTTGATTGAGCCTTGATCTCACATACGTCATCATAGGCTCGTCTGTTCCCCATTACCTATGAGCGGAACGAGACGTTGCCAACATATACATTATCATTCATGTCATATACTCATTCAAGGTGGTTTGTAATTGTTTGTTTACATACGTTTGCTCACATATGATTATTGCACAATTTTTTCCATATTAAATACAACAAGAAATCAATAACAAATGTTTTTAACAAGGTTCACTCGCCAACTTTTGATGACCCAAAATTCCCCATTTTTACACATGATACAGGTGATCCAGTTGAAGCAAGAAACATATAGGACGGCCTAGAAGAATAAATCAGTTTAGACTTTGGATTATTTTTACTTTGTTTCATTTCCTTGTATTTGTATGAATTTGGTTTGAACATTAAGTTGTAATTTGAATTTAATAAATATGAAACATTTAGTAAACATCATGAGCTTTGGTGATAACCCAATTATGCCCCGACTCTTATTCCGCTGCGGGTCAGGGTGTGACAGTCCACATGGAACCGGTGGACCAACCTCAACCACCACCTGAACCACCAAGAAGGAAGCGTGGAGCACGTTTGTCGGTACGTGCCGAAAAAAGGTCGGGATCGCTGCCACCTTTGCCCAACTCCTACCCCACAATTCAAGAGGACCCACAAATGGGTGGACCCTTTAATGTTTCACCTATAGTGGAACCAACACCAGCACCTGCTGTTCAACCACCACCGTCGGGTTATACTAACCCAATCCCCACATATCCAGACACGTCTGGATATGATCCTTTTAACATGTCTACACCGGTAGATTATCAGGCATGGTCGCAAGACCCATATATGCAAGCGGTTATGCACAACGCACTTTACCCATCTCCTTTCCCACCTACTTATCCACCGACTGGATATCCAACTTATGGGTACTAGTATCCGGTTATGCCACAACAACAACCACAACCTTCGCCGCCACTTGAGGCCATTAATGAGGCCTTAGAAAGAATAAAAGAAATGCAACAGCAAGCGGAGAAAACGGAGAAGAAGACAAACAAATTCTTCAAGAAACTCTCCAAATTGGTCAAAGGAAAGAAGGACGAGTGAAGTCTCTTCTAATTATATGTAGTCCTTGCATGGACAGTTTATTTCACTTTTCTAGTATTGTATTTTGTAATTATCATTTAATGAAATATTTGGAATTACATCGGGGTGTAGGCATACACCTGACAGACGCTCATATGCAATATTCCCAAGACGTTAGGGATGACTCCTTTGTGAGTCCTAAGTGGTGTGTATTTAATCATGTCTCGGTTTCTGTACTGGGCCTGTGTGTATTAACAAACATGTGAATCTGATACAAGGTTGCAAGGTCAACTTTCCCAAGTTAATAAAAGATTTTGTGTCGTTTTGCACTTAAAAACCATTTTAAAGTTTTTAAAATGAGTCAGTTGGGTGTATTTACCAGCGTAAGCTGACGTATTGTCCAATGGCTAAACTGCAGGTACAATATGAAATAGGCCGGAAGCTGCTCGGTAGTGAATAAGAGGATCTTGCAAATCCTTAGATCTGCCCTAAAGTCTATTTTGTATTCTTTCTTGTACATTTTAATGATCCGCCTGTGGATCTTCTATTACGAGCCTGTATATTTTTTGTATTTTCGAACATTTGGTTTGTAATAGTAATTTTACTCCAAGACTTCCGCTGTGCTGTGTTTAATTGACTATGATGATTATCAACTTACGTCACGATACTCCCCACCCGGGCCCATTGGTGTATGGATTTCGGGTTGGAAATCCGGGGTGTGACATCAAAGAATCAAAACACCCAACCCGTGAGTAGATCTACTACTCTCCCTTTTTTTAGTCATTAAACATTTTTGCGGCGTATCGTGTGTTATGATTTTTGATTTTTTCTATTAATTAAATAACATGCAAGGTCAATGTGTCATTATGTGTTTCGCGCTCATTGTTTCTATTTTTGCTAGTATCTATTGTTGCAATTGTGTGTACCTATGTGTTTACTCGCTTTGTGTCATAGGTCTCACGTGGATCCCCTGGTTGACTAGGTTCCCCACGGCCATGGGTTGTAGCATAGTATCGCCATTAGTATTAGACTCGCTCTTCGGGGTTTGAGCCTAATGCATGCTTTTTTTAGTCTTATTCTTTTATATTGTATCTATATTCTAGTTGTGGTGATTTGTTGATTGTTGTTGGGATTGTGGTG
The DNA here is from genome assembly GCA_947069175.1 of Scalesia atractyloides. Classification (NCBI taxonomy): domain Eukaryota; kingdom Viridiplantae; phylum Streptophyta; class Magnoliopsida; order Asterales; family Asteraceae; genus Scalesia; species Scalesia atractyloides. Next base: position 83,763,918 of record CAMTDV010000116.1, on the reverse strand, counting down.
CTATTTGATGTTTCTATAACTCATGATAAAGCATGTAAAATATATTATTTTGAAAGCTTTTTAAGTAAAATAAATCAAATAATAAAGCAAAACGTTTTATTTAAAATTTCGATCTATTCACCAACATTTTGTTGACCCCAAAACCTTTTTGTGCGTGATACAGGTACATGACTTGAGAGAGTTTGAAGCTGAAGACACGCAGGATGTGCTTTAGTAATAAATAGGATTATTGTTCATGATTTACGTATGTTATGGATATTATGAAAGTCATGTTGAAATTTATTCTATGATTATGTGTGACAAATCTAAATTGGTGCATTAAAATATCTAAACTTATAATAGTGTCATAAGCTATGAACAATCATCATGCCCCGTACCATATTCGTTGCGGGTCGGGGTGTGACAAGGGTCCGTAAGGATCTTGGGCGTGCAGAGATTTTAAACCCCTTACGGCTGTAAGAGGTAATGGGTTACGGTCCGTAAGGACATCCGGAATGTAAAATTGCATTTTCAGTCCCCTCAATTCAATTCAACCCCCATTTTATAAATCTTGTCCCTCTCCTCCAACATATCAAGTGTCACACCCCGACCCGCAGCGGAAAAAGGTGATCGGGGCATAATTGGGTTATCATCAAAGCTCATGACATTTATTATACGTTTCATATTCATTAATACATTTTAATGGAAATTTACAATAATTGATACAACATGTTCTAACTATCAATCTAAGCTTCTTGGTTCTCTTCTAAGGCATTTCCTATGTTTTCCTTGCTTCAACCTGTTCACCTGTATCATGTGTAAAAGGATTTTTGGATCAACATAAAGTTGGCGAGAGAATCCTATGGAAAAGATTTGAACAAGTTTATCCAGTTGATTATAAATAATGTGCATAACCATATATGAGTAAATGTAGATGTAAATTTATTCACACAACACATAATATTGAATATTGAACACACATACACCAAATGATTGTTTTGAGGCACGCGTTGTTCGACTCGTCTCCCACGAGGAACTGATGGGCCTAATGAATGAGTTTTGAGGCACGCGTTGTTCTTACGAACTGATGGGCCTAATGCATGAGTTTTGAGGCACGCGTTGTTCTTACGAACTGATGGGCCTAATGTATGAGTTTTGAGGCACGCGTTGTTCTACGAACTGATGGGCCTAATGAATGAGTTTTAAGGCACGCGATGTTCAACTCGTCTCCCACGAGGAACTGATGGGCCTAACAAATAATTTGCATCAAACTTGACAATATGTAATACATCACAACAAACAATATTCACATTCTAAGTTTAGATCATATAATGGTATAGCACAAGTTTGAATAAGCGAATTTATTTAAGCGACACATGATACACCCCAAAACATGAATAAAAAGGGGAATTTGTAAGAATTCACTCACATTGGGTGCGTTCGGTTGATGAGGTTGAATGCACGCGAAATAGTTTTAACCGCGAGTGAAATTAACCTAGATAAATAGCATTTTGGTTCGGTAAGCAAACGGATTTTATTAATCTATTTTAGTAGGATTGTTGGGTGTATTTTTGTGAGTTTGAGGCTATTATCTAACCTTAAAAATGTTATTTTTAAGTATTTTTAATTGATTTTTAATTAAAATAATTAAATAAAAATAATAAAAAAAATATTTGATTTTTGCTACAGTTGACTTTGACCGTTGACTTTGACTGACCGTTGACCGGTTCGAAAGGCTTATTGTTGTGCGCTGGGTGAGGCTCGAACCCGAGACCTCCCGTACGCGTGCACGCAGCTCTACCAACTGAGCTACGTGTCTAACCCGTCATATATCCGATTTTAATTATATATATATTAATTAGATTTAAACAGAAATCCTTTATTTTAAAAAACGAATTAAATCCCGAGAACCGGTGCGCTCCACAGGTCTCGAACCCGGGACCTGTGGGTTAGCGGACACACAGTCCACCGCTGGACTGTGTGTCTCACTTGGTTATAAACTCGGTTATCAATATACTTAACATATACCTAAATCAATCCGGTTCAGTTTGCTGAAAAAGGAATTTTTATTAAGGCAGCGTATGAGGGACAATACTCGAACTCGAGACCTTAGCGTTCAAAGTGCACACAGTCCACCGCTGGACTGTGTGTCTAACCCGGTAAATAACTGGATTTTAATTATACTTAACTATTACCGAAACTTCGTCTTCTTCAATGGTTTTCACCGGAAGTGACGACTGACTGATTCGAAATGTTGATTCAGGTTTCTTTAGCGTTTTATGATCAATTACAGACGAGATAAAAGTAAAAAGGAAAGGAATTAGGCGTGAAAAGTACCGACTGGTTCTCCTCTGTTTTCCGGCAGAACTCCGGCGACAGCAAGCTCTTCCGGCGGCGAGTGTCTTGAAGCAGAGAGTCTTCCGTAAGCTTACAAAGGTGTGTGGGTGACTTCGGTAAAAGTTTAGGGGGTTCAGTGAAGCTCAGAGATTAAAAACTCGGTTTTCCAGCGACGTATAAAATATTTCCGGCGAGTGAGGGACTTCCGGTGAACAGAAACAAAGATTTTTGAGTGAAGAAGAAGTGTGTGGTGCGAGTTCTCTTGTGATAGGTTGGGTTGTATTTATAGAGTAACAAGTAATTCCCTGAATTTGGTAAAGAAAATTTCGGCCGACTTGATTTCCGGGATTGGTCTTTGACTGTTCGATTAAGTCTGACCAATTGATTGAAAACGGTTAAACTTTAGACTCTTGATCGCGAAGAACAGAAACGGAAACTTGATTGATCCCTGATTTCAAGTTCGGCTGATACAGGGCGCCGATATCGAATTCGGAAAAACATGATATCAATTAAATGATTCTAATATTAAACAAAAGTCACAAGTGGCGCAGCGGTTGATGGTTTGCAAGTTAAGACTTTGAGGAAAATCCGGCTGACCCGGGTTCGAAACCCGGCAGCACCAAAACATTTTTATTTTGCGATTTTTAACAGTTTTTCAAAAACTAATTATATATTCCCGCATAATAATTGATTATGTATCGTTTAAAATTATTTTGGGCATTTAATTCGCAACGAAAATTTTAACTGACTGTTCGGTTGATAAACGGAGCGGGTTTGGGTAAATCCGTTTTTGACGGATGTTACAGTATCCCTGCTTTTTAGAAATTTCGTCCCGAAATTTAAATAGTGATATATTTGACTAAAAGAATGATGGTGTTTAGTTTGACAGTTACATACTTAGAAGAAATAAGGGTTTAGGTTTTTGTTTGAGGCGGTAACGTTCCTTGTAAAGGTTAAGTATCCTAATACAGGAATCGCTTTTTGTTGCCTACTGTATAAGTATTGTTAAGCAGGAATGATTCGCTAAAATGATATCATGCATAAGAGTTTAGATATGTTTGGAAAAGTATGGTTATATCCTAAGGCAAAACTTCCAATACTACAATTTACACAAATAACCACAACAACTAATAATTGAATCCACATTCTGATAGTATATATGTTTGAATGGTGATGGTTCCTCTCTCGTTTGTTATGATGGAGAGGTTAGTTTATGTAGAAATGGAACACAATCCAATTTCTTTAAATAGTGAGATGATGTAAATGTAACACAAATTTCAACCAAGGCAATACTAAATCCTACATGGAGCATCTCATAACCGCCTGATAACGCCTCTGATCCTTTGGCAAGAATACTTATATATAGGAAGTACCAGCGGGGTATCCACCATATTCTTGCCAAATTTTCATTGGTTTTATCAGTGAATTATGATTAGTCCTATAACTCTACAACCAAAACAACAACTCATAAATACTGAAAATGATAATGTCTGTGCGATCAAGGCTCAATCAAACGGAGCCGATCGTATTGCATGTACTGAAAATGAAAATGTCTGTGTGATCAAGGCTCAATCAAACGGAGCCGATTGTATTGCATGTACTGAAAATGATAAACTTAATCTAAACAACAATCACACCAACAGCCTAAACATGGAACCTTTCATAACCGCCTGATAATGCCTCCGATCATTTGACAAGAATACTTATATATAGGAAGTACCAGCGGCGTATCCACCATACTCTTGTCAAATTTTCATTGGTTTTATCAGTAAGTTATGATTAGTTCTATGTGACTCTAGAACAAACACAACAACCAGCGCTTGAGTTTTAATTCTGATAGTATACATGTTTGAATGATGACATTACCTCTCTCGTTTAATATGATGGAGAGGTTAGTCTATGTAGAAGTGAGACACAACTCAACTTCTTTAAATGATGAAACTGAAATATGTCGTGAAGTATGATGACATGAATATTAAATCAATGAGTATAAAACAAACTGAATTAGTAATTTGCATTAAAATTCTTGGATAAAATTCCAATTGAGATACGTGAAAGTTGAGATAACATAAAGAAAAACATAAAAACTAAGTGATTGGAGTTGAATCTTGATTCTTGGTGAGAGAAGGCTAGTTAAGTGGTTGGTTTGGACCGTTAATATCTTCAACAGGATTGGTGTTGATGTTATAAACTCTTCCTCTTGCTGGCGGTGGAGCTGGGTTTGTTTGATTTGCTTGGTTAACTGGGTTCGCTTGAGCTTGGGCGTTTATGATGTTAACCAAACGAGGGCACGTGTTTCTAAAATGGGTAGGGTCGCCACAATTGAAACAAGCTCGAACATATGGGTACATGGGGTATTGAGGTTGTTGATATGTTTGGATCATGGGTTGAGTAGGGGTTGAGGTTTGGTTTTGAGCGGTGCGGCAAGCTTTGCTCAAATGACCTTAGCGTCCATAATTCGCACATAGTCGACAGGGTAAAGTAGATGGATGGTGATAGAAACAGGTATTGCATTGAGGGTGAGGTCCAATGTAAGGTTTCTTATTTGGGTAAGTTGGGTTGGGTGCTACTTGAGTGATTGGGATAGTTTGGGGAGGTACAATTTGTGAAGCTGGTTGGTTGCGTTGGGTGACGGCGAAGATTTGCCCATCTCGTTTCCTCTTAGAAATAGGTGGTGTAGAGGATTCGGTTCGGGTGGAGTTTGAGGTTTCGGTTGATGCTTTATCCTTCTTCTTCTCCTCTTTGAAATCTTGGTTCCGGATTCGGTTCTCGGTGAGCGCGGTTGCTAGCTCCATTGCTGCTTCCAAAGTTGCAGGCGAGGTACTTATTACGGAGTCTTGAATCTTTGATGGAAGACCACGAATGTAGTGCTCGATCAAACGGTAGAGGGGAGTAAACAAATTGGGAACCATTTGATTTAACTCAAGGAATCTCTTGTTGTATGTGGTGTGGTCGCCTTCCTTTTGTTTCAAAGCATGGAACTCATCCTCCAATTTCTTGATTTCACTTCTTGGACAAAACCGTCTTGTCATGATTCCCTTCAATTCTTCCCAAGTCAAGGTCATAGTTTCTTCAACACCTCGTTTGGTCTTCTCTGTATTCCACCATGTGAGTGCTGTTCCAAGTAAACGACCGGTGGCATAACGCACTTTGCGATCATCGGGGCAATCGCAACTTAGAAAAGTGTTCTCCATTTCTTCGAACCAGTGGAGGAGAGCGGTGACACCTTCAGTACCTTCGTATTTTGGAGGATCGCAGGATTTGAAATGTTTGTAGGTGCATTTAGTGACTGAAGGATTGATAGTGTTTTGATCTTCTTGTTGGGTTGGGTTAACGGAATTAGCGGTAAGGGCTTGTTGAACTTGAACTACGATGTTGGGTATTACGGTCGCCATTTGCTGAGCGATTTGGGTAGCCATGCGTTCACGGGCTTTTCCTGCTCTCATTTTCCTACGAGCGAGGCTAGAAGACATCTACAAGGAATACATGTCAAGAGTATGAGTTGGATGCCTTTGGGATCGTGGGTCGAGTTTGGGAATGAACGTTCATAAAATAAATATAGAAAACTAACTCTACTACATCCATAGGATGTCTTGGGTTTTGCTCGTAATTGGGCCTTGCATGCCGCCATACTTCACCTTCGTAATCACGTGGGCCCCCATGATTACCGGGTTTTTCATATGGTTCGCATGTGTTAGCCTGGTTACGTACACTAAAACCCGGAGAAAATCGAGAAATATGTAACGTATGATATTCGGAATGTGCCCAGGCATGGACACGGTGACATCTCAAAGTGAGGTTAGTTCGAACAACGTTTGGTGTGGCATGCTTTGGCCTAATAGGTCCGTCGTACTCTCATCGTTAGTCCCCAGGTAGGCAAACTGGTCCATTATTTTGGATTTATACGAATGCCAACCTAGACAGGACGTCCCGACTACCGGTACTTGTACCCTTCCGATTACTACATGCCCGTCGCAAAACTTACTTTGATGGGATTTGAAAATTGCAACAAAGTCCTTGAATAATGAGAGTATGAAAATGAATTGAATATATGAACATTGATATATGTATAACGAATATGTATATAAGCATGTATGTTTGACTGTAATATGAAACAAATAAATATCACAAGTTTGTATGTAACCACCTAATCAATTAAAATTTAGGCAGACTATAGTATAGGCTCTAAGGGTCTAATAACCTATCCTATATCCCTATAGTCATGGCTCTGATACCAATCTGTCACACCCCGACCCGCAGCGGAAAAAGTTGATCGGGGCATAATTGGGTTATCATCAAAGCTCATGACATTTATTATACGTTTCATATTCATTAATACATTTTAATGGAAATTTACAATAATTGATACAACATGTTCTAACTATCAATCTAAGCTTCTTGGTTCTCTTCTAAGGCATTTCCTATGTTTTCCTTGCTTCAACCTGTTCACCTGTATCATGTGTAAAAGGATTTTTGGATCAACATAAAGTTGGCGAGAGAATCCTATGGAAAACATTTGAACAAGTTTATCCAGTTGATTATAAATAATGTGCATAACCATATATGAGTAAATGTAGATGTAAATTTATTCACACAACACATAATATTGAATATTGAACACACATACACCAAATGATTGTTTTGAGGCACGCGTTGTTCGACTCGTCTCCCACGAGGAACTGATGGGCCTAATGAATGAGTTTTGAGGCACGCGTTGTTCTTACGAACTGATGGGCCTAATGCATGAGTTTTGAGGCACGCGTTGTTCTTACGAACTGATGGGCCTAATGTATGAGTTTTGAGGCACGCGTTGTTCTACGAACTGATGGGCCTAATGAATGAGTTTTAAGGCACGCGATGTTCAACTCGTCTCCCACGAGGAACTGATGGGCCTAACAAATAATTTGCATCAAACTTGACAATATGTAATACATCACAACAAACAATATTCACATTCTAAGTTTAGATCATATAATGGTATAGCACAAGTTTGAATAAGCGAATTTATTTAAGCGACACATGATACACCCCAAAACATGAATAAAAAGGGGAATTTGTAAGAATTCACTCACATTGGGTGCGTTCGGTTGCTGAGGTTGAATGCACGCGAAATAGTTTTAACCGCGAGTGAAATTAACCTAGATAAATAGCATTTTGGTTCGGTAAGCAAACGGATTTTATTAATCTATTTTAGTAGGATTGTTGGGTGTATTTTTGTGAGTTTGAGGCTATTATCTAACCTTAAAAATGTTATTTTTAAGTATTTTTAATTGATTTTTAATTAAAATAATTAAATAAAAATAATAAAAAAATATTTGATTTTTGCTACAGTTGACTTTGACCGTTGACTTTGACTGACCGTTGACCGGTTCGAAAGGCTTATTGTTGTGCGCTGGGTGAGGCTCGAACCCGAGACCTCCCGTACGCGTGCACGCAGCTCTACCAACTGAGCTACGTGTCTAACCCGTCATATATCCGATTTTAATTATATATATATTAATTAGATTTAAACAGAAATCCTTTATTTTAAAAAACGAATTAAATCCCGAGAACCGGTGCGCTCCACAGGTCTCGAACCCGGGACCTGTGGGTTAGCGGACACACAGTCCACCGCTGGACTGTGTGTCTCACTTGGTTATAAACTCGGTTATCAATATACTTAACATATACCTAAATCAATCCGGTTCAGTTTGCTGAAAAAGGAATTTTTATTAAGGCAGCGTGTGAGGGACAATACTCGAACTCGAGACCTTAGCGTTCAAAGTGCACACAGTCCACCGCTGGACTGTGTGTCTAACCCGGTAAATAACTGGATTTTAATTATACTTAACTATTACCGAAACTTCGTCTTCTTCAATGGTTTTCACCGGAAGTGACGACTGACTGATTCGAAATGTTGATTCAGGTTTCTTTAGCGTTTTATGATCAATTACAGACGAGATAAAAGTAAAAAGGAAAGGAATTAGGCGTGAAAAGTACCGACTGGTTCTCCTCTGTTTTCCGGCAGAACTCCGGCGACAGCAAGCTCTTCCGGCGGCGAGTGTCTTGCAGCAGAGAGTCTTCCGTAAGCTTACAAAGGGTGTGGGTGACTTCGGTAAAAGTTTAGGGGGTTCAGTGAAGCTCAGAGATTAAAAACTCGGTTTTCCGGCGACGTATAAAATATTTCCGGCGAGTGAGGGACTTCCGGTGAACAGAAACAAAGATTTTTGAGTGAAGAAGAAGTGTGTGGTGCGAGTTCTCTTGTGATAGGTTGGGTTGTATTTATAGAGTAACAAGTAATTCCCTGAATTTGGTAAAGAAAATTTCGGCCGACTTGATTTCCGGGATTGGTCTTTGACTGTTCGATTAAGTCTGACCAATTGATTGAAAACGGTTAAACTTTAGACTCTTGATCGCGAAGAACAGAAACGGAAACTTGATTGATGCCTGATTTCAAGTTCGGCTGATACAGGGCGCCGATATCGAATTCGGAAAAACATGATATCAATTAAATGATTCTAATATTAAACAAAAGTCACAAGTGGCGCAGCGGTTGATGGTTTGCAAGTTAAGACTTTGAGGAAAATCCGGCTGACCCGGGTTCGAAACCCGGCAGCACCAAAACATTTTTATTTTGCGATTTTTAACAGTTTTTCAAAAACTAATTATATATTCCCGCATAATAATTGATTATGTATCGTTTAAAATTATTTTGGGCATTTAATTCGCAACGAAAATTTTAACTGACTGTTCGGTTGATAAACGGAGCGGGTTTGGGTAAATCCGTTTTTGACGGATGTTACATCAAGAATATTTGGAGAGTTTTCGAACACATGTTGCTTTATGATTTGAAAAAATATTCGGTTTGTTACATCCTCATCCCTTAAAAGAAATCTCGTCCTCGAGATTTTATTCAAATCGATGGGGGTACTTTTGTCTTATGTTCGATTCAACGTCCCATGTAAATTCAGGGCCACGACGGGAATCCCATTTAACTTTTACGGTGGGGATCCTTTTCTTTCGGAGCTTTTTGACCGGTTGATCCTCAATTGACAAAGGTTTCTCAATAAACCTTAAATTTTCATCAATTTGAACGTCATGATGAGGCATAGCTAGCTTGTAATTCATTCCTCTAGTAGTTTAAGCTTGTAAATAAGCCACAGAACCAATACATTCAATTATCTCGAACGGTTCAATATATCTTGGGCATAACTTGCCCTTCTTTCCCAATCTCATCACACATTTCCAAGGTGATACTTTTAGCAAAACCTTATCTCCGATTTGGAACTTAAGAGGCTTCCTCCTCTTGTGAGCATAATTTTGCTGCCTATCACGGGTAGCTGTGAGCCTATCACGGATTTGCGTAATCTTATCTATAGTTTCAAGAACTATCTCAGGCCCAGACAGTTTGCTTTCTCCAACTTCAGCCCACCAAGCAGGCATTCTACAATTTCTTCCATATAAAGCCTCGAACGGAGTTGTCTTTATACTAGTGTGATAACTATTATTGCAGGAGAATTCAATTCAAGAAATGTGGCCATCCCAAGTACCACCTAGATCAATCACACATGCTCTCAGCATGTCTTCCAATGTTTGGATCGTATGCTCACTTTGACCATCTGTGTGTGGATGGTAAGTTGCACTAAAATTTTGGTGCACTCCTAGAGCTTGTTGAAAGCTTTTCTAGAAATGGGATTTATATCTAGCATTTCTATCGGATACTTGGGACACCGGAACTCCATGAAGGAATACAATGCAGTGCACATATATCTTGCCAATTTATCTGAACTGAAATTTTCCTTAATTGGCAGAAAATGAGCTAACTTTGTCAGTCTATTGACTATAACCCATATGATGTCGTTGCCAAACTTGTTCTAGGTAATATGGTTATAAAGTTAATGGTTACCATCTCCCATTTCCATGTGGGTATCTTTAATTGTTGTAGTCATCCTGACGGTTTCTGGTGTTCGACCTTAACTTGCGAAAACATCGGACATTTAGCTATATGGGTGGCCATGTACTTTTTCATGCCCATTCGCCGATAATTCTTCTTTAGATATTTGTACATCTTATCTCCATTAGGATGTACGGAGTATTTCGAGTTATGTGATTCCTCAAGAATCAGATATTTGAGTCCTCTAAAAATGGGAACCCAGATTCTACCATTAAGTCTCAAAGTCTATTATTTCTAGGTGCTAGCTGTTCCACAGTTCCACCTAGTCCTTCATTTGGAGCATTCATCTACAATAAGGCTAGTTTCTGAGCATCTAACAGCTTCTCATTCAAGATTCTCTTAGCATAAACCTTTATTGGTTTAATTATTTCTTTTCGACTCAAGGCGTTTGCCACAACATTAGCCTTGTGAAGATGATAACGAATCTCTCATTTGTCTAGAGGATTACCGATTGCAAATTGTTTGATGGGCGATGTGTATTTTTGTAACGTCGTAAAACTCTTTTTCGTCCTCCCATCTAGGCCCTCTTAAACTATTCATACCTTGCTTCTATATCACCAACAATTTCTAAAAGCAAAGATTTTGACATACGATACCTTGCTCGAAATGTCGCTTCATCTTATGTGGCACAGAACTTTGTGAGCTCTTTCGCGATTATGTGGCACATATCTTTTCTTAGACATTGCTGTGTCTTTAACTTCGACTTGGGTGACAATATCCATGAGAAATTGAAGGGTACTGCTGCTCGAGAATAAATCATCATGATGGTTGGGTGGAATGAATATTTTTCCATCACCATCCATCTTGTAGTATAAAAAATTTTGAATAGTTAGAATAAAGAGAGGGAAAATGATTGTAGAATTGTGTGTCAAAAATAAAATGTGAGATATGTAACTAAAGGGGTAAGATTTTATTTCATTTTTGAGGACAAAGACCACGATGAACTAGTGAGAATATTTTAGAGAGCTAATTGTGAACTCAGAACAAGTTAACCTCTCTCTTTATCTTTTTATGGCTGGGTCACAAATAATAATACGGCTATAGTCCTTGAAAGTCTAGTGAAATAATATAATAAAATATAATTTCATGATTTATCGGTTCGCTTATGGCGCACTCTTAACTATAACCATAACTAACCGATTCATCGGTTAATCACAAAACCTTAACCATAACCATCGGTTATATCAAATTCGGTTAAATTCGATGTGATCACGGTTCGGATTTATCGGTCAATGGTCGGTTATGGTTAATCTTGCTCACCCTTAATTCTCAGCATCAACTATCTATTCTTTTTGGGAGTGATTTGAGTTTTCGCACACCAATTGCATAGAAAACATCTGGTAAAGAAAACTATAAATATAACGTAGTTATTTTGGTCCAATGAAGTGCTTAATATTATAAACTATAGCATTCTTTAGTTAGGTGCTTTCGTTGTTAATTAGCAACAAAAGGCCCAGCACAAGATTTAAAAAGTCCCACTACCTTCCTAGTTCTGATCACTTTTATGAAAATAGTGAGCATTTTATCTGATGTTCTGTTTGTATTTTACAAAGTTGATGGTTGAGCTTTGATTTGTAAATGACTAGTAAAAACGTATCTTTTTGAGGATGCTTGCGTGTAATTCACTGACGTTGACTGAGATGGAACGTACAATCTTGACAAAAAAAAAAACAGAAAATGCCTTTCATTTTGATAAGATTTTCATTTTGACTGAGATAGATGCTTGCGGTGGTTACCTGGAATATGTCTTCATCAACTTGATTAAAATTAATGAAATATCTTTGTTGACCAAGGTCCAGGAGGTTCAAACTTGGTTTATTTTTGTAGGGTGAGAATCATAACAAGATTACAAAGTTAGTTGAGAATTCAAGAGAACCACTGTTAAGAATCATCCAAGCAAGTTTAAAGAAAAATTAAAATTGTTTATTAAAAGGTTATTATTATAAAAAATTTAGAAATATATGTAGATTGATAAGTTATATATACATATAGCTCATTGATCTACATATGTATATTTTTTTTTAATTTATGTAAAAAGTATTAACATAAAAAAAGTTGCTTAGTTGATACTTTCACGGTAGGTCTGTTAGTTCGTACTTTATATTATTTTAGAAAAGGTCTTATATTAAATTAATAAAGTTTTAAGAAATAAGTGTACAACAGTTCTGTTTCAAATTGTTTTAATGACATAAATTAAAAGGGTAGATGTGAGATTTAGATTATTAGTTTCAAATTATTTTAATGACATAATTAAAAGGGGTAGATATGAGATTTAGATTATTAAAAAAGAGTATATACATTTGATATTTTATTGTTTGTGTACTTATTCAGAAATTTGAACTTACACGAATAAGCTTTTCTTTGTTTTTAACGGTTAATTTTTCTCCATAAATATTTAAACCCTAAAGCTCGAATCTTGCTCTCCCTACAAGAGATAATTTCTCAGCCTAAGTGGCACAAGGATAAGCTAAAACATTGATTCCGTCATAGGATGTTAGGAATTCAATGTTTAACTTAAATATGTAATACCTAATACCAACTACTATTAATTATTATCTTTGATTGAAAATATGAATCATTGATTATTTCGCCATATTAGAAAATCAACTACTATTTTAATGTGCGAATGGATAGAAATCGGACAAAGTGTATGGTTAAATTTATAATAAATCTTAATATACAAATTGGTCGTTATTGACGGCCCCTAAATGGCCTGAACGGCTGAAAACCCCCCACCATAAAGGCAAAAAAAAGTTTAACTAGTTGGCCTGTTTCCTACAACCATACGACTTTTTTTAATCAAATTTGGCATCATAAATTACAAACCAATTCACATATCATGTCTCATCTTCAAGAGCTAGATCACCTCAGAATCCCATTTGATGACATCAAATATGCCACTAACAACTTCTCTCAGCAAAATTTCCTCGGCCAAGGTGGATTTGGGCGGGTCTACAAAGGTCAGCTCCCCTCCACGGGCTCAAGTGAGCCGGATACCACAGTGGCTGTAAAGCGGTTAGATGTGAAGCTGGGTGGGCAAGGAGAACATGAGTTCCTAATCGAGATTCTTATGCTTGCTAGTTACAAACATGACAACCTTGTTTCTCTCGTTGGGTTCTCTGACGACGGTCATGAGAAAGTTCTTGTATACCAACACGAGGTTAATGGAAGCCTAGACCACCATCTGGCCTCCACAAACCTCACATGGGCGCAACGTCTGCGTATCTGTCTTGGGGCGGCACAAGGGCTCGAGTATCTTCATGAAGGTGTTGGAGCGGGTCACAGGGTGCTACATCGTGACATAAAAAGCTCTAATGTGTTGCTAGATGCCAATTGGGAAGCTAAGATTTCGGGTTTTGGATTATCTAAAATAGGTCCAACTAATCAACCATTCACTTCTCTTGTCACTAATGCTTGCGGCACGTTCGGCTATCTTGATCACTATATCTAGCCACCGGAGTACTTACAAAAGAATCTGACGTGTATTCTTTTGGAGTCGTGTTATTTGAAGTCCTGTGTGGGAGACCTGCAATGATCGCGAAATATGAAGATGAGCGTAGATTTCTATCTCGCCTGGTGAAACTTCATCAACAGAAGGGGACACTACACCAGATTATAATCCCCGATCTACTCGAGCAAATGAAGCCGTATTCCTTAGAAGTGTTCTACAATATTGCTTTTAAATGCCTGAATGAAGATCGTAAACAACGCCCGACGATGGGTTTAGTTGTTAAAGAGTTAGAAACTGCTTTAAAACATCAACTGGTAAGTTATCCTAGAAAAATCATAAGTGTTCACAGGAGGTTTGTAAACTTATTTTGGATTCCAGGGAGTCTAGTCAAAGAAGCAGACTCATTTTTTGAGTTTTGTCATGTCAGCGCATTAGAGAAGTTCGCTTGTCACGTGAATATCTGGTGTCAGATTCTTTTAGAATCTGGTAACCAAGGTAGCGAACTCCTTGGAAGCCAAAATTCTAAAAACCTCCTACAAAATACTTGTTATTTTTCCATACTTATCATCATCTTCTTAAATTCAGATTTGAACATACAATCACACACTTTGTATTATTGGATATTAGGATACGCGATCAACCGTTTCAGACCCTCGAATCGTAGGTTATCATTTCCTTAAAATTCGATTTAATTTTGCGGTGATCAAAATCACAAACTGTGTTATTTGATGGTAGCGTACACGAACGAGGTTATGGGGATCAGTGATTGGTCACGACCGTTGGATTCATTCACTCATGTTTACGGTGGAAGATTCTGATGGTTTGTTGCATTCTTCTGAACAATATGGTGGCCTCAATGACGCTAACAACAAGGGGGTTGAAATTTCTACGGTGATCAACTCTTATCCCTACTTCAATTATAAGTGATATATTTTCTGGTTTGTTACTTATGATTATTGTTGAAAATATTAGACGTATTTCAACACTAACATAATTTGATTAGTTTATGAAGATCAATTAACAGAATTATTAATGATTAATAGGTTAGTAACTTGAAGACTAACATGGTATAAAGAAACAGCATGTAATGTTACTTAAATTTGCATTTAAAATTTAAAATTAAGAAACAGTCTAAGTGAAGAAAATATGGTATAAAACTGAAAACACAAAGTTTTATAGAGTTGATTCTCAAGTATATGATGGAGATGAAAGTGTTGAAAGAGGATTGTTATATTTATAAAAGGGAAAGTGAATAAGGTGTTATACCCAAATCAGAAGCAAAACCCTCAAAATGAAGTTTGATTAAAAACCCAAAAATCAAAACTTGAACACACTTTTTTTACTTCTCTTTTTTATGTGATTCATGCTTCTCCTAATTTATAGTCCATAGATGCCGACACATATTTCAAATGTTTCCTTTTACTTGTTTGTCTTCGTTTTGAAACTTCCGTCAAATATCTCCAATCATCTTAACCTATTTATTATTTGTTTTAAATCAATCTTTTACTCCACTTGCACAAAAACATCAATAAGGTTTGACCATCAAAGTTAAGTAATGTGGAAAGATCATTCTTTGATTTTCGTTATCAAACGAAATGATTAGTAAAATCCACAATTAGAAAGAAAAGAAAACAAAAGGATTGAATAATCTGCAAGCCATTATGGAAACAAACGTGTGTTTTAGTTTTAAATTTTCGGGTTTCAATAAAATACAACATAGTTTTCAGAGGTTTCGCATTTAAACTTTAGTGTGTGATAGCATTGTGTTCATGTTCCCCATTTATAAATCCACATAGAGTTATTGTTTGAGATGTCTAGAGGATCAAATATTTTGAGATAGCTAAAAGACATATTATTTTCTCAATAGTTTTGGATGACAAAGTTGCTTCTTCACATGTTGGTTTTCAATGCTTATAGATCCTCTTTAAAGCTGATGAAGAGATAATCGGGATAGAAGGAACTGTTGGCAGACATTATTGTCTTGAGTTAATCACTACGTTGTCATTTGTGACTAACAAAAGTCCTTTCGGAAAGGACTATATTCGCCCAAGAAAAAAGGCACGGTTTTCAAGCTCATGGGACTTGGGTTCATTTCATGGGTTCTATGGTCGTTGTGGCTGGTACGTGGAAGCCCTGGGTTGTTATTTGAAGACCAGCATTTGAAAGGCTTTTTATAGATACAAAATAAATATTTTTGGTACAAACTATTATATATTGGAAGATAATGATATATGACCAACCACGCTTGAGCATTCACAATGCTTGACTGGTTCAGACTTACGTAGCGTCACATTATTCTAAACCACCATCATTTCAAACCCTATTTTTTCTTAACACTAAACTATTCCAAACCTCTATTTAATCACCTACTTTTCTTTTTTATTTAAACTAAATTAAATTGACGTTTAAATCTATGTGGTTTATAGCACATTGCTATATTTTACAAATATGAAAACTCTTGCAAATAATACATTAACATATCAATTTATTATAATCTAAGTCTACCAGACTAAGTCCATCCACATGGATGTTAAATCCATGTCACATAAGAAGCACGTGATGAGCAAATTCGAAATTAACCATCTCAGTTGAAAGAAATTTACTTGCTTATATATTTTTATAACTTTGGTCAATTGAAAGAAACTAGTGTGATTCTTCCGCGCTTTGCGACGGGAATTTGATTATTATCGGTTTGGTTCGTTATGGTACCAACACTTGCTATAATAATTAAAAAAGAGAAACTAAATACTTAAAAGAATACGGACACATGTTTTAAATCGATTGAAATCATTGAAATGAATATTTATACTGGTATCGGTTTAATACGGTAGTTGGATAAGATATAGTAACCAAAGCATAGTATTTAGAATTCATTCACATAAATTTATTTTCACATCAAATTCTGACCACATATCAAATAATAAACCAAATATATTATTAATTTACTCAAAACACTCCACAAGGCAAGGTGCAGAATTCACCATCTATTATAAGGGGTCAAATTTAAAAACATGATACTACTGTGTCCAAAACAAAAGGCTAGAAAATTCATTGTTGTTAATAATAATAATAATAATAATAATAATAATAATAATAATAATAATAATAATAATAATAATTTACTTACTTGTATATTTTTTAACTTTGGTTTAAATGATTTACACCTTTTATTTTAATCAAGAAATTTTCTATTTCTAAATAGAAAAAAATAACTGTGATTCGTTGTTTTTAGTTAAATTGGTACATCACTTGTTAAATAATTGTAATCGAATGGTGTCTGAATATTAATTGTGTGAAACTCTGATATGATTTAATGATCCGGTCACTTACTTTATGTTAAGGAAAAATGCATTGAAATTCATTTCTTATCTACTTATATATTGAGATTTACGTTTGAAATTTGATAATCAAAGGAACTGAATCTGATGCACCAATCCAATTAAAACAATGAATCACAGTTATTTTTCTATTAAAAAAAGAAAATTTCTTGATTAAAAGAATAAAATGTGTAAATCAATAACCAAAGTTAAAAAATATATGAGTGAGTATTTCTCTTTTGATTGAGACGGTTAATTCTAAATTTACCCATCACATGTGACATGAATTTAACATTAGTATCCATAGAGTTAGTCTAGTGAACTTAAATTGTAATAAATTAAAATGTTGGTGTGTTATTTACAAGACTTTTCATATTTATAAAATATAACAATGTGCTATAAATCACAGGGACCAAAACCGCAATTTACTCTTTAAACTGCTTATAGTTTATATAATCCATTTATGAATTATATAAATAATAGTTACATTTCTTTTATTTTAATAAAATATAATTTTCATTTATTAATTATATAGTTAATAATAATTTATTAAAATTTAATTAAAAATTGATAATAGAAATAAAAAATCATGATAGTGAGGTCGGCGGTCGTGATAGCGATCATAGCGTGTCATATCCAGGACCGACCTATTTTAATGGGATGAGATGTATTAGGGTTTGTATGTGTTTAATTAAGGCTTAATATTTATGTTTAATTACTGTTCTAATTTTAGACTTTTAAGATATTTTTAATTAGGTTTGTGTAATATATAAATTAGGTGTATGTAATATTATAATTAGGTTTGTGTAATAGTTTAATTAGGTTTATTTAACTTGTTTTATATATTTGATGTAGCTGTCATGAGCTAATAAAAATAAGTATTTTAAGACTTAAATACCTATAATAATCTGGGTAAGTAAGGTCGTCTTCACAGGAAATATATGGTTAGTGTTTAGCTAAATATCTAATTAACTACTACTAATCTTGATTTGAGGCTATAACTGATTTGAAGGAAAACTTTAAAACTACTTAAGAAAAATATATTCAGATTAAGTAAAAAAGCAACCTCCTCCAGGCTTCACAAACTCAACTTAATCAATTAATTGAACACTACAATAGACATGGTGCTAGAAAGTCGGTTAATATAAGTGGTAATACAAAATACGTTTTTGTCATCAGATCTTTTACATTTCAATTAATATATTTACTAGTCAACCTACTGTATATGACCCAACAAGCTACTAGTTTTGTCATCAATCGAACAAGTTGTAAAGCAAGGACTAATAACACATGCAAATAATTTAAAAAAACAAACTCATCAAATTGTTTATACAACGTTGTCAATAACAAAAACAAATCCAAACATAAATAAAACTGAGAAAATTATTAAACCTTATGAATATCTTCCTGACGGGAGCCGCTGCTCATTAGCCGCGCATACCCGTCATGTTCAGGTCTTGATTTCCGTGCATCTTGAACTCTGTCTTGAGTCCCAAGCATCCGTTTCAAACTCTCCATTTATCTTTTTCTCACAACTAACCGACTTGTTTTCCTAATGGGCCTGCATTCTTTCTTTGAATTGTTTTTAATTTGTTTTAACCCAATTGAAGCCTACCTAGCAGCACCAGCTCTTGTTTCCTTTTAATTCCAACTCAGCGTCAATGACCTCTAGCTTAAGTGGTAGGAGAGCTTGAATTCTTCTATGAAGACTCAAGTTCAATTCCCACTTGGTGCAAAAAAATGAGTGAGGCACTGGTGGGCGATGATAGGAGACCCAGGGCAACCTGGGTTCGTTCCTTGAGCCAAACGGGTTTTACCGGTAATTTCACTGTCGTGCCTATGGGCGGGTGGGTTACAGGGTTTTCCCCGGAAGTGACGGTGGACGACTCGGGTTACTCTCGGAGTATTCCGTTTGTCCAGTGAGTGCCCCGAGAGTACTCGGGATTGATTTGTTGGCCGTTCAAAAAAAAAATTCCAACTCAGCCAATTAAAAACCCACCGCCTTTCGATTTCTTTTCATCAGACTCCACCAAATAACTAATCCAAATTGATGAACCCACTTTAACGTCTATTGCAGCCCATATAAAATTTTGTTGAAGCCCAATTACATATAATACCGCAAGCCCAGATGCACAGTTAAGTTGATGGCCCATTTAGACTTCAACTCAAATTTCATCTTTTGTTTCTTCCGGTACACGTTACACAACTATTTAGCTCAGTAAATTTTGTCCCTTTATGATTTTTGACTTTTATTAAAAAAATTATTTTTTTTCTTTTTCTTTTCTATTGTTTGGTTTTTCTTTTTTTTTTAAGTTTCAATCAAACCTAGTGTTGTACATGTAACAAAATGAACGGTCTAATACTGACCGAACAACGTTAATGCTGAAATTGATATTCGTTTTATTGTTTCGATCGACTTAAACACATCTCGGTATTTTTTTGGTCATATTATGACTTTTTTTTCTCTTTCAGTAAGTGTCGGTATCTTAATGAACCGAACCAATATCAAACGAATTCCTGACATTAACATTACTTTTACTATTGCGTCTACGTTTCCATTAAAAATTGGGTCGCCCCGTCGCAGAGCGCGGGTGTAACCCACTAGCTAGTTTTAAAATGTTTAAGAAATAATTATTGTATAAAATTTTACTCATTTTATGCATGTGTGTATGTTTTCTTTTTGTTTTTTTATTTATAAAAACGATTGTAACTGAAACAATAATCGTCTAATATGTTCATTTATTTAAATTTAGTTCAAACTTAGATCAGTTAATTACCCAAAGTTGAACCATAACCTTTATGCGTGTGTATGTTTTCTTTTTGTTTTTTTATTTATATAACCGATTGTAACTGAGATAATAAGTGTCTAAATGAAAATTAATTTAAATTTTAGTTCAAACTTAAATCAGTTAATTAACTGAAATCAAACCATAACCAAGTCTAATAACCGATTAAGAAGTTAGGTTATGATTAAAGAGATACTAACCGAAGCTAGTGGTTACAAGTATGATTAAACATAAAAAAACTAAATCGAACCACCATTTACACACCCCTAAATTTTAAAACGTAATATATGTGATTCTCCCTTAGAATAATATAAGATTATAATGGAAGCCTTCAAAAGAAAATTTAGAAAAAGTGATTCTCCCTTCTAATAATATATGATTATCATGCAAGCCTTCAACAGAAGACTTAGAAAATCAAGAAGAAGAATAACCCATTTCTATGCCAGTGGAGCAATACCCAGTTTTTAATAATAACCCATTTTCATGGCTATGTTTCTTTTTTTTTTTCTGAACCAACTATTTTCATGCATATGTATCATAAATAAAAGTAAAAAAGAGTATAAAATATAATCCATTTTCATGGCTATGTATCTGAAATAAAAGTATAAAAGAATAATATGTTTTCATACCTGTGTTTCTTAAATAAAAGTAAAAAAACATTAGAGAAAAAAACTTATGGTTGTTACCGACCATGAGAAATAATATAGATATATAATAATTAATTTGCGACACAATAGTGGGTACATTTACCTTGCCCGTATGTTTGCAATGAAACAGTCAAGTCTGGCGTACTGATTATTGTTTGCAAAAATCATTTATATGGATTAAATTCCATTATCCCTTTTCAACACATCCACCAAAACCTGTTGGATAATTGAATGTGTGTGAATTAAGTCTAAAACTTTGTCCCACATAGGTGTAGGAATAAAATAGATGTTAGTGTATAAGGTAATGTTTTACCTAACTAACATAACTATATGCCATGTTTTACCAAAACCCCTACGCGGGCGCGCAGGGGGTGCAAATCTTGAGCCGAATTCAGTTGAACTCGTGTACACGGATGAAAGTGATGAGAAAATCATTGTTTACGAGCACGAGGTTCGTGGAAGCCTCGATAAGTAC
Organism: Scalesia atractyloides; assembly: GCA_947069175.1. Taxonomy (NCBI): domain Eukaryota; kingdom Viridiplantae; phylum Streptophyta; class Magnoliopsida; order Asterales; family Asteraceae; genus Scalesia; species Scalesia atractyloides. Next base: position 83,742,993 of record CAMTDV010000116.1, on the reverse strand, counting down.
TTGGCCACCACGGATCTCACATGGGCGCAACGGCTTCATATATGTCTCGGTGCCGCTCGTGGAATTAGTTACCTTCATTATGATGTGGGGGAGGGGCATAGGGTGTTACATCGTGACATAAAGAGCTCTAATCTCCTATTAAGGGTATGTTTGGCAAAAGTAGCTGTTGTTGGTAGCTGGTAGCTGTAGTTGTAGCTTTTTAGATTTATTTAGGTGTTTGGCGGAGTGGCTGGAGCTTTTAATAAAATGTATAAAATGACCAAAATGGACATTAAAAAGTTGGTACATTAGAAAGTTCATTATTTTTAGGGGTTAAAATAGTCATTTTTTTTCTAAAAGCTTGTAGCTCCTTCTAAACGCTACTAGTAGGAGCGTTTAACCAAAAGCTTCAAGCTCCTAACCTAAAAGCTTCTAGCTCCTTCAACCAAACAAGGTTTTTTATTAAGTTGGAGCTTTTTCTTAAAAGCTTAAAGCTTGAAGCTCCTAAAAGCTTCTAAAAGCTCCATGCCAAACATACCCTAAATGAGAATTGGGAAGCTAAGATTTCCGATTTTGGATTATCTAAAATAGGCCCCGCGAATCAGGAGTTGACTTTTCTTGTCACGAGTGCTTGTGGCATAGTAGGTTACATTGATCCCCTATATGCAACGACCCAAGTGCTTACAAAAGAATCTGATGTCTACTCATTTGGTGTAGTGTTGTTTGAGGTCTTGTGTGGAAGGCTAGCGGTGATTAAAACATTTAACGACGAGCGTCGCTTTCTATCTAAATTGGCAAAACTTCACTACAAAGAGGGAAAATTGGATGAGATCATCAACCCCAATCTACGAAAACAAATGACACCAAATTCGTTACGAACATTCTCAAGGATTGCTTATCAGTGCTTGAAAAATGATAGGAAAAAACGCCCAACAATGGAATTAATCATCGAAGAACTACAAAACTCATTGGAATTTCAAATTGTAAGTTTATAATATTCGTTAATTAGATTCAAATCAATATCAATATTCATACTATATGTAATTTGATGGTAGGGTTGTCAAAGAATCACGTGAATCGGGTTATGGGGATCGAGCACAGGTGGAAATCCATGGTCATTGCAACTTGACAACAATCAAAAGCTTAGGAAGATAACCATAGATTACAAGGATTGGGTTTATTCCCTCATTTTCACAACTCAAGATTTCAATGGTTTGTTGCATTTCTCTAAACGCTATGGTGGAGATAGTGGTTGGAGAGGTGGCATAATTTCTGAGGTGACAAATCTTATCCCTATTAAAAATGTTACATTCTCTTTTTAATTTGAAAATTTTGACAACTTGTCGAGTAATTCTGATAATTAATTCAATTGTTGTCTTTTCACATAATAATTATTCTCTGTAATCTCAGATCAACTTGGACACCAATGAAAAGATTGGGATACTCGGAACGGTTGGATTAACCACCGGACGACATCCAGGTATTACAGTAATATCGTCACTGGGGTTTGTGACGACTAAAAAAACCAACAGTCCTTTTGGTAAGGAGACGGGGACTACTACCATGGGATGTAGGTTCGTTTGCAGGGTTTTATGGTCGTGCCGGGCTTTATATGGATGGTTTGGGTTGCCTTTTAAAGGGTGTCATGTGAATATATATCTTGACAACACAAGACATTCAGTAGTAAATCGCAAGCAAGCTTGTTTGGGCTAACAGAGATCGTGTACAATTATGGGCCTAAAACGTAAATAACTTTTTCGAGTTTCGGATCCAATAATCCACTTTTCCTTTCGCATGGTTCATCTAACTTTTTTCTTTCTCGTTTCTTAGTCTCCAAGAATGTAATAGTATTTATTATTATTTTTTTAATTCTTTTTGCAATGTGAAATTTTAGTAAGTATATAAAGAGAGTGCAATATTTTCTATAGAAAATGTTTGGGAATTTCTAAAGAAATGCTTGGATAATCCGAGATTCATGTTGGACACTTTCAGATTGAAACAATTTCATGGTTCCCACGAACGTGTCAACCGGATAAAACTCAGAATTGAATTTGTGAAGAACAACTATGGATTTGTGGGTATTTTCAAGAACCAATGTTTGACCAAATGAATGAATGTGGAATTTAGGAGGGTCAGTAACTCGGCAGCTTTCCAATGTGGTTCTCAAATTGCTTCAAATAGAACCAATATTTTATTTGACCCAAGCTAGGGACTCTGCCCCTTAGTCCCTCCCAGGGTTGCCGCCCCTTGAACCCTGTTCTTAAGGGCGCTGCCCACGGACCCCGCTAAGGGTGTTGCCTTCCAGAATCCGCATTTGCAAAACGGCCAGCTGCGCGCCTAAGAGCCATTTAGGTTCGTAATGTGTAAAATCATAATAAACTCAACCAAGCGTGCACTCTATACTCTCCTAACCTGCTTGATGTATATATCATGAATCACTTTGGTCAACAAGTGAATCTAATTACACTAAAATAATCAATATAAATTTATTAACACACACCAAAATGCAACATTGCAATAGAAATTACAATATTTTATGAGATATAAACCATTTTGCAATCGACATCCATAAGAAATTGCACCCAAGTACGAAATGCTAAAGGTAAACCTAATTCTAATTAGTCATTTATTCAAAAAAAAAAAAAAAAAGTAAAAAGGTGATAAGAAACATGTTAGAACATTTTATCTGGCATGATTATATGTAGCTTAAACCCTAGTTAGGAAGGCCTAATATTCAGTTGCTTGCATTTCCCACGACCAGAAAACAGAACAATGATTGATATCAACACATGTATGAGCAAATTTGGTTGCTTCCCCTTGACTATGAAAATATGGAATACGAGTCCCCCTTCCCGTGATAGTCTTTGCTAAGCATTACTCTGATCCCAAAGATCAGCGTAGTAGGATTGAAGTCCTATCTCCTATGATATATTCCTATGCTAATGCATACAAAGCGCTAATGCATACAAAGAGCTAATGCATACAAATCGTATGATTGCTTTAACCACTCTAGGTCTGTAAAGTAATAACGCCAGAGGCACAACTAGGCTAATTAACGTTAGGAGCCCGTTGCACTCCTGAAGACCAAAGTCAAACCGACCGATCAACAGACCAACATCGAGTTTTAAAACGGCAAAAACTAACATATACAATATTTTCACACACACACACACACACACACACACATATATATATATATATATATATATATAATCCATGTCAATTAGTAAAAAATAAATAAATAGTTCATGATTTTAGACTACATGGAGTCATGAGGGTAAGGGCAGATGAACAGGACGGATTGCATTGTTTTCTAGACCAGAACTTGAACTTTTTTGTTTGCCCCCTTGTGTCACGTCCATGAGATGCGGGAAGGCGTTATCTTGATTTTTGTGGGCGTGATAATCATAAATCATTCCATAAAATTCTCACATTACTATATTTTCTTTCTCTAAGATCGGCACATCACGTCCTTAGAGTTTTCCTTTTATTATTTTAGCGATAAAACTGGATGTTATAGATTTGTTGATTAGGAATGGGTGAATTAGGTCACAGTGGACTACACGGTTTAACAATAACATGTTATTTTAAGGGTGTTGGACGGAGTCTCGTCAGCGTGTTTACAACTTCATATTTAATAAATGTAAGTTATAATATATGAAAAGAGTGCAGAGAGTCGTACACAACAATTTCTTGGCACCCAAGAACCAGAGCTTTGTTTTAAATAGGATCGATTTTGCAATTCAAAGGGTTATAGCGCAACTTGTTGCCCGTTCATCTACCGTAAATATGTAACTTCCTACTTATTGAAATAGATTTTTATTAAATATTATTTCAAAAAGAAAATAATATATGATTATATTTTATATTCCGTTTTGTAAGCTTAATAGTCTTTAGATGATTGTTTTTTGAGTTTGAGTTATATACTTATGTTCTAGGAGATTAATGCTTAAACTCTGAACTTGTATACCATGTGTTGATTATTAATATTTAAAATTTTCATTTTTTATGTATATTTCTATATACTAAATAAGTTTATGACGTCATTCTGGTTAAATAACAAGTATGGTTTTCAAAAACTTTAAAAGAAAAAGGTTTATGCAAATGCCTAGAAATTCACCTATGCAAGAAGAGTGCACCGTACGAATTTGAGCAGAAAACACAAGAAAATTAAGTGAAAACATTAGGAACTTTCCTTTTGTGGGTGCTCATTAGTTCATACCGGACTTTCAAATTATTATTATTATTATTATTATTATTATTATTATTATTATTGTTATTATTATTATTAATATATTATTATTGTTATTATTATTATTATTATTATTATTTGAAAATTAAACTATATTAAACATGCCTCCGACCCAATCTGGCAAAAGGCAAAAACATACAAACACACTCCTGACCCAAACGGGCAAAAGACAATAAATTACAATATATAAAAATGAGATTTTCACCTTTCCTCCCAGCGAAGGGACTTTAAAGAAGACCAATTCCTTAACCAAACAAAACTTCTAGATGTGACTTCTCCCAAAACATCTTACGGACTATGTTCTATATTTAGAAAAACCCTCTCGTTTCTTCATTTCCAAATACACCAACATGTTATTATATTAAGCCATGTATGATTGTTTTCGCTTTCTTCCCCATGTGTGAGAATTTATGCACCTCCATAAAATCTTTAACCGTGAAGATGCGTAGCGGAGGTATATCACATTAAACACTAAAACTCATCCAAACAAGATACGAGAATATGCAAGCCGTAAATAAGTGATCCGCAGTTTCCTCTTGTTCTTTACAACACTAGTACAAAACCAACGGCATATCTATATTGCTCATCTTTAAGTTAATCCTAATAGCTAATTTATCGATGTTAGCCCTCCAGCCATGAAGTTGCATTTAAATGGCACCCAATTACACCATTCAAAAACATTCGACATACCATCCCTCCTATCATCTTCCTTTATTTTCTTGGCCGATTTAAACGAAAAGATACCCATCCCCCGTCCACTTCTACAAGTCTCTCTCATTAGACAGAGACACTTTGGCTATTGTTATTTGACACTCTTGCCATTCCCGTCTGACTCTGGGTCCCTAAACCATTGCCATATATCCTTGTTCCTATCTTGATCTGATGTTAACCTCTCTGCCACTTTACACATTTTTCGGTCTCTAAACTGAACAGAAGCACTTGATTGCTCGTCCATATATCAATCCGGAAACGGATATCATTCCCGTTCCCTACCTTACCTCTAGTGAAACTTTGTAAGCATTTATCATTTACCTTCATTTTCATTTCCATTTTTGCAATATTGTTCTAACATTCTTCTAATGAGTTATTAATCGGCAAAAAATTCCACCTTCTATTATTATAGTGACAAGCCTCTATAACTTTCCTTCATAGACTTTGATTCTCAACTCTAAATCTCCACACTCATTTTGCCAATAATGCTTCATTCACATCTTTTAGATTACTAATCCCCAACACCACCACCCTATCTGTTTAGGAAGTGTGACCTATTTCCAAGCCACCCAATGAATTTTGTTTATATCACTTGACCCCGGCCTATAGGAATTTTCTCATTTTAGTTTCTGAAATATTACTAATACCGATCGGAGCTTTATATAAAGGGAAAAAATAAATCGGTAAACTTTTCAAAACCGCCCGAATTAAAGTGAGCCTCCCCCAAACAAAAGTGTTTTAACTTTCCAAGAAGATAACCGTTTATCGAAGACCTCAATAATCGATTTGCAATTGTTAAGCCTATATGTATTTGCCCCAACCGTAATCTCCAAATATGTCAATGGAATTTCTTCCATATTACACCCCAAAACTTCCGCCATGGAGATAGACTTCACAGGGTCCACCCCAATCCCATATAGATTTGACTTGAATAAATTTTAAGACCCAAACAGACATAAAAAATTCTAAGTAATGTGGAAACAGTTACAACGTTGTCTTTTGACCATTCACCAAGAATAAGGGCACCATCCGCGTACAAGAGATGAGAAAGGACCGGACCATTGTTTGGTGTTTGAATGCCCTTAAATTCAAAAGTAGGAGCCCCTTTTACTAAAACCGTCGATCTAGCCGAAGCCAATATCCCTTTAATCCATTTACACCATAATGGAGGAAACCCTATTTAGACCAAGTTGTCAATGAGGAAACCCCAACTCACATTATCATAAGCTTTTTCAAAATCAATTTATAAAAGGAAGTCCTTTATTTTAACTTTTTTTAACCAAGAGAAGCACTTCATTGAGCATGAGAAAACTATCTAGAATGTACCTCCCTTTTAAGAATGTTGTTTGAGTTTCCGCTATAACTGACCCAATCACCTTCTTAAGATAATTAGCAAGGATTATTGAAATCGTTTTTCTAATCACTCTGATAAGGTTTATAGGTCTATAGTCTCTTAAACCCACAGGATCCTTGATCTTTGGAATAAGGGTTATAAACGAGGAACTACACCCATTGGATATAACGCCTCTATTGTAAAATATGGCCAAATTTTTTTCTACGAGATTTTTTGGTTATTCAGACATCTGTCAACTCAATTTACAAATATTTTTGGTTCAAGTCCATTTGCACTCAAATAAACACCATGACAATGCATTTACTCAAACTTTTAACATTTAGCATTCTCGTGGGCTCATGAGTTTCCACGACTCACTAGGTGAGTCCACCCAATCCTTTGTACTCAAACCATTATCTGTTTTGTTCACGGAAGCGATTCAAATGGCTCAAACACTAGTCATTATGTTTAAACTCATTTGAATGAAAGCTTTATGATTCAACTTTTAAGTTTAAAGCTTACAACAATGAACCTTGATATTTATACTAAGACGTAAAAGATAAACTAGGAAATTAATTAATAATAAAATTACATAATCGATAAACATAAAATCTTAAAGATCTTGATTCTTGGGCGTTCCATTCTTCAACCTCGTCTTAGATATAAACTAGGAAAATAATTAATAATAAAATTACATAATCGATAAACATAAAATCTTAAAGATCTTGATTCTTGGGCGTTCCAATCTTCAACCTATACCAAAGCCGACCATATTTTCTTTTATCCGCAAGCCCTATGCTGCCTTCAGATGCCCAACTTGTGAATGAGCTAGTACCTAGATCAACTAGTCCGCTAAATCTTAAGACCTCCATTAGGCATCAGACCCATGGATGTTTCTACGTCGTGGGGCAACCTTTGAATGGCTTGAGTTGTGGAAGTAAGGTAGAGACTTATTTAACTATTTAACAACAACTAGTGGTGGTGGGGCAGTGGCGGCAGCACAACACATAAATCCATAAGGGCTTTAGCTCACCTCATCTCCTATAATATTAGTGAAGAGGTAATCCCCATTTGAGGGATCTTTTCCTTTTCCTATTTTCACTCATCAAGAGACTTGCTCCGGATCTTCTTCTCAACTGACTTTCATACTCTCATATTTATATATATGGATTAGCATGAATACCAGATTGATTTGAGCGTCTGAGGGTGAGACCTCCCTTTTTACAACTTAAAAAACATTCACCTAAATCTGATGACAACTAATATTTTATGCTCTATCTTGTTGAACTCTAATTCTCAAACTTATGACTGAAATACCATATAAATTACCGAAATTATAGAAGTACAAGCTAGCTAGACGTTTAATCTGAAAACTTATTAGAGGTAAGATTAAAAAATCCTAAACAAACAACCCTAGACAACATTTATAAACAAGCTGTACCACCCCACTAAATTAACTCAAATTTTCATGAAGTGTTATATGCATTCAACAGATCTAACATTTCCATTCATTATGGCTTATACAAGACGTTTAATCAGAAAACTTATTAGAGGTAAGATTAAAAAATCCTAAACAAACAACCCTAGACAACATTTATAAACAAGTTGTACCACCCCACTAAATTAACTCAAATTTTCATGAAGTGTTATATGCATTCAACAGATCTAACATTTTCATTCATTATAGCTTATACAATGTACAATCTCTAACATTTTATTTGTGATACACATTTTCTAACACACGTGTTAGAAAATTTAAGTCATTTTTTTTATATAAAACATGGCCATTTGGATTTAAAATCACAAATTAAAGTTAGTGACAAATCTCACACAACTACACCATCACTTTATGGTGATTTAATTCTTGTATTCTTACTCTTGTAGTTTTCCAATCTCATCAAGTTAGGCACATAGCCTACTTTTAATACAAGAGACATGGGGTAAAAGAGTCTCACTTAATTAGAGATTTTATTAGAGACATAAATTCTAATGAAAAACTAATAAATTGACATAAAACTCTACTTAAGAGTTTATCTTCCATATGAAGAGTCTAGCAAATAATTATAATTTCATTAACGTTATATAAATAACAACACCATCACTTTATGGTGATTTAATTCTTGAAGTTAATCAAACATTAACTTTAATGTATGAACTTTTATTTTTAAACTATACAAAGCATAATATAAATGTTTATATTCATTAAAATCAATACTATAACAAAGTACTTATATAAAATGTTTACATAAACATTTCAAAGCATTTGTATTTTAACCATTTTTAACAATCATGTTAAAATGAAAAAAATTCTAACGCGCACGTTAGAAATATTAACATTCCACAAAATGTCAATTCGACTTGCAATAAACACATATATGGTTCAAATAAATAAGTCATTTCCAATACACACGTTAGAGAATAGACAATTAAAAAAATTGCTTCAAAACTAAAGCTTTTCAATAACGTTTCTAACACACATGTTTGAAATAAATGATTACAAAAATCATTATAAGGCTTATTGGTTTATATAAAGTAGACTTATTTTTAACACTCAATTTTTTTAACCATATTATATAAATAATATAATCATTTCTAACAAGTATGCTAGAACACGAAACGTTTACAAAAACGTATGGTTTACACTAATAAACCCGATCTAACACAAAGTTAGAAAAGAATAACGATTATCGTTTCAAAAACCAAATGGTTGAACCAAAACTATTCGTTTTGTACGGTATAGGATTTAAGATTGTATCTCAATCTCAAGAAATCCAAACACAACAAGTTGTTTTGTGTACTTATTTCCCAAAAAAATATTTATAAGATCATAATCTATAAGAATTATGTTCTTTTTATTTATTTATTTATTTATTTTTAAATCTTTTCGTGAACCCAAAATCCTTATAAATAAGGTTTTAAGTTTGTAGCAACAATCTCACGGAATCTGTTTTAAGTTTGTAGGAATCTGGTTCACCTTTTATAAAATATAATTACAAAATATATAATAACGAGACTCTCGTTTTTCATAGGAAATATCATAGTACTATATCGGTTGCAATAACTTAATAAAAAGAATATGAAATATAATTATATATACCAATCTTGATTCAAGCCGCATCTCTGGTGGGTCCTTCACCCGCACTTGATAACATCTTAGACTGCGACAAAGAGCACACTAAACGTTGATGATTTTGGTTGAGGCACGTGTTCAACACGCTTCCCTTAAAACAGATTTTGCGCCTCTACTAAAGACGACGCGACTGTTTCCTAGGGTACAACAGCCGAAGCAGAATGTACTGCCAAAGATGGCTCACACGCCCGAGGTTACACCGGGTAATTGTAGTATTTGAACTTATGGAACAAATAAGGACGTGATGGTGGTGAAAACAAGTAGAGAGCACTCATCTCTCTAGTTGGTCTTCAAGTGTTCATCCTTCTTCTAGTATTCTACATGTATCAGGCAATACCATATTCTTATATTCACAAAAAGATGCACATAGCCTACTAATTGTACAAGAGTTATGGATTAGTGAAAGGTTTCATTTAATTAGTCACTTAATTAGAGACTTAAAAACTCTAATAAAACTAATTAAATATCATAAAAAGCTCTACTTAAGAGTTTCTCTATTATTCATCACATGAAGATTCTAATTAATATTTATAATTTCATTAAATTATAAATATATTAAATATCCATTCACAAAATTTCCAACATTCCTAAGTTTAGAACTATCGTTTCTCCCTTATTTTCTTATGTGGTTTCTACTTTAAAAGATTACAAAAGAAGATAAAAAAATGCAACCATTTACCATCATCAATTAAATCATTTATCATTCGCTCAATCGACTTTCAATAATATAGGTTATAAATAAAAAAATAAAGAAAATCTCGAGAATCGGCAAGTTGGTCACACAAAATAGGAGAAGAGGCACTAAATCTAGAATTTCAAAAAGAACCAAAAATAGACAAGTAAACACGGCTGGCAAAGGTGACAACTAGAGAGCAGACACGAAACCTGAAAATAGCACAACAATTTCCATAACACACCAATCTAATAATTACCCGTGTAAAGTGTCGGCTCTATCTTAACTAGCGGGATAAATGAGCCAACTTTATTTCGCCTGTACATAAAAAGAAGGGGTTAAAATTTTAGCAGGGGCTAAATAAAGACGGCACTCAACGTGTATAACTATCAAATATTGTTTTGCGAACTCGTAGGATCATTAACTTTTTTCGAGTTTAATTCTATAGTTGCCACATTTGCAAGCCTCACTTACTTGTCTATCTTTGATTGGTTTTCTTTTCTTTTTTTGATTGGTTTTTCTTTTTGATTGCTTATTTTACATATGAAAAAAATGCAATGCCTATCTCTGATTTTTCCCTAAAAAAGCAGGTGTGGGTTTATAACCTTGCCCCTGCCCACACGTAGTAGAAAACCAAACTGGATTCATATCTTAGGTGCTGACCAAGAGAGCAAAAAGGGCTATTAGTGACTTTCATAGCATTTGCGTATGGGACAATCCATACATTTTTTTCCCTATATAAACCTTATATTACATGGCACTCCTTCCTTCATACCATAAGAAGTTTTTTACTATTTTTTTTCTGGCGAAAACCACAGGCAAACACCAACGGTTCTCGCTGACAGTTGTAAGGATTACATAGTTTTGATATCAACTTCTCAACTTTTTTCTTGCATTTTGATCCTAGCATATATACACACATTTAATTTATTGTTTTTTTTACATTTTCAGCAAACAACAACACGACGACTCCAATGACACTTACTCTACAAATTGAAGACTTTTGTAACTGTGGAGGATGCATAAAAAAGGTGAAGAAGACACTTAGTAAAGTTGGTGATGTCCAATTGTTAGCAACCGATCCCACTATAGGAAAATTTACAATCTTAACTACTAAACACCCTCAAGTAATAGAGTATGCACTCAACCAACCATTTCCTAAAAAGAATATCAACGTCTCACAAGAGATTAGCCACTCAGATCCACCATCACCATCACCATCACCGTCACCACCATCATCTCCGTCACCACAAATTGATATCAGGCCATTCGCTCCACCTATTCCCGCAAATCCTTATCAGGTTTATCGGTACCCTCCAGCAGGGTACCATGCGGGTTACGATTATTATCCTCACGGTTATTAATCTTGCATGTTCTTTGAGTGATCACTTGATCATAATCTATTTATGGTTTTTGACTTATAGTAACATAACGTATACGTTTTTGTATCCATTTTTTATTGTTCTCATATAGCTACCCTGTGTATGTTGTTGTTTTTATCTAATAATCTAGTATATATATACTGGAATCGATGTACTTTTAGAATGAGTATTATGGGGTTAAGGCTTGTTTAACCCTAACAATAATCATCTGATATGTTTACTTAATATGTAATTCCGTTACACACTAGACACATAGAGGCAACGTACGTACATGGTGTACTATTTTTATTTTATACGTATATCATAGTTAAATTACATAAAACAAAACACAAACACTATTATTAACTTAGAAAGAAAAAAGAAACAAAAACATAAACAGTGGTGTAAAATCGCGTATGATTACCACAGTGTTCGCTGCCAGTTGTGACTACATGCACACGTACCTATATAAAGATCCAATATATATAAGGATTCAAAGAAAATGGACATATTTCTTAAAGGGTGACAAGATTGGGGTCGGGTGTCTGCCGGGTTGAATAACGTACGGCTCAAAATGAATTCTTAGTTGGAAAAACTATTTTGGGTAGACTAACTTATGTCTTCTTTTATAATGAATTTTTTTGTTATATAAAAACGGGATCAGGAGAAAACGCTTAAAAACGTGAAAACGGTGATAACGATTTTCAGTCATAAGATCTTTGTCATTTGTGACTAAGATGATGTGGTGGTTTTTGTAAATAATGAGAACCTTAAAACTACCATTAGGGGTAAATTTGCAAGATCCAAACAAGGGTGCACATGCTAATCACATGTCATTTTCCTCCATCATATTTAAACGCCAACAATTTTTATATACGTGATTATTTTTCTAAAAAAATTACACCATAAAATTCAGCGGTTTTTTTATATTTCCAACGAGTATGCTATTGATGTATTTTTCGAAAAAAATGAATTGGGTTTTTTATGGCGTTTTGAACTTTGTTTCTTTATGGCGTTTTCAATTGGGTTTTTATGGCGTTTTTTCTGAATTGGGTGTTTTTATGGCGTTTTCGACTAGTTTTTTATGACGTTTTCAGAATTGAGTGTTTTTATGGCGTTTTGAACTGGGTTTTCATGGATTTTTTTTCTGGACTATGTGTTTTATAGCGTTTTCAACTAGTTATTTTCATGGTTTTTTTTAAATTGGTGTTTGATGGCGTTTTGTTTGAACACCCAGTTCATGTCATTTTTTATTTCAAAAGTATAGTAATAGTATACTCGTTGGAAAGATAATAAAACACTCGATTTTATGGTGTAATATATATATATATATATATATATATATATATATATATATATATATGATAGTTTAAATGAGAACACCCAGTTTTTGTAAGAACCATGAGAACAAATCTCAACCATATATTTATATCTCTTGTGTTTTAATGAAAATGTTAAATTGGTAATTATACAAGCCCATTTTTCATTTAACCTAAACATCATCATATTTCAAATAATGAAATCACGTTATCATCAAAACCAAAATAAAGAAATCACGCAGGTCTAATTCCTTCAACGATTTCTTCAATCGTTTGATTTCTTCGGCGATTCCAGGGCTTATAAAATCTAATTGAAGGAGCTAATTGATCTATGGGTTTTATGGACCAGTCCTTGAATCATGTAAGCCAGGTATCAATTGATCTGTTTTGAAGTTTGTGTTTAAATCGCTTGTTTTCGTTAGTTTTCTGTAATTGCCATTGTATATTTGTCATTTACCTCTTGAACTTTACCTAATTGTTGTTTTGTTTTCTCAATTTTGGGTGATTTGGTGAATATGGCTTTTAATATTAGGTGATTCTACAGTGATAACCAGTTTTGAGTCATACTCATTGTTTATTCATCATCATGATCATAGAGTTACTAATTTTAGGTGGCTATTAGATGTATTTTTATGACCAATATTGAAATCTTGACAATTGGCACTTGGTTATTAATTAGATGATGATGATAAAGGATTAGTTTTTGGTTAATTGTTTCTTCTTTTCCATTAAATGTCTTGATTTTGTTGAATATAAGGATAAAATATGGGCATGGAAAGAAATGACGGTGGTGTCCTTTCTCAATGCACATAACCTATTTTTAAAATGCCAAAGTGAGTTTTGTCTTTTGCTTCTAATTTGCATAGTTTAAATAAAGTTCCAGTGGTAAAAAAAACATTATATAAATTCAATATCCTATAAGCTAAAACAACGTTTAAACAAATTTATGTTTATGTAAGGGATAATTTGTATCAAACATTTTTTATTTTAACTAAAGTTCATTTATTCTTATGTAATAGGTCTTACACATGTGTAGATTTGTTCAGTGTCACTTGCCGTGTGCCAAAAACCATATCGGTACTGGTGGGGTCTGAAGAACCATAACTGGCCAACGAGAGCTATGATCGTTAATCGACACGAGTCATGTTTAAAGACTTTTGACATATGCTACTATTGTAATAGACCATTTCAACGTTAGAAGATACGAGGACATTTATGTATACGTACGTATGTGATACTGAAGTGAAAAAGTTGTCTGCAAGACTTCATCGGATGGATGAGAATGTTGATGGTGTTGCAAGGATTATTATGTGTCTATTCATATTTATGTATATGTATCAGTTGATTCTACATATGTGTAAGTGTATGTTTTACAAATATGTGAATGTCATGTATTATTATGATGTTAACCTTCATTTTCATGGGTTGTTTAAACAACGAATTTTGTTACATTTGATATGGATACGCATGTAATAAACAAATCTGGTTCATATTTCATTGTCACGTATATTTGTTTGTTTTAAAATCTATTGTTGAATTACATTTGCATAAATAGTTCGCTATCACATATTTGTCTCAGTTTTACATGTGTGTAACTGATATACACATGTGTAAATTGTTCATTGTTACATATCTATATATGTATAACATATGTGCAGCTGAATTGTATAAATTGTTCTCTATCATATATCTGTGTTTATTTTACATATGTGTAGCTAAATTACACATGTGTAAACTCTTCATTATCACATTTCTCTGTTTGTAATACATATGTGCAACTGATTTACCCATGTGTAAACTATTCATTGTCATCTATCGATGTACGTTTACATATGTACGGCTGAATTACACATGTGTAACTGTTCTCTGTCACATATTTGGGTCTCTTTTACATAATCTGCAGCTGATTTACATATGTGTAAAGTCTTCAGAGTTACATATCGATTTAAATTTTATGCAAATATAGTAAGTATTTTACTTACCAACAAGTAGGATTTAAACCAAAAGAGTATTATCCATATATCAAAAGTATTTAGTTTTCCAAACAAGTCATATAATCTTTTAGATACAATGTCAACGATAACATAAAAACAAAAGTCATAATCCTCAACACGCAGTATGTATGATAACATGAAAACAAGTCATGTTTCAAAATAGAAACTAGTCTCTCTTTTCATTTAGGATTCTCTCAAACTCCAATTCTTTCTTGATCACATCTTCTCGGTGAATATTCACTTTCTAAAGTACAATCTTCGTATCATTTTATGGTCTTCTACAACTGACCTCCCAAAGTTCTCTTTGTCATTTTACAACCAACAGTAGAATGTACCATTTTTTTCTGAAAATGTGCCTGTTCAAAGTGACAAAAGTAAAATACCATTAAGCCATTTGTTTTTACTGTTATCCTAAACAAATAATCCGGCTGACTTACACATGTGTAAATGAGCAAAACTACTCACTTACAATGTGTAAACAACCTGCTTACACATGTGTAAATTACATAATTACACCTATTTAATCATACTAATTTGTTCAAATGTCGTTGTTACAATGTGCACATCTTATTTACACATGTGTAAATTACTTATTACACAAATACATTAGTGACTAAGTTGATTTACACATGTGTAGAGATCCTTAAGCTTAAGTATAATGATGTACACATGTGTAAACTCCATAATTATACATATTTAATCATACTTATTTGCTCTAACACTGTAGTTTCAATCTGCACGTCTTATTTACACATGTGTAAATTGCTTAAATACACAAATGCAATAGTAACTAAGCTTATTTACACATGTGTAGAGATATTTTAAGCTGAAGTATGATGATGTACACATGTGTAAATTGCATAATTACACCTATTTAATCATACTTATTTGTTTTAATACCGTCGTGTCAATGTGCACATCTTATTTACACATGTGTAATAGTTACTAAGCTGATAGATTTTTTAAACTTAATTATGATGATGTACACATGTGTAAACCTACATATATGTGACTACTTTTTAAAAACTTATTTTATAATACGTACCTTCACGTGTAGTGCTTTCTTGAAGTTTCATTGACCTTACTTCTCTCACCATGTTAATCTACACATGCAGAAATTATACCCAAACGATTCACATATTTGTTACAATCGCATAGATTTATCAAATCCAATGGTTAGAGAGAAAGTTATGACTAAACATACAATGTGAAAAACACTAAGGTTTACAACTTGAATATATTGATCATTCAATGGTCCAAACTTAAGTCTACCAAACTGGTGAGCAACAACAGTACATCATAGAAATAACATAAAAGATATCTGAGAATTAGAAAACAATGACAAAAATTCATACCATCGATTTGCTAAAAAAATTAATATCGACTTAACATAATTCATAGAAATAAGGGTGAAGGGAGTGCGCCCCTCATGAGTTGGGGGTAAAATTTCACCCACCAATCATAATATATCATGTCATTCCCTCTCTCATTCTCCTCTCTTGCCCAAACACAAGGGGTGTTTTGAAGGAACATGCACACATAAAATTTTAAAAATAATATAATAGAAAACAATAAACAAACTAAAGAGACTCTCATTAAAATTTTAAAAATAATATAATAGAAAAAAATAAACAAACTAAAGAGACTCTTTCTGGTTTGCGTAAGGACCAGTCCCTTCACTCTCTGATTATTAATTTTTTTAATTTGTTTACGATCCCACATAGTTCACTAGTTCACACTAACAAGTTAATTTTTTTTCATTTGTAACAACTCCTTTTATTCTTTATTATAGTTTGTGACTTTGTTTAATCCACTTTAAAAATTAATTACTTAAATTTTTTGAGACAAATAATTCTCGTGGATTGCATTTTCATCAAACATCAGCGATGACCACTCTAATGACGACCACTTTACAAATCGACCCATTTTGTAACTGTAAAGGATGCATAGGAAAGGTCAAGAAGGCCCTTTGAAAGCTGGGTGATGTCAAATTGCTAGCAATGGATCCTGATATAGGGAAATTTACGATCTTAACTACTAAACACCCTCAAGTAATAGAGCATGCTCTTAAGCAGCCCTTTCCTAAAAGGAATATCAATTTGTCACAAGAAACCAACCATACATATCAAGTGCATGTGCCTCATGTTAATGATAATACTACAACATTGGATCCAATTTCACAAGTTCAAGGGTTATCGAGTATGGAGTACACGCAATTGCATACTTTCAAGTTTAACTTCACCAACGGTCATAATCATCCAACTCTCTCTAGTTTATCACCCACACTCCACAATCTTCCAGGTGGTTCTAACGGTGTTCATGCTCCACCCCACCCCCACCACCGCCACAGACTAATATCAAGCCATCTGCTCCACCTATACCCATAACTCCATATATGGTTTATTGTTACCCTCCATAGTTCTTTGGCTTCAAAGATTATCCACATGGTTGTTGCACTATTCTTTGAGTGATTTGACCATTCTTTGAGTGGTTTTTATTGTGAGAATGGTATAACAATCCATTCTTTGAGTGAATTTTCAAAGTAAAACAGTTCTTTGAGTGATCTTTATTGTGAAAATGGTACAATAACCATGTGAATGATCAATGATCTTGCTTATAAGATGATCATCCATATAATTGTTGCACCATTCTTTGAGTGATTTTTATTGTGAGAATGGTACAACCATGAGGATGATCAATGATCTTGCTTCAAATATGATCATCCACATACCTGTTGCATCATTCTTTGAGTATTTTCATTGTGAGAATGGTGCAACAACCGTTCTTTAAGTGATCTTTATTATGAGAATTGTATAACAACCATATGAATAATAATGATCTTGCTTCAAAGATGATTATCCATATAGTTGTTGTACCATCCTTTAAATGATTTTCATTATTATCATAGTTTATATGATTTGCTATTATTTTTGTCATTTTAATATAGTATACTCGTATATAGTGATATTATTATTTATATGTAATGGGTTTGTTTGCGTGTTTAACGTAGTATACAATGTGGTCACTCTCGTGGACAGGGGCAGATGCATGAAGACTTGAGGTAGGGCTCAAGCACCCTCTCAGATGAGGCCATGAAGTGTAAATTATCCATTATTTTTTTATAAAATAATACTAGACACCCTCCAATTTTTATAGTATGACCCAAGCCTTTTGTAATGAGGCCACAAGCCCCTTATATATATTGTTTATTTGGTCAAATTTTTTGGGTTCAATCGGAGGACCATGGTTTATTAAAATTGTTGGATAAAGCCAAATAGGTTTCAACTGTACCACTTGATTTCGTAAATAAACCAGATGTACAAAGAAACGTGCTACACAACCGAATACCAAAGGCAATGTGATCATATAAAATTAACCATATTGCCCATGTCCTAATTGATTATTTTGTCCAATAGTTAAGGAAAACTTTCAGCACTCATGTGAAATGACAGAGCTCGTTTGTTCAGTTGATATTAAATAACAGACAATCTAATAAAAGTAAAAAAACTTAGAGATAAAATAACAAATTAAACTTTATAACTTAATTTCAAAAACATTAAAACAATATGGTATATAACTTAATATCAATTAAATATGTTTACTTTTATAAGTTTCAAAAACATTAAAAAAAGTTACAGATAAAATAACAAATTAAACTTTATAACTTAATTTTAAAAACATTAAAACAATATGGTATATAACTTAATATTAATTAAATATGTTTACTTTTATAAATTTCAAAAAAATTAAAAAAAAAAATTGGTAAAAAAGGGGGGGACAAGGTTAAAGAATAAAAAAATGTTTTTGGTAGGAATTTTTGGTGTGTAGATTGTTGTGTTATCGTTCTCCGTTAAGAATTTGTACAGATTGGTTTGGCTAGTTTTCTCTCTATACGGTTGATTAATTTAATATGTTGGTTCAAAAAACATCTAGCCTCTTGCTAGGTCTCATTTTCTAATAATATTCCGTTGGTCGTTAAAAAAGTATGATCACCTTTTTTTTATTGCAAGTTTATACTCTAACTTTATCATAAACTACAAAACAAAAGCACATCAGATTGACTCCGGCAACCAAATATAGCAAAATGTACTCTGAAGTTTAATCATCGGTTCGAAGAAGCTCGCAGCTACATTCCATTACTACTTGATTTACTTGCAAAACTGTTTTTGCTAAAACTATTTAACCTGTTTTACACAATACATTCCATTAATTGATTTACTTGCAAAACTGCTTTGTTAAAAACTGTATAATAACATTAGTACTTACCATAAATTAATAACTTATCACCCGGACAATTAAACAAATATGATGTCTATTGCTACATAATTACAATTTCATCTTTTCATTTGATTTTACGTATAAATTAATGTGTTTATCATACCTTTTTCTAATTTACACAGCAAAAAAGCAGGCTCAGGCATTTTCTTAGAAAGTCAAATATAATGACAAAAAGGAAAGAAAATGAAAAGACGAAGAACTTTGAATCCTTAATCACAATGGAATATCGTTGGACAGCACGCATTTATTCTCATGTGACATTATGTACCAAGAAGCTTCTAGATCTTTTTTTATTTTCGATTCTATAACAGCAGCTTCTAGTTTATATATCATTAATCTTTTCTGTAAGCTTCACCCCCTTAAGGTTTTAATCATTTAAAGAAATGACTGTATAGATTTGTTTATTGTTAATAGAAGTAACTCGACAATGTTGGTTCTATTGAAAGAAAACAATTGCATTATATTCACATCTTAACTAAGACATATGTAATTAATATCATGTTATTTGAACATGAATTAGATGTGAACTACATAATTAAAAGTGACTTCAGTGTGATAAGTTCCAAGATGACGACCTCCTAGGAAGTTTTACTCGGATAACCAAAAAGAAAATCGGGAGCTATTTTAGCGAGCAAAACGGATAGTATCGGTTGGTACAATGGCCAAATATTACATTTGATAATAGAATCACTCATGCCGTTCGGGATGATAGGGTAAACTTCATCGAGAACTGTGACAACCCGTGATTTTGAGGTAAAAGTTGCCGCTTGTTCCGCATTTATAATTCAAATCATATCCTTATTTTTGTTTGATAAATTAATAATATGCCTGTCAAATTTATAGTATATAAATGTGTACTCGAACCAAATCCATATCGTGTTGAACCGACCCGAACCGTATGAACCAAAGCATATGTTGCGTGTCGATTCAACCCACTCGCGTAGCTCGGAACTTATGAGTCTCGAACCATAGCATGATCATTATATTTTATTGTTTCTTGATTGATTATATTTTTATTATTAGGTGAATATAAGTGTATAAAAAAGAATATATATATATATATATAATGAGATAACAACAATCGATAATTCAAATTATTATTTCAAGTCTTGTCTCCTTATTTGCAACCCCAAACCCCCATTTGTTTTAAGCCTAAACTACTTCCTATCACAACATGTTTAGTGCATGAGTTGTTATAAAAACTTAAAATCCTATCATAACCTCAAAACCCAATATCACGATCTAACAGTCTCCCTCTTCCTCCCTGCTTCTGTGGATGAAGAACAAGTTCAAAGACTCAAGGAATTGTCGACATCTAGGCTCAAGTAGTCTCCAATCATTACTAGGTATCATCTCTTGTGGTTTGTTTATAGTTATAAGAAATTCTTTCATGATTCAATTACTATATTTTGATGATCATGGTTGTGTTTTTCTGAGACTGTTGATGAATTAGATAGCCTTGATGATTTCATATAGTTCTGATTTTTAAAGTTCATGTGTTTTAATGCTTGGATCGGTTGTGAGTTCGGTTAAACCACTAGGGTTCTAATTAGGGGAAGGATCTCGTGTTTTGTGATGATTATACATGTTTGCGCATGATTTTTATTATAATTCTTGGTTGCGTTTTGGGTGTAACCTCTGGATTCTTGATGGTATAATGATAACTTGTGGTATAGGATTTGCTATAGTCAAGTGTGATGGTTAGTGTTATTGAGTATGCTTGTATAGACATTAGATATGGATTCGGGTTTGACATTCGTAATGATCCTGATGTTTTGTGTGACGAATCTGATATAAAACAACATATAACCTGCCATGAATATTGTAGAGGTGATTATATAATGGTATAACACGATGATCTGAAATTTTTACTGTAAGTACTTCTAGGTGATTTCAAAAAGATCCAACTAGAATTTCGTAAATAGAATAAACGATGATTTTTAAATGATTTTTGGCGTAAACTATCATCAGAAAGTTGTAAATTAGACCTAGGTGTAAAGAATGAATTTTAGTAATTTTTATATAAGATTTAGGTCATGAGAAAAATACAGAAGTATTCGAGAACTAAATGGCACATTGGGTTAAAATATCATAATTTTATGAGTTCGTTTAGTATTTTAAATAAATTTCGGAAAACTGCCTAAAAACCAACATGAAACTGCAATGTGTTGCAACAAAGTGTTATATGTTATTAGAAACGTTAACGGGTGTCTATGAATGTGTTATATGAAATTAGACGATCACCTACTCTAACTTACCTTAATGTGTAATTGCATGACAACGTGATTCAGTGACTATGTGCTAGATACGTGTAGTAATTCATAAATTGAACTAACTGAAACGGTAACATATCAGGACAAAGTTGACATTCCTGATTACCTTTCAAGTTTAATACCGAGCAAATTAAGGTAAGTTCACAACTCTTTTCTAAAAGCATGTGTCCCTAGTTTTGGACAACACTTTTTTACGGTACCTTGGTTGGGGCTGCGCGCGCATCCCTTGTGTGGACCACTGAAAAATGCTATCTACTGGAGGTGGATAGTACACTTAGATTATACAAAAAACTCTATCATGAAAGTCCATGTATTTTACCGATTGGATTGCCGAGTGGGCATACGTGGGGTAGTAGTTGATAGCGCTATTAGGTTTGACAAACCTCACACCATGCTGGAGGCCCGGCGTGAACTTCTAACCTTCACTCTTGCATTAATGTTGATAGACATTAATGAGGGCAAAAACGAACGTCAGCATTCGGTACACAGTTTAGTCATATGATGAGGGTTAGCTACCTGAGTCATACTTAAATCAAAACATTGTGAACTTTACTTTTACTAAACTCAATTGTTTTGTGAATTCACCAACTTTATTTTTGACACATAGTTGTGTGCTTTGAAGGTCAGTAGGTAAAACTTTGGACGGGCAATGCAATCGGCTGGAGTGGGTGTTTCATTTAAACGTACTGTTTTGAACATTTATTTAACTTGTAGTTTTAAGTTTCTGTTGGTTTTTAACTTTATTTTCCGCTGCAACACAAACTGTCTTTTGAACAAATTAAAACCTTATCGCTAATCATGTTGATAGCGATGCTTTTATTATTTTAAATGATTGGTTCAACATGATTAGTGGCTAGATCCTGGTCGATCACACGTCTCGTGGTAAAACCCCGCATGTAGAATTTGAGGGTGTGACAAGAACCATGTGTCATCGAGGGTGTTTGTTACACCTTAAACGAATCTCAAAATTCAATTTAATTGTATGTGCGACTAATAACAAATTTTTCTTCACCTCGAACCGTATTAAAGAAACTTGACACCTCAATTGGTAGCTTTTAAAACTTGAAAAGGCTAAACGAACATCCTATATGTTTAACGTACCCTGCATAAGTAAAAGTGAAGAGATTAAATCATACGTGACTAACTTAGTAGAGGGTATATTTAGTAAGAAACCATAAAGAGAGGTGCATATAATATAACCCTTAAAACAATATGGTATGAAATTGAAAAGTTTTAATTATAATCTAATCACCGAGAATTATATATAACTCTGTGTGTTTCTCATTCAATCGCTCATACCATAACAAATTTCATCCTCCCAGGAAAACCTTTCCCTCCACTTGGCCGACGGCAAACACCAGCAGAAAGTTGTAAGAATTAGATAGTTTTTTAATTTGTTAACTTTTCTTCCTTTCGTGTAGATATATAAGTATACGCATTTAGTTTGCTGTTTTTATATTTATTATCCTATAAATAACGATTTTAAGTGGTGCAGAAACTTCATCTTCTACAGTCTCCGATTAGCTTCCCGGTTTGACAACTCCTCTTTTAATCTAATTATTATTTTCAATCTCAATAAACCTTTTATATATTTATTTCCATTTTAGTAGTTGTGGTAATTGGTTAGGTAAGCAATCTAATATATTTATAATTTAATCTGTGTTTTTTTTCTAATTCTTTAGCTAATGTACTATCTGGGTGAAGTTCGATTCAGTTTATTATTATGTTAACTAAGTTGTGTTTTATATTGATATCATTTATTATAATTTGTTTCTTCAGTTTTGCTTTGTTTAACCTGAAGCTTGCATGATATTTTCCGTGATGATATGTATACTCGTATGTTTAGATTGCAATTTTTATCTTTTCAGAAAACGTCAACGATGACAACTCCAGTCGCGTTTAATCTACAAATCAAAGGATTTTGTAACTGCGAAGGTCACATGAAAGACCTGAATAAGGCACTACGTAAACTTAAAAATGTCAAACTGTCAGAAGTGGATTCCGAGATGGGAATATTCATGATCTTAACTACCAGTGCCACAGACCCTAAAGCAATAAGAGATGCTCTCAAGCGCCCATTCTCGAAAAAGGAGATCATTTTGTCCCATAAAGTTAGTAAGAATTTCATATTATATTGAATTCTCATTCTTTTTCTTGCATCCAGAAATTTTTTTTAATGGGTTCAATTTTTTAGATACTCAAATATGATAGGACCGGATGTAAAAAAAATCTGGGTCGGTCCGACTGTTCGTCTCATTTAAATTAACACTACTAATTTGAAACCGAGTGGGTTCGTGCAGCTTGATAAACTAACACCTAGAAATATTTAAGGTTTAATAAAAATAAAAAAACGCAAAAATTGACTCTAACAGGAGTCAAATCGGTGACCTGCTGGTTGAAACAAGACGCCTTAACCACCAAGCCATCCCTTAAGTTCTGTAATGGGTTCATCACGAATTTATTTTATGGGTTCATTGGATTTTTTCTATTAATTTATTTTATGGGTTCCTTTTTCTTTTCAACAAAATGTTCTTTTATATATTTATATACATTCTATAGTGGTGGAAAGTGCACCTACTCTTAACTATGGATGATTATTTATTTGATTATCTATGTGTGCAGCCACCTAGCTAATTAATTTAATCTTTTACTTTAATTAATTAATTCATTGTCTTTGTTTATTTATGTCATTTATTATAATTTGTTTCCTAAATTTTAATGTGTTTAGTTAAGGCATACATAAATTTCTATGTTTCGATTGCACGTCAACCTTTTCAGGGAACATCAGCGATGACAGTTGCTCTGCAAATCGACCAGTTTCCTAACCGTGAAGGATCTATAAAGAACGTCAAGGAGGCACTTGGAGTTGGTACACTTGATGATGTCGAGTTGTTAGAAATGGATCCTGAGATGGGGCTATTTATCATCTCAACTCCAAGAGACCCTGACGCAATAAAACGTGTTATTGAGGGTCGATTTCCGGAAAAGAATATCATCTGTGTTCATCTTCAAGATGCTAATCTTCAAGATGCTCAGCCGCCGCCACAAACTGATTTCACACCATCTGCTCCACCTATTCCGGTGCATCAGATATGGGATGGGGACCACTTTCAGGGGATAGCCTCGGTTTCTTTGAGGAAGATGGCTTAACTATTTATAATATCATTTAGTTCATAGCTTTTTTATTGTTAAAACACAATCTGTGTATGTTGTTTCTTTTGTTTCATTTTTTTTTTTGTTTTGTTTTGTGTGTTTGATTCCATATGCTTGTATTTTGACTGGTTTATTTGATATGTGATGTTTTTTTTCTCTCATGGTTTCATTGGCATTGGTTAGCATGAATAGCATCTCAAATTGGTCACTGATTTGTTTATCATTTTATTTTACTTTATACACATTTAAGTTAACAAGTTGTCAGCCATTGGGCACGTTTGATCGTATCTTCATATGAAAAGGCTGACATGATAACACATACTATCTCACAAATCAAATATCACTAAGGTGAACTCTAAAATTACTAATGTGTAGGTACACTAGAGGTAAATGAAAGGATATGACATGATATAAAATGATTGTTATTAGATGAACCAGTTTATAAATTAACGATATGCTATGATATAAAATGTTAATAAATGTTAAAATTGTTTATCACGTTGGATTTCCTTTTAAAGTTATGTTTTAGAATATGCGTATCGTCATAATATGCGTAGTTCTAACACTATACTTATATAACCTGTAATCTTATACTTAACTTGATTAGACAAATTTGTTGTATCAATTGTGTATATACGTTTTTCGAACTTGATTTAGATGTTAACCAATCTATCTGTTATGATTGCAATTATGTAACTACAAAATCGAAAGTTGGCACAAATTTTCGTTATCTTCTTTTTTATTTATAATAGTTGGTCAAAGATGAAGGCTGACCACGTGTTAAAATCTTATTGTACATTGGATTGGAGAAAGCTTATGTAAAAGTTAAAAAAAGTGTTCACCAAAGGTTCGTGCGTCCCACGCTTGAATGGCAACAAAAAGCATAATACATTTAAGGGAGCTAGTAAAACTTCTTTGTGCTTTGTGGCGGCACGCCGGCACGTACTTTAGTCGGTATCGGTTTACTACGGTATAGCGATCAAAAAAGATAGAAATAAATAGGTACGATATTGTTTGAAAGGTATAAGTTCTAGTCATCATGGTACTAGTGCGTGTCGGCAGTTTATAGCTTACGATACAAAAAATATTGTTTACTGTGAATACAACTTGGTTTTCAACGAAATTTTTAGTAGAAATGATAAAGCCGAATGAGGGTACCGGCACCAAAGTTGTTCATATGGTATCGGTTCTATTGCTCAAGGTAAAGAACAAAAAATCAGTTATATTTAATTTATTCGATTTTGAAACATAAAAAAGTTTATAGAAAACATAGATAGAAGTACGTTGCAACGGTATATTTGAAATTTGTAAACCATTATATTATTTTAAGAATAAAATATCAAAAACATCCCTAAGTTTGGGCGTTTTTGCTTGTTCCATCCAAAATAAGAACTTAACCCCTTTCAGCAAACATCAATGTGGGTTTGGCCGAGTGGCTAGAGTCTTGCATTCAATTTCTTTAAACCCACTCCATCCATACCTATTTTTATTATTAATTTGTTTACTTTGGGATTCAATATAATTAAATTCAAACTTTCTAAAGCCTTTTATTTATTTAATCTTATAAGAAATAATAAATTAAGTTTCAAAATAATAAAATTTATAATGATTTCACAAGTAAGCCCAAAAACAACCCATTTACCTATATATTTACTTCTATCTTCGTTTCAAAAGCTCAAAATTCAAACTCACATTAAAAAATATAATCCATTAAGGTTGGTAGGAGCGTTAGGAGAGCATCACGCTTCGCTTAAGTAAGTTCGATCACTTTGCTACACAACTTATGTTTTGTTTATTTTATAACAACTATCATTGTATAGTGGTTTTTTTATAATCGTGTCAAGAATTGCCGCCCATAGTAAATATATTCACTTCCAAGTGGGTGGGTAAAGGTTCTAGTCCCGTTGTGAACAATGGTGTAGATATAAGTGGTCCATTGTTTGATGGCATCATAAATAATAAAACCATTATTTGCAAATGCATGAATATTTTAACAAAATGTATGTCTTTATATTTAGGTTACTTGTAACTATTTATGGATAAAATTTTAAAAATTAGAATATTGTCTAGCATTAAGCGGGTGAGACTTCTTATGAGACAGATTTTTCATAATTGTGGTTAGAGTAATGGTTACCTTACCTGATTATATGAATCAATAAATCATTAATAACTAGATATTTAACCAAATTAAGCAATGTTTGAATTTGTTGGTGCAGTTTTTGTGTCCGTGGTTATGCGAATAGATTAGATTACATTTTAAGTTGATTATGTAATAGTTAGTAAATGGTCAATCGAATGTGTTTAGACCCATTCACTTGAAGTGGTCAAATGGAAGGGTTTTTCGTTTGACTTTGTGTGTTTGCAAGTGAGACAAGTATGGTAAAACAACAAGGGTTGTTGTTTGACTATTGGGGTGTGGTTTGGAATTTCCAAGTGACATGGGGTGTGTTGGTCCCAGATGGAAAAATGCTCTTTTAACTTAATATGACAATTGATGTCAACAGATATGAAAATAGTGTGCGGAAATAGAGATCGAACTTTCAAGAAACAACAACTAAAGAATTTTCAAGTTTATATCACTTTGAAACAAAATGGTTTACAAGGTGATTGTGAGATTATTGAATAGTACAAAATAATACTTGTATAATTCTGTGTTGTAAGCGTAATGGAGTTTTTGTAGTATGTATTAAGTGCTTGGCTTGACTCGTTCCTTTCGGTGGTTTTAACTCTCAATTTATAGAGAGTTCTTAGCATGAATAAACAAATTGTTTATTCATGCACTTACTTTGTATAAAATGGCTTCTTGGCATATTCATTGAATCCACTAAGGTCAACTTGCTATTTTATGAAATAGCAGAGCCTTATTTTTCAAACAAGTTGCTGTCTCCAAAGTCTTGAAATCCATCTCATCAGAAAATTTGATGAACAAATCATCAGAAATGCTGATGACCAGATTACCAGAAACTGATGATATTCGTCAGAAATATCATCAGATCCATCAGAATGGTCTCTTCTGATTGTGTTTACTTGTTCTCGATCTATATCTGATAAATGTAGAAGATATGTTGTCCTTTTTCTTCTATCCAGTCTCGTCTCTTCGTTCTGTTTGACCTTTATGACTTTCTTCATCTGTTGATCAGATAGATCACGTTTTTCTTCAATACTTACATAAAAGTTTCCTAGCAATTTTCCCCTAAGTATTGTAAGAAAAACAACAACTCATATCAAGTAACATTTCAAAAAGAACTTTCAAAACATCAAAATCCAAATAACATACAAAAACATTGTTCAGAACAAAACAAAATAATAGAAATGTTCTCAAATATTCTCCAATCCACTCTTGTAGAGATCTCCTTTCTTCAGTTGCTTCCTGTATTCGATTAGCTTGTGACAGACCTTGTACATATCCTTGTACCAACCCCTGGCTGTGATCCATTCGTTTATGATGTCTTCTATTTCTTTCCTCAGCTTCTCCTTATTCTTTCCTTTAGCCTTGAGTTGTTCCTGTTTCTTATTCATGCAGTCTTTCATGTAATTAAGAGTTTGTTTGAGTACCTTTATATTTCATTTCCTCTGAACAGAGCCTTTTTGTCTTCAAAATCCCTGAACACAACAGACAATTCAGGTTTTTCAAATATGACTCATGTTTTGGCTTCAGGTTCAAGTTCAGCTGGAATAGATGTGTCATGTGGAGGTGTTTGCACTTTCTTGATGTGGTCAAAAGAAATGCAAAGGTCAAAATCAGCTTGAGCCATCTTTGAGTACATTTTTTGTCCTACTTCTGTTAAGCTGTAGATAGCCCTTCCGTTGACTTTTGTATCTCTCTTTTCCTTATCAAAAAGCTGCTTCAACTTTGTTAAGTCTATGGGATGAAGTTCTTCTCCAAAATTTGCATCTAAAATTGTTGTTACACTACCATCTTTTCTGATCAGACTGTACTTATTTCGCTCGTGAGTTCCCATTATCTTCCCTTCAAAGGACTAAGTGTTCACCTTGTGTACACTCACTACTGATTTGTGAGAGTAGGATGAAAACTATCCTTTCCTCTTTTCAGCTTCTCTTCTTTTATCCTTGTGCTTATTGGACTGAGAGGCGTGTCAAGCTTATCTTCTTCACTGTTCCAGTAGTAATTTCTCAAATGATAAAAGAAAATAGATTATCTCTCGGTGTGAGGAAGAGTTACACTCATAAAGTAGATTATCTAAATGAAAGGCTTCTAATATCTCGGTGTGAGGAAGAGTTACACTCATAACTCCAATGATCGAAACTTGAAAATAGATTATCTAAATGAAAGGCTTCTATTTCTCCTTATTTCAAGCTCCCGTGAAGGTGATAGATAAAATGGAAAAACTTAGGCGCAATTTCTTTTGGGGTGGATCAAATGAAATACACAGAAAGGCTTGGGTGATGTGGAAAGATATTATGCCCTCTAATGACGATGGTGGCTTGGGTCTTGGCTGAACTTCAATAGAAGCCTTCTCACCAAATGGGTGTGGCGTTTCAAGATTGAACAAACGCGATTGTGGCGAGGGTGGTCCTTGTTTCATCATTCACCAAGATGGAAATTTATGCCACTCAAAATGGGTAGATCCGGTCCGTGGCGAAATATAAATAAAGTCGAAGGGGAGCTCCGGGCACAAAACATACACATGAAAAGCTTAGTTCAAGGCAAAGTTGGTGATGGTGAGTCTATACGTTGTTGGCTGGATATGTGGCTTAATAACTCTTGTTTAAAGGATATTTTTCCAGCTCTTTTTTCCTTGGAAAAGTCCAAAGATTGCCTTGTTAGTCATAGATTGGTCAACATTGATGGTGCGATGAATTGTGTTTGGGATTAGAGTAGACAGTTGCAAACTATGATTGAGATTGATGAGTTTAATGGCTGTCAAAATATGCTTCATGGGGTTGGGTTGTGTGATAATATAGATACATGGAAATGGGCTCCTAATGCCTACGACGAGTTCTCGGTTAAATCACTAAGGGAGTTAATGGTGATAAACTCCTTTGTTTTCTAACTAGAAGTCACGGGTTTGCAGTGGCGGAACCAGAAACTATTAAGTGGAGGGTCAAAATGTATATAAAAAATACATTTGCTAATATGCAATAACTTATTTTATTCATGTAACATGAAAAAAAAAAGATTAAAACTAAATAGAAATAAATGTAAAAATCTTAACATTTTTAAACTATATCAAATAATCTAATTAATGTATGAAAGTGTTGTAAAATTAAAGGATTATGTTAGATTATTATTATAGATATAGATTTAAAACACCTAAACAAGTTATCTCTAAACAAGTTAAAAGAAAAGAATGTGTGTCCTGACATTTGCTTTTTGACTGAAGACTTTTTTATGGTTAATGACAAATATGCCCTTATCTTCTTCACACTACTCCTAATTTCTTGCTCTACATCTCTTTAACCATCGATTACATTGGAAGAAAATTTCCCATGAGCATCATTCACCTTCTTACACTTTCTTCTTTTTGGTTTTAAGTACTCTTCAACCAAAAATCTTAGGGGTCAAAATACAAAAACTCACCGGATGAAGGTTTAAAACTTACATGGCCGGTCGGTGTCCGGAGGGTCAACGGACCCTCCTGACCCCCCTGTAGTTCCGCCCCTGCGGGTTTGAGCCTTGTACAACTCGTATTTTTTGTGTTTGTTTTTTTCCTTAATCTAGTTTAAGACTATGGCGTCTTTGCTTCCTAAACAAACAGATGCAAACACACTAAACACAGTTCCTAAACAAACACATGCAAACATACTAAACATAGTTAATTTGGTTATCAGTTTTATGTTTTTTGACTTTGGAGTTGGTCCATTAGGATTTTTGGTAGCTGTGTGTTTTTATTTCTATTCCCTAGCATCTTGTTGGGCATTCTATTAACAAGATTTGTTGGACTTAAAAATAAAAGACTTCTTAAAACTTGAATTCTAGAGCTAATAATGCAGGAATTGACAATTTGTATCTTATGGATTTGAATTTTAAAAATTTGTAATTGTTTTTTCGTTTCGAATGACATCATATATTTACTAGTAATAATGCTATATTTTTTGTTATATGTTCCTCGCTCTGACCCGACCCAAACGACGATCGACCCAAAAATCATGGGTCCGCCACTACTCTCGCCCACCCAGGGCCGCCTCTGCTCGTTTTCTAAGAACAAATTTGGCACCCAATTAAACAAACAAAAATAAATATATAATGTGTCAACTAATAAATAAGTATACATTTATTAAAGTCCCAATCAATAATCAAACCGAATAGAAAAGTAGAAGAAAAGAATTTAGATCGAATAACTCTCAATCTTATTAATCAGAAAAACTCGAAACTGATTACACTTCTTTAACCTTAATCACAACTTTGATCAGGTTATATAGGAGATACCTTGGTTACAATTAGACTAGGAGTCAACTTACTAACTAGATAATAATAAAATTAACCCCATGTTTATCTAACTAATCTATTATAAATTAAATCTAACTCATTTAGTTTATCTCTAATTAACTTAACCAAATAACGCACTAATCCATAACTCGTTTAGTTCGGTCCACCCTGAACCACCCCATTACTTGAGATCAGCTCAACCGCTTCATTCACTCGAGTACAAGGATTCCGTCCAACATTTACTTCTATTTTTTAGAACTTGATGTTACATGTTAAATAATCTTATGATTACACTTTAATTCAAATAAGAACAAACAAAGGTTTAGACAAATGTCCAGAAAATTTCCCACAAATTTGATAAAGTAAACCACAGAAAATATAGTGAAAAGATTAACAACATTTATTTGGCAAGCATACCGCGTTATGCATAGTCCACACGTCATGGAAAAAGAGGTAAATTCCACGTGGCATGTAACTATTGGTTAAATTCCACTTGTTAAACCTCCCACAATATTTGTCTCCCCCTTATATAAACCAACGGTTTTCTATATTTTTTTTTCACCGGTTCCCCCTAATATAAACCAACGGTGTTCTATATATTATCAAACCACCAATTTTTTTCACCGGCGAAAATCTCCCTCCAGTTGGCCGCCAGCGAACACCGTCAGTTCACCAGAACTCGGAAGGTATACAACTATCCATCACATTTTTTTTTCTCGCAATAGGCATCAGGGGCGGACCTACCTTAGGGGAAGGAGTAACCTCCTCGGTAATGTAAATTTTGGAAAAATTTGACGTTTTTTCAATTTCGTTACCCTTTTTTTTATAAAACGTACTCCTACGAATATTTTCTAGATCCGCCACTGGTAGGCATACAATTAATTTTTGGTTTTTAAATTTAGAAAGTAGCTAGTATACTACAAATAACGTTTTTGCAGGTGGTGCTTATCTTTTAAGTCTCAAGTCCTTTTGATTTCAATTAATCCTACATGTATTTGTTTTCTTTTCGTAGTTGTGAGACGATAATCATGTTTCATCAATGAAGGTTTTTGAAATTCTTGAGGTGTAAGTAAGAGAGGAATGGAAATGGAGGATATGAAGTTGGTAGCATTTGATTTGCTTTTAAAATTGTTTTTGGTATTTTTTATATAATAAGCATAATAATAACTTAACAATTAAAGAGTTTCAAACACGTCAACATTGTCAGTTAATAAAATTTTAAGAATATGAACTTATTTACCGATTAAGACCCTACTATGTTGGTAATTGGTTCAAAGTTTAAACCAAACAATAATGCATGATCTCAAATTCTCATAGACATGAATCGGATCAAACTAAAACTAAAATATATATTTTCATTGACTCAATGTATGTAACTAGTAAAATTATCCGCGTGTTACGGCCAGAATTCAATCGAAGTCGATCGGATAGAAAAAAAAAGTGAAAAGTAAAAAAAAATTCTTTTTTAAAAAGAGGAAAGTCAAAGATAAAAAAATGTCAAAAAGAAAGTCAAAGGTGGTCAAAGTTAGTAGGCAAAAAAAGGTCAAAGGTGATCAACGTACGCGACGGGAATTCGATCGAAGTCGATCTTAAAAAAGAAAAAGTCAAAATTAGTCAAATTTACTGGTCGGTTAAAAAAAGGGAAAAGTAAGAAAAAGTCAAAGCTTTTTAAAAAGGAAAAAGTCAAAGATTAAAAAATGTCAAAAAAGTCAAAGATAGTCAAAGTTGATAGATAAAAAGAAGTCAAAGATAATGAAAGACACTATTCACAAACTTAGTAATTAATTAATTAATATTAATACTAATACTAAAAGGGAAAAGCAAGAAAAAGTCAAAGTTTTTTGAAAAGTAAAAAGTCAAAGATTAAAAATTTTCAAAAAAAAGTCAAAGGTGGTCAAAGTTAATAGACAAAAAAAATCAAAGATAATGAAAGATATTATTCACAAACTTAGTAATACTAATACTGATAATAGTTGTATTAACTTAATCACGAGATACATGTCTAACCTATCAATAGGTATGTGACAACAAAATGATTCATACACTAACACACACCTTAATATTATGTCAAGTGCAAATATAGCCAGAGGCATAAAAAAATCGATCGATAAAGATTATGAAAATGTTCAAGAAGTGTGTTGAACGTTAAATAAATAATATAATGAGATATGGAGATAAATTAGTTGTTAGATTTTAAAGCCCTCTTAAGTTAGGGTTATGATCATATAACATGAACCTCTTTTAAGACACTCAAAAGCTACTCTTATTTTCATTTACTAAACTATTTTAACTTATGTTATATGTTTAGGATGTTATTATACGTACACCATCTCAGCACCAAAATTCCTGTCAAGTTATACAGATCGTATGGTGCATATTATATGTGTCGTATGATTTTTTTTAAATAAAACTAATCAAAATAAGTAATACTTTTTAATAAAAAAACTAATCATTTTTCAAGTTTTAAAATTAACTAAAAACGTTATAGTGTAGGGAAAAGTTCATAATTGTATACTTAAAAAAAATACACTGTCACATAACATGTTACATCATAATTGTGTCACTGTCGCTGACACACGCCAACAATCATTGGTTCTATAACATCATGGCGTAACATCATACAAGCCGTATGCCATGTCAGGTGTGTTGATAGTATGTCAATGATGTGTTGAACTTCAAAGATTGGCCCTATTTGTAAAACTTTTAAAAGTTTACTATACGATTAATATGATAAAAGATTATAATAAATTACCTTTAAAAATATGTTTTGCACTTAATGATTTTTTTTGAACGGCAAATTTGGATCACTGACGGACCACTAAAGTATCATCGTGTCACCAGCAAAACCACCCGATCATATCCATTTTCACTAGGCATAATACATATACACCAATTCATTAAGGAATAATGTCACATCCCGACCCGCAGCGGAAAAAGGTGATCGGGGCATAATTGGGTTATCATCAAAGCTCATGACATTTATTATGACGTTTCATATTCATTAATACAATTTAATGGGAAATATACAATCATAATTACATCATGTCCTAAATATCATTGTAGACTTCATTGTTTTCTTATAAGGCATTTCCTATGTTTTCCTTGCTTCATCCTGTTCACCTGTATCATGTGTAAAAATGGTTTTTGGATCAACAAAAAGTTGGCGAGTGAATCCTATGAAAAACATTTGAACAAGTTTATTGAATTGATTATAAAATAAAGTGCACAACCACACATGAGTAAAGATAGATGTAAACTTATTCACCAATCATTTAATATTAAATAATGCACACACGAACAATAATGGATTTGTTTTGAGGCACGCGTTGCTCAACCCTTCTCCCACGAGGAGGCTCGAACCCGAGACCTCCCGTTCGCGTGCACGCAGCTCTACCAACTGAGCTACGTGTCTAACCCGAAATATTTCTGTTTTTAATTATATTTATATACTAAATGAATTAATCCGAAAATCATTTGTTTTAAAAACGATTTTAAATGTCTCGCTCGGTGCTCTCCACAGGTCTCGAACCCGGGACCTGTGGCTTGGGTTAACACACAGTCCACCGCTGGACTGTGTGTCTAACTTGTTAAATAATCTGATTTTTATTATACTTATATACAAACTAAATAATTTCATTTCTGTCTTATATAAAAAGTTTGATAATTATCAGGACCGGTTCGGTAGTCCGGACTCGAACTCGCGACGTGTGATTTAAACGTTCACACAGTCCACCACTGGACTGTATGTCTATCTTGGTTATTATTCCGGTTTTTTATTAAACTTAACATCTATTGCAGTGAATCCGGTTCGGTTAAAAAAGGAACATTTTTATTAAGGCGAGTGTGCGTGGGACAAGAATCGAACTCAGAACGTATGCGTGTTTATTTGCACACAGTCCACCGCTGGACTGTGTGTCTAACCCGAGATATATCTTGATTTTAATTAAACATATACAATACTGAAACTTCGTCTTCTTCGTTAGACTTAACCAGAAACGGTGTCTGACTGGTTCAACGATTTTAATCATGTTCCTTAGTGTGTTGTGATTAATTACATGTGCGATAAATAAAAAGAATGAGAGATTAAGTGTAAGATATACCGAACAGTGGCTCCTCTGTTTCGCCGGCGGAACTCCGGTGATAGCAAGTTATTCCGGTGACGTGTGTCCTGCGGCAGAGGGTCTTCAGGGAGCTTGAGATGAGTGTGGGTGGCTTCGGTATGAGCTCTGGGTGTTCAGTAAGGCTCAGAGGTGAAAGGCTCGGTTTTCCGGCGAGTTGCAGAAGTTCTCCGGCGAGTGAAATTATGTCGGGAAAGAGTGTGATTGTGAGCGAAAAAGCTAACAGAGGTTAGAGGGGGTATTTATAGGGCAGAACATCGACGAATTTGGTCCGTTTTCCGTCTGGATTCGTCGGTCAATAAGTTTTCCGGCAGTTATGACTTGCGTCGCGGGTTCAGACGTCGGTTATAACCGATGTAATAGTTAAGGTTTCGGTTAAAACAGAAGAAACCGTCCAATCTTGGCGAGATCGTCGGGATTTCCGACGACTGCGATTAGGCGCGTCGGTTTTGAATTTGAGATTTAGGTTATGTATTAATTGTATCTAATAATGAACAAGAAACACAAGTGGCGCAGTGGTTGGATGGTTGTAAGTTAAGTCTTTGCTGAATCCGGTTGACCCGGGTTCGAAACCCGGCTACGCCCTTTTATTTTTATTTCATTATTTTAAATACTTTTTCAAATATAACTTATATATTCCAATATACTTATTAATTATGTATCGTATAAAATTAATTTGGGCATTAAATACGCAACGAAATTTTTAACTGATTGTTCGGTTAATAAACGGAGCGGGTTTGGTAAATCCGGTTTTTGACGGATGTTACAGTATCCCCTGCTTTTTAGAAATTTCGTCCCGAAATTTAAGTAGTGATATATTTGACTAAAATGATGGTGTTTAGTTTGACAGTTACATACTTAGAAAAAGTAAGGGTTTAAATTTTTGTTTGAGGCGGTAACGTTCCTAGTAAGGGTTAAGTACCCTGTTACAGGAATCGCTTTTTGTTGCCTATGGTAAAAATATTGAATAGCAGATTTGATTCACTAAATATGATATCATGCGTAAGAGTTTTGATATGTTTGGGAAGATATGGTTATATCCAAAGCAAAACTTCTAACACTACAACCTACATGAAACTTCTCATAACCGTCTAACAATGCCTCTGATCCTTTGACAAGAATACTTATATATAGGAAGTACCAGCGGCGTATCCACCATATTCTTGTCAAATTTTCATTGGTTTTATCAGTAAGTTATGATTGGTTCTATGATGTGACTCTAGAACATAAATAAACGCCACAACCAATGTACCAAGAAATTACTAAATCCTACATAGAACTTCTCATAACCGCCTGACAACGCCTCTGATCCTTTGGCAAGAATACTTATATATAGGAAGTACCAGCGGAGTATCCACCATATTCTTGTCAAATTTTCATTGGTTTTATCAGTAAGTTATGATTGGTTCTATGATGTAACTCTAGAACATAAATAAACACAACAACCAATATCTGAGTCCAAATTCTGATAGCATACATGTTTGAATGGTGACAGTTCCTCTCTCGTTTGTTATGATGGAGAGGTTAGTTTATGTAGAAATAGAACACAATCCAATTTCTTTAAATGGCGAGATGATATGAATGTAACACAAATTTCAACCAAGACAATACTAAATCCTACATGGAACTTCTCATAACCGCCTGATAATGCCTCTGATCCTTTGGCGAGAATACTTATATATAGGAAGTACCAGCGGCGTATCCACCATATTCTCGTCAAATTTTCATTGGTTTTATCAGTAAATTATGATTAGTCTTATGTGACTCTAAAACATAAACAACACAACAACCACAGCTTGAGTCTAAATTCTGATAGTATATATGTTTGAATGATGACGGTACCTCTCTCGTTTGTTATGATGGAGAGGTTAGTCTATGTAGAAAAATGGAACACAATCCAATTTCTTTAAATAATGAGATGATATGAATGCTAAATCAGGGAGTACAAACTTCAACCAAAACAATACTAATCCTACATGGAACTTCACATAACCGCCTGATAATGCTTTGATCCTTTGGCAAGAATACTTATATATAGGAAGTACCAGCGGCGTATCCACCATATTCTTGTCAAATTTTCATTGACTTTATCCGCAAGTTATGATTAGTTCTATGTGACTCTACAACAAACACAACAACCAAAACTTGAGTCTTAATTCTGATAGTATCCATGTTTGAATGATGACAATACCTCTCTCGTTTGTTGTGATGGAGATGTTAGTCATTGTGGAAGTGAGACATAGCTCAACTTCTTTAAATGATGAAATTGAAATACGCTGAAATGTATGATGAACAAACTTTGACCAAAACATACTAAATCCTACATGGAACTTCTCATAACCGCCTGATAATGCCTCTGATCCTTTGACAAGAATACTTATATATAGGAAGTACCAGCGGCGTATCCACCATATTCTTGTCAAATTTTCATTAACTTTATCCGCAAGTTATGATTAGTTCTATGTGACTCTAAAACAACCACAACAACCAAAACTTGAGTCTTAATTCTGATAGTATACATGTTTGAATGATGACAATACCTCTCTCGTTTGTTGTGATGGAGAGGTTAGTCTATGTAGAAATGGAATACAATCCAATTTCTTTAAATGATAAGATGCTATAAATGCTAAATCAGTAAGTACAAAACAAACTTCAATCAAGACAATACAAAATTCCACATGGAACCTCTTATAACCGCCAGATAATGCCTCTGATCCTTTGGCAAGAATACTTATATATAGGAAGTACCAGCGGCGTATCCACCATATTCTTGTCAAATTTTCATTGGCTTTATCCGTAGGTTATGATTAGTTCTATGTGACTTTAAAACATAAACAAACTGAAATAGTAATTCGCATTAGGATCCTTGGTTAAGATTCCAATTTATAACTGGGATACGGGGAAATTGAGATAACATAAAGAAAAACATAAAAACTAAGCGGTTGGAGTTGAATCTTGATTTTCGGTGAAGGGGACTAGTTGGGTGGTTTCGTTTGGGCCGTCATTATCTTCAACAGGATTGGCGTTGATGTTGAAAACTCTTCCTCTTGCTGGTGGCCTAGTGATTGGGTTTTCTTGATTTACTTGGTTAACTGGGTTTGATTGAGCTTGAGCGTTTATGATGTTAACCAATCGAGGGCACGTGTTTCTAAAGTGGGTAGGGTCACCACAATTGAAACAAGCTCGAACATATGGGAACATGGGGTATTGGGGTTGTGGATAGGTTTGGATCATGTTCTGAGTAGGGGGAGAGATTTGGTTTTGAGGGGTGCGGCAAACCTTGCTCAAATGACCATAGCGTCCACAATTCGCACATAGTCGACAAGGTAAGGTAGATGGATGGTGATAAAAACAGGTGTTACATCGAGGGTGAGGTCCAAGGTATGATTTCTTATTTGGGTAAGTTGAGTTGGGTGCTACTTGAGTGATTGGGATAGCTTGGATGGGTATGGCTTGTGAAATTGGTTGATTACGTTGTGTGACAGCGAAAAGTTGCCCATCTCGTTTTCTCTTAAAAGTGGGTTGAGAAGGGGATTCGGTTTGGGTGGAGTTTGAAGTTTCAGTCGATGCCTTATCCTTCTTCTTCTCCTCCTTGAAGTCTTTGTTCCGGATTCGGTTTTCGGTGAGCTCTGTAGCTAACTCCATTGCTGCTTCCAAAGTTGCAGGCATGGTACTTATCACAAAGTCTTGAATTTTTTACGGAAGACCTCGAATGTAGTGCTCGATCAAACGGTAGAGGGGAGTAAACAAGTTGGGAACCATTTGATTTAACTCGAGGAATCTTTTGTTGTATGTGGTGTGGCCGCCTTCCTTTTGCTTCAACGAATAGAACTCATCTTCTAATTTCTTGATTTCGCTCCTCGGGCAAAACCGTCTTGTCATGATTTCCTTCAACTCTTCCCAAGTCAAAGTCATAGCATCTTCAACGCCTCGTTTGGCCTTCTCTGTATTCCACCAAGTAAGTGATATTCCATATAAACGACCGGTAGCATATCGCACTTTGCGAGCATCGGGGCAATCGCAATTTAGAAAAGTGTTCTCCATTTCTTCAAACCAATGTAGGAGAGCGGTGACACCTTCAGTCCCTTCGTATTTTGGAGGGTCGCAGGATTTGAAATGCTTGTAGGTGCATTTAGTGGTATTTGGGGAAGGATTGACAATGTGTTGATCTTCTTGGTTGACAGGATTAGCGGTAAGTGCTTGTTGGACTTGGATTACAATGTTGGGTATTACGGCAGCCATTTGTTGAGCGATTAGGGCAGCCATGCGCTCGCGAGCTTTTCCTGCTCTCATCTTCCTACGGGCGAGGCTAGAAGACATCTACAAGGAATACATGTCAAGAGTATGAGTTGGATGTTTTTGGGATCATGAGTCGTATTTAGGAATGAACATTCATAAAATAAATATAGAAAAATAAATCTACTACATCCATAGGATGTCTTGGGCTTTGCTCGTCATTGGGCCTTGCATGCCGCCATACTTCACCTTCGTAATCATGTGGGCCCCCATGAATACCGGGTTTTTCATATGGTTCGCATGTGTTAGCTTGGTTACGTACACTAAAACCCGGAGAAAATCGAGAAATATGTATGTAACGTATGATATTCGGAATGTGTCCAGGTATAGACACGGTGACACCTCAAAGTGGGGTTAGTTCGAACGACGTTTGGTGTGGCATGCTTTGGCCTAATAGGTCCTTCGTACTCTCATCGTTAGTCCCCAGGTAGGCAAACTGGTCCGTTATATTGGATTTATACGAATGCCAACCTAGACAGGACGTTCCGACTACCGGTACTTGTACCCTTCCAGTTACTACATGCCCGTCGCAGAACTTACTTTGATGAGATTTGAAAATTGCGACAAAATCTTTGAATAACAAAAGTATGAAGATGATTTGAATATATGAACATTGAAATATGTATGATGAATGTGTATGTAAGTATGTATGTTTGACTGTAAGTATAAACAAATATGAAACAAATAAATATCATAAGTTTGCATGTAACCACATGAATAACTAAAAATCTAGTCAATATAGGCTCTAAGGGTCTAATAACCTATCCTATATCCCTATAGTCATGGCTCTGATACCAATCTGTCACACCCCGACCCGCAGCGGAAAAAGGTGATCGGGGCATAATTGGGTTATCATCAAAGCTCATGACATTTATTATGACGTTTCATATTCATTAATACAATTTAATGGGAAATATACAATCATAATTACATCATGTCCTAAACATCATTCTAGACTTTATTGTTTTCTTCTAAGGCATTTCCTATGTTTTCCTTGCTTCATCCTGTTCACCTGTATCATGTGTAAAAATGGTTTTTGGATCAACAAAAAGTTGGCGAGTGAATCCCATGAAAAACATTTGAACAAGT
The DNA here is from genome assembly GCA_947069175.1 of Scalesia atractyloides. Lineage (NCBI taxonomy): Eukaryota > Viridiplantae > Streptophyta > Magnoliopsida > Asterales > Asteraceae > Scalesia > Scalesia atractyloides. The sequence goes on along the minus strand of CAMTDV010000116.1, from coordinate 83,702,643 downwards.
TTATTGAATTGATTATAAAATAAAGTGCACAACCACACATGAGTAAAAATAGATGTAAACTTATTCACCAATCATTTAATATTAAATAATGCACACACGAACAATAATGGATTTGTTTGAGGCACGCGTTGCTCAACTCGTCTCCCACGAGGAACTGATGGGCCTAATGAATGATTTGCATATAACTTGACAATATGAAATACATAACTACAAACAATATATACAATCTAAATTTAGATCACAATATGGTATGGCACAAGTTTAAATAAACAAGTTAATTTTTAGTGACACATGACACACCCCAAAACGTGTAATTAAAAAGGGGAGTTGTAAGATTCACTCACATTGGGTGCGTTCGGTTGATGATGTTGAATACGCACGAAGTTGGTTTTAACCACGAGTGAAACTAAACCTTGATAATAGCATAATGGTTCGGTAAGTAAGCGGATTTTATTAATCAATTTTAGTAGGATTGTTGGATATATTTTTGTGAGTTTAAGGCTAATTTCTAACTTAAAAATGTTATTTTTAAGTATTTTTAATGTAAATAAATAAATAAAAGAAATAAAAAAAATGTTGATTTTTGACTGTTGACTTTGTTGACCGGTTTTATTGTGTATTTGGGTGCGCCGGGTGAGGCTCGAACCCGAGACCTCCCGTTCGCGTGCACGCAGCTCTACCAACTGAGCTACGTGTCTAACCCGAAATAATTCTGTTTTTAATTATATTTATATACTAACTGAATTAATCCGAAAATCATTTGTTTTAAAAACGATTTTAAATGTCTCGCTCGGTGCTCTCCACAGGTCTCGAACCCGGGACCTGTGCCTTGGGTTAACACACAGTCCACCGCTGGACTGTGTGTCTAACTTGTTAAATAATCTGATTTTTATTATACTTATATACAAACTAAATAATTTCATTTCTGTCTTATATAAAAAGTTTGATAATTATCAGGACCGGTTCGGTAGTCCGGACTCGAACTCGTGACGTGTGATTTAAACGTTCACACAGTCCACCACTGGACTGTGTGTCTATCTTGTTTATTATTCCGGTTTTTTATTAAACTTAACATCTATTGCAGTGAATCCGGTTCGGTTAAAAAAAGGAACATTTTTATTAAGGCGAGTGTGCGTGGGACAAGAATCGAACTCGGGACGTATGCGTGTTTATTTGCACACAGTCCACCGCTGGACTGTGTGTCTAACCCGAGATATATCTTGATTTAATTAAACATATACAATACTGAAACTTCGTCTTCTTCGTTAGACTTAACCAGAAACGGTGTCTGACTGGTTCAACGATTTTAATCATGGTCCTTAGTGTGTTGTGATTAATTACATGTGCGATAAATAAAAAGAACGAGAGATTAAGTGTAAGATATACCGAACAGTGGCTCCTCTGTTTCGCCGGCGGAACTCCGGTGATAACAAGTTATTCCGGCGACGTGTGTCCTGCGGCAGAGGGTCTTCAGGGAGCTTGAGATGAGTGTGGGTGGCTTCGGTATGAGCTCTGGGTGTTCAGTAAGGCTCAGAGGTGAAAGGCTCGGTTTTCCGGCGAGTTGCAGAAGTTCTCCGGCGAGTGAAATTATGTCGGGAAAGAGTGTGATTGTGAGCGAAAAAGCTAACAGAGGTTAGAGGGGGTATTTATAGGGCAGAACATCGACGAATTTGGTCCGTTTTCCGTCTGGATTCGTCGGTCAATAAGTTTTCCGGCGGTTATGACTTGCGTCGCGGGTTCAGACGTCGGTTATAACCGATGTAATAGTTAAGGTTTCGGTTAAAACAGAAGAAACCGTCCAATCTTGGCGATATCGTCGGGATTTCCGACGACTGCGATTAGGCGCGTCGGTTTTGAGATTTAGGTTATGTATTAATTGTATCTAATAATGAACAAGAAACACAAGTGGCGCAGTGGTTGGATGGTTGGAAGTTAAGTCTTTGCTGAATCCGGTTGACCCGGGTTCGAAACCCGGCTACGCCCTTTTATTTTTATTTCATTATTTTAAATACTTTTTCAAATATAACTTATATATTCCAATATACTTATTAATTATGTATCGTTTAAAATTAATTTGGGCATTAAATACGCAACGAAATTTTTAACTGATTGTTCGGTTAATAAACGAAGCGGGTTTGGTAAATCCGGTTTTTGACGGATGTTACAAATAACCCCAATAAATATGATTAATCCACGACTATGTATTAATTATTTAAGGTGTTATTTAAGTGTATACGTGAGTAACTTAAAGTTGATATATTTTTATTTACTATCGAATAAATTGAATTTTACGTTCTTTAAGTTCGGATCAAATTGCAAGCGTTGTTATTTTACTAATGAAATTACGTTGAATGCCCTTTATGTTACTATATCTCATCAGGCGGTATCCTTTTGCTCTAACCTAGTTAATTTTTTTATTAACTTTTAACATGTGCCAGTGCAACTCACATGAGGGCATGATGGTCAATTTCACTTAATATCTAGAGTAAATTGTATTTTATATGCTTTAAGTTTCAATAAAATTTCATATGGTGTCTTTTAACTAATGAAATTACAACGGGTGTCCTTATGTTTTAGTTTTAATACATGCGATGTCCTTTGATTGTAACCCGTTTACATTTTTTATATTAAGTCAGGTAATGTCACATTCACATGAGGGCATAATGGTCGCAGAACACTAAATATTGCGAGAAACCTATAAAGTAAATAAAAATGTTACAAATGTAAGATTTATTGTTACTCACACTAGAATTCGAAACAAAATATGAGAAATTTTCAGTTTTTATATAACCTACACATGTGTAGGTTATATGTAGGCTAAATTGCCAACATATATGTAGGCTACATGTAGGTAAAAATATATGGTTTTTTATGTATATATAATACATATGAATGTAAGAAACATAAAATTTAAAAATATGAACCTTACGTCCAAGAATTTAATGATTTAGAGTTGTTATTTTTGTTCTCGCAATAATTAGTGTTTTGTAATGATCCTCATCCTATATATATACACACGCACGTACACATATAACAACAATACGAACCCCTGTTAGTGTTCTATTTCTTTCGCAAAATCACCACCTCAAGAAAAAATGTATCTCGGCCACCACCTCCATCATCTCTCTATCTCTTTCTCAGCGATACCACCATCAACTCCCGACGTCAACATCACTTGAAACCCAAATCAGAGAGGTGATCTCAACAATCCACTCCTACCCACCAACAAAAACACTTTAATTTCTATAAATTCAACACCGAAAATGACAATTATGCTCTTATGTGAGTAGCACATGACTTAACATTATAATGTGATTGGGTTACAGTAAAAGAACACTGCATTTATAGACATTGAAACATAAAGGATATCCTTGTAATTTCGTTAGTTAAAGGACACGCTTAAAATTTGATTGAAACTTAAAGGATGTAAAATACTAAAATGCAATTTACTCTAGAATTAAGTGACAGTGACCATTATGTCCTCTTGTGAATGGCACTAGCACGTATTAAGAGTTAACAGAGAAAATTAACTGGGTTAGGCAAAATGACACCGCCAGATGAAAAAACAATAATATAAAGGACAGCGACTACAATTTTGCCCAAACTTAATTTACTCTTTACTAATTTATTGATTTTCTAGTTACCGAAAAAATGTATTATGTTTCTCTTCATGTAAATTAATGTTAAACTCAATTTATAATAAGTTGAATAAGGACCGTTCGATATAAAACTAAACAAAAGAAGTTTTTTAAATATTGTAAAAATAACCATAAACAAATTAATTAAAGAGAGACTGTCATAGGTTTTACGTATCCCTTCACTATATGAACATTTTTTTCTTTAATCCATCCCCGTTCGTTTCCTAGTTTGTTACTTTGTTTGATCAACTTTAAATCGTTTAATGGTGTAGCTATTTGTACTAATATCGGTTGTTAAGTCCTATATAAATATATTTTGAGACAATAATTCTCGTCAGTTGCATTTTCAGCAAACATCAACGACAATTACTCTACAAATCGATTCATTTTGTAAATGTGAAGGATGCATAAAAAAGGTCAAGAAGGCCCTTCGTAAGCTTGATGATGTCATATTGTTAGCAATGGCTCCCGAGATAGGGCAATTTACTACCTTAACGACTAAACATCCTCAAGTAATAGAAATCTCTCTTAAGAAACCCTTTCCTAAAAAGAATATCGAATTCTCACAACAAACCAACCACTCATATCCATTGCATGTGTCTCGTGTTGATGATAATGGTACAACATTGGTGACAAGTCACAAGTTCAAGGATTAGAGAGTATGGAGTTCACGCAATTGAATACTTTCAAGTTTAATTTCATCAACCGTAGTAACCATCCAACTCTCTCTAGTTTACCACCTACAATCCACAATCTTCCAGGTTCTAGTGGTGTTCATGCTCCACCCGCACCACCGCCACAAACTTATGTCACGCCATCTGCTGCACCTATTCCCAAATCTCGGGTACCCTCCAGAGTTCTTTGGCTTCAAAGATGATCTAAGATGATCCACATCGTTGTTGCGCCATTCTTTTTAGTGGTTTTTATTGTGAGAATGGTGCACTGTATGGATGATCTTTGAATCGAAAGATTATCCACATTTTGGTGCACCATCCTTTCAAGTGATTTATATTGTTCTTACAGTCATAAGTTAATGTTTTATGTTGCTTTTTATCACTTTAAGTTAGTGAATTTTGTATTTATGATTTTGTATTTGGGGACATTTTTAGCATCGAGCCATATGTAATCGATTTTTTTGTGTTTAATCTAAGAATGCGTGGTCACGCTCGTGGTTGCATTGGTCAGCTTGAACAAAATTAGTAGATGATTTGTAAACCTTTTTTTTAGTTTATACGTCAACAAATCAAATAAGACGGATAAAAATGATGGCCTACGAGTCACCTCCCATTCTTAAGCACACGTATAGTTACAACAGCGGCTGTACCAGTCACTGCATGCACAAGTTTTCAAGTCCAACCAAAACGTACGCAGCTTGGTTGACATAACTTCTAGCCTAATGCCAGGTGTCGTCGTCCCCTTTAACAAACAAAAAAGGAGCTTCCAACCTAAGTTACATTTGGTTCCAATGGCAGGCCACTGAAAGATGAGACATTCTTAATTGCTTCCTCTTCCATCTCAACAAGTCGTTTGCAAAACGTCTCAACATCTAGAGCTTCTTCCTTCAACAGCAGTCGCAACTCCTTCCACTGGTATTCATGTGAACCGTCATCCATCATGGGTCCCACAAACTTCCCCAGCACATCAAGCCCTTTTCGATCTATAGATAGCACCAGCGCGTCCTGTACAAGGCACAAGATATCAAAGTCAAAAGATACAAATATTATGGGTGGGATTATGTTTCATACAATCATACCTTCACATACTTATTCAAGTATGTGGCACAAAATATCATCAGGGCTCGACGCCTAGCTTCACTTTGATTAATCCCGTCGATCAAGCTTGCAGAGAAAAGCGCTACACAACCAAATACCAAAAGTAATGTGATCATAAAACTTAACTATATTGTCCATATCACAAAATGATTTTTTTTTTCAAATGTTGCCAAAACCCATTACCAGTTACCACTCATGTGAAATGACACAACCTGAACAGGTAGAAAGATACTTACACAAGGAGTCAGCCTTTGATTCTTCGATATCCTTCAAATCCACTTCATGGCTGTTTTCCTTGCCTTCTATATAAGTGATTGAACTGTATGGTAAACACTTTGTATCAGATTTAAGCTCGTATTAGCAATATAGTATGTCTAGTAACCCATCATTTGATTGAAACCGATCAGGTTTCTGTGAGAGTTAGTAAACAGACAGTTTCATCAGCTGTGTAATTTGTTAGTCAAGGGGTATTTCTACCTTGGATTAAACTTATAAACCCTGTATTGCTGATCTTCATTCAGTAGCTCTTGGAGATTTTCGGCACGAGATGTAGATCTGAAATCAGATGAACTTAATATACCGGTAACTGAATAACTGAACGCCTTTATTGCCTCCCCTTCTGATATTAACGTCTCGCGAAGGCTTGCTGCAGCTGACTTAACCTGACAGGATTCCATACAACAAGATGTCAACATAAAGAATGTCAACTAATAAGAATGTTAATTATATCAGTGATCATACAGTGTTGATCATAGTGTCCGATAACAGTAATTATATCAAAAGACCATTTTTGTTACAGAGGCATGAAAATCAAGAAATAGACCACTTATATTCAGCTTCTTGAATTGTACCTTTTTATCACCAAGCAGAACAAGTTCACCAACAAGAGCAATCCGATTAGGAGGCTGTAACAATTTGAAATTTGTGGTGTCATTATAATATTATCAAGATAATACAGTATAGTCTTCAACTCTCACATTTAAATTTTAGATTGCAAAGTTTCGTAATGTGTCATTCTTGTAAGATTTTATTTTTTCCCGTTTTATATTATTTTTTTAATCCCGTTGGAGAGAGAGTATGCATGTGTGACAGAAAAAATAAAGTTAACTGACCAACCTTCTTTAGTGATTGAAGCAAATTTGCAAGCGACCCTGGTAACGGACTTGTGACCGCCAATGAACCGCGTTCATCTATAACTGTATTCTTTTTAAGCAAAATGCACAAATCAGAATAGCGGTGTGTAACTTCGGTTTCTAGTAAAGCAATGAACATATATGTCGGAAATAATTCAGATCACATGTTTTTAAAATAAAAACTGTAGAAAGGAGACCACTGCTAGTCAATTTGCAGTTAAAATGATTTCATTCCAACAGGTTTTAAAGAAAACTAACTTGTATGAAAGAAGTACGGGGCGAATGACATAGACGTTTTTCATAATTAGAACCTCTCAATGTAAAATGATCCCTCACTTAAAGGGCTATTTTGCCATTTGCAACAACTACAAAGATAAGGATAAGTTATACAACTATAAGCTATTTCAAACAACAATCGACATTCGTTTCTTCATGAAGATAATAAACATGTGTGTTTTCTTTCAAAAGTCACAACAGCATGACTACCAATAATGCTATGAAACACCAGAGCACCCTTTGAACCGTAGTGACTCGATTGTCAACTGTGTTTCACATAACAAGGTCTCATACCCCTGAACTACATACTCATACACAAAGCTTCTCTCAAATTAACATCCCTCTTTTGAATATTCAGAGGCTAAAAAATAAAAATTGCTCAATAACACATAACTAAAACAAAAAGAATTAGAGACAATGTTATGAAATCTAAGCATACCACATTATGCAAGTCATCATCAGGTACCCAAATGTAAGGCCTCCCCTTCTTCACAAAGTATCTAACTTTTGAACTGTAGATTTCATCCTTGCTGTAAAGAAATAGAAACTAATATGTAACCAACCCATACAACATAAGTCCTATCGAAGCAAAAAAGAAAGATTGGATGGGCACCTTCCTTTGGCATCAGCCTTGACTGTATTTAGGTTACCTTGCCAATTTGAAGCCAGTATATTCTGCCATAATACAGAGCAACAATCAAATACAATTTAATAGGTGTGGTGTAGAGTGAAATCGGAATCTGTAACTGTACCTTGCACTTTTCGGCGAACGTTAAGACGGTGGTTCTGCCCCCCTTCATTATGCACACCAACTGTTTGTTGTAATTACTCACAGAAAGAAAGCAAGTTATTGGATTGGGAATGGACCGAGTCAGCTTCGGCTACTAAACCCAAGTGTTGGTGTCTATGCGAGGAAGAATGAGGGTTTTTGCAAGGGATTGGACTTAGTAGTTAAAGAGGATGATCAAAGTAAGGCCTCCCCAAGTGTTTGTTTTTATGTAAGCCCTTCCCTTCTTTATTTCTCCAACTAGCAATTATACCCGTGTTACGCGACCGGACAACAACTTTCTAACGTCTGTTAAAAATCCAATCGAGTGAAAAAGACACTAAACTAACGATGCATCCAGAAGACACGAAAAACTAAATCGATGTAAAAACATAGGTTAAAAAAATGCATCAAAGAAATTCATATTAACACTTTGGTGAAATGACAAAAGGGATGAAAGTATGAAATGAAAAAAAAAACATAAAAGCAAAAAACTAGTAAAAGGAAAAGAAAACCAATCATCTAGTTAAAATATGCTTGAGTGTTGAAAATACCACTACACTAACCGTAAATATTTATTTCAGATCATGTGAATTTATATTATATTAAACAAAATGATTGGCGACTGTAAAAAAAAAAAGTTTAGACCAGTGGTAGATGGCTGGCATTGATCATCCCACTTTTAATTGTGTATATATAGAACTTAAGCTTAAAGCGTTATATATTATGAATTTTTTAAATTATATTTTATATTAATTACTTATTTTTAAGCTTAAGAAGGATATGTTAACTTATGTAAATTATATATAAAGTATGACATCTCACATCAATCAAATATTTAGTTTAAATTATACGGAGTCGTCCTGGTTGGCTAAATGAGAAGATTAGGTGGAAATGGTTTTGTGATTAGGTAGGTGATGATGTGAAAATTCTTTCTGAGAAAATGTGTTGAAATGAGAATTCTCATCAAATTCGAAGAGATGAGTTAGCTAGTAAGTTAAATAATTTTGTATTTAAATAATGTTGTGTGAAAAAAGACAAAAAGACCAACGCAGATGAGTTAGCTAGTAAGTTACATTTCAAAATAGAAAATTTGGTTCAAGTCCTAATTCTACCATGTAATTTTGTTATAATAGTGCATTAAAAAAGAAGACCAACTTTTCATTGGTTTTTAATTTCCTGTTCATTTAAATTGTTTTTTGTCTCTTTTATTTATTTTATTTACTTTTAATATATGATTTAATTTTGTCATGTAATTTGTTTAACTTGTATTTTATTTAACTTGACAAATATATAATATTTTATACAATATCTTAATGTAAATGATTTATTTTATTTACTTTTAATGTTTTTTTTAATATTAGGTATTGATGTTTGATAATAGAAAGTTGAACTAGAACTGTTGATGTTTGAAAACGAAAAATTAAACTTGAATTTTCATAGGAGCTCGCTATTTATTACTCGTCATAGAACAAAACGTTTCGTGAATTCTCAGAGACGACCCTATGACTAGGTCTTTCTTTTTTCGTTCTTGAGGTCAAGAACTCCTTATAGAGGGAGTAACTTGTTACATTGCATTTAGGATTAGGGGTCTTACCATAATCGTTTAGTAGTTTAGGGTCTAGATGTAAATAAAGATGTAAACCCCCTCTACTTAAACGGGATTACCCCTAAGACCGGGTGGTGTGGCAGTGTCCCCTGCCACCTCATCGTTTTTGGGCCCCTCCCCTATTTCCTCTACTTCGTAGTTGTTGCTTTTGTTCAAGTCATATAATTCGGGATTGCAATTGTACGTGACCTGCTAAGATTAAAGTAAGAATCTTACTTTGATTATGGTGTTTGATCAAGTGATCCTGGCACTATAGATGTCGCTGTAAAGCGGTTAAATGTGAAGGGCTGGCAAGGAGAACGTGAGTTCCTAATGGAGATTCTTATGCTTGCTAGTTATAAACATCATAATCTTGTTTCTCTCGTTGGATTTTCGGACGATGGTAATGAGAAAGTTCTCGTTTACTAACACGAGTAAACGAGGCCTCGACAACAATCTCTCCTCTACAAATCTTTCATGGGAGCAACGTCTACGAATTTGCGTTGGTGCTGCACGAGGACTTGAGTATCTTCACCATGATGTAAAGAGTTCTAATATTTTGTTAAATGCCAATTGGGAAGCTAAGATTTCGGATTGTCTAAAGTAGGCCCGGGTAATCAACAATTCGCTTTTCTTGTCACTAGTGCTTGTGGCACGTTCGGCTTTCTTGACCCAGTATATGTAAATAGCGGGCTACTTACAAAAGAATCTGACGTGTATTCTTTTGGGTTGTATTATTTGAAGTTCTATGTGTGGGAGACTAGCAATGATCGGGAAATATGAAGACGAGTGTAGATTTCTATCTCGCCTGGTGAAACTTCATCAAGAAAGGGGACACTACATCAGATCATAATCCCCGATCTACTAAAGCAAATGAAGCCGTATTCGTTAGAAGTGTTCTCCAATATTGCTTTTCATTGTCTAAATGAAGATCGCAAAAACGACCAGCGATGAGTGTAATTGTTAAAGATTTAGAAACCACTTTGACACATCAACTTGTAAGTTATCTCGATATACTTAAATTTTAATTGTAAACTAGCTTATTGACTCCGCGTACTACATGGAATTGTATTAAAAATAGGCCATATAAATAGTTTTATTACATATTAAGAAAAGGAAAAGTAAATTACAATTTCCAAATCTCTAAATACCTTTTTGTATACAGCAATTGTATCATTATTCATTAACTCAAATAGGTAGACTCCTTTTTATGAAGCAAGTTTGCCCCTGCTTCCGGTAGAGATCTCGAGAGCTATGTATGAAGACATCCATCCAATAACGTTCATACAACCCAACAGAATGCTTTAAGTCATCCTTCCCAATAACAAATGTACGATACCACATGTCGCATTGTAGGTAGTTTCATGAACATGATAAATAGTATTAATTTACAATCTAAAACCCACTTATATATCGGATTCTCTAAACGAAAACAATGAATCCAAAGCATTAATTGACATTCATATTACATGGTGAAGAATTGGATCAGGGTTGGTACTCACATTTCCTCCGAAAAAGAACAAAGGGTTGCTCGTTCTAGAAAGAGATGGGTGCCAATGAAGAATTAGATCTCACCGAGGGGTGACTTAGATTTGTTCAACCTCCAACCCTAGGGATAGAGAGACTGTTTCCAAAGAGACCCCCCGGGCCCAAACCAAAAGCGGACAAGCAAACAAAACTAAATATAAAAATAGAAAGCTACCAATATAAAAGGAGTGGTTAAAGAGTAACATAGTAAACATAGAACAAATATAACATTATACACAACATATAGGCATGCAAAGTCACAATCTCATACAAAGCCAGTCCACTTGTAGTGGATCAATCAAATCTTCACACAGGCACCTACCTGATGAATCAACAAGCAGTACAAAATACCTAAAAGAGCATGATCAATAAATCTCAATGAAATCTGCACACAGGTACAGTACAAAATACCCAAAAGAGCATGATCAATAAATCTCAATGAAATCTTCACATATTCTAAGTGCAAATAACAAAATTATACTCAAATCAATGTTTAACAATGAACTCAAATTTAGAAACGCTAAACTTCTCATAATAATATAAATAAATAAATAAATAAATAAATGTAAGACTCTTTCAAATAAGCTTACATGCTCTTGTAAACCATATATGACATGTGGATTACATAAAATGATGAACATTATAATACATTGCCGAAGTACAAATGGATGCAATATGCATAATGTAATATTAATGAAAAATGATGAAGGGATGAATATTTACCTGAAGAAATTGTAGAGGTGGCTGCAAGCAAATTTGTTTCCTTAGTCATACCTAATCCAACATGAACAGCTTCACACAACGCCACAACTGAGTGTCGGCTCACTCTCTTAAAAAAAATGAATTCATGGACCCAAGTGCTAAACTTACTTCCAGTATTAGCCCTTCAGCCATGCAGAACATGTTGGGTTCATTGAACTCTGAAGGAAGTAGCAACCTTTTGAGGTTTTCAATAACCGAAAATCCACTGAACGAACAATCATGGGTGACAGGTGTCAAGGTTGCTCAATCACAAGCCAATGTGCCTACAGGTGCACCATCATCTTTTCCATACGCCAAGAAAACCACTAGTGTGGATCAGGAAACTTCAAGTTTGGATGCACCAAACTATTATGTAGAGTATCTGGAATTGATAATCAATTGTATTATTAAATATCGACAGAGATGCATGGCTATATATGGCCAAACTGTACAAGGTACAACAACTAATCAAGCATAACAATTAGGAGCTAAATAAGTAAAAATAACTATAGAGATTGCCTAATAAATACATTTAAAATTTAAATTTATTTATGGTTTGACTAGATGATTTGATTTGATTTGGTTTGGTATCCGTAATACAAACCAAGGCTCATATGGTGGGTTAACAACGATTCAACCGGGCTTCTACTTCCAGCTACTGTCTCGAACATTGGAGATGTACTTCTCCTTGGAGACATACCCTGGAAGTGAGTCAAACTTACTGATTTCTCCTCCATCATTACCTTTCTTAGTTACTATTTTCTAATCATCATCATCATACTCAGTAAATCCCACCAATAGCAAAGCTAAGGTAGGGTCTGAGGAGGTAAGATGTAGACAACCTTACCTCTACCCTATTGGAATAGAGAGGCTACTTCCGGTAGACCCCTGGCTCGATAGTAGTTTTGCATCAAGCCTTGGACATAAGGCACATAACACTCAGCAATTGAGACAAAGGCCGATTAGTGCATGTACCCCCTTGTCTTTTAGCTATCAACGCCACCACATGATGCATGATTAACCGGTCCACTGCTTTTAACGTTATTTTCACAAAATTAGTAAAATAACGTTAAAATTAGTGCACTTTCACCCCCCCCCCCCCGAGGGCCCACACATATATACATTATATGCGCATGCCGCAAGCGGAACGTTTAATTGCTATTTTTTAAAATGTACTTAAAACTAGGTTATATACTGTGTGTGCAGGGAATTTGTAAACCGTGTCAGATTCATCAAGATACTTGCTGCTGATGATGTGCAAAAACTTGGCAAAGTTGCTGATGATTTGTTTTAGTATTAAACCTATCTTTATATTATTTTATTATGTGACATTAAACTTAGATTAAGGTTGTAATATTTGGGGAATTAGGAACCGGTACATGGGACCCTTTCGAATGACAGGTACTCGGCGGGAACCAACCGGTATGTTGGTTGGTGTTGTACCGATTGGAAGGGTATAAATACCCTATAGACTTAAGCACTTAATATTAATGATAATCTGTTTCTCGATCTCTTTAATTCCTTAATCATCTTATTATTTGAAACCCAAATCTGAGATTGAACAGAAGCAAGAGTTGTAAAGCTATAGTCAAAACTCAGGTGAAAGAACTGGAAATGATGGTCGAGATCAGTCGACCACCTATCTGGAAATCATCCAGCAATGGGTTCACTTGATATTTGAGAATAGTCAACTCTTTGTTGTGAGAACTTGTAACCAGTCCTTATGTCATGCTAATTGCGGGTACCTTTTTTCTTGTCGTTGTTGCTTTTGGTCACTTTTGACCGGTCTTTATGCCGTACTACTTTGTATCGTATATGAGTCGTCTATGGTCATATTTAGCTGTATTGTGGTCATTTGTTTAGTAAATGTCAGACAAGATTGAAAACCTTAGAACATATTGGAGCCAATGATGATTCTATCTCTGAATTATTTTTTATTTGTAGCATATGACATTCTTTGGTTGCTGCGCAAGAATCTGAAAAACTTACTACATTTTGTGGTCCATAGCGGTCAATTCAAACTTTATTCTTCTTTCAGAGATGTTCTATGTTTCAATTGAATCTGCAGATAAAAAGCTAAACGATTTCCAAAACCTTGTGAACTTTGTTATTTTTGTCATGAGAGTAAACAAGTTCGAAGTTGGTGTTTGGCTCATTTATTTTAACTGAGTTCAAGTTCACGTTTTGATCTTTATATACAAAGCTCGAGCTTGGCGCGTTACAAATATTTTAAATTCAGGCTCGGCACGACCTCATTTATTAGTTAATTACCAATCACTATTTTTGTATATATCAATAATTATAATTTCATAGGGGAAGATCCCCTAAAAGTGATTTTGTATAAAGTAGATTATAGAGATAACATTAGAGCGAGTGCTAACAAAGGCGTAAACCCGTTCAACATCTTGGATTGAACTACTCAAAATACAATTCCAATAGTTAACAAAGTCATCAATATGTGCATAAACAAAGCATTACTAAGGGTCTTGACCATTAAGTTTGGTTCTTTTGTCCCCAAACAAAACATAATTGTTGTGAAAAGACAGAACAATTTAACAAATTGTATAAATGTCACGTTACTGTACTTAAGAGTAAAAAAAGGAACCTTGATAGGCGTTGTGTTTGCGGTTATGCGGATTTTTTTGGACCTCAAGGATCTTGGCTAGATCACCACCCAACTCTAATGGGCGACAAAATTGGGATTGAAATCCTACAATACTTCCGAATCATTGTGGTGATATTGAAGACGGCGCTAGTTTTTGTTCATCCGATGGATGGAAGGTGGATGTGTGTAACATAACGGGAAAGCGGTGATGACATAATGATGCTTCAGTCAGTGATCTAAATTTGCTGTTAAAAAAGAAAAACTAACTAAAACCAAGTTATCCTAGGTGTAAAAAGGTGTAATTAAGAAAAGAAAATTGACTTTTTGACCTTATCTAGCACCAACTCGAAAGACAAAAGCCCCTCTGACTGAACACCACCGGTTACAACCAAAAGGCAATCCCAAGCAGCAATGGCGGATGATCCAGTTAGCAGATCTCCTGCCGATGGAGCATCACAAGATCAACTCTTCGACAGAGAACGACACATACGCTACCTCGAGATGAATTACCAGATATTACCATCACCATACGAGGGTCAAGAAATCAACCATCTTACTCTCGCATACTTCATCATCTCCGGTCTTCACATCCTCCATGCCCTCGATCGTGTAATTACTTTCTCTTGTTTTCAATTCATCGTCTCTCTCTTATTAGCCAAAAAGGTGTCATTTTTATTTGAACAGTCGCGTAAAGATTTGGTTTAGGATCTGATTTGTGCAATTAGGGTTATTTGTTTTGGTTATTGTATGTTTTTTTGTAGCAATTTATATTGAAATTGTTTGACTTTTAAGGCATATGTAATGTACTAGTAGTGTTGCAGCCTTGAAGGGTAATTTGACTCTGCAAATATGTTGATATGATATTTTAATGGTTTTATAGATTGATAGAGAAGATGTTATCAATTGGGTTTTGTCATTGCAAGCTCATCCCAAGAAGGAAGATGATCTAAACAATGGTTGAATTGTAAATTTGCCATTTTAGAAGTGCATGGTAGTTTATTAGTACAATGGGTAAGTCACTGAACCTATTTGTGGATTGTTTACTGCAGGGCAGTTTTATGGATTTCATGGTTCTAAAAGCTCT
The DNA here is from genome assembly GCA_947069175.1 of Scalesia atractyloides. Taxonomy (NCBI): domain Eukaryota; kingdom Viridiplantae; phylum Streptophyta; class Magnoliopsida; order Asterales; family Asteraceae; genus Scalesia; species Scalesia atractyloides. The sequence continues at coordinate 83,687,513 of CAMTDV010000116.1, read as the reverse complement.
CAGTTTGATTCTGTTGATAATGGGGTATGAAGTCAGGTTATCACTGTTTGTTTGTTCTATTCACCGATTAAAGAGGCGTCGAGTTTTCGTTTTCTTTTTGTACTTCAGGTATATTTTTCTTACTATGTGTGATGTATATGCTTACAGGTTTCGGTTCCCAACAACAGTCACTTGGCAAGCACATACTGTGCATTAGCCATATTGAAGATAGTTGACTATGATTTTTCACTTATTGACTCTAGTTCAATTTCAAAGTCAATGAAACATCTTCAACAATCTGATGGGAGGTATGCACGATGCTATAAAAATCTGACTTAGCAAAATTCATAATCAATACAATCGAATGAAGCTTATGAGAAAACAGCATTGATACATATGATGTTATAGTTTTTCAAGTAGAATTATTAACCAACGGATGTGATCTTGTTGGTTTTTATATGTTTCATACTTCCCATAGCTCGACTCCTCCCTTCTCTATGAATGTTGGATGGCTATTAAGGAATAGGTTCAATATTACTAGCCCATAGCTTTATTTAACGTCCTTTATGATGGGTTTTTATTTTTTTGTCTTACCCAACTTACATGCTCGTGTCCTAATTAATATCATAGAAAATCTAGGAATGGTTGTTTAAAAAAATGTTTTTTTTTAGAAAACGATACTTGCTCTTGATAAATTGTTGCGGAATACACTTTGAGATGAAGGCACTTTGCACTCAGTAGTAATCTAATGTTTCTGGACATTATATTATTAAAGTTTGGCAATATTAATAAACTTTTTTGCACGTATATTGTTTCTGTGTTTAAAGGGCCTACATTGTTAGTTTCACACATGGCCACCAAAATCCACAGGACAGCCTTGTCAAAAGCTTATGGCTTTTTTGATAAACATAATACAAGGTTTTGAGGAGTAGGCATTTGATAACAAAGGTCTAAATCATCCACACATATTCACAAATGGGAGCTAGTATAATCATTTATAGGAGATGAACATTGACAACGAAATTTGTGTGCGATCTTGCAAGAGATTCTGAAACAACAAAATTATGTAAATTTAGCGCCTAAGAACCGGACCCAATTTGGTTTCTAGGCGCCAAAATTGTAACCGGCCCCTGCTAGCCAACGCATTCATATCACATTGATATGTTTTTGCTTTCATTTGCATTGTTCGATCTTTCTGCCATGAATTCTATTTATTATTCATGTTTTCTTATTTCTTTGTGCTTCAGTTTCATGCCAATTCATACGGTGCGGAGACGGATTTACGGTTTGTATATTGTGCTGGTAAGAGTTAAGACTCCATGTTTCTTTAAGCAACTTGTGTGAATCTAGTTCTTTCTAGATTGAATTTCATTGTAGCGACTTGATTTTTTTAGCTGTTATTTCTTCTCTATTGGTTAATTGGAGTGGCGTTGATAAAGAGAAGGCCAAGAACTACATTATGAGTTGTCAGGTATATGTTCACCGCCAATTATAACGTATTAAGTGATTAAAAATGGACACAAAGTGTTGACAGGTCAGTACAAGTTTCAGCTACTGTACAACTGACCCGACCCGTTTGTGTTAAGATCGCTAGGATTGAACACACACGAAACTGAACACACACACGAAAGCAGTAAACGACACGAAAATTTAAAGTGGTTCGGTCAACTGACCTACGTCCACTGTGCTGCAACTAGGGTTTCTTTATTATTCAGGTGCTCCAGGAATTACAAGTACAATGATATCAATATATAGAGACTAATCTAGGGTTAGGAAACTTGTTCCCCAAGTTAGGCCCAAGCCCACATAGAGATAACTAGGGCCGGCTAAATTAAAACCCTAATTTAACTGCCAAATAAAAAACGTGTGGGCCAACCCAAGGCTAGGCCGGCCACCCTCCCTTGATCGAGCCTCCGCACCAATTAACCCAACAATCTCCCACTTGGAGGCTCGAACAACGCCCAATAGTCTTCAAAATTTGTACATCTTGTAATCTTCCTTTACCACCTAGTTGCAACAGTCTTCTCAACAATTAACCTGAAGGCACGTTGAAGCTCCCACTGAGCCTTACTCATCAGTCACAACCTGTGACTCGTTCTCTGTCCCTGCCGGCTCCCACTTAAACGAACTGCCGAATCCTGAGAAATCCTGAGAACACACACTCTCCAATACTAGCAAGAGATTCTCTGGAGAGACTTTTCCATTTGGAATTCTGGTCTTTTTAACCCACTGTCGCTCTGAAACTGTAACTGAAACACGCCTTGCGCTCCCATTGTGACAATGTCCCCTGACTGGTTTGACCTTCCAAACACGTTCATCCCGAATCTTCCCTGTGACTCTAGGTTTCTCTCTTGCAAAGGAAACCCTCTTCTGTCCCTAAGATTCTGTGAACTCGACTTTGTTTTTCTCCGGAACTGGAACGTCACTTCCTTCTGATGGTATACTGACCATGTATAATGAGCCTCTTTTCTTTCCACGAGCCATGACCATATTCCCTTTGACAACCTTCCACTGTTCATTCCCGAACTTAACTTCATGTCCCTGATCATCCAACTGGCCAACCGAAATCAACAACCTCTTCAGACCTGGAATAACCCTGACATCTCTTAAAGTCCACGAACCAACTGAAGTCTTCAAAACAATGTCACCCATGCCCGTAACATCAAGTACCTCATCATTCGCCAGTTTTACCTTTCCAAAGTCACCTTCTTTCAGATTTTGCAAAGTGCTTCACTGCTGTGGGTAGCGTGAAATGAAACACCAGAATCCATGACCCAGGAATCCACACTGCTCTCCACACTACAGACTAACGCATCATCATCATCATCACTGTAGTCTCCTGCAGAGTTTATTTCTTTCTTCTGTTTCGAACACTGATTCCTAAAGTGTCCTACTTCATTGCAATTCCAACATACCACATCCTTCCGAACCTTAGACACACTCCTCCTCTTGCTCTGACGACTTTCACGCTGATTCTTTCTTCCCCTGGCCTCTGTACTCAACAAAGAACTCGAAGACTCACCTGAACCACGACGTCGAGCATCCTCTCCCAAAATAAGATCCCGCATCTTCGCAAATGTGAATTTACTCGATTCCGAAGTGCTAGTAACAACAGTTACGGTTCCGGACCAACTATCAGGCAATGAGGATAATAACAGTAGGGCTTGAACCCCATCATCAAACTTAATATCGACAGACACTAAGCGAGACAAGATTGAGTTTAGGTTATTGATGTGATCTGTTACCGAAATCACCCTCCTTCATCCTGGTATTCACAAGCTCTCGAATAAGATAAACCTTATTTGTTGCAGAAGGCTTCTCATACATGTTAGATAATGCTTCCATCATACCTTTAGCTGAGGTCTCCTTCTGGATGTTATAGGCAACATTCTCTGACAGAGAAAGCGTTATCAATGCTCTGGCTTTCTTATCCAACTTCACCCAATCTGCTTGTGGCATATCTTTTGGCTTCTCACCCTGAAGCACTACATCTAAGTCTTTCTGACAAAGTAGTGCCTCAATCTGCATCTTCCACCAACCAAACTTATCCCCATCAAACTTCTCTATTATAACCTTTCCGTCTACAGCCATGGCAATGACTAAACGAAACACTAGTTATGGATAAACAGAGATAAACGCAGCAAATCAATCTATTTAACATGCAGCGGAATAACGAACTTGATAATCAAAACTGAAACTTTAACTGAAACGATAAAACCTGACAAACCGGTTGACTCAGGTTCTAGGTTTCTGTAGTCGGTCTCTTTGATTCAGCAAAACTGTTCTTTTGCAAAATAGATCTCTGATTTCGGCTGATTCGGGACTGGTTGTTAAAGCTTTCGAAAAAAAACGGAACCTAAACCTTCTTCTGTGACGGCGGCGAAAACCCTAACGGCGGCGGCGGAACCCTAGCAAAGCTGGGTGGCGGCGGCGGCGGTTGACTGGGTGGCTGACGACGAAAGAACTAAAGGTGGCGGTTCTGGTGTTCTCGTGTGATCCCGATCAAGAGCAAAGCTCTGATACCAGTTGTTAGGATCGCTAGGATTGAACACACACGAAACTGAACACACACACGAAAGCAGTAAACGACACGAAGATTTAAAGTGGTTCGGTCAGCTGACCTACGTCCACTGTGCTGCAACTAGGGTTTCTTTATTATTCAGGTGCTCCAGGAATTACAAGTACAATGATATCAATATATAGAGACTAATCTAGGGTTAGGAAACTTGTTCCCCAAGTTAGGCCCAAGCCCACATAGAGATAACTAGGGCCGGCTAAATTAAAACCCTAATTTAACTGCCAAATAAAAAACGTGTGGGCCAACCCAAGGCTAGGGCCGGCCACCCTCCCTTGATCGAGCCTCCACACCAATTAGCCCAACAGTTTGGACGGTATAAAACTTGCCTTCATCCGTTAACTGAACCTACTATTTAGTCACCCCTATTGCCAGATGAAGTAGTGTGTAAATACAGTTGTTCTAATTTAATTGGTTCTCTTTTTTGTTACCTAATCAGAACCCTTTAAAGATTATTTGTTTTTAACATATGCATACTATAAGGTGACGTTTTCTTGCAGTCATATGATGGTGGTTTTGGACTAATTCCTGGTCAAGAATCTCATGGTGAGTTTTCTTGCTTTATCATTGCAGTTTTTTTCTATAGGATGTAGTAAATGAAACTCTCTTTGTCCAAAAAGGAGTTAAATGCCAAGATCGTCCCTGAGGTTTGGGCTGCTTTGCCTGTTACATCCAAAATAACTTTTTTTTGTATCTGGACACCTAACGTTTTGATTTAGTTGCCATTTCTATCCTAATCACAAACTCAGTTAAAATGTATCGTTAACTCAGGGATGATTTTGGTAATTTACCCATTTATTTTTCTGTTTTTTTATTTATATTTATTACCTTCAATAAAAATAAATATAATTATAATATATATGCATGTAGACACATTTATATAAAATAATTACAATTTGTGTATATAGATATAATTGCGTATGTATATATGTTATAGTTATTCTTATTGTTTTTTATTTAAAGGTAAAAAATAAAATAAAATAAAAACAGAAAAATAAATGTGTAAATTGCCAAAATCGTCCCTGAGTCAACGATACATTTTAACTGGGCTTGTGATTTGGATGGAAATGGCAACAAAGTCAAAACCTCAGGTGTCCAGATACAAAAAAAAAGTTATTTTGGATGTAACAGTTAAATCAGTCCAAACCTCAGGGGACGATTTTGGCATTTTACTCTCCAAAAAATAAACGCAATGTTTGAGTTGACATTATCGGTTGACGATCTGTTTTTTTTTTTTTTAATATTTAGCACCTTCTCAAATAATTGAGTAGTTTGTACTATTACTACGTAACCTGACATTAAGGTTACGAGTTCTTGCTTTTTTTCTTTAAGAACTAAGTTTATTACTCATAAACCGTTCTTACTTTTAGAATCACAGGTGGTGCAACTTACTGCGCTGTAGCATCTCTTCGGTTGATGGGTTTCATCGAAGATGATCTGGTTTCTAAATGCACATCCTCTTGCATCATAGATGTTCCATTGCTTCTAGAGTGGTGTTTGCAGGTACATTTTCCAATTACCTTTAGATATTATTTTCTTACAGTGTGGCGGGTTGTGAAGGTCAAATGAGTCATTTAACTGCCATCATATTCTCGAGTTTCAGAGGCAAGCAGTTGATGGAGGATTTCAAGGAAGACCTAACAAAATTAGTGACACGTGTTACGCCTTTTGGTGAGCTCATAAGTCATAATAACTTTAGGTTTCCCGTTATTTCATCTGTAGTTTTTATTAGAATTCACTGGTTTTATGGTAATTTTGTAGGGTTGGTGGAGTTTTGAAGATTTTAGGAGCTAATAAATTTTTGAACGAAAGAACCCTACGTGAATTTTTGCTTACATGCCAGTCTAAGGTCAGGTGCTTCAAGAATCTTCTTTTTTGTGCTACATTGTTCACGTTTTTTGAAAAAAAAACTAGCATGGAACATTTACTATATGATAGCACCTTGTGTAACATGCGACCTCAGACCTCTCATACCAACCAATATTGATTGCGTTGGTCGCTAAGAGCTCACGACTTGAAATTGGTTGCTCGGGTGGAATGACTGTAGCCAATCATTCTTCATGACCCAGTAGGCCTGTAAATGAACCAACGAACACGGACATATAATCGAACACATTTTTTTGTTCATGTTCGTTTATTAAGAAAATGGGTGTGTTCGTGTTCGTTTATGCTCGTTTGTTTAAAACTTAAGCGAACGGTTCATGAACATGAAACATAAACGAACATAAACAAACAAACTTAAACGTACATAACTTAACAAACAATAACCAAAACAAATGAACATAATTGAACAAACATAAATGAACACAAGTGAACATAGATGACTAAACATAAACGAACATAAAATAGTATTTTTGTGTAAATTAGTGATTAATTACGATAAATTCCATTGAATAACCCAATTTTATTACTGAAAAGCCCATACCAATTAGTTATATTTATATAAGTAGTTAGAAAGTTCATTTTATGTTTAATATTTATATAAATATAACTAATTATGTATTTAATCTAAAACGAACAAATATAAACAAATGTAAATAAACAAACATAAATGAACGAACATAAACGGACGGTCACAAACATAAATGAACGAACGTAACATGTCATGTTCGTTCATTTAATTAAATGAACAAAAAATTGTGTTAATGTTCGTTCGTTTATTAAATAAACGAACTTCCCACCGAGCAAGTTCATGAAAAGTTCATGAACATTCTGTTCATTTACAGGCCTATGACCTAGTACTCCCCGGACTATTTGGGATTTGTATATGGTGACACGCCTTGTATATCATCGTGTAATTATTGTAAAATAATTTTCTTTTGTTTGTCTTTTGTAGTACGGTGGTTTAGCAAGTTCCCTAGACAATTGCCGGATCTTTACCATTCGTATTACGGATTTACAGCGTTCAGCATGTTGCAAGAAACCGGTCTCAACTCTCTTAATATAGAATTGGGTATAAGTACCATCCATCACACTTTGATCTAATATTACTCACTTTTTGATCTTTGTATCATTTGTCATGTAATTTTCTTCCAATAACTTATCAACACCCCCACAGTTTGTTTTGCATTATTTAAGCCTGGAGATTTTTGGCTTGTACCATATGCATGAAAAATTGTATGTTGTACTACCCTAAAAATCAAGAGACAATGATTTGACAAGAGATCGTGTCTGGATAGTCAATTTGTCCCTAGTGTTTGTAGCTTTAAGCTTTGTTTCATATCATTTGAAATTCTTCTGCAAGCATTTTTTTTTTGGCTAGTACATATTATTTGCTTTAATCACATATTTGTCTCATTATTTTTAGGTGACAAAGGGTGTTTTTTTGTTATTTGATTTGATGTCTGTAAATTATATTTATTAGATTTCTTAATGTTTGTATAGCTTGTTTTTGCTCATAAGTATCTGTTTATTGATTTATACAATACAAGCTCTAAGTGGTAATCTAAAGTTACTGTATATAATATCATTTGTTAGTTAAATTAAAAAAAAAACAAGATTTATAATGATTTAGACATTTTAGTAATCAGGTATATATAGGGCACATAATATAAGACACTTTTGTTTTTACAAGCTGGTTACCTGAATGGGACCTCTATTAACTAAGAAGGCAGTCGCTCGAAATGTGACTTTCAAGAGGGTTAGAAGTGATTATTAGAGGTTTAAGTAAATTATACATTTAGGGGTAACAATTTTGACATGTTTAAAACATGACACGATAAGACTTGTTTAAGAAAAAGTACATTATGTAATTTTATATATATTTTTAAATAATTAAAAATTAGGAGGCTCCTTCGTCATTTCTTCTAAGTACATAAAACATACAATTTCGTTGTACACATGCGGTATAAAGTTGTTAAATGAGTCTTATTCTAACCTGTTGCATAGAATAAGACCTATTTTGCCAGCCCTAATATACACATGAATTTTTAGACATTTAAGAAACATATACACATATAGTTATTCTTAGTTTTAAATTTTTTAATGGCAAACTACACTATTCTCACCATTTGTCTACATCACTTGTCTTCGATGTGTATTACTTCTTAAATCTACACCACGTTTCTTCATTGAGACTAAAACCCTCGTCACTTTGGGAGAGGGGCACCAATGCAACACCTTAATACCTCTTAGTTTTGCATATTCTATTGTTTAAATCTATCTTAAACATTTATGACTTACCATCTATAATCATTAAAAGTTGTACTTGCATATGTGCAAATGAGTTGGTGACTTAAAGTTTACGTGGGTTAATGTACGAATCAAGAAAACATTGTTATGAATATTAAAGCTATGTTAAAGTTTAATAGATCATGGTTCTTGATTGATACAGTAAGCATTAAAGCTACACATGTTATGATTTCATGTTATAATAGTTTATTAAATTTTAAAACCAACCACATATACGCATGAGCAATAACACATACCTTATTAGAAAAAAAGATATTTAAAAAAATCTGAGAGAGAGAATAAGGAGATTTATTAATTCAAAACATTTGAGATAATTTGAGGTAACGAGAGCATTCACATCTCATTCCCTATTCATATCCCTATAATTTAACTATAAATCATTTTTTCCGAATTTATCTCTTATTTTCTAAACCTTCCATATCACATTCTACTTCCTTAAAAGTTATAAGAAGTTTTCCCTAAAATATGGGGGTGAGTTATGGGATGGGCAATGGGATGGAATGTGTTTTTAGATGATTTCCCTAAATTCAAAGGATAGGGATTGGGATAGGGGTTGGCAATGTTTTATGATTCTCTTGTTCTCTACTTAAACTTGGTTATATCTTAAACGGAGCCAATATATATACACGCGTGTAAAATCCTCTAAAGTTCATGAAAGAAAAATGATGGGATATGGTACGGTTTGATGAGGTCTAAATCTGATCAAAAGTGGCAAGTGTAAAAAGACTATGTGGGGTTGGTAGACTTTCGGTGAATACCGCATGTGCCATTGTCACGGGTGTCTTTGTGGTCGTTTGTTGGGTAAAAGTCCATCTCATTTACAAACACAAACAAATTCCTAATTTCAAACCTCTTGTTACTTTTCCTAAATGCCTCAAATTTAACTCATCTTCACTTTCTTCAATTTCATTTTTCAATAAACCCCTTCACCCTTTTGTAACTTGTGTGATCCTTGGTAGTTATAAAAAAATCTAACGCTTTAAGGTTGTATGGTGTGGTTTAACTAGAAAGGCCTAGTTAAAGCGTTACGTCACTATCATATAGGCAGTGTGGCTTTAACTAGCCCACCCTTTAACAAAGCAGAGTGGCCTAACTGGAAAAGGTGTTGAGGTGGCACCACATGATTGGTTGAAACAAACTCTCTCTATCTTTGCCTATCACCCTCATCCAGCGCTCGATAAGAGATTTGCGAAGCCATCTCTAGCGCCCACGGGGCGGTGGGTACTGAGGTGGAAGGGGGCGCTACTCCATACCATGTAACCTAAGTAAAACTTGTGTAATCTTTAGGGGTAATTTGGTAACTTGCTTTTGATCTTTTGTGTGAATGTGTGATTCATTGTCAATCATTTAGTGGTCCCTAAACTATGTGTGCTTTTTCATCATGGTCCTTCAACTACAACGGAATTTTAATCATGGTCCCTTAACTACAGCTTTACAAGTTCATCTACCTTTCATCTAATGTACACCCTCTATGGATTATAACTCAAGTCCATTGCTCATGTAATTTCCGACATGACTTCGCGTTAACATTCTTCTAGACACGATCCAACTGTGTAGTCGTTTTCATAGTTAAAAGATAGGATATCGAAATAGGTCTAAACAAAAACACTATAACCTAACTTGTTGATATTCTTCATTTCTTTGGATAAAAATAGAGTTAACAAGTTTAGGTCAATCTTAACCACCTACTAACGCTTTTTGACAAATCTTTTTTTTTTTACAAAAGGAGTCCTTAATTAATAGTTTATTTGTATCCACACAGGAAATAAATCTTTAGGAAAAAAAAGATCCTAATTTATGATATATTTTTATAAATATGATATTAAAACTTATGACTTTATGTTATCCTAAAAATTCCAAACAGTAACAAGTCAAAATAACAATGGCGACAACAACAACAAAACATGTAACTGTCCTTGCAGAATCACACTCAATCTGGGTGTGACCAACTGTCTTTTATAACATACATGGCTGATTTATTGTACTGTAATGCAAGATTAAAGTCTGTGTTTTCATCATCCACATACATTTTAGTCAACACATAGTTTTTTACTTTAGCTGTGTTCAGTTCACACAACCTAAAAATCATCACTAACCACCACACTAAGAATAAAGATTCAACAAACACTTTTCTTCACACTTTTTCTTGGAAGGTGTGAAATGGGGGGGGGGGGGGGGTTGCAATGATCATCATTCTACTTGAAACTAAAGCAGGAAACCACTTATAATAAATTAAATAAGAAATAATGGCAAAATGGGCTTCCCTGAATTAAAACTTCTACTAATAAAGCTCTAATAGAAAGTTTTACATACACCCATATTATATGACTGATGCAGCTCTATTGTGAATTGGGATTCTTATGAAAATGTGGTCTGAGTATAGGAGGAGAAGCTGCTAAAGGGAGTACCTGTGAAGAGCTTGAAGGACACTGATGAACAATTTCCTTATCTTTAGACACAATTAGTGTGATAAAAGATCCATTTTCATCACCTTTCTTAACAGAATCTTGAACTCCAAATCTTTCAAAGAGTATTCTCTTTTGAAGTTTATCTTCAGCATCTCTCAAGAACTTGAACTTTGGAGGTGGTGAAGCCCAAATCCTGTTGAACTCTGCATCACTTGATGAATAACTCAAGGGGCTAAAGGGTCTATGTGTTGAATCTCTAGGGGTTATAGGTGGAGTCAAGTATGGTGGTGAAGCAAGAGGAGTGAAAAAAGGTGTGTCAACTGAAAACACAACATCACTCAAACTTCTTCCTCTTGACCCTCTTTTACTCTTATCTTCAGATTCCAAATCTTCCTTTGTTTCTTCTTTGATTGTGAAGAGAAACCTTGGTGGGCCAGAGAGGTTTTGTAGCCTCAAGAGTTCAACTTCAGTTTCAACAGTCATGTCATCACAGTCTTGAACCTCTTGACCAACTGGTCTGAGCCATGATGGTGCTTGTGGTTCATGAACTTGGGTGTCTGTGGTTAGCCGTGTAGAGCTCAAAGATGAAGGCTTTTTCCAACAAAACAAGTATAAAAACTCTCTTGCTGGGCTGCTGTAACTTTCTTCAATATCTCTGTTTGATACTCTTTTCTTGCACCATATAAGTAGTAAAGCTCAGCTATAAGAGCTTGCAACAAACACCCAAAAACAAGACTCAAACCAAGTCCTACACTACTTGAAGATCTCATATTTATCTTCAGAAAAAATTACATGATGAGCCTCTCAAGACTTTTCACAAACAGTTGGTGTGCATGAAAGCTTCAGTTGCAAAATCAGTAGTTGTACCCCTTATGTTTGGCTGATCTGTAGAGAAGCCCAGTGGGTGATGAAACCATATAAAACTTTGGCTCCAAAGATAGGTGTGCCCCAAACTATAAAGTGTAATTTTATCAACAGCTCTAAAGTCAAAATGGAGAAAAATATGTTTTTTTTTACTTGAAATCAAACTCTTAAATGATTATGTATTATTAAACTCGTGAATTTTCTTTTTTACTTATGCCCACAAAATTAAAACAAGACACATGACCGCCTTTTGTTTTCCTAATGGTAAAAATATAAATTCAAAATTTGTGATGTAACATAAAGACAAGATGAAACAATTCTCACACAAAGATATTTTAAATTAGTTTTATAGTGGTATTATGATTCACCAATCTTAATTCTATCGATTTATTGGATAAAAGATATATTTTAAACTGCGAATCGAAATATATACCACTTAAAAAAAATTCATTTGATTAATCAAAAGAGTGTTGCGGCGCGCAGCTTATTTGTTCATTTACGTGCTGTGTGTTTGTAATTTGTTATTTTGATATTTTAGTTAAATCATCAGCTTAATTAAAAAAATCAAAAGATACAAACAGAAAAAGGGAAGAAAAAAAAACAAGGTAAAAAAAAGTAAAGGGGTTGAAATGATTAGTGTGATATGAGAGGGGTAAATCTAGTAAAAAGAAAAAAAGATTTTTAGGGTGATTTGATAACACGATAAAAAATATATCCAGAAATCTAACATGGTTAGATATTTTTTCAGACTAATCCGATTTCTATGTCCTTAAATTCTTATTTCCACAACCTTTTTACTATATCTCTTTATATACATCTATGTATACAGAGAAATAGAGAGGAGGGACGTATGAATATTAACACCCTTTTTCTATGATAAGTATAATTTATTTCGTGAAAAAAAAATGATCTAGGAATAGATGATATATTTATAAGATTGGATAAAATAATATGGAAAATGAAGAAAAGCTTAATTTATTGTTAGAGAAGGGATGCCCACAAATCACATGGCATCACATAAGAAAGAAAGTGATGTATCATTCAATAGAGTTAAGTGATGTCAATGATATTTTTAAACACGTCCACTTTAAATTTTTGTAAGTGATGGTCTTCTTAGAATTTTTCATGGCAAATTACCATATTTTTTATATTTAGCAAACTTAAGTGATTTTTTTTATGAACCTAAAAGCTACTGCTGTTAAAAACAAGTGATGATTATTCAGAATTTCACATTGAGCCATTTAGGATTTGAGGAATTGAGGGGTTGATATTGGGGCTTAAATAAAGGTGGGTAAAAAAAACCGGTTATTGCCCGGTAGAAATTTAATCGGTTAGTGGTTAGTTTTAACCGTCAGTTAGTAACTGTTTATAGATATTTAGTATAAAAATCGGTTATTAACCGACAGACTAGTTAATCGAAAAATTCATAAAAAAGGCAAAGAAAAAAGAGGTTAATTTAAACGAAAATAACCGATTATTAAACGAACCAGTTAAAGTGATTAATCGGACCTTTTAACCGGTTAAAGTAAAAAGGTGAAATTAAACGCCATAACCGGTTAACCGAACTAGTTATGGAAATGAGTCGGTTTGTTCACCTCTAGGTAGAGGTGCACAAATCGGGTTTTTGTTAATGCCCGGTTTCGAGTATGGAACCGGTTTCGGGTATGGTAAGGTATTGGAAAATCGGGTATTAAAAGAAAGTGGGTAGGGGTTTGGGTACGGGTATTGAAGAGAAAAGTCATACCATATGTACCCAGGTAGGGTATCATCGAGTATAACCAGGTACGGATCCGGGTATTAATACCCAACTTTAAAAATATGCTTTTTTTTATTTTACATGAAAATAAATGTGTTTAGAAATTAAATTTGGTTTGTAAAAGAAATTAAATTTGGTTTGTAAAAGTAATTAAAAACAAATTACAATAACATTAAATTCACTCAAATACAAATTATTTGTTTTATAATATGCATTTTTTAAAACTTAAATATAAAAGTTGCAAAGTAAACTTAAAAATATAGCTTAAAATCCGGGTACTATCGAGTATAGGGTATAACCGGGTTCGGGTATAGGGTATGTCGGTTCCGGATATTATCGGGTATAACCGGATTCGGGTAGAGTTGGGTTCGATTACGGATATACAATACCGGAGTACAAAAATAACCAGTTTTGAATTTTTTATCAGGCCTGATTCCAGATTCAGGTTTTTTTTATCAAATCCAGTTCCAAGTAGAGATGGGCATAATCGGGTTTTATTATTACCCGGAACCGGTTCCAACCCGGACCCGGTTCTGCTGGGATGTCATTGGAACCGGGTATGGTGTGGAACCGGGTCCAGTTCCTACCCGGGTTCACACCCAAGAATATGGAACCGTGTAGAACCGGGTACGGGTATTATGGAACCGGGTATGGTGTGGAACCGGGTATGGTGCGGAACCGGTTTCTGACAGTAAAACCTGACTTTTTTACTGTTCAGAACCGGTTCCTGACAGTAAACCTGACTTTTTACTGTTCAGAACCGGTTCCTGATAAAAATGTTACCGTTAGAACCGGTTCCTGGTAAATGTTACCGTTGGAACCGTTTCCTGATTACAGAATCGGTTTTCTATATAAACCCCTTTACAATTTACAGAATCGGTTTTTCTATATAAAACTTAACACTTTAACAAGAGATAACGATGGCTTGCGACGATGAGGTCGTGGTTGTTTTGGAAATCAAAAGAAACCCCGATATTTGGAAGCACTTTGACTTGTGCTTGTTGTCGGATAGCCATGAAATGGCTAGATGCAAGTGGTGCGGGAAGTTCATGAAGGCGGCGGCCAACTCGACGCTCAAGAAACACACCGACCGCTATTGTCCAGTGACAAAGGCGAAAAACAATGAAAAGGGTGAAGCATCCGGGACCGGGTCATCGAAAGTTTAGTTTGTTTTATGTATTGTAAACCCATTTGTGTTTTATGATTAGTATGTTTAGTGTTTTATATGTTTTGTTTAACGTTTCTTGTTTAGGTTGTTTGTGTAACCGGTCTGGAAGGTTACCGTAGGAACCGGGTATGATAAGAACCGGTTACGGGTACAACCCGGGTACGGGTTGGAACCAGTTCCGGAACTTATTTTTTTCCAAAAATGTGGAACCGGGTAGGAACCATCGGGTATTTTGAACCCGGAACCGGTTCTACTATATGTCGGGTAGGAACCGGAACCGGTCCCAGGTAGGTTCCATCGGGTCGGGTTTGGAACCGGTTATTATGCCCATCTCTAGTTCCAAGTTCGAGTTTTTTTGCACCTCAATCTCTAGGCTTAAATGGCTTCTTCTTCTCTCTTTTTGTTAATACCTATGGGCTAGGTCCTATGGGCTTATTTAGACCATCAGCCCGTGAAGCCAACTTCATGGCCAACAAACCCATTTCAAAAGTTTAATTTCACAAATTTTGGGCCGCCTTGTTACGTTAAAGTTTTAAAGTATTTGATCCCGTAGATATTTTTTGTTAAATAAAGGTTAGCTGTTATATTACAAAAATATTGTTTGGATGATAATATTTGGAGTAATCATATACATAATGACCAATATTAGGAGTATATGATTTAAACAAATGTTATCCCATAAAGTAGTATCAATGAATGTGGTTTGAGCATGTAGTGTGACTATTGAATCAATGAATATATGAGAAAGAAATAGTATTAAGCCCCTGCGTTGCAGCGGTTGTCGTAAAACTATATCAAGTAGTACCAATGTTATACCATTGTCAGCGACCAAAAAACCTCGTAAAAACAAAATAAATAAAAACAGAAAAAATAACGACGAGTGAAAAGCAGACGTAAAATCTTTGAATCGCGCACGCTCGTTGCAGAGAAATTAAACCGAAACGTAAAATATAAAAAAAATAACTAAGTCAATCCAGGACCCGCGCGTTAGAAGAACTTTTCAAACGGAGAAAAATAGATGGTTTGCAACGGGCCAAACAAAGGGAAAAAATATACGAAAAAAATGTTGAACCCTACACGCACGTTGCGATGCGTTATGTGACAACTTGCATTTCCAAGTTAACACCGTTAACTTTTCTCGGTTAAATATTTACGATTGATTGACTGTCATACACATGCATTTATTATATGTACAAGCTATTAACACACGAACACACGAAATTGATATAAACTAATGGGACTAGTCTTGTATCTTACACCAAAGTTGATTTGTTTAACTTTGCGCACAAATTGCAAGTAACTGAAACTTGAGGGACTTGTTGTGTAGCAAGTTAACTTGAATTTTATAACTTTCTTTGCAAGTTTCAAGAGTTTGAAACTTAAGAGACTAAAAGGGCCCTTGTTGGAATTCAAGGGTTTAGTGTGCCAATTATTAAACTTGTGTTATTATAATATCTTAATCCCTACAACAAAAGCCTAATCTACAAAACAAACGTCTGCCACCTCTCTTCTCTCTTGGTCGACAAACTGCAAGCAAGAAGCCTCAAGCTTTTCGGTTTTCAAGTCCCTAACAATTCCCATCACTCCTAACTCGGTAATCCTTAAAATACAGTTTTTGATTCTTGTATAATTCTTCGTATATTGACTGCGTTTTCTAGGTTTGTTCATGATTCTTGATGATCTTTGATGATAACTTGTAGTTTTGGTGCTAGAAATCGTGTTAGTCAATGATTAGATTGTTTATGTGTTCGGTTAAGCCGTTAGGGTTTTGATTATGGGTTTGATCTTGTGTTTGTGATGAACTAATTGTTATATGATTTAATTGAGGATGATAATCTGACGTGATTAAAGATTTTAGGTCGTTGGGTGCATTAGTTAATCGTTTGTGGGGTTTTGGTGATGAAACAGAATCTGTCTAGAACGTTACAGCCGAATTTAATCGGCTGTAACCAGGTCAAAAGCTAACAAAAATTGGTGTTTCTTGAGTCTATGATGAACTTCCAGGAAAAACCTTTCAAACCAACTGGAATCACATTTTTTCGACACCGTTTGATATTTTTAACGAATTATTTACGAATAAATGCTGAAGCTGCAAAAATCTGCAGTAAATGGGTCATATGTTTTGGGTCATAACTTGCTGCGCGAAGGGGCCATCGAACAGCTGGAAAAAGCCCGGGCTCGATTACGGAAAGTAGAAATAGAAGCAGATGAGTTTCGCGTGAATGGGTACTCTGAGATAGAGCGAGAAAAGTTGAATTTGATTGATTCAACTTATAAGACTTTGGAACAACTAGAAAATTACAAAAATGAAACTATAAATTTTGAACAACAAAAGGCCAGTAATCAAGTCCGACAACGGGTTTTCCAACAAGCTTTACAAAGAGCTCTAGGAACTCTGAATAGTTGTTTAAACAACGAATTACATTTACGTACTATCAGTGCCAATATTGGCGAATCCGTAGTCAACCCTATTTCCGATAGGGATAGTTGACAACTGAATCCGATTTTTCCCATTATTTTCATATCCGCAATAGTGCGAAAAAAAAAGGCCCGGCCCCAAGTTGTTCAAGAATAGTGTCGTTGAGTTTCTCGACCCTTTGTCTTAGGATTAGTCAGTTCTATTTCTCGATGGGGGCAGGGAAGGGATATAACTCAGCGGTAGAGTGTCACCTTGACGTGGTGGAAGTCATCAGTTCGAGCCTGATTATCCCTAAACCCAATGTGAGTTTTTCATTTTGATTTGCTACCCCACCATGATTGAATGAGAATGGATAAGGCTCGTGGGATTGACGTGAGGGGCAGGGATGGCTATATTTCTGGGAGCGAACTCCGGTCGAATATGAAGCGCATGGATACAAGTTAGGCCTTGGAATGAAAGACAATTCCGAATCCGCTTTGTTCTGCTATGAAATTCATACTGTAGATATCCTTTAACGTTTAAAGAATTTTGCCGCTGGTTTCAAGTCAATCGGATAAATGAGGAATTTTTGAGAAAATATTTAGTGGGCAGGGGTCAGATGGCGAAGAATCTGACCACTGTTTAGTGTTTGATTTTTCGCGGAAAATATATAAAGAACTAGGCTCTGAAAATTTTACATAAAATGAAATGGAATGTTTGGCACGTTCTATAATTTTTTGGGAAGTTTTGCAATTCCAAAACTATATTAGAAAAATTCCCGAAAACTGCGCAGAATTAAGTGTAAATGCTGAATTTTGACAAATTGATCTGACGTGCTTGTTTCTTGCTTGTGATATCATAGAATGTTCTAATGTGTCTGATGACTATATGATTGATACTAATTATGGGCTATGCTATGGTTTTATGTATGTTTACATTTGACTAAATTGTCCATGTATAAACGTGTTACGTGCAAAATATTAGATTGCGTGTAGGAACATACGTGTTGCATGAACCCACACTAATGAACTACATGATAACCATCTTAGGACGCGGTTGATCGCCTTCGCTATGATTTGCACTTTATTTCTTACCGAGCAAAACAAAAGTGAGTTCACACCTTTACTATAAGCATGTATTTCTGGTGGTTGGGAACCTCACTTTCCCGGGTATGGGATTGCCTTAGTATTCCTAGTATGGGATATTGTTAACTTCACTTTCCCTGGTTAGGGGATTGCGTAGTATTCCTGGTGATGGAATACTGTTAAATGCTATTTATATTTCATGTCTTTAGCGACTAAACGAACTCTATCTGAAAGTCTCCACACATTATACCGATTAATCGTCGGGGCCTGGCGAACGGGATATTAGTTGATAACGCTATTAGGTTCGACAAACCTCACACCGTACCTGTGAGGACGGGCGTGAACTTTTATGTCTTGGAAACTGGTCGATGATGATAGACATTGACTTGGGGCACAAACAACTTACACAGTCAAAGTTTCGGTACCACATAGTTTAGTAGCTTAAAGATTGGGTTGCTCCCCATGACATGTTTATAAATGAAGTAATTTAACAACCAAAGTTTTTGAAAAATAATACTGAAAAACTGTGAACTCGCCAACCTTATGTTGACATACTATTACATGCTTTGCAGGTCGTTAGGTACAGCTATGGACGGACGTTGCAATCGGCTGGAGTGTGTGGTTCGTTAAGCCTTATGTTTCGTACATTTATTAAACTTGTGGTTTTAAGTTTATGATAGTTTACTTTATTTTTCCGCTGCTAACTTAAATGTGTTTTTGGACTTTTAAATATTGATCACCAATCGTGTTGATTGTGATGATTTTACAACTTAAATAATTGGTTCAACATGATTACTGGCTGGATCCTGGTTAGTCGCACCCCTCGCGGTAAAACCCGCATGTGGAATTTGAGGGTGTGACAGATTGGTATCAGAGCCATTGGTTATAGTGAACTAGCTTTAAAATATACAATATTTTTTTATGAAAACCAGACTATAACCGTTCTTTATTGGAAACCACAACGACACCACACTCCAGATTGCAAGGTTCGTCATACTTAGATGCATACATGGTAATTGTAGTATTTGACATTTACACGTGCTTTATATATATTGTTACAACACCATGACTTATGTGCGAACTAAATATGTAAACATGGTATACCTTATGTGAGAATGAATTCCCCTAACGCTAATTTGAAACCACAACATGCTAGTGGCAAGGAACCAGCCGTTCCTAAACCACTACCTCGATCACAATACCCAACCTATTTACTCCAAATCTGAAGGTTGCAAGCTCGGCTTAAAACCCTTCCAAATAATACAACCAATGCGTCCATTCGCGTACAATACCCATGATTTAATGTTACCGAAAAACGTTCCCAAAAGTCGTCCTCGACATTTTTCTCACATCCCAAAACAACCCTAACAAGAAATATAAGTTTTTACAGAGTCATACCTTTGCGTACGTGACGTCTTTGGCGCGTCTATTTTACTTTGAACTTCTGACACAAAATACGAGTAGAATCTTGTTTCACCCATAACTTGATGATACGACATCCGTTTCTTGCGTTCTACCTATCCACGCGATCGTCTCGACATGCCCAACATCTAAAACTTATTGGCGTCTTCCACTGACACCGCTGCTATTGCCAGAACATAGATCCGACTTTCCGTTCGTTCGGTTTTGCGCGTCAATATTTGAGCAGACCAGAACCAACCCAAATGAACTCGGATTTAGGCAAATAATATATCCACGCGTTTGAGTCGACAAACCCCATCATCGCCACCTGTCGTTGTTTCCAGAAACCACCACTACAGTCGTCGGAAAACGAAATAGTGGCTGGAAGTCACAAGTTTTGCGCATTTGTCATCGCGTAGCTTGAAACCCTATCTTTTGACCCCTTTTTGGACAAACGATATATCCACATGACCACGACGCAACGAACTTTCATCCCGTGCCATCACCATCGCCGGCTGCTGCTGGAGCTACCACCGGTAACCAGAATAGTTGCCGGAATTCTTCGGTTATTTGTCGGATTCTTTGTTTTCGCCTAATTCTTCGCCCGAGCATCACCAATTTCATGTTCCTTCGATCCACAACCAGAATAACGACACGCTAACAACCATATCACAACCTCCGTCGATCACAAGGCTACCCCCATTACCCTGGTATGTGGTAAATCCTTAGCCTAACATGATTTGCACCTTAATACAACCAACTCAGCAAATGGATGTATCCTAATGAATCGAGGGTCTTGGGGACATTGGAAGACGGAAATTCGGATTAGTCAACCCATAGATGAACGCAATGATTTAACATTTTCATTACCCCCTTATATTGCAATGGTGATTAGTCTATGAGAGATTCTCTTTTTATACGAATCTTTTTACTAGCTTTTGGGCTGGCCGATGCTTACCGTTTAATGCGATATCTAGTTATTATTGACTTGGAAAAATCTGTCATTACATTATCATGGTAACACTACATCTTTGCTTCTCGATGAAGAAACTCCAACAAGATTTTGCTCTAGCTTAGAGAATTTGTCAAACTCGATTTTCGATCCTTGGTGATCACTTCTTGAACCCTGAAGATGGTGATGTGTTGTAATACTACCATACCATTTTGAACATGTTTTCGCATCCTCGAATTGAAACCTCTTGATGACACATGTGTTATTTCTAATTTATCCGCACGTATTAGTTCAACACTTTCGAATTTGGTTGCTTACAGGCTTGACTAATCACAAACTCATTTAAGTTCATGGATCATAGTGAATATATCCATACTCGCACACGGGCAAGCTCGACAACTTTGACGGACATTTTAGTTGAACCTAGACACTACAAACTAGTACAACAACCATTTTTCTCTGGATAATTCTTGTTGTGCCAACACCTTCAATGTAACACTACCATCGACCGATAACATCATTTTATTTCTCTTTCTACCACTTGAGTACGAGCAACTACATCCTCGTCATCGGATAAATCTTTACTGATTATTCTAAAACAATTATGAATTACACTAAGTGGAGCACATTGATTGCGGCCACACTTTGGCATGTTTTTCACATCTTATCCTGTTGTGCTATAAAGAATACCATAGTTCTTGAATAATCATGTTATGCACAAATCCTCGCTTGGTTAAATCATTCTCTATGAACGTTACTTGAGGAGCAACGAACCATACTTAAGTTCATCAAGTGTAGGAGCACAAAATAAATTTTCTACTTCAGTGAGGAATGCCGAGGTCAACATCCTTTCCGTGTGCAAGCACAATACCTATGTATAACTTCATCGACCTCTTTGTTTCCGTATTTACTTTCTCTTAGACCGGGAGCTGGTCATCTACTACAACCAACTACAGCCGAAATAGCATGATCGACATCTACTAAGATATCATGATCAATATCAATCAGTATCAACTGCAAGGATTTAGTTTCATTCTAATGTAACATCCGTCAAAAACGGATTTACCAAACCCGCTCCGTTTATCAACCGAACAGTCAGTCAAAAATTTCGTTGCGAATTAAATGCCCAAAATATTTTTAAACGATCCGTAATCAATTATTATACAAGAATATATATTTAGTTTTTGAAAAACTGTCAAAAATCGCAAAATAAAAATGATTTGCTTCTGCCGGGTTTCGAACCCGGGTCTGTACCGATTCCGGAAACAAACTTAACTCACACACACAAACCACTGCGCCGCGGATTTTGTTTGTTATATATTGAAATCATTTAATTGATAAAGTGTCGTTACGAATTCAAAACCGGCGCCCAAACGGTTCAGTCGTCGGAATCCCGGAAATCTCGCGAGTTTTAACACCACTTTCAGTTATAACGTAAACCATTAACAATACATCTGTTATAACCGATGTTTAAAGTCCGCGACCAAAATCATAACCGCCGGAAAATTTAAATAAACGAACACAGTCGGAAATCAGACCAGATTCTTCAACGTTTTGCCTTATAAATTGACCCACAACCGACGACAAACCTTTTCGCTCAAAACCACACTCTTCCTCGGCGTAATTCCACTCGCCGGAACTTTTCTGTTCGTCGCCGGAAAACCGACTTCCCCATTGCCGAGCCTTGCTGAGCCTCTGAAGCTTATACCGGAGATACCTATACTCTTTCCAAGCTTTCCGGATACTTGCTGCTGCAAGACACCTGACGCCGGAGTTGAATTCTGTCGCCGGAGTTTCTGCCGGAAAACAGAGGGTCCAGTCGGTATACCTCTTTCGCTTATTTTCTTTATTTTTTCACCTTTATCTTACCTTAATGGACTGTAAAACACTAATAAACTGATAAAAATCTTGAACCAGTCGATTTCCGATTTCTGGTTCAAACTTGACGAGGAAGACGATGTTTTTATGTATCATATAAGTATAATATAAATCATGAAATTAATCGGGTTAGACACACAGTCCAGCGGTGGACTGTGTGCACATATAAAACGCAAAACGTCGCAAGTTCGATTCCCGTCTCACACACGCTGCCATAATAAAAATCAATTTTTGTTAAACCGAACCGGGTCGCCACAGTTATATGTTAAGTATATTAATAATCGGAATAATAACCAAGTTAGACACACAGTCCAGCGGTGGACTGTGTGTTTGTTTATATCACAGGTCACGAGTTCGAGTCCGGTCTTCAGCACCGACTCGGACAATTATCTCTTCTTTTTAATTAAGGCAGAAAAGGAAATAACTAATTAGTATTTAAGTATAATAAAAAATCGAATGATATAACATGTTGAACACACAGTCCAGCGGTGGACTGTGTGTTGGATTAAACCACAGGTCCCGGGTTCGAGACCTGTGGAGTGCATGACCGTTTCGCTTAAAATGTTTTTAAAATAAAATGAATTTCGGTTTAATCTAATTAATATTTATATATAATTAAAATCAGATATATAACGGGTTAGACACGTAGCTCAGTTGGTAGAGCTGCGTGCACGCGTATGAGAGGTCTCGGGTTCGAGCCTCACTCAGCGCACAATAATATGCCATCGAACCGGTCAACGGTCAGGTCAACGAGCCGGTCAACTGTCAGAAAAAAATAAATTTTTTTATTATTTTTATTTAATTATTTTAATTAAAAATCAATTATAAATATTTAAAAATAACATTTTTAAGGTTAGAAAATAGCCTCAAACTCACAAAAATACACCCAACAATCCTACTAAAATAGTTTAATAAAATCCGTTTACTTACCAAACCATAATGCGATTTATCTAGGTTAAATCTCACTCGTGGTTAAAACCACTTCGCGCGCATTCAACGTCATCAACCGAACGCACCCACTGTGAGTGAATCTTACAATTCCCCTTTTAAATTACACGTTTTGGGGTGTGTCATGTATTATGAAAATAATTAATTTATTTATTTAAACTTGTGCCATACCACATCATGACTTAAACTTAGATTGTTTTTATTGTTGTGATTTACTTATATTCCTTTTGTCAAATTATATGAAACTCATACATTAAGCCCATCAGTTCCTCGTGGGAGACGAGTAGAACATCGCGTGCTTCAATTCAAATTCATTATTGTTCATGTGTGTATCATTGAGTTTATATTGTTTGTAGTTGTGTCATTCATATTACCATGTTTATGCAATTCATTCATCAGGCCCCTCAGTTCATCGTGAGAGACGAGTTGAGCATCGCGTGCCTTTAATTGTTCCATTATTATTCATGAGTGTTTCATTTAACATCTTATGATTGTCGATTAAGTTACATCTATTTTTACTCATGTTTGGTTGTGCACATATTTCATAATCAATCTAAATAAATATGTTCAAATGTTTTCCATAGGATTCACTCGCCAACATTATGTTGATCCAAAAACCTTTTTACACATGATACAGGTGAACAGGTTGAAGCAAGGAAAACATAGGATATGCCTTAGAAGAGAACCAAGAAGCTTAGACTGATAGTTAGAACATGTTGTACCATTCATTGTAAATTTCCATTAAATTGTATTAATGAATATGAAACATATAATAAATGTCATGAGCTTTGATGATAACCCAATCATGCCCCGATCACCTTATCCGCTGCGGGTCGGGGTGTGACAGATTGGTATCAGAGCCATGACTATAGGGATATAGGATAGGTTATTAGACCCATAGAGCCTATACTATAGTCTGCCTAAATTTTAATTGATTAGATGGTTACATACAAACTTGTGATATTTATTTGTTTCATATTTGTTTACATTTCAGTCAAACATACATGCTTATATACATATTCATCATACATATATACATATTCATTATACATAGATCGATGTTCATGTATTCAATTTATTTTCATACTCTCATTATCCATAGATTTTGTGCAATTTTCAATTCTCATCAAAGTAAGTTCTGCGACGGGCATGTAGTAACTGGAAGGGTACAAGTACCGGTAGTCGGAACGTCCTGTCTAGGCTGGCATTCGTATAAATCCAATATAACGGACCAGTTTGCCTACCTGGGGACCAACGATGAGAGTACGAAGGACCTATTAGGCCAAAGCATGCCACACCAAACGTCGTTCGAACTAACTCTACTTTGAGTTGTCACCGTGTCTACACCTGGACACATTCCGAACATCACACGTTGTATACATACTTCTCGATTTTCTCCAGGTTTTTGTGTACGCAACCAGGCAGAAACCGTGCGAACCATAAGAAAAACCGGTATTCATGGGGGCCCACATGATTACACAGGTAAAGTATGGCGGCATGAAGGGCCTAACAGCGAGCAAAACCCAAGACATCCAAATGGATGTAGTAATTTATTTATCTATAATTATTTTATGAATGTTCGTTCTTGAATGCGACCATGAACCCAAAAGCATCCAACTCATACTCTTGTCATGAATTACTTGTAGATGTCTTCTAACCTCGCCCGTAGGAAGACGAGAGCAAGAAAAGCCCGCGAGCGCATGGCTGCCTTAATCGCTCAACAAATGGCTGCTGTAATACCCAATATTGTAATCCAAGTTCAACAAGCACTTACCGATAATCCTGTCAATCAAGCAAACCAAAACATTTTCAACTCTCCCCCAAATACCACTAAATGTACCTACAAGCACTTCAAATCATGCGACCCTCCGAAATACAAAGGGACTGAAGGTGTCACTGCTCTTCTCCATTGGTTTGAAGAAATGGGGAACACTTTTCTAAATTGCGATTGCCCTGAAAATCGCAAAGTACGATATGCTACCGGTCGATTATATGGGATAGCACTTACTTGGTGGAACACAGAGAAGGCAAAACGAGGTGTGGAAGATGCTATGTCCTTAACTTGGAACGAATTGAAGGAAATCATGACCGGACGATTTTGCTCAAGGAGCGAAATCAAGAAATTAGAAGATGAATTCTACTCATTGAAGCAAGTGGAAGGAGACCACATCACCTACAACAAAAGATTCCTCGAGTTACATCAAATGGTTCCCAACATGTTCACTCCCCTTTACCGTTTGATCGAGCACTACATTCGTGGTCTTCCGTCAAAGATTCAAGACCCTGTTATAAGTATCAAGCCTGCAACTTTAGAAGCAGCGATGGAGCTAGCAACAGAGCTCACCGAGAACCGAATCCGAAACAAAGACTTCAAGGAGGAGAAAAAGAAGGATAAAGAATCGACTGAAACCTTCGACTCCACCCAAACTGAATCCCCTTCTCAACCCAATCCTAAGAGAAGAAGAGTCGGGCGACTTTTCGCTGCGACCCAACGAAATCAACCAGTTTTACACGCCATACCCATCCGAGCTATCCCAATCACCCAAGTGGCACCCAACTCAACTTACCCAAATAAGAAACCATATCTTGGACCTCACCCTCGATGCAACAACTGTTTTTATCACCATCCCCATACCTTACTTTGTCGTCTATGTGCAACTTGTGGACGCTATGGTCATTTGAGCAATGTTTGTCGCACCTTCCAAAACCAAACCTTTTCCCCTACTCAAAACATGGCCCAAACTTATCAACAACCCCAATACCCCATGTTCCCATATGCTCGAGCTTGCTTCAATTGTGGCGACCCTACCTGTCACACCCCGACCCGCAGCGGATAAGGTGATCGGGGCATGATTGGGTTATCATCAAAGCTCATGACATTTATTAAACGTTTCATATTCATTAATACAAATTAAATGGAAATTTACAATGATTGCTACAACATGATCTAACTACAATCTAAACTTCTTTGTTCTCTTCTAAGGCATATCCTATGTTATCCTTGCTTCAACCTGTTCACCTGTATCATGTGTAAAAAGGTTTTTGGATCAACATAATGTTGGCGAGTGAATCCTATGGAAAACATTTGAACAATTCATTTAAATTGATTATGAAATATGTGCACAACCAAACATGAGTAAAATTAGATGTAACTTGATCAACAATCATAATATGTTAAATGAAAACACTCATGAATAATAATGGAACAATTAAAGGCACGCGTTGCTCAACTCGTCTCTCACGAGGAACTGAGGGGCCTGATGAATGAATTGCATAAACATGATAATATGAATAACACAACTACAACAATATAAACTCAATGAAAACACACATGAACAATAATGAATTGAATTGAAGCACGCGATGTTCTACTCGTTTCCCACGAGGAACTGATGGGCTTAATGTACGAGTTTCATGTAATTTGACAAACGGAATATAAGTAAATCACAACAATAAATCAATCTAAATTTAAGTCATGATGTGGTATGGCACAAGTTTAAATAAACAACTTAATTATTTCATAACACATGACACACCCCAAAACGTGTAATTTAAAAGGGGGAATTGTAAGATTCACTCACAGTGGGTGCGTTCGGTTGATGACGTTGAATGCACGCGAAGTGGTTTTAACCACGAGTGAGATTTAACCTAGATAAATCGCATTATGGTTTGGTAAGTAAACAGATTTTATTAAACTATTTTAGTAGGATTGTTGGGTGTATTTTTGTGAGTTTGAGGCTATTTTCTAATCTAAAAAAAATGTTATTTTTAAGCATTTATAATTGATTTTTAATTAAAATAATTAAATAAAAATAATAAAAATATATTTTTTTTTTCTGCTACAGTGACATTGACTTGTTGACTTTGACTGGTCGTTGACCGGTTTTGAGGCATATTGTTGTGCGCTCGGTGAGGCTCGAACCCGAGACCTCCCGTACGCGTGCACGCAGCTCTACCAACTGAGCTACGTGTCTAACCCGTTATATATCCAATTTTAATTTCATATATACATTAATTAGAATTAACAGAAAATCATTTTATTTTAAAAATAGTTTAAGCGGACCGGTTTTGCACTCCACAGGTCTCGAACTCGGGACCTGTGGTTTAATCTAACACACAGTCCACCGCTGGACTGTGTGTTCAACATGTTATAACATTCGATTTTTATTATACTTAAATACTAATTATTTATTTCCTTTTCTGCCTTAATTAAAAAGAGAAGATAATTGTCCGAGTCGGTGCTGAAGACCGGACTCGAACTCGTGACCTGTGATATAAACAAACACACAGTCCACCGCTGGACTGTGTGTCTAACTTGGTTATTTTACCGGTTAACAATATATTTAACATATATCTGTGGCGATCCGGTTCAGTAAACAAAAAAAAAATGGATTTTATTAAGGCAGCGTGTGTGAGACGGGATTCGAACTCGAGACCTTTGCATAATTAACGTCTTATGTGCACACAGTCCACCGCTGGACTGTGTGTCTAACCCGATTAATATCATGATTTTAATTAAACTTATAAGATACAAAAGTGCATCGTCTTCTTCGTCAATGTTGAACCAGAAATCGGGTCTGACTGGTTCGAGTTTTTATTCAAGTTTCATTAGTGTTTTAGGTTAATTACTGGTAAGATAGAAGTAAAAAGAAAGGAAAATAAGCGTGAGGTATACCGACTCGCTTTCCTCTGTTTTCCGGCAGAACTCCGGCGGCAGAAAACAACTCCGGCGTCTGGTGTCTCGCAACAGCAAGTCTCCGGAAAGCTTGGAAAGAGTAAGGGTAACTTCGGTAAAGGTTTAGGGGATTCAATAAAGCTCAGGGATTAAAATTCGGTTTTCCGGCGAAAAACAGGAAAGTTCCGGCGAGTGGAATTATGCCGAGAAAAGGTGTGATTTTTGAGCGAGAGTGTTTGTCGTGGTTTGAGGGTGAATTTATAGAGAATAATTGAAATGTATTTGATCTGATTTACGACTGGGTTCATCAATTCAAGTTTTCCGGCGGTTTTGAAAAGTGTCGCGGACTTCAAACATCGGTTATAACCGATATGTGATTAAAGGTTTACGTTATAACGTAAATTGGTGTTAAAACTCGCGAATATTCCGGGATTCCGACGACTGAAACGTTTGGGCGCCGATTTTTGAATTTGTAAAGTCACTTTATGAATTAAATTATTTCATTATTTATCAAACAAATCAGTTGGCGCAGTGGTTTGTGTTTGTGAGATAAAACACTGAATGACTCGGTACAGACCCGGGTTCGAAACCCGGCTGTAACAATTCATTTTTATTTTTCGATTTTCAACAGTTTTTCAAAAACTAAATATATATCCCCGTATAATAATTGATTACGGATCGTTTAAAAATATTTTGGGCATTTAATTCGCAACGAAAATTTTGACTGACTGTTCGGTTGATAAACGGAGCGGGTTTGGTAAATCCGTTTTTTGACGGATGTTACAGTATCCCCTGCTTTTTAGAAATTTCGTCCCGAAATTTAAATAATGATACATTTTGACTAAAAGGGATGATGACGTTTTGTTTGACAGTTGTATGCTTAGAAAAATGAAGGTTTAAGTTTTTGTTCGAGGCGGTAACGTTTCTTGTAAAGGTTAGGTACCCTACTCAGGAATCGCTTTTTGTTGCCTACTGTATGAATATTGATAAGCAGAAATGATTTGCTAAAATGATATCATGCATATGTGTTAAGATACGTTTGGGAAAATATGGTTATATCCTAAGGCAAAACTTTTAACACTACAATCTTCATGGAACATAAATAAAAACACAACAGCTGATATTTGAACATAAGTAAGTACAACAGCTAATATTCAAACATGAATGAACACATCAGCAAATATTTGAACATGAATAAACACAACAGCAAATATTTGAACATGAATAAACACATCAGCAAATATTTGAACATGAATAAACACATCAGCAAATATTTGAATCCACATTCTGATAACATATATGTTTGAATGATGGAAGTTCCTCTCTCGTTTGTTATGATGGAGAGGTTAATTTATGTAGAAATGGAACACAATCCAATCCCTTTAAATAACGTGATGATATAAATGTAACACAAATTCCAACCAAGGCAATACTAAATCCTACATGGAACTTCTCATAACCGCCTGATAATGCCTCTGATCCTTTGGCAAGAATACTTATATATAGGAAGTACCAGCGGCGTATCCACCATATTCTTGCCAAATTTTCATTAGTTTTATCCACAAGTTATGATTGGTTACCAAGAAACTAATAAATCCTACATAGAACTTCTCATAACCATCCGTTAATGCCTCTGATCCTTTGACAAGAATACTTATATATAGGAAGTACCAGCGGCGTATCCACCATATTCTTGTCAAATTTTCATTGGTTTTAACAGTGAATTATGATTAGTCCTATAACTCTACAATCAATACAACAAACATAAATTACTGAAATGAGATATATTTGTGCGATCAAGGCTCAATCGAACGGAGCCGATCGTTTTGCATGTACTGAAAATGAAATTGTGTGCTCAAGGCTCAATCAAACGGAGCCGAACATATTGAATGTACTGAAATTGAAATTGTGTGCTCAAGGCTCAATCAAACGGAGCCGAACATATTGAATGTACTGAATATGAATAACTTAACCACACAAACAGCCTATGCATGGAACCTCTCATAACCGCCTGATAATGCCTCCGATTATTTGACAAGAATACTTATATATAGGAAGTACCATCGGCGTATCCACCATATCCTTGTCAAATTTTCATTGACTTTATCCGCAAGTTATGGTTAGTTCGATGCGACTCTACTACAAACACCACAACCACATGATACTGATAATGAAATTGTCTGTGCGCTCAAGGCTCAATCAAACGGAGCCGAACGTATTGAATGAAATTGTATGTGCGCTCAAGGCTCAATCAAACGGAGCCGAACGTATTGAATGTACTGAAATTGAACAACTTAATTTAAACAACCATCACACCATCAGCCTATGCATGGAACCTCTCATAACCGCCTGATAATGCCTCCGATCATTTGACAAGAATACTTATATATAGGAAGTACCATCGGCGTATCCACCATACCCTTGTCAAATTTTCGTTGACTTTATCCGAAAGTTATGTTTAGTTCGATGCGACTCTACTACAAACACCACAACCACATGATACTGATAATGAAATTGTATGTGCGCTCAAGGCTCAATCAAACGGAGCCGAACGTATTGCATGAACTGGAAATGTGAATAAATCTTTGCACTCAAGGCTCAATCAAACGGAGCCGAGCGTATTGCATGTATTGAAATGTAAAATTACGTAACCGATCAAGGCTCAAACAAACGGAGCCGATCGTGCGGGCACGCCAAGATCAACCACATAATAAAATGGGGATCCAACTCAACCTCGATGGATGGGGAGCCACGGCCTCGGCAAAAGCATATACCGAAAACAATATATAATATATAATATCCAATAATTTCTCTAACAGTCTACACATGTGATAAAGAAAAACATAAGACTAAACAATAGAAGTTGAATCTGGATCTTCGGCGAAGAGGACTAGCTGAGTATCTTCATCAGGGCCGTCATTATCTTCGACAGGGTTGGCGTTGATATTGAAGACTCTTCCTCTTGCTGGTGGCATAGTGGTTGGGTTTTCTTGGTTTACTTGGTTAACTGGGTTTGATTGGGCTTGAGTGTTGATAACGTTTACCAATTGAGGGCATGTGTTTCTAAAGTGGGTAGGGTCGCCACAATTGAAGCAAGCTCGAGCATATGGGAACATGGGGTGTTGGGGTTGGTGATAAGTTTGGGCCATGTTTTGAGTAGGGGAAAAGGTTTGGTCTTGAAAGGTGCGACAAACATTGCTCAAATGACCATAACGTCCACAAGTTGTACATAGCCGGCAAGGTAAAGTAAGGGGATGGTGATAAAAACAGTTGTTGCATCGAGGGTGAGGTCCGAGATATGGTTTCTTATTTGGGTAAGCTGAGTTGGGTGCCACTTGGGTGATTGGGACAGCTCGGAGGGGTATAGCGTGAAAAACGGGTTGATTTCGTTGGGTAGCAGCGAAAAGTCGCCCGACTCTTCTTCTCTTAGGGTTGGGTTGAGAAGGGGATTCGGTTTGGGTGGAGTCGGAGGTTTCAGTCGATTCTTTACCCTTCTTCTTCTCCTCCTCGAAGTCTTTGTTTCGAATTCGGTTCTCGGTGAGCTCTATTGCTAGCTCCATTGCTGCTTCCAAAGTTGCAGGCTTGGTACTTATCACAGGGTCTTGAATCTTTGACGGAAGACCACGAATGTAGTGCTCGATCAAACGGTAGAGGGGAGTAAACATGTTGGGAACCATTTGATGTAATTCGAGGAACCTTTTGTTGTAGGTGGTGTGGTCTCCTTCCACTTGCTTCAATGAGTAAAATTTCTTCTAGCTTCTTGATTTCGCTCCTTGGGCAAAATCGTCTGGTCATGATTTCCTTCAATTCGTTCCAAGTTAAGGACATAGCATCTTCCACACCTCGTTTGGCCTTCTCTGTGTTCCACCAAGTAAGTGCTATCCCATATAGTCGACCGGTAGCATAACGCACTTTGCGATCATCAGGGCAATCGCAATTTAGAAAAGTATTCTCCATTTCTTCAAACCAATGGAGGAGTGCGGTGACACCTTCAGTCCCTTTATATTTCGGAGGGTCGCATGATTTGAAATGCTTGTAGGTGCATTTAGTGGTGTTTGGGGAAGAGTTGAAAATGTTTTGGTTTGCTTGATTGACAGGATTATTGGTAAGTGCTTGTTGAACTTGGATTACAATGTTGGGTATTACGGCAGCCATTTGTTGAGCGATTAAGGCAGCCATGCGATCGCGGGCTTTTCTTGCTCTCGTCTTCCTACGGCCGAGGTTAGAAGACATCTACAATGAATACATGACAAGAGTATGAGTTGGATGCTTTTGGGATCATGGGTCGCATTCAAGAATGATCATTTATAAAATAATTATACAAAAATACTACATCCATAGGATGTCTTGGGCTTTGCTCGCTGTTAGACCCGTCATGCCGCCATACTTTACCTTATGTAATCATGTGGGCCCCCATGAATACCGGTTTTTCATATGGTTCGCACGGTTTCTGCCTGGTTGCGTACACAAAAACCCGGGAAAATCGAGAAATATGTATACAACGTGTGATGTTCGGAATGTGTCCAGGTGTAGACACGATGACACCTCAAAGTAGGGTTAGTTCGAACGACGTTTGGTGTGGCATGCTTTGGCCTAATAGGTCCTTCGTACTCTCATCGTTGGTCCCCAGGTAGGCAAACTGGTCCGTTATATTGGATTTATACGAATGCCAGCCTAGACAGGACGTTCCGACTACCGGTACTTGTACCCTTCCAGTTACTACATGCCCGTCGCAGAACTTACTTTGATGAGAATTGAAAATTGCATAAAATCTTTGGATAATGAGAATATGAAAATAAATTGAATACATGAACATCGATATATGTATAATGAATATGTATATATGTATAATGAACATGTATATGAGCATGTATGTTTGACTGAAATGTAAACAAATATGAAACAAATAAATATCACAAGTTTGTATGTAACCACCTAATCAATTTAAAATTTAGGCAGACTATAGTATAGGCTCTAAGGGTCTAATAACCTATCCTATATCCCTATAGTCATGGCTCTGATACCAATCTGTCACACCCCGACCCGCAGCGGATAAGGTGATCGGGGCATGATTGGGTTATCATCAAAGCTCATGACATTTATTAAACGTTTCATATTCATTAATACAAATTAAATGGAAATTTACAATGATTGCTACAACATGATCTAACTACAATCTAAACTTCTTTGTTCTCTTCTAAGGCATATCCTATGTTATCCTTGCTTCAACCTGTTCACCTGTATCATGTGTAAAAAGGTTTTTGGATCAACATAATGTTGGCGAGTGAATCCTATGGAAAACATTTGAACAATTCATTTAAATTGATTATGAAATATGTGCACAACCAAACATGAGTAAAATTAGATGTAACTTGATCAACAATCATAATATGTTAAATGAAAACACTCATGAATAATAATGGAACAATTAAAGGCACGCGTTGCTCAACTCGTCTCTCACGAGGAACTGAGGGGCCTGATGAATGAATTGCATAAACATGATAATATGAATAACACAACTACAACAATATAAACTCAATGAAAACACACATGAACAATAATGAATTGAATTGAAGCACGCGATGTTCTACTCGTTTCCCACGAGGAACTGATGGGCTTAATGTACGAGTTTCATGTAATTTGACAAACGGAATATAAGTAAATCACAACAATAAATCAATCTAAATTTAAGTCATGATGTGGTATGGCACAAGTTTAAATAAACAACTTAATTATTTCATAACACATGACACACCCCAAAACGTGTAATTTAAAAGGGGAATTGTAAGATTCACTCACAGTGGGTGCGTTCGGTTGATGACGTTGAATGCACGCGAAGTGGTTTTAACCACGAGTGAGATTTAACCTAGATAAATCGCATTATGGTTTGGTAAGTAAACAGATTTTATTAAACTATTTTAGTAGGATTGTTGGGTGTATTTTTGTGAGTTTGAGGCTATTTTCTAATCTAAAAAAAATGTTATTTTTAAGCATTTATAATTGATTTTTAATTAAAATAATTAAATAAAAATAATAAAAATATTTTTTTTTTCTGCTACAGTGACATTGACTTGTTGACTTTGACTGGTCGTTGACCGGTTTTGAGGCATATTGTTGTGCGCTCGGTGAGGCTCGAACCCGAGACCTCCCGTACGCGTGCACGCAGCTCTACCAACTGAGCTACGTGTCTAACCCGTTATATATCCAATTTTAATTTCATATATACATTAATTAGAATTAACAGAAAATCATTTTATTTTAAAAATAGTTTAAGCGGACCGGTTTTGCACTCCACAGGTCTCGAACTCGGGACCTGTGGTTTAATCTAACACACAGTCCACCGCTGGACTGTGTGTTCAACATGTTATAACATTCGATTTTTATTATACTTAAATACTAATTATTTATTTCCTTTTCTGCCTTAATTAAAAAGAGAAGATAATTGTCCGAGTCGGTGCTGAAGACCGGACTCGAACTCGTGACCTGTGATATAAACAAACACACAGTCCACCGCTGGACTGTGTGTCTAACTTGGTTATTTTACCGGTTAACAATATATTTAACATATATCTGTGGCGATCCGGTTCAGTAAACAAAAAAAAAATGGATTTTATTAAGGCAGCGTGTGTGAGACGGGATTCGAACTCGAGACCTTTGCATAATTAACGTCTTATGTGCACACAGTCCACCGCTGGACTGTGTGTCTAACCCGATTAATATCATGATTTTAATTAAACTTATAAGATACAAAAGTGCATCGTCTTCTTCGTCAATGTTGAACCAGAAATCGGGTCTGACTGGTTCGAGTTTTTATTCAAGTTTCATTAGTGTTTTAGGTTAATTACTGGTAAGATAGAAGTAAAAAGAAAGGAAAATAAGCGTGAGGTATACCGACTCGCTTTCCTCTGTTTTCCGGCAGAACTCCGGCGGCAGAAAACAACTCTGGCGTCTGGTGTCTCGCAGCAGCAAGTCTCCGGAAAGCTTGGAAAGAGTAAGGGTAACTTCGGTAAAGGTTTAGGGGATTCAATAAAGCTCAGGGATTAAAATTCGGTTTTCCGGCGAAAAACAGGAAAGTTCCGGCGAGTGGAATTATGCCGAGAAAAAGGTGTGATTTTTGAGCGAGAGTGTTTGTCGTGGTTTGAGGGTGAATTTATAGAGAATAATTGAAATGTATTTGATCTGATTTACGACTGGGTTCATCAATTCAAGTTTTCCGGCGGTTTTGAAAAGTGTCGCGGACTTCAAACATCGGTTATAACCGATATGTGATTAAAGGTTTACGTTATAACGTAAATTGGTGTTAAAACTCGCGAATATTCCGGGATTCCGACGACTGAAACGTTTGGGCGCCGATTTTTGAATTTGTAAAGTCACTTTATGAATTAAATTATTTCATTATTTATCAAACAAATCAGTTGGCGCAGTGGTTTGTGTTTGTGAGATAAAACACTGAATGACTCGGTACAGACCCGGGTTCGAAACCCGGCTGTAACAATTCATTTTTATTTTTCGATTTTCAACAGTTTTTCAAAAACTAAATATATATCCCCGTATAATAATTGATTACGGATCGTTTAAAAATATTTTGGGCATTTAATTCGCAACGAAAATTTTGACTGACTGTTCGGTTGATAAACGGAGCGGGTTTGGTAAATCCGTTTTTTGACGGATGTTACACTACCCACTTTAGAAACACATGCCCTCAATTGGTTAACGTTATCAACACTCAAGCCCAATCAAACCCAGTTAACCAAGAAAACCCAACCACTATGCCACCAGCAAGAGAAAGAGTCTTCAATATCAACGCCAATCCTGTCGAAGATAATGACGGCCCAAATGAAGATACTCAGCTAGTCCTCTTCGCCGAAGATCCAGATTCAATTCCTATCGTTTAGTTTTATGTTTTTCCATGTGTAGACTGTTAGAGAAATTATTGGATATTATATATTATATATTGTTTTCAGTACATTCAATACGATCGGCTCCGTTTGTTTGAGCCTTGATCGGTTATTTCATTTTACATTTCAATACATGCAATACGTTCGGCTCCGTTTGATTGAGCCTTGAGCGCACATTTCAATTTACATTCCCAGTTCATGCAATACGTTCGGCTCCGTTTGATTGAGCCTTGAGCGCACATTCAATTTCATTATCAGTATCTTGTGGTTGTGGTGTTTGTAGTAGAGTCGCATCGAACTAACCATAACTTGCGGATAAAGTCAATGAAAATTTGACAAGGATATGGTGGATACGCCGCTGGTACTTCCTATATATAAGTATTCTTGTCAAATGATCGGAGGCATTATCAGGCGGTTATGAGAGGTTCCATGCATAGGCTGTTTGTGTGGTTAAGTTATTCATTTTCAGTACATGCAATACGCTCGGCTCCACCCGATTGAGCCTTGAGCACACAATTTCAATTTCAGTACATTCAATACGTTCGGCTCCGTTTGATTGAGCCTTGAGCGCACATCCATTTCATTTTCAGTACATGCAATACGATCGGCTCCGTTCGATTGAGCCTTGATCGCACAGATATATTTCATTTCAGTATTTTATGTTGGTTGTATTGGTTGTAGAGTTATAGGACTAAT
The DNA here is from genome assembly GCA_947069175.1 of Scalesia atractyloides. Classification (NCBI taxonomy): domain Eukaryota; kingdom Viridiplantae; phylum Streptophyta; class Magnoliopsida; order Asterales; family Asteraceae; genus Scalesia; species Scalesia atractyloides. The sequence continues at coordinate 83,651,141 of CAMTDV010000116.1, read as the reverse complement.
CATAATTCACTGATAAAACCAATGAAGATTTGACAAGAATATGGTGGATACGCCGCTGGTACTTCCTATATATAAGTATTCTTGTCAAAGGATCAGAGGCATTATCGGACGGTTATGAGAAGTTCTATGTAGGATTTATTAGTTTCTTGGTAACCAATCATAACTTGTGGATAAAACTAATGAAAATTTGGCAAGGATATGGTGGATACGCCGCTGGTACTTCCTATATATAAGTATTCTTGCCAAAGGATCAGAGGCATTATCAGGCGGTTATGAGAAGTTCCATGTAGGATTTAGTATTGCCTTGGTTGGAATTTGTGTTACATTTACATCATCATGTTATTTAAAGAGATTGGATTGTGATCCATTTCTACATAAACTAACCTCTCCATCATAGCAAACGAGAGAGGAACTTCCATCATTCAAACATATATGATATCAGAATATGGATTCAAATATTTGCTGTTGTGTTTATTCATGTTCAAATATTTGCTGTTGTGTTTATTCATGTTCAAATATTTGCTGTTGTGTTTATTCATGTTCAAATATTTGCTGATGTGTTTATTCATGTTCAAATATTTGCTGATGTGTTTAAACATGTTTGAATATTAGCTGTTGTGTTTACTTATGTTCAAATATCAGTTGTTGTGTGTTTATTTATGTTCCATATAGGTTGTAGTGTTAGAAGTTTTGCCTTAGGATATAACCATACTTTCCCAAACATATCTAAACTCTTATGCATGATATCATTTTTAGCACATCATTTCTGCTTAGCAATACTTATCCAGTAGGCAACAAAAAGCGATTCCTGAATAGGGTACTTAACCCTTACAAGGAACGTTACCGCCTCGAACAAAAACTTAAGCCCTTATTTTGTTAAGCATACAACTGTCAAACAAAACACCATCATTCTGTTAGTCAAATATATCACAATTTAAATTTCGGGACGAAATTTCTAAAAAGCAGGGGATACTGTAACATCCGTCAAAAACGGATTTACCAAACCCGCTCCGTTTATCAACCGAACAGTCAGTCAAAAATTTCGTTGCGAATTAAATGCCCAAAATATTTTTAAACGATCCGTAATCAATTATTATACAAGAATATATATTTAGTTTTTGAAAAACTGTCAAAAATCGCAAAATAAAAATGATTTGCTTCTGCCGGGTTTCGAACCCGGGTCTGTACTGATTCCGGAAACAAACTTAACTCACACACACAAACCACTGCGCCGCGGATTTTGTTTGTTATATATTGAAATCATTTAATTGATAAAGTGTCGTTACGAATTCAAAACCGGCGCCCAAACGGTTCAGTCGTCGGAATCCCGGAAATCTCGCGAGTTTTAACACCACTTTCAGTTATAACGTAAACCATTAACAATACATCGGTTATAACCGATGTTTAAAGTCCGCGACCAAAATCATAACCGCCGGAAAATTTAAATAAACGAACACAGTCGGAAATCAGACCAGATTCTTCAACGTTTTGCCTTATAAATTGACCCACAACCGACGACAAACCTTTTCGCTCAAAACCACACTCTTCCTCGGCGTAATTCCACTCGCCGGAACTTTTCTGTTCGTCGCCGGAAAACCGACTTCCCCATTGCCGAGCCTTGCTGAGCCTCTGAAGCTTATATCGGAGATACCTATACTCTTTCCAAGCTTTCCGGAGACTTGCTGCTGCAAGACACCTGACGCCGGAGTTGAATTCTGTCGCCGGAGTTTCTGCCGGAAAACAGAGGGTCTAGTCGGTATACCTCTTTCGCTTATTTTCTTTATTTTTTCACCTTTATCTTACCTTAATGGACTGTAAAACACTAATAAACTGATAAAAATCTTGAACCAGTCGATTTCCGATTTCTGGTTCAAACTTGACGAGGAAGACGATGTTTTTATGTATCATATAAGTATAATATAAATCATGAAATTAATCGGGTTAGACACACAGTCCAGCGGTGGACTGTGTGCACATATAAAACGCAAAACGTCGCAAGTTCGATTCCCGTCTCACACACGCTGCCATAATAAAAATCAATTTTTGTTAAACTGAACCGGGTCGCCACAGTTATATGTTAAGTATATTAATAATCGGAATAATAACCAAGTTAGACACACAGTCCAGCGGTGGACTGTGTGTTTGTTTATATCACAGGTCACGAGTTCGAGTCCGGTCTTCAGCACCGACTCGGACAATTATCTCTTCTTTTTAATTAAGGCAGAAAAGGAAATAACTAATTAGTATTTAAGTATAATAAAAAATCGAATGATATAACAAGTTGAACACACAGTCCAGCGGTGGACTGTGTGTTGGATTAAACCACAGGTCCCGGGTTCGAGACCTGTGGAGTGCATGACCGTTTCGCTTAAAATGTTTTTAAAATAAAATGAATTTCGGTTTAATCTAATTAATATTTATATATAATTAAAATCAGATATATAACGGGTTAGACACGTAGCTCAGTTGGTAGAGCTGCGTGCACGCGTATGAGAGGTCTCGGGTTCGAGCCTCACTCATGCTAGTGGCAAGGAACCAGCCGTTCCTAAACCACTACCTCGATCACAATACCCAACCTATTTACTCCAAATCTGAAGGTTGCAAGCTCGGCTTAAAACCCTTCCAAATAATACAACCAATGCGTCCATTCGCGTACAATACCCATGATTTAATGTTACCGAAAAACGTTCCCAAAAGTCGTCCTCGACATTTTTCTCACATCCCAAAACAACCCTAACAAGAAATATAAGTTTTTACAGAGTCATACCTTTGCGTACGTGACGTCTTTGGCGCGTCTATTTTACTTTGAACTTCTGACACAAAATACGAGTAGAATCTTGTTTCACCCATAACTTGATGATACGACATCCGTTTCTTGCGTTCTACCTATCCACGCGATCGTCTCGACATGCCCAACATCTAAAACTTATTGGCGTCTTCCACTGACACCGCTGCTATTGCCAGAACATAGATCCGACTTTCCGTTCGTTCGGTTTTGCGCGTCAATATTTGAGCAGACCAGAACCAACCCAAATGAACTCGGATTTAGGCAAATAATATATCCACGCGTTTGAGTCGACAAACCCCATCATCGCCACCTGTCGTTGTTTCCAGAAACCACCACTACAGTCGTCGGAAAACGAAATAGTGGCTGGAAGTCACAAGTTTTGCGCATTTGTCATCGCGTAGCTTGAAACCCTATCTTTTGACCCCCTTTTTGGACAAACGATATATCCACATGACCACGACGCAACGAACTTTCATCCCGTGCCACCACCATCGCCGGCTGCTGCTGGAGCTACCACCGGTAACCAGAATAGTTGCCGGAATTCTTCGGTTATTTGTCGGATTCTTTGTTTTCGCCTAATTCTTCGCCCGAGCATCACCAATTTCATGTTCCTTCGATCCACAACCAGAATAACGACAAGCTAACAACCATATCACAACCTCCGTCGATCACAAGGCTACCCCCATTACCCTGGTATGTGGTAAATCCTTAGCCTAACATTATTTGACCTTAATACAACCAAAATCAGCAAATGGATGTATCCTAAAAGAATCGAGGGTCTTGGGGACATTGGGGGAAGGAAATTCGGATTAGTCAAACCCCTAGTGAAGCAATGATTTAAACATTTTCTTACCCCCTTTTTATTTTCAAAGGTGATTTGTCTTTTGAGGATTCTCTTTTTATACGAATTTTTTTTACTAGCTTTTGGGCTGGCCCAAAGCTTACCCTTTAAAAGCGATATCTAGTTTTATTGATTGGAAAAATCTGTCATTACTTTTTCATGGTAACACTTCTCTTTGTTCCGATGAAGAAACTCCAACAAGATTTTGCCTAGCTTAGAGAATTTGGCAAACCGATTTTCGATTTGGTGATCATTTTTTGAACCCCGAAGATGGGATGTGTTGGAATACTACCATTTTTTTTGAAAAGTTTTCGCCCTCCCCGAATTGAAACCTCTTGATGAACATGTGTTTTTCTAATTTTCCGCAGTATTTGTTCAACACTTTCGAAATTTTGGGTTTTTTACAAAGGGTTGACTAATCAAAATCATTTAAATTCATGGATCATAGTGAATTTTATATAAATTGCACAAGGGCAAGTCGAAATTTGCGGAATTTTTGTTGAACCCGAATACAAATAGTTTCAACAAACCCTTTTTTTGGATAATTTTGTTATGCCAACATTAATTTAACACTACCCTCGACCCTTAAAATCATTTTTTTTCTCTTTTTTACCCCTTGAGTAGAGAAAATACATCCCCGTCTCGGATAAATCTTTATTTTTAAATTTAAAAAATTATGAATTTTCACTAAGGGGAAAATTTATTGGGCCCCACTTTGGAGTTTTTCAATCTTTCCTGTTGTGCTAAAAGAATAATAGTTTTGAATAATATGTTTTGCACAAATCCCGCTTGGTTAAATCTTTTCTTGAACGTTATTGAGGAAACGAACCCTACTTAAGTTCATAAGTGTAGGAGGCCCCAAAATAAATTTTTTACTTCAGTGAGGGGAAAGCCCAGGTCAAATCCTTTGTGTGCAAGAAATACCTATGTATAAATTCATCGCCCCCTTTGTTTCCGTATTTACTTTCTCTTAGAGGGAGTGGTCATTTATACAACCCAATAAGCCCAAATAGC